>JAJOHN010000023.1:0-600000 GCA_030271015.1 Didymella glomerata | reverse complement strand
CATCAACATGTTCTCTTCCAATACCAGTACCTTCAGCGACCGTCTGACGTCGTCCTCGTCGCAGTCAACGATCTCATTCACGACCTGCATGTCTAGGGACAAGGTGACGATGTCATCGTCGATGCCACCTGCGACAGCCTCAGCCAGCGTTGGAAGATGCTCGGTCTCAACCACTTTTCCAATTTGCATGGAGGCAGTCAATGCTCGCGAAGCGTTTGCAGAGGCGCCGTAGACTTTAGCTTTCGGCGCAAAAGCCTTAAAGACAGATCCAATGCCGCTAATCAGACCACCGCCACCCATCGAAATGAAGACGTTGTCAAAGTTTAGACATTGCTCCAGGATCCGCAGCCCGATAGTTCCCTGACCAGCAATAATATCAGGATCGTTGTAGGGCGAGACGTAAGTATAACTCTCCTCTCTTGACAGCTTCTGCGCATGATGCTCTGCAAGACCTGTCTCTGCGCCATGCAGAATAGCATTAACACCGTATTGTCTGATCTTGGCTAGCTTTGCAGGCACAACGGTCTCGGGCAAAACGATGATCAAGTCTCGTTCCAATTTACTTGTTGCCCGTGCTGCACCAATGCCGTGATTGCCAGATGATGCTATGATAAATCTAGAGGACGTGGTGGAAGCTGATATCATGGACATGGCGCCACGCAGCTTGAATAAGCCAGTCAGCTGGAAGCTCTCGGCTTTGAAGAAGAGGTTGGCCTTGCTCCTTGATGTCAGGAGAGGCGTCTCATATATTTGCGAGCGAATCCGAGCTCTTGCCTGCACAGAGACGGCTGCGCTTTCGAGGTAGCTCATACTTGTTGAGATCCTCGTTGAAACGTGGCGGACTTGAAGAGAAGACGCCAGGATCGCGGATGCTGACCCAGAGAATCATGTATATTGAATGATTGAGACGGTCGGTCGACCTCTAAGATGACACAAAGTGCCCTATATGAGTACATAAGATATGAGTCGACGTGGACGTGGAATGAAGTACGACATTTTCTGGATTCGTAGGGCGTGCGGGACCTCGACCGAGGCCGCTACGCTGCAGGCATCCCTTCTAAGTTGCTCAATCCGTCTTGCGATGAGATGTGAGAGTGCAAATCAATGCACATTATCGAATATCTTCTGTGTCTTGTCAGCTCATCACCCATCGAAGGAGGTGTAGAAGGTGCGTGCGGAGCTCGTGCGGAGCTGAGACGCGTAGGAGAAGGAGCGCTGGCTGCAACGCGTTCGAGCGCGTCATTGGCCAATGCGTTCACCGGATCCTTCAGCTCTCCTGCGGCATGCACCTGTCAGCCATCAGCCCCATCCCCACATTGCTTATGTGCGCCACGCGAGGCTTGTTGCGCCGTCGTACATCTGGTGTCTCTAGTTTGAGACGATACATTGTGCGATACGAACCACGCAGCGCTTCGGACAATTCGGCATGAAGGTCAATGATTTCAGTCGCTACAAAGACGTGCAGACTATCAAACAGACAGCGTAGAAATCCACCGGGCATCACTACATGCGGCTCTACAATTTTTGCGAAGTATCATGGTGTAGCGGTGTCAGCTTCAGCTTTCGCTAAGGGCAGGTCCTGGCGCTTGATGCGGGATAAGGCAAATATCAAGAAGGTGTCTGCGTCACTCAACGGTCTCAGCTCCGTTTATCATATCAACCGTTTCGGGCAGCTGTAACCTGAGCGAGGTCTCTCAGCTCCTTGAATTTGGGTATAAGGATCATAGCGCAATCTTTGAGACTCTGGCCACTACTACGACCACAAATTACTAGGCTGTCTTACAGTCACTTCAGATTGTTTACCATGGCAGCAAGCAGCATTAGCAAGATCAAATCTCTGAAGGCGTTCCCGTCTCAGGTAATAGCTGTTGATCGCGGCCAGTACACTGTTGCTGCCCAACAGCAGTTGAACTTGGTTCCACCAGACGACCATACGCATACTCAGATTTGGTTCCAGACCCCAGTGAGTCTGCGTTCTACACAGCCTTGAGGCACCGCTCTAACGCTTGCAGCCTCTCACGACCGGCGTGATCAAGCATATTGATTGAATCCAGCTTTTTGCCGAGTCCCACGATCAGGGCACGGAAAAGGAGTTGTTCTATGGTAACTGGACCTGGTTTGAACTTGCCATCCTCGACAACGAATCGTCCACTGAGCCTAAAAAACTGAGTGGTGTTGAGCTAGTGTGGAAGAGCCACCGCAACCGCTTCCAGACGGATAGTTTTGACTGGGTACGTCAGACGCATATCGTAGTCGCTCTCTATTAACGAGTTCGCAGGAGAAGGGCCATCCGTTTACTGAGCATCAGGATCTCGTCCATCTCTTGGAGGTTAGCAACGTACTGAATGTGCATTGACTGGCTACTTGCTAATGATGGATCAGGACGGTAACGTGGTGGCTGTCCGCATCTGCGCGAAGTTTACATGGAGCCGAATCGCAGTGCAAAATGGCTACCTTGTCATCGACATTGGCGATGCTGAAAGCATGAGTGTCCAGTCAAATGTAATGGTTTGTTTGCATGCTAACATCTGTGAAGTTCAACCAAGGGATGTTCAATACACCAAGCTTGTGTCTGAGATACAGGTTATCCAAGAAGTCCTCCACGAGACGAATGTGCAGACACATGCTGCCTTCACGCCGCAGATACCGAACAAGGCGATCTGCCAAGCTGATGCTTTTGCAACTGCAGACAAGACTCCGCTTCGCGTGCTGTCATTGGGTATGAATGTGTAGAGCAGATCTCGAAATCTTCTGACAACGTCACAGATGGCGGCGGTGTGCGAGGAGTCGCTTCCTTGCGCATGCTGAAAGCGGTCATGAGTAAGGTCCATCCGGGCAAGAAACCATGGGAAGTCTTTGACATGATTGGCGGTACTAGTACGGGCGGGTCCGTTGCCTCACCTCTCAAGGTTGATCGAGTACTGATGATTTGATAGGCTTATTGCAATCATGCTTGGCCGGCTTCACATGACCATCGATGAGTGTCTCCAGAAGTACGGAGACTTCATGAACGAGATCTTCCATGCTGAGCACGGCAAAGCTGGCAAGTTGGCATCATTGGCTTTGCATGGATCATACTACCAAGCCCATGAACTCGAAAAAGTGATCAAGGGTCTGCTCGTTAGCCAGAAGCTCGACCCAGAAGTACCATTGCTCGAAGATCCCAGAACCTACAAGCAGGGAGAGAGGCAGTGCAAGGTATAAGTCACTCATGTTTTGGTATCTTATTCTAGAGCTCACTGATAGGCTACACCTCTGTGATGGCAGTCAATGAAGATGCAGCTAACAACCGAGGACCTGTATTTCTGCGCTCCTATGTTAATTCGCAAAGTCCTTCCGATGTTCCTGGGATCAAGATCTGGGAGGCTGCGCGTGCCACGTCTGCTGCGCCACTTTACTTCCCACCCATGCATGTGGGTCAGTACAAATTTGTCGATGGTGGTCTGCAAGCGAACAATCCCCTGGGATGGTAAGACTAGATCGATCGGGCACACGAGTCAAGGAACTAACGTTACCTAGGCTATGGACAGAGGTCCTATCCGTATTTGGCCCAGCGCGTACCACGGATTGCTTCTTGAGCATAGGTACTGGCATTCCGGCAAATACACCAATGAACCAGAAGCCAAATCTGCTCAACGTCGTGAATGTGGCTGCGGCGGTCCCCAATGTCGCCACAAACACCCAGATCATACATATCCTCTTGCGCTGTCTCATTAACGCCTTCGCTCCTAAGCCTCAGGGTAAGAAGTACTGGCGGCTCAATATTGGTGAGGAGATACCTGCGTGGAACGAGAAGACGTATCCTTTCTGGGACATCTTCCACCAATTCGAGAAGGACATTATGCACATGCAAGATTACAAGAAACTTGGAGATCTTGACGATGTCGCTTCACTACCTGAGCTCGTCCAAATGACCGAGAAGTACATCGCCGCTCAGGATCAAGACATTAGTGACTGCGCCGCGGCGCTGATGGGTGGCTTGAACAGCAAGCTTTGAGCGCAAGTTTACATGCGAGAATGAGGCTATCGGTATCCATTGGTTCTTCCATTCATTTCTTCTTACGCGACTATGGCCGAGACATTTTCATTGCAGGTAGATATTGTGGATTATTGTCCGGTGGTTGCGAGAACCATCGTTTCACTCTGGATAATGGGTCCAATATACTGGTGCTGCCCAACCACAATGCTTCCCATCCACCCCGGAGGTCTCCTTTCCTGAGACTACGCCACTCACAATGGCTCGAACGATACTTGCGCGGATGCGCGCTTCGCTTAGCCCATAATGTCCATCTGAAATGCCGATCAAAGTTTCACTGAGGCATTAGGAAAGACACCCAGCAATGAGAAGCACGAAGTCGTCGAGTGACATGTCGTCGAGCGCAAGCGAGCCTATATCAGAATATGCAGGGGTTGATATACATCCTGCGCTCAGATCCACCGCTTGCCTACGGTATACGTCAAACTGCCGGATCCATAATCCGATGGCCGTTGCACCTGCCCGCGTGCCTGGCGATTACCCCAACTGGAAAGCTCGGATGCCACCATGCCCAACAAAGGACGGAGCTATGCAAAATCACGAACGTCGTTCTTACGTGGCGTCAGCCTGCAGCAACAGCTAGGTTAAACCTGCCAATCGCTTCAATATGAGGCAATGTTGCCGACCTGTTGTTGACACCGGAGCACATGTTGGAACGAAACACGGTGGCGACGAAGATCAATATATCGAAACGATGAAAATCAGTGCAGAAGCTTTCGAACGGTGGACCCGCCAACGGTGATGCGCGATGTCGCCGCGTTGTTGGCGGCAAGTTTTCGCGGAGCCGTGTGTGCTATACCCCAGGGTCTTATAGAGAGCACTGACTGATTTCAAAGCGATCGCGAAAGCGCAAGCGCCACCTCTGATAGGGTCTCTACGAATTCGAAAACAGAACGTGACTCACTAGCATCGGCGTGAGTCGAATGGGGTGATGCATAGCGGAATGATATTCGACGGTGTGATAGTACCGAGCAGATGCCTACGCGAGGTAGTACAGTGTAGAGTGCCCAGCAGTTAATTGCGACCTTATGAACAATTACCTCTTAAGAACGACCGACGTATACCATGGGTTAAGATCCATTACATTGTCCCCATGGCGATAGTAGGAATGCTGGAGTAGATCTCGGAACGACTCAGTTGTCTTGCTAGGCGAGTTGATTCTTGCCGCCCGACCGATCGAGGACGTTCGGGCAACTTCTCGATTCGGTAGTTCGCCGATGTCGATACAAGTGAGTTGCGAGCAAGATGTCGTTGCCTGAGGCACACAGTAGCATTCGGCCGTTCTGAGCCTGAGGCGGCATCCGCCGCGCCTCGTACCCGCGTCTCCTCCTATCGACAGCGAAGTGACTCCAGCCCCTACCTCGTCATCACTTGCCAGGTGAACAACTACCGGTATCTTCAGTGTATGCGTTACCTGGTCGGCATATGCCATGGTCACCCGCTTCAAAACCCGTCTCTGAGGTTTCAGATTGCGATCTACGATCTCTGGTTCGCGACGGTCCGCGTCTCAAGCCTACCGATGACCCCAGCGACCGTTGCCATGCAGTCCAACGGCGCCTGAACGTTCCCTAGCCATGCATAAAGTGACGACAGATCATGAAAGCTCACAAGCGCAGCAACCGAGAGGATTTGAGATGCAGTCTGCATAATAAGTGCATCCACTTCACAGCTTGATGTATCTGGAAACATCGTAGTTGCCAGGCAAAATATTACATTTGGAGTATTACAAGAGTACTTGAGGTCTACAAGTAGAAAGAAAGATTCTAGCGAGCGTGATGCAGGTGATCAGTTGACCACCCGGTGGGGTATAGGTACACAAGGAAATCTGATGGGAAGCCGTTGCTGACGTGTACAACAACGGGAAAGGGTATGGGCATGGGTGTAACTGTAATGAAACGCGAAACGAAATGCTGCTGTTGAAGCTTGGGTATCACTCCGTCGACTTGTGTTTCCCTCGCCGTATATGTATGCAGCCCCGCCTGTCGCGATGTGTTGGTGAATAGGTTGCGACCGTGTACTGGTGGATGAGCAAAGAAGAATGCCGACTCTTTCATGCCTTGTGTATGCGCTTCCAAATCGCCATCAATGCCGCTCCAATCCTGATGTCTGCCGAAACCGATGCAGCGCAAACTGTCAAACTCAATCAACGCCGCAAGCCATGGTATAACCGAAAGATGTTCCAAAAGGCTCCGAGGAGCTTCGATTCGAGAATGCAGCATGCGCTACTGATGTATGTCGAAGGGTATACTGATTTCGTGTACGTCGTGAGGCGAACAAAGGGCGATTAAAGATGCTGTTGAAGAAGTGTGGCAACCGCTCTTTCGTGACAAATTAAACGTTGCGGCCAGCGCAACCTCAACATCCACCTCTTGAGTCTGAGATGCTCGAAGCCTCCTCCACTGCACTGAGGCCTTCGAAGTGGTCGGCCAGTCACTGGTAGCTTGCGCTCGGATCGCTATGGCTCCCGGGCATCTCACTCTGCACGTACGCGCTCTGCTGCTGGCGTTCTTGCTCCTCCTCCTGTTCTGTCTGAATTGCTTTCAGCTCCTCCGCCTTGTCTTTACATGCAGCTGGCGAAAAGCCAGCACCGACTTTCGACGAGATGATGCGCCATTTGTCGTTTTCGTATTCCTGCATCGAGGTGCGCAGTTTCGCAACCTGTGATCCCGTTGTGGTTAGCATTTCCGCTTCCGCGCTGGGGCTGAAAGTACGACGTCGCGCGTTTCAGGGCTAGACGGATAACTCCATTGCAGGATAGGGTCTGGATGTTCCAAATACATGAATTTCACTTACCATCTCGTCTGTCCAGACTGTTGTCTTAGCTTTGAGCTTCGTGCAGTATCGCACCTGCAGTGTACCGGAGCTGCGACCTGGGAAGAAGTCGGCGATTTGCTTCCAAGTCAAGTTCTTCTTCTCTTTCAGGTCGACTAGCAGCTGATCGTCTTCGGGCGTGAATTTGAGTTTCGGGCCGCGGGGTCTTGGTGCAGGCGCAGGCATGCCCTGGGCGCCGACGACGCTGGGAGGTCCATGGTGCGGGGTGGGTGAGGGCGGCGCACCATCCATCTGCTGTCTCTTGCTGCGGTGAGTGTTGGGAAGATGGTGGTGATGTGTTGGAGGTAAAGTATGCTGCTGTTGCGGGGCTTGCGGAGGCGGGTACTGGTGAAGGGAATAACCCTGTTGCGAGGGATGAGCAAGTGAGACGCTTCCTGTTGCCTGCCCGTATGGGTTCAAATGTTGTTCCAGAGAAGGTAACTCTGATTGTTGGATCTGATGCTCGTGATGGCTGCGCTTGCGTCCGGCTCCGGTGGTCTGATAAGTCGGGGAGTAGCCCACATTGTAGGAGGTTGATGGCTGGTGAGACATCTGGTGATGTTGTAAGATGTGAGATCGATGTAAGGACGGATGTGTCTCGACGTTTGTGTATGCGAGATGAGGGGCAGCGCCGGCATATTGAAGTCCATGAGATGGATGTGGCTGCGAAAAAGCGTGCTGGTACTCTGGTGGCAGGCCGGTGTGGGGATGGAGCACATTTGAATGTTCGACGTTCGATGTCGGGACATGGTGGTCGTCTCCGGCATCGCCTGGCACGCTGTAGTCGAATAATGCGCCTCGGTAGGGACTCGCCAGGGCTGCGATTACGCATGGAGACTACCAGAGCAAGCTAGCTCTGGCAGGCTGCTGCAGTGAGACCTGAGCCAGAAAAAGAATCCCTAGTCTGAGTTGCCGGGTCGCCTGAGGTACTTGTATCGCATGCGTTTACGATTTTGCAATTGCTGTTACGTTGACAAATGTTGGAGCAAGAAGAGCCTCGAGGAAAATGCCATGGACGTAACCTGATCGCGTGTGTTAAGGATTGGGATAGCCGGATATAGCTTGTGAAAATCAAAACAACATGCCGCTGGGACTGCAGTGTTATGTACCGAATTCTGCGCCTGAGGGAGCGAAGGCATGAAGGCATTTGGGAAGTCTGTCCCTTCGACAATCCTAGTCCTGTGCACTTGCCACACGGACGCTATGCCGAAGTACCAAAAGCTATGGGGCATTCCCATGAGACGGTGTCTGTTCCTGAATGGTACAGAATTAGCTGAGTAGGGTAGGCCCGACAACAAATTCTACGTCAGGCATAATGCGGTGATCATGACAAGGAAGGGGTCCCCGGTTCAAGATCTGGGAAGGCATCCCAGGTCATTTGCGCCAGTGTAATGCTGCTGGCTCGTGTGCTGAATGGCTGCTGGTGCAAAATGAATGCAGAGATTAGCTACTTTGCCCCAGTCCCATTTGACGACGTGGTCCAAGCCAACGCTGTTCTATTTCTAGAAGACCAGGAAGTCAAGATCTCCAGCACCGTTGCAGCGTCCTCATGCATATCCACAGTATCCCAGCGCAGCGTGGTGGCCAGAAGATGCGCATTGAGAGTGTACTCAACGGGCTAGGATGGGCGCGTCAACATGACAGGGGAGGTACCTAAAGCGGTGACGCCACTAGCAAGACGATTTGTATGCGAGATTGAACCATCCGGAGTTGAAGAGAACGTGGAAGCCAGGGCCGCGGTCTGGGAAGCCTGGTGCAACCTAGAGCTTGTGTATACTGTGTCTCTTGACACCACAATTGTTCGCGATCGGAGACTTACACGGCATACCACGCCATGCGCATCAACAACGTACTGGTTCATGCCTGGAAGTGCCTTACCCGTAGTGGGCCACTGTGGACCATTATGCTGCCTGCTACTTTCGCAAGTGCTCGGCTCAGGGCAGCGCATATGCCGGTAGGGGAAAGCTGTCTTTGACGTAGCACCCGTCTGTAAGCAGTGGGCCGGGAGCTGGCTGGCGTCAGTCATAGCTTTTTGTCGCATTGGCATGAGGCGGCCTGAGGATTGGCTCATGCAAGTGCCGTTTCGACGTTATATGAAGGAACCTGGCCCTATACGCGGTTCAGCATCCCCGCAGAGCGAGGATCGACCGAGCCACAAGGAGATCCCATTGCGACCGACTGACGCACGAGCGCGCACGACAGAACTGACGGGCGTACGGCGAGGCAACGCGCAAATGCAGTGGCGAAATGCGCAGCGAACGATGTCTCTTGTTATATTTGCGACGGCAGCGAACGTCGATCTGCTGTTGGGTTCCTTAGGGCTCAAACGAAGCGAGGCGGCGAAAAGTGGCAGTGTGCTTGCGAATTGATTGAACGCTAGGTTCGGGAGACCCTCACGGCACGATAGCGACAGCTTGGCATCGCAAGGTCGTCTAGAGCGGCTGCGATCTGCCGCCCCCCGAAGTCGCATTTCCTCATCTCGCGACAGACGCAGCGGCAGGAGATGAAGTCGCAATGCGGATGGGCGCCACACAGCCTTCTCCAGATGGTGGTGCAGACGGACGCCGACATGCTTGTCGTCCTCCTCCGAACGCCAACCCTTCTGCGCCAGCCCCTCGACACGTGATCACTTCGCGTATGCGCACGAGCGGAGCCTGCCGGGTTCTCCTTTTCAGGGCGACAACTCTATGACCTCACATGCCTGCATCGAGGACTTTTGAGGCCTCAAAGTTGGTCGATGCTGTCTGCCAACTCCAGCGACGTTTGACACCTGCCACTATTAGCCATTTAGCCTGATCGTAAGACCACATGTCGGTCAGACCGGCCAACGCTGAAGTCCATGCGTATGACTGTACTCAATCAACATCTCGAGGAACTCGCAAAGGGTCCTCTGCTACCTGTGCCCGCCTGGTTCACGACGCCGCATGTGCTGACGGAGTACAACTGCAATGACCTTGAGCAACATTGCGCTTCATGCGATGATAATGCTGCCTGTCACAGACAATTCGCCCTATGCAGGCAAGCAGGTCATGATGTTACCTCGAGTCGCCGGTGCAGTCCTCAGGCTAATCCCTGCCTGACCAACATGTTGTCGTGTGCTGTCCCACAACGCTTTCTTGGTCCAGACTTTGTGAGTGAGAGGGTCTGACTGCGCGAGATGACTGCAGGGCCGTGTTGTGGTCGGAGACGCGCCGCACAAGCGGAAAGACGCAGGTACCACGAACAGCCAGTTATTCGACCAGGTTGCGATCGGTTAGCGGCCGGGCGGAGAAACAGTACCGCTTCGGCAACGGCAAGGCGTTGAAACAATCCTGCGAACTGCTGTGAGTACCCGAAACAACGAGCTTCGACTTGAAACAGTGACAAATAGGTCGATTGTATAGCTGTGCATTACTTCGTCGATGGTACTGTTGATATCTTCATCTCGCAGTCGATATGGCGCATGAAGTAGCATGACTGTGCTGCAGACGATTGTCGATCCAATTACCCAAAACGGCAGCAACACCTTTGGAACTACAGGCGTGCCAAAAAAAAAACAAATGGTGTAGCGAAAGCGAAAGAGATGCCGACTTGAATAGGAAGCGTGGTGTACTCCGCTGCCGATTACCGTTACCAAGAACTCCGATGAAGAACAAAGCAGGTCGACAAAGTTGTGCGCGTGCACTCGCTCGACCAAAAGAGGAAAGCTGGTATCATAAAGTGGGACCATTGCGCTGAAACCGGGAAGATGCAGACCGTGCTCAACATTATCAATACTTTCCACCGAAGTGCTCTTTGGCATACTGCTCGCAGGCCTAGAATTGTCAGTGGATCATGATATAGATCTCGGCGGTCCACTCAAAATATGGTGGAGACATTCGAAGGACGGCATAATGAGGTACCAGAGTTTGACATACTTTTGCGGGTTTGCCAACTTTTTGGCCGATGGCTTTCCACTTGTTGGCATCGTACTCCTTGATTGCAGCAAGTAACGCTGCACTCTGCTTCCAGATCAGTATTGGTCTGCTGCAGTTGTCACGAGAGCTCAAATACTCACTTCATCTTCTGCGAACTCGGCGTAATGCATATCCTGTGTTGACGTAATCAGCAACTGTTGCTACCAGGTACGATGTGCTGTACTTGCCTTGTACCAATGCTTCTTCACACTACCTTCTGTTCGTTGAGGGAAGGTCTGTAATGCTCCGTTAGCGTTAATTCGACACACCTCATCGACTGCTTTGTGAGCAGCGACAGCGTCTGGTTATGCTTGCCCACCTTTGCAATCTCGCTCCAGCTATTGCCCGCATCTCTCATTTGTTTGAGTCTCAACTCCTCTGCTGGAGTCCAAGGTGTATTTGTCCGACTCTTCTTGACCTTCGGCTCTTGAGCGGAAGCATCGACCTGATCCGCCTGCACCGATGCTGTACTATGTGCTTCTGCACCAGCACTCGCGTCCGCCATATTGTTTGTCTGCTGGCCCAGACTAATAGATTTGCGCTTTCGATGACCAGATGGAGGAGACTGTGTGGGCTGTGAAGTCATTGAGACTTCGCTATTGGTCTGATTCGCGGGAGCTACAGGCTGCAGGGTGGGTTGCTCGTTTACAGCACTGTGCTGCGAAGATGAAGGCTGAGCTGGCGCAGTCGGCGAAGGTTTGAGATTACGTTTGGAAGCAGGCGAGGAGCTGTCAGGGAATGATGTCCAAGGTCAGCGTGTCCATGGACGAAGTCGAACGCAATATCAGAAGTGAGAGAGTTGCACCATGCTTGGTGACGAATGGACCTGGAGTCTAAGTAAGAGCGACTCACGACATGATGGCGCACGGGTGCGTCTTGTCCACTGCCGGTCAGATAGAGACGCGAGGCTTCGTAAGTGGTCAGATTAGGTGCGTCTGTAGAGCGTGGTGTCATGCTCGTATATTGCCAAGTTTGGGACCGCGTTCAGAGTGTACAACGGCGAGTGTGTGCGCGGTAGATCATCATGATATCCAAGTAGGCAGATCGCCCGTCGGTGCAAGTGTTGATCAAGTACAAGGGATACAAGAAGGGTCAGGTTTGCAGGCAGGCGAACGAATAGGCACGACGGAGAAGCATCAGACGAGAGGACGACTGGGATGCTCAGAGGTTAATCAGCCAAGTACCAGCGGGGGCAGCCGCCAGACTCGTAGGGCTGGAGTAGAAGTACCTCCATCGTCATCAGAGACGTGTGGAAGTGGAAGTATCGGTACGAAGACAAGCTGCAGTCGAGAAGCGGGGTAGCAGCCTTTTGGACAGGCCCTGATGAGTAGGTGGCTTCATAGTCGCGGGCACAACCAGACGAGTCCGAAGAGGGCGGGGAAGGTGCAGGTCGCGCGTGACATCTTCATGCATCTCCAGCTCCTGTAAGTGATGCAGACCGTTGCCGATCGAGCTATGACGAGCATCGATACGTACCTCTTACCAAGATAGCGAAGTACGGCCGCTTGTTCTGGAGGAGCGCTAGGGATGTTCAATGTGCCCTCCGACAGCAGGCACTGTCCTTATGAAGCTCTCGTATGCAGATGTGAGGCGTGGTTGACTGTGAGTGGTGACGGAGGATGGTTGACAGGTGCTTTGGTGGTGGTGGGGTCGGTGCTCGTGCGCTGACCCGGGCGAGCCTTCCTCAGCGCGCTGCTTGTGTTTTCGACATCGTCATCGGTCAAACAACACGATGAGAGGTTGCAGCGACATTCACCAATCTAGCGTTGCACAACGCGTGACGACGTCGAAAATACGCCCTTCTATCTCACAGAAACCTTCGATGCCAGCCAATGACGACCCTCCTAATCGAATTCGCAGTCCGTAGGCCCCTCCACCACCATCTCAAGCCGCTCGCCAGCCCCTGCCATCTCACGACGGCGCAACGCCTCTTCCTGTCTTGCGACGTTTAACAACTGGGCGCGGGGAAAGTCGATCGACTCGTATCTCATCTGTTTACCATGCTGCTGGATGACGAAGGTTTTTTGGTAACGGGCGTGATGCCACTTAGGCATAAGCCGCCGGCCTTCTCCCGCCAAGGCGAACACTTTCAGCCACCTGACGCAGCGCCAGTATCAGCCCAAGCCGCAAACGTTTGGGAGAACCGCTCTGCCACAGCGTTCGAACTGACCGCCAAGCGGTATTGCCTGAGAAATGCCTTACCAAGACGATGCTCAAGAACGGAACACGGCGTTTCCGAGCTCTTTGTCGTCTTGACTGTCTCACGACGTCAGCGATGACCCGGTCGCTCGCAGGTTTGCAATCTTGTGTTGCGCATAGATGTTGCGCGTCCTCATCCAGCTTCATTTCTTGTATTCTGTCGTTCTTTGGGCTTGTTCACAAAGTTGCAGAGCTAGGCCTTAGCTCGAACGCTGACATTCACTGTCAATATGTTCCCAGGCACTAAGGCAGCTAAATGGTGCACTGATCTCTCCGGTATCTGTAACCGCGCGTTTTGAGTTAGCGCCCGCTGTTGTATAGTCCGGGGTGGGATTTGTTTCCAGGCTCTCCAAACATTGTCAAACCTTTCGCTTCGCAAACTTGCTGCACGACCCGCTCTCTGACATCCTCAGTTTTGAAACCGACCCCGTCCAACCCAAAAGCGTTCTTTGCTTAATGCAATCAGCTCTAGAACGTCAGCAAACCTGGAGAGCGCATCGCGACGGAGCTTTTGTCCCTTCGGCTCTGGCTGAACTTGTCTCGGGTCAGGGTTGCTCTAAACATGTTGGCTGCGAACGCCGATATCAACCGTGCCGGCGATCAGGAACTAAGCCGCATAACTGACAGTTTGAAAACGTTGCCAACATCAGGAGGAGCCACTGCAATCCACAATGGTGCGCGGCCCTAGCAACGTCCCGTTTCTTGCCATCGTGCAAACTCTATAATAGTCGTTGGATGCCCCAAGTTTCGAGGCCTCAACCGCATCTGTTCAATCGGCATCAGTCTTTTGGTTTCTTTCTAGCAGCCTTGTAATACTTTCTTTAACTCCCACCGGCTGGGCTGCACTACATTCTCTAATCAACATTGCTGAGCAATTACCTTCGTGTATTCCAATCTTCAGTAATACATTCTTTCAGAGCCAGACTCGACATCGAAACAACAGACTTCCCCGGCGGACACGACTCACGACTTTCGATATACTTATCGCACCAAATTTATTGGTCGTCCACTCGAACAACTGCAAATCAACGTAACATAAGCACAATGCTCCACCATCAGCCTCAGATCCTTTCCCCTCTCCCGGAGATGGGCTCTCAGAGCCCCAATGCATCTGGCCTCCGTGCTCGCAAGATGTCTGCTGCAGGAAACCGCTCGTGGTCTGAAGAAGAGGTATGGCCGCTACTGAATTTCACATCGACGTTTGCTTACTTCTGTTAGGAAAATTACCTTCTTCAGACCCGCATGCAGAAGATGCCATACAAGCACATCGCCGCTCACTTGAAGAAGACTGAACTCGCTTGCCGTCTTCACTACCACCAGCTGTCACATGGCAGTCACCGCCGCAGGCGCAACTCGTCAGTTTCTTCGACCGCGTCTTTCGGTTCTGTTGCTCAGTCTGTGTGCTCGATGGGAACTGATCAGGACGACTATTCTCAGTCTTCTCGCCACACCTCGCCAATGAGCTACAACGGAGCTCCTCAGCACATGAGGTCAGCCTCAGCAACTGCAGATTCAGGCCGCAGACAGCACACTATCCTGCTTCCCAAGCCCCGCACTCTCACACCTCAGGGCTCGCCCGAGCCTCATAATGGTCTCCGCATCAACACTGAGGTTGCCTACCAGCCACGCATCGTCGATACTGACCGACTCCGTGCCATCTACGAGGCTCGTCGCCAGCAGTTTTGGTCCACCGTCGCTGCTGACTACGGCGCTGATGTGTCTCCTGCCCAGCTCGAGGAGATCTGGCGCAGCAGCTCTAGTGCCGTTCGCCCACCAACCCCTGATACGTCCCCAGATGGCAGCATCATGCACAACCCTATGCTCAAGCCTTCTTCCATCCCATACCTGTCGCCTGCTCACAGCGAGCCCAAGCACTACAGCCCTATGAACACTAGCGCTGTCGCCATTCCCGAGCGCATGCCATACATGCTTCCTATGCCCGTACCCTCTTCTGGACGCGCCCGTGCCGGTACTTGGAGCTCTGCGCCGAGGGACAACATGCCCATTGCCAGCCTCCTCACCGAGGACAAGAACCCTCGCCAGTTCTAAGGGCGTCTAGCGCCAACAAAACTTTATAACTTCTTACTCTCGTTAACTCCTATTAAATGTACTTTTCTGCCATGCATTTGTCACTTGTTCTGCCTCTTGCAAACCTGTTCAGGCGAGTCATAGTGGAGACCTAACGAATCCCCTTTGTTGGTTAGTTGCTTTTGGAATGGGATGAAGGAAAGGCATGGCGTTTTCAGATAACTACAATGCACATAAAATTCATGTATACAATCTGAACTTCTTCACTGCTTAAACCAGCCCCTTCCACATGTGTCACCTCTTAATCACGGAGGACTGCCACGTCACGTTGCATCCAGGATGTCTTGCCTGCTGTGTCATGGTTTCGGCGTTGCGATTGCCGTTTTGTTGTTGCCGCAGTCGCGCCTTCCGTCGAGCTTTCCGTGTTCCGCGTCACTTTCATGCCGACCGAGTGCTCCGAGCTAGCGCACCGCTTCTTCCAGGGTTCATCCTCACCAAATCTTCTTCATATCTCCACTTGAACAACTCAGCTTCACAAAAGCATCTTCACAAGAGATCTTGACAGCCCCACGAACGGCCCTGTTTGATGGCCCCACACGATGGCCCCACGATCTAGCCACAGAGCCACATTCTCAAACCGGTGCCCTGAGATTTCTACCTGCCCGTTCAGGACTGGCGAATGTTTCGTTCTTCACTCCGTGAAACACTTTCGGCCTCAGGTTCGATGACTTGTCAACACCACGACCTTCCACAGCCTCACACCCCCCGTGAGGCTTGCACAAAGCGAATGCAACGGTCCTTTCGTCTCCGCGACTCGAGGTCGCGGAACAGCCTCCCGCCGTAGAACGCAATTTCACGAGACCCGCAGCCTGAGCTGCAATCCACCAACACCGTTGTTGCACAGGCTGCAAACACGATCACCAAAAGCACTGTGTCAGCCCTGCACTGGATGGGCCGGAAACTCAAATCATATGACCACCATTATGCAGATACCGTCGACCAGATTCACGGTCTAGTCTATCTCCCTGGCCTCGCATCTCCCGCCTGTACCACACCGGTCCTGCACCGTCGTCACCTGTGGCCTGCCATGTAAACCTCATTTCCCATCGTTCATGCTTGCGGGTCAGCGCCACACACCCTTGCCCTGCAAGCCTCTGCCACCCTCGAGCGACGGGTATTGGGCAGGCTCCATCCTCGTCTCAAGATTCGAGAGCCCTGCACCTGGATATCTCCTAATCGTCCCCGCTGCATGAATGATCAGGTCTATCCTTGGCTAATCGGCGCTTCCGTGCCCGAGAAATCAGGCGACCTGGTCCGTTGCCTTGTCGCCGGATAGCGCTGGGGGTGGCCTGAAGATACTATCCAGGTATCTGGAAGGGATGACGTTGGAGGACTGTGGGCAGTCAAATGACCAACATTGGATTGCTGGATCCGAGAGGATTGCCGGAGGGAACTACCGCTTGCAAGTAGATCCGCAGGGAAGTCTGCTCGCCTTCTATGCACCTTCCAGAAGGATCCCATGTTTACTGGCCATATGCACGAACGGAGTGAGTGCTGTGTTGGTACGCCTCCTTTCTTTCCTTCTTCGAGGTTCTTTCAAGATATCCAATGGATCACCAGATCCGTTTCCTGAGCTCCACCGACCGACTGCCTCACGTCGCGAATTCATACGATTCTCTGCATGCGGAACTTTCACCGAGAGCGAGATGTGGGCCTCTCTGAACCTTGCCGGGTCGCAGCTGACTTGAAGCCTCCTGTTTGGGTGCCACTCTCCTCGATATTTGTGATCAGCTCCTGGAGATCTTCGGCTGAAGCGCCACCTCGACCGCCGTACTCAACATCAAGGCGTTGCATGAGTTCTTCGCCCGGAAGAAGGATGCTCCTGTCGATCGCCAACGGTAGACCACGATGCCGGCCTCGTACCATGACAAACAACATCACAACTTTGCTTAGGCTTGCAAATGAGCCACTGAGACTGTAATCTTTGCCTGGAACACCGGTTGACAGACCCACTGTGCCATATGCCGACGTGACTTCGAAGAGCACTGAGAATGAGTCAAAGCCTGCATCTTTTCTCAGAATGTGGCCTCGCTCTATGATCGAAACAAGGAAGAAAGCCAGGAACTGGAACCAGATGTCGTAGGCAAGTTGCTTCTGCAAGTGTGACGCAATGCCAGCAGCACTGTCACCACCTTCTTCCAGACCGATCGACCTTTCCTCGTAAGTGTTTGTCTTCCGAAGGGTCATCACCAGCGGGTAGCTGGAGATGTACATGATGACGAGGTAGGCCACCAAACATGCTGGCGCCAGTGAGCTGAATGCAATGATGTACGCTCCAGACGTGCGAAGTCCAGTGGCCTGAAAGAGACCGTCAAGGATTCTCGCTCCAGTGGGCAAAGCTTCAATGTCTGGCATACCGATGTTCAGAACCTCGAAGCAGAGCCAAGCTGTGATATCAATGGTGATCTGTATCGCCAACAGGTACCAGGTCTGCCTGCTGGGAAACAAGTAGATGAAGCATCGTCGAGGATGTTGCAGCAGGAACTGCAACGTGTTCTGCAATCGAGACCCTTTTGGTACACACTTCTTCATGAGCCAGATTGTGAACCTTAGGAAGATGGGGAACTGCGTCTGTCCAACTAACGCCAGGGCACCAGCGATGAGGAGGATATAAGGCATCCCGCTGAATGGTATGAAGTTGGCGTTCAACACATTCAAACCGCCGTTTGCGAATTCAGTGACTGTCGAGAAGAATGCCCACCATCCTGGGTTCAGACCGCCTGATTGTGCTTCCTTCAGGATGTCTCTTGTCTTGGCATGATATGCGTACGGCACCAAAAAGATCGTACCGAACGTATACCAGAACAGCTGGTAGCCAATCAAGATATACAACAGAACTTGTAAGGCACGGTACTCCACTCCACCCAGCTCCAATCGATCGTGCTCACTGAGCTCTAGGAATCGTCCTTTCGAATCCAGACGTGGCTTGAAAGAGATGTAGTCGTGCTGCTCAGGCTTCAACTCGCTCGTCACACGATCAAACACGCGCGCGAAGAAGTTCCTCGCCAACTTCGTCTCCCACGGCGTCGGCACAAACCCAAACCCTGTCTGGTGATGGAACGTCCTTTTCTTGCTCAACGGCTGGATCTTGACCGGGCTCTCTTTCGTCCCATTAACACTGCGCTTCCCGTTATCGGTGATCTGGCGTTGGCGCAGACTGTTGGCGCCGCTGCTTTCGGCTTGCCGGTTGTGCTCGATGTCTTGCACAAGACGCTGCATGGTCCGCGAGTGCTTGACTACTTCAGACATGCGCTTGCGGAACATGGATTGCCGGATCAGAACGACGACCATGGAGACGAAGGGAATGTTGCCAATTATTAGCAGAATGCAGAGGACGGCTTGTTGGAAGCCGGAGAGGTCGCCTAGGTTGACAGAGTTTAGGCCTTTGCTTGTCAGCGCTAATGCCAATATTTTTTTCCTTTGAGACAGGAGGTAGAGTGTTGCTGCGCTGGGCTGCTGTTTAGCTGGCACAGCTGCGCAAGTCAGGCCAGATGCTGAGCTCATCTGTACCTTGTGTCCCTTAGACGAACGGAACTCGCAGGGATCACAGTCTAGAAGAAGACACGCGAACAACCATACGGGTGTTGTGTAGAGCACAATGCATATGCAAGTGACGCACCTGTTGTCGTCATGGCACTGCATGTCAGGAACAATGCATCCATGTAGCTCAGATGTGAGTCTCTATATTCTTTCGGTCCATTCCTCACGCCCTCACCATACACAATCGCTGACGAGATTGCAATAACAACGATAAAGTAGAGCATATGCGCTCGATAGAAGTTGAGCGTGAAAAACTCATCTTTAAGGTATTTGAGGAAGTGGTTCTTGGCTTCTCGCGGATTCTGCTGCAGCTTTTCGACCGGATCTGGCATTGCGTGTCGCCGAAGGCGTTTGGAGTCGCGGAAGCGATTGTGGGGTATACGATGAGTGTGTCAATGTCATGTTCCTGCTTTTCGTGCACCTTCCGGGTTGTTGTTGTCGCTGCTGCCCAGTGATGCCAGGAAGGTCCGAAAGAGGCAGTGCTGTTGCCAATGCTGTCGGCGTCACGGCATGATGTCATTGCGCGAGAAGTGCTCGCACCAAACCCCAATCAGCCGCGGTGCTGATTCGGTTTACGACTGCAGCACCTGCGCACGATATTTGTAAGTGTGCGAGGTGATGGAGTCGACACGTGATGAAAGATTTGAGACGGCGCGCACCATCGACCGTTGGCAAGCGCTGGTACGTGTACTCAAGGGCAGCGACGTTGAAAGAATCTAGGCACTGACAGCTTTTCCAGCACAGACGCGCTTTCTCCATTCCCTCGTTAATGCGCAGTTTGTACTAGCGATCGTATATCGTTCTGGCCTCGACTTCACGGTCCTCTGCAGCTGGAACCATCACTCTGTCGCACGTCGTCAGCAAACTGCAGCTTTTATCCAAAGGCTGCCTGTTCTTTAGGAATCCGTGAGGAATACCAAACAGTGGTGAGGTCAAGATTCAAAAGATTGCGGGCTTTTGAAGGGCCGCATCCACCAGAAACATCTCCACCAGGACTACGGCGTATACTCAGAGCGCATGGCGCGCTACCCGCGGCAAAAAACCAAGTGGATGCGGCTCAATCTCACCTTTGATCAACCTAGACCGCGACCTGAAGTTAACAAAAAATGCCGTCCCGGCATTTGGAGCCTATCAGCGACAATCGGAATCTGAAACGCAACAAACCCGCATTTTGTCTGGATTGCAGCACGTCCAGTGTTGAGCTGCAGGGTGCAGCGAGAGCATCTCAACATTTCTACTCAGGGGAGTAGCCACTCTTTTGAAGCTGACATTTTGGTCTAGAGGCCTCCCGCGACCGGACCATGGCGTTCGTATCGATTTGCACTAGTCGTAGTGTCCACTTCACGGTCTCTGACGAATCAGTTGGGAGCCCACAATGGGTGACTGTGGGGGTGGGTCCCAGCTACACGGCCAGAGCGACGAGATCTTGGTCCTCTCCACGAGCAGCGATCTAGTGATCTCAGCACTACACCCTGAATTGGTGACCAAGAAGTATCTCCGCGTACAAAAGGAGGACTCCGACGGTCGGTGTTGCGGCTGACTGGCAGAAACTGGGCCGAGAGCTATTCGAGCTTTGGAGCAGCGCCCACTCTAGCCTGTTTTGTCGACTCCTCACATCCTAAGTCTGGTGGATTGAAACTTGACAGCTGGAAACAAGACGCCAGACTCCAACATACTTTTTCATGTGCCGATGAACACGTGTAGCGACATGCTGACTCATGAGCTTATGTCCTGATTGGAGAGCTGCAAGCCACATCGATATCTCTGGGCACCAGCCGCTTCGCGAAGCGAGCCTGCACAGGACCTGTTCATGACATGAGCTTGTATCCGCTCGAATCAGACACTTGCTATCAACTTTGGGATGTGCAGCTTACGAATCTTGCAGGTTCAGCTAACGATGGTGCGGCTGGTGTGGCTGGTGGTAGTGCTCGAATCGAGCATTGATTTGGCGTGGTCTGCAAAGAAGTGGCGGTCACCCTTGCCCACATCGCTGCACTCGATATAAGATACGAGTGCGTTCGTCGATCTAGCGGGGTGACCCACATCTCTACCCCATCCTACAATATGCTCCGTGAACTATTTCGCAGTCACCGCCGTTCCGGCTCATATGGCAACGTCTACAGAAAGTTGCAGGCAGATGCCGAGGCAACCAGTAGCGTTCTGGAGAAGAAGCTTGGAGAAGTCACCGGCGAGGTTGCGGGCGTCTTGCAAGGCAAGCTGAACCCAGAGGCTGAATTTCTTCCATGGAAGTCGCACATGCTCGGAGTAAGTCCCTTTTCATCGAGGTCCATTAGACATAGCCACTGACTCGCACTTAGTTGGTCATGAAGCACAACCAAGAGCTAGAAACCTTCATGAACAACGCCAAGCGAGACGCCATAAGGATGTGCGAGGGTCTTTCGAAGTCAGATCGAGCGGAAGCAGCGGACCGCTACAAGATTTGGCACGAATACGTGATTGCTGCAGTCACTGCCATCGTCATCTTCCTGCAAAAGTCCATCACGGCCATCATCGATCGCAAGAAAGCCGCCGTCGCCGGTGCCACCACATCAGACGCAGACCTCCGTCTGGCAATCGAGGAGTGGGGGTCGGACGCCATGTCTGCTGTCAGGAACTCATATCACAAGGTTGATGCCATCTTTGGCCGAAGGTTATGAGCAGGAGAGCCTTGGTTTGCATCAGACTGGAGTCGTAAAGACATGTATCAATGAGGCGTGATTATATCCTTTCTTACCTTACATACGCAACCTCTCTTGCACCGCATCAGCACTCACTCCTCGCAGGTGGCCTCAATCATTCGTCCGTCCTTCGCCGCTGCTTCTTTTAGGCTTCGCCTAGCAATTCCAACGCTTCATCATCGTGAATATTCCACTCGGGTGGCAACGATCATGTCGCCATTACCAGACTCGCCACTGCATTGCACATTTGCCATGCTCTTTAGAACACGCGAGGAGCTCCGACTTTGCTATTCTCGAACCGTTCCTGGTACTCCAGCACCTGAGTCCAAGCATTGTCTAAGCTTTGCAGAACCTCCTTATCATAGTATGTCCAGCCTTCAGGCAAGGTGAACAGCCCTCGGGTACTAGCAGCTTTGATGTCGCCACTGATTATTCGATCGTAGAAGTCAGGGCGCTCATCTTCCTGGATCTGACCCAACTCCATCACGGTCATCTCGTCCAGCCACTTTACCATCATCTCCAGCTTCTCCCTGTATTTCTTGGTCTTGTATGCCCAAATCTCTTTGCCACCGATGAGCGTGTACTCATATCTCAGGACTGGATGTCGAGGGATCTGCAAAGGCTGCAACTCATAGTGCTGGAGCCCTTCGCTCGTAGGCCTGGTCACAGCGACTTGGAAAGTGGTCGACTCGAGGACGAAGTCCGGTTCAGCCGCAGAAAATGACTCTGAGGAAGGCGTCGTGGCGATGTTGGTAGTATCGAGATTGATGATCAGGATATGCTTGTCGCCAATGCTGCGCGGACGAGTAACGTCCTGTGAGCACGTACCGGGTAGGTGGACCCCCATGATGCTGAGGCCCGCACGACGGTGAAGCCTGAGGACACCGTTCAGATTCTCTGAAGGTTCACGGACTGCATGGATCTGTCGGTGAAGAAGAGTCGTCCGAGGAAACAAACAGTACAGTTTGTTCCATGACAGGAAAGTGAAGCACGCTGTCGTAGAGGTGGTCTCGAGTACTTCTTGGCCTTCGGTCCGGCGAGTTGGATAGCCCTTAATCTTGAGGCGCTTTGCGGAGTCTTCCTTGATGAACATTGGGTCCTCTGTGGCACTCGATTCTCTCGTGTAGCCCTCTTGTTTCAGAAAGGACTCTAACCGAGCATACTCTTGATGTCTAACAAACACTCGGAACCTGTCCTGCCCTTTCAATTTACCGGCCAAGAATTTTTGCGCAAAGTTGCCCGCCACAAGGATCCCGATATCCCTCTGTAGCCTGCGGAATGTGCAGGGTTTCGAGAAGTATCCACGCAGATGGTAGTCGATATTGTAAGTGGTAGCCTGTTCGATATGCCACAGGTTGAGGCGGCGGGAGGTCTTCGACAGACATATAACATCTACTACATTAAGGTAGCGGAGGATGTTGGTTTGGATGGCAGCATACATCATGCTGAGTAAGTCGATGAGTGAAGCCATAGTGGAGTTGGCTGGGGTGAATTCCAGCACGTTGCAGGCGATAGTGGGAAGGGAAGGATGAACCGAAAGATGAACCGGCTCGACACCAAGCACACTGCACTTGGAAGTCATAGCCTGCCTTTCACTACAGACGACTCGCATCACGTAGAAGACGAGAAGGAGGATCTCTCACACAGACATTCTCAACGGGCTTCACGTCATCAAACTCCAATTCTAATTGTAATCGACATTTTCATCTCTTGATTATCTCTGTCTCTTGATTATCTCTGTCTCTTGATTATCTCTGTCTCTTGATTATCTCTGTCTCTTGATTATCTCAGGCATGCTTGAGCTTGAGGTTTCCGCGCCTGGAAAACCATTCTCTCGGAAGAGTGTTCTGTTTCTTCGCTCGTCCTAGTGCAAAGCACAAATAGTCTGCTGCATACTCCCAAAGGCCTAGTTTACAGGCATTGTGTTAAGCCCCCCTTGTTGACTCATTCCATCACTCTTCCTCCCCTTTTCCACGATCGAATCACCGGCAGTCCAGCTCTCTCAGAAATTGCGAGCCATTGAAGTATTCACTTCGACGTCTTTCCAAGGCTTTTTCGAGGTACTTCATCGCATGCTCAACGTTATAAGTCCAGCGCTTTGGTTTGACAAATCCGTCCCCACTATGGAAACGGAGCCGCAAATCTATACTTCAACACCGGATGTTCGAGAATCGCTATTTCTGACATTGAGTAGTACTTGTACCCGGCCTTTTCGCGATGCTGAGGCAAAACGTGGTCGAACCGAGGAATGCATCAGAAACAGATCAAGGCCCAAGATTGGTGACGCCAGGCTGAATCATCCAGATATATCTACATCCAAAACAGCGAGAGCGAGTGATAGCGCCGCAATCGATATAGATCAATGCGAGGCTCATGGCCTTTAGCGCTTCTCGCCGTTGGTGGCAGGTCTGTTCGTTGATATCGTCATCGTTCTCCTTGAGGGCAAAGAGAGGTCCCGGCACATAAACGTACGGAGAGGACCCAGCAGTGACGGCACTACTCTTGGAGCTTCCATCATGCTTCAACTTCGGTCTCCTGTCCTTGGTCAAGTTGTTGTGTGTACGCATCCGCAATCAGCCCACACACACTCCAAATCCTTCTGCGATTCGCAACACTCATGAAAGGGCCTTGCATACCGAACTTCGGCTCAGTGACTTTATCAAGCCACAGAAAAAGTCTCTTATAATCGAAGCCTTGTGGTTCGTCGCCAACAAATAAGCTTTCGATCTCCCAAAACCAGGGCGCAAGATGAGCGCGGATCATGCTCCTCCAGAACGTGGGCTCTCGGGTCGTGTTGCAGACGTGATGGGATGCTTTCATGAGATTGAGAGTGTCATGAACAGGGAGGTATTGGATCATAGTGTGCAAAAGGTCGAATGGCAGGGTGGTGAGCGCGTCGTGTTGCACCTTGTGAGACACATCGGGTAGAGGCTCAGCAAGGAGCAAGCTCGGGGGCATGTGCTTCCAGATCGTTTCGCGTAGCTCAACGCCCGCGTCTGCTGGACATATAACAACATACTGTTCGGATATGTCAAAAGCAAGGACATGCTAGAAATCGCTGTTGGGACTCACCTCCTCACCTGGCCGGTTCGTCCAGAACTGGTCTCCACCCTCGACGCCGTAGTCTACTGTCAGACAACATGCGTCGTCTTTGCAGAGGGTGCGCGCAGCCTTGTACATGACAGTCTTGTCGATGTCTGTGGGGTCAGCAAAGCCCAAACGCTTTGCGAGAATGGCGTAGCAAGCCTCATGGAATGGATAGGTGGGATCCTCAATTTCGCCACCGTCGGGCAAGTAGCACGGATAAGGTATGCCTTGATTGCGGTGAGGGTCCGTTGGATCAGCCCCTGGTTCGCTGATCGCGAAGTCACCCCAGCTTTCGTACTGCCCAAGGCCAGTTATGTATGCTCTCTTGGTAAAGGCATTAAAGCCAAGGGTTCTGCACTGGTCCAACCACGCGACGTCTTTCTTATTCACAATCCGCGGATCGTAGGAGCACTCTTCATAGTAGTCGTACATCTTGTCGCCAGGTCGCCAACCATGATATAGCTCATTCTGTGCGGTAGAGGCGAGCGGCGGCTTTGGGAGCAATGACATGGAATTATCGTCGTTTGCCCCAGTGTCGGTATCGTCACTGTCCTCCATCTCATCACCGCCAGGTGCACCTTCGAGCCCCCTGTGTTCGCGTGCTTTTTGACGCACTCTTTTCTCCCTCTTTCGAAGTGCCTTTGTTTCCATGTTTCCCACCTCAACAATTCTCATCGCCAGCGGCCCGCAGCAGAGCATGCAATAGCAGTCCCATTCTCCCATTGCGTAGAACCGAGCGAACACACTGTAGAAGGGGGATTGAAAATTAGAGATTGATATTGTAGATGTGGAAGGGGAAGGAGAGACTGACGTTAACAACGTTGATGTTGCTGTCTTCGTCAGGCAAGCAGCCTCAGCGCGCTAGTCCGCCACCATTCCGTTTAGCTTTGTCAAGCAGGCACCCGCGAAGGCTGTGTCCAGTTTATGTCGTATTCAAAACGAAGTATCGAATTCTTCATGACCAGAGAGATGGAGGGATGCCGCTTCGACAGCGTTGATGTTGAAGACTTTCTCATGCGGGCCCTCATGCAGCCCGGGCCGCCTTGCTGCTTTGGTGCGATGGCGTGCATGAGACGACAGAACAGGCATTGATGAGGGAGTCTTCGTTCAACCCATCATACTACCCATTTTAATGAGCTGAGCGAGCAGCAAGATGGTGAAGGAGCGGTTTTGTTGTCACCCAGGCCAGCAGTCGTGGCGGGTTGGGTCGGCAGGCGGCCGATTCGTCGCTTTGGCGTCGACGCATGTCTGCCGAACACCACAGTATTTTCGACACGATAGATCTGTATTCAATAGGGTTGATCTCGTACCACACCTGGGAGCTTAGCAAATGCAGGAGTGGGCACAAGAGCCTTTCGTCTTGCAAGCTCCTAGAGACTGGAGAGGTAGCGTGAAGCCTTTTGAGAGACGTTTTACAATCTAGTCACTCTTGGTAGCAGTGAAGATTCCATTACGACTTAGCTTATGGCAGTGGCAATCGCTCTCAGCCTACTGCACAGCCCGTATCTAGGCGCCCAGCTGTCGGAGTTGCAGTTGTGGCGCAGCCATGAACCTCACTCCACGTCGCTCGGCGAGCATAGATAGCTGCCGAGAGCACCGGATCTCCCTGGCGTCTTTGCTCAATCTGCAACCACCACCATGTCGCCACCGACATTCCTCTGCTATCGCCAGGCTTACCGAAAAAGGAAGGCAGGAAAGATCACCGAAGAAGAGTACTTCCACGAGATCTTGCAGCACTTGATGTGGGAACACGACTGCAACGAGGGAGATGATGACAACGATGCCATGGGCTATGCGGTCCAGTGGATCTGCTCAGACTGCGTGAACAACGACTTGCTCATAGGCGGTAAGTTTGAACGCGCTCACGGTGCTCAGTTTTGATGGGCGCAGATACCAAACCCTTCGAAGAAGTTTTCCTTGCGTACCGACGAGGTTCGAAAGATGACTTCGAGGCAAAGCTGGAAGGTGTACCGGAGGCAAGCCGAAGCGCAATACGCAAGCATCTAGCGTACTTTGCGCTAAAAGAGCAAGATGCGCAGTCGTTGAAGTGGATGCTGGACGGATGCTGGGGCCAGATGGGCCAAGCATTTGAAGACCTAGCGTACAGGGTGAGGAAGCAGAGAGGGACCGATCAGAAAACTGCTGAGCTGTGGAGGATTGTGGAGGACTCGAGGTTTGAAGTCCCGAGCGAGTGGAAGGGGAGGAAGTCGATGTACCCTCCAGGAGATTATGATCTGCGGTAGTTATCGTGTAAGTCAGCCGTATATCTGTGTTCTGATATGGATGATGATTCAGATTAAGGATGGACAATGAGATGCAATGAGTGAATGTAGGTATGTTGTACCCTGCAGCCAATGTGTGTCTGCTGGACGTTTCCTGAAACTTTTATTGCATGTAACGCGGCATCTCTGTGCACATGTCGCCTGGAATTTTGTCGCATTGGGCTGTGGTGTGATGTCGTTGAATGCTGTGTTGGGTCGAAAGAAAAGAGAGGGAGGGGTTTGTCAAGAAGCAGTGCATGTTGAGAAGCACGTGCGGCAATATCCGCTCGAAGAAGGCGTATGTTCAGCGCGCTCAGGGCGCAATGTATGTTCAGTACTCGAGAACTGCCTACTGTTGAGGTAAGCTGCGGCTCCAGGAAACGCTCAAGACAACATGCTGCAGAGGAGAGAAACATTAAGCCCATGTCAACAGAACCTACGAGTGGGCATCGTGGAACTCATCCTCCTCCTGGGTTTCGCTGTCCTTTCGTCGCAGCTTGTCGTCCCGTGTTGGCTCGGGCGCGGGGTTCGAGTGCAAGAGTTTGCTCGGCGGATTTATCTCGCCCGTCTGGCTCTGCGCCGCCTGGCTCTGCGCCGCCTGGCTCTGCGCCGCCTGGCTCTGCATAGGAGGTGGAGCGTATGCCGAGTCACCTTCAGGGCGATATGGGCTGAAGCTGATAGGCTTAACACCGTTGCTGGACCCAGCCTGTGGCGTTGTCTGGTTGAGATCTACACTAGCAAGCTGCTGCTGCACCTGCTGCAGCTGTGGTTCCTGCTCAGCATACTGCTGCGACTCTCGCTGAATTGGAGGTTGCTGTTGGGCCCCCTGGTGTGCAAGTACTCCTTGCTGCCCCGGTTGTGCCAGTGACGCACCGCTTGCTGGTTGTGCAGGTGGTTGTTCTTGAGTTTGTTGCCGGGAAAGGCTCTCGCCCCGTTGAGGGATGCTGAACTGCTTCTCTGGCTTCTGGCCCGGCAACACGGCGTGTATCTGGAGGATCTGCTTGACCTGATCCTCTGGTGTTTGTCCGTCACTGTATACATTAGTCGCAAGTAAAGACTGCAGATGGGGGGACTGACATCTTCGCGTTGATGACCCAATCGAGGTCTTCCTCGCCCTCGTCAAGTCCCCCAGGGCCACCCTTAGTGGCCCGGAAGAGCTGGGGGTGCCAATCGATGTTATCGTTGTTCCTCGCCGCTGTTTCCTCTCTTTGCCTGTCTTCAATCTTCGCCTTCGCCGTTGTAGCTGTCTCCTGGTCCTTGCGCTTCACGGCCTCTGTAACATCGTGCCATAGTCTCTGCGATTCGCGCTCGTCCTGCTCCTCGAGTGGCCGTGCTTTCGGTGGGGTGTGCCGTGTCTTTGCCGCGTCGAAGAAGAGTTCCTTCTTTCCGGTCTACCAAACGTTAGTAGGCTTTCCAACGCGATGTCTGGGGTGCGCCTCACCGTCAAGTCCTTAATGTACATGTCCTCATTCCAGGATCCGGACAGCTCAAACAGGTTCTTGCCGTTCTTGTCTCTGATGTATCCGCCGATGGCGTTGTAGGCGCCGCTGAAGTAGCCCTTGGTCTTGAACTCGACATCGGCCACCATGCCGGTTTCAGGGCATTTGACGTAGGCGTGGTCGCCGAGCTCGTACTTCATAGTGCCGAACAATATTCCGCGCACGTAGATGTTGGGCTGTGTGATGAAGCTGTCCTGCATCAGTCACTGCCGTGCATACCGTCTTGTTCCACTTACAACCGCTCTCCGGTGTTCAAAAACCTCAGGACCGCAATGCCCTCCATCAGACTTGCAGCCGAGTTGCCGAGAAACTTGCTCCTCGGCTTCAGTGTGCCGTCGATCCGAATGTGGTGCTCGGGCGCCATGAAGAAGTAGCTGGACTTGGGCGGGTGGTGCGAAGTCTGCTCGGAGATGTAGTAGCCCTTGGTGCCGTCTGGGTAGTCCCAGTAGCCAGTGAAGATCTCACCCAGGATCGGGTTCAATGGCTTCTTCACGCCTCTGCCTCACATCAGTCAATCTCTTCGGGCTTGTTCGGGTGTTGGGTCGCGTACGGGGGCTTGATGTGCCATCCACTAAGGTAGAATTTGGTCACTGCGACGAAGCGCTCGACGGGGTCCTCGATCTTGGTCAGAGGGAGGAGAGTCTCGGGGTGGGCCATGAAGCTGTTTGTCTGTCAGCCTCACCTTGATCGCGGATACTCCGGAAGCGCTCCTCTTACTTTGTAATGCGCTCCAGCATCGATCGCGGCTCGAGAATGAAGGTTGGCAGAGTGACTCGGCTCAGATCGGCTCCAGGGCGCAGCTGGGAGATGATGTGCGAGAGCACTGCGAGGGATTCTATGTCAGCCAGCGGTTCCTCGGTACCCAGCTCTTCTGCTGCCTGGAAGACGTACTGCTGCCCTGCTCGGCGTCGACGACCGTCTCATCCTCCTTAGTGACCTCCTCGCCGTGATCCCGAGGACCGTCGAGGGAAGACCGCGCGCTGCCTGTATGGATTCGAAAATGGAAGGTTAGCTTTAATTCCTTCCCGCAACCAGACCCTGAAGATCCGTATAGCCCCTTCACAGACAATGACGCACCTGTCAGCGAGTTCTTGCGCCGGTGGACTCCAGGGATGTGCGGCATAGCGGCAGAATGGTCGTATACTCGTTCGATAAGAAATTATGCTGTTTGGGGATTTGTATGGCAGAGCAGGCCGAGCGCCGGGTGGATACAGGAACAAACAAGCCTTGCAGCTGTGACGCGGTCCAGAGTGCGGGAGTGAGCTGCGCGCCTGGACAATGACGATTGTTCAAAAATTAGTGAGAGACCAGAGACCCCGCAATGGCGTCTAGCTCTAGCAACAGCAACAACAGGCGAGCACGTCAGGGCGACATTGACAGGAACAAGAGGGACTGCAAGCAGGATTTGGGAGCTTAGGCTTCTCCGGTACTTAGATGTCAGCTGTTGATCAATACTGCCCAGGTTGGGGCGGTGCACGTGGAGGCCGGGCAAGGTTGCTGCCCCGCGTGTGCCGGTCGTACAAACACCTCCCAGTGACGAAGCTCGGAACAGGCACGCTTCCATGCCGAGATGACTGAAGGTGGACTCGACACATTTGCATGTTGACTGTCATTGAAGTATGGCCTATGCAAGCTGCCTCACCCTCTGTATCTGCTCGTCGTCCCTCCAGCCGCTCTTGATGACCGTGACGCCCGCCTCCTCGTACCCTCTGTAGACGTCGTCCAGCGCACTGGGGTCGACGGCCCTGGTAGCCTCGCCGATGACCCATGTCTTGAAGCCGTTCTTCTGCGCATCGAGCGCCGTGAACCGCACGCAGTAGTCGGCCGCCAGACCCGCAACAAACACATCCGTGACACCCGCCTGCCTCAGCGTGTCTGCCAGGTCGCTCTGCGAGCACGGGCTGGGGAACGGGTCTGCAAACGCCGAGTACATCTCCACACGCTTGTCCATGCCCTTCTTCACAACCTTGTCGAACTTGGCGGCGTTTAGCTCGGGCAGCAGCTCGGCGCCCTTGCTGTCCTGCACGCAGTGGTCGGGCCAGAGCTGTGTCTCCTGCGTCTCAGCCGGGTTCAGCGGGTTCTCGATGGTCGCCTTGGACACGAACGGCGTGTTGTTGGGCGCGTCGTGGTTGGAGGCGAACGAGACGTGGTCGGTCGGGTGCCAGTCCTGGGTTGCGACGCGCAGGGCGAAGGGGAGGTCGAGCAGCTCGTTGATGGCAGGCACGATGTCCCGCCCGCCAGTGACTGCGAGCGCACCATTCTGTTGATCAGCATCACGCCAGCAGGCTGCTAGACAGTACTCACTGGCGGACAGAAGTCTTCCTGCACGTCTACGGCGACGAATGCGGGCTTGAACGACATGTTGTAGAGCTGTCTATGGGGTGAGTGCGCGGGCGTGGTCGTGTCTACGACAGCGGCATCAGTGCAAGCGACAGAGCAAATGGTTAGCAAGCATCAAAGCATCACCCGCACGTCTAGATAGGGCCGCGTGAAGGCGACAGGCCCTCGACCATGGTAGCCTATACACAGTCGGGCTAGGCACGGGGCTGGGGAAGAGCCTTGGGAGCCCTGGGGATGCAGCCCGCGAGCTCATGCGCAAATCACAGCTGTGATGACTAAGGCCTGCACGCCAAGCCTGAGCCGCTCGAATGACCGGAGCAGCACAACGTCTTCATCGCTCACCAAGCTCGCCCGCCCGCCCACCTCTCCACTCCACCCCAATTGCTCGCGCCATGTTCCTCCAGCGCTCTGCCATTGCCGCCGCCAGGCGCGCGGCCCCCGCCGCCATCGCCCGCCGCACCTTCACCACCACCTTTGTGCGCCGTAAGGGACCCCCAGGAGCTTGACCACGGCGACCCATTGACACTTGCGCAGGCGACGCGAAGCCCGAGGCCACCCACGAGAAGGAGGCCGGCCACTCTGCCAACGCCCCCAGCGTCCTCGAGGGCTTCAAGAAGCTCGACTGTACGTGCGCCAGCTTTTTCGCGGCCGGGCTCTGACATGGCGTCACCCACCGCGGGCGCGATCATTGCTGATAACGCGCAGCGATCAAGTCCATGGAGGACCTCATCCCCGAGGGTGCTAAGCCCGGTACCGTCCCCACCGACGCCGAGCAGTCGACCGGTCTCGAGCGCCTCGAAATCCTCGGAAAGATGCAGGGCATCGACATCTTCGACATGAGGCCCCTCGACGCCAGCCGTCTTGGTACATCCACCTACTCCATGTACCGCACTCGGCATACTAATACTCGCAGGCACCCCAGAGGACCCCATCGTCGTCAACTCTGCCGGTAACGAGCAGTACGTCGGTTGCACCGGCTACCCCGTCGACTCGCACGGCGTCCTATGGATCACCGTACGACACCCAGTCTCAACCATATGCCCGATTGCTAACTCGCCCAGCTCACCCGCGACGAGCCCCAGTCTCGCTGCATGGAGTGCGGATCCACCTACAAGATGCACTACGTCGGCCCCGCCGAGGACCCCCACTCGCACGACCACGGCCACGACCACCATGGTGCGTCTGATACTAATCCCCCAACCACTCATATACATGGCATACTGACACTCAACAGAGAACCCCTACCCCAGGCCGAAGAACATGGCCGACTTCCTCAAGCCCGAGTACATGCACATCTAAGCTCGAGATGTCCGGAGTCGATAGAATTGGTCTTGTATCTATACGGTCTATGTAGCATAGTTGGTATTGGGGAGGGGGCTTCAGACCTAGATCCGAAAGTTTACTTTGTCTTGATGTGTTGGTGTCTGTGCTGCTGACCGCTTACCACGCATGACGTGAACCGAGCTATCTAACTCCTACTTACGAGTATACGATAGATTGGCAACCCACTCTCGAGCTCCGAGACCGTAATTTCGGAGAGCGGAAGAAGTGAGACTTGAGCGAGAGGATGCACAGTCCTCACTAAACCAGGGTATCTGAATCGCGGAATGGTTCTCTGCACTGTCATCGCTATTGACATGTTCTCTGCATTGCACACCGTCCAGTCTTCAAGAACAACCCACGGCGTCCATCTCACACCACACCCACAATCCACAGAACACCATCCCAATCCCAGCTTTCCTTCGTACTCAACGCGCATATAGCAAGCACCCAGACATCGCCAACCAACCTCAACAAGCCACGGAGATCACTGCATTGCAACGGCGCAGACTAAGAGTGATGAAAGCACCGAGGTGGACAATGAATGTACCTTGTTAACCGTGTCATGTTGGACAAACCAAGAGACGGCGAGGAAGAGAACCGCACATCGTGCGTGGGTAGAACGGGTGGCAGACCTCGGCTCCAGATGGAGAGTGCGCGGCGTGGTGTGCGATGTGAATCGTCTGGGAGGGAAGTTGAGGCTCGCTGGGCCGCTGCGTGGACGAGAAGGAATGAGGAAAGGTGTTTGGGGTGAGCAAGAGGGGCGGTTGAGAGGGTGGGAGTGGTGCTGTAGTGTCTGCGTCTGGAAGCTGGCGTGGCTGGACGCGGACGTTACGTGCTGTCTGGTCGCACTTCTGCGTATCGTCGTCCAGCGTTGGGAGGATCAGGGAATCGTGGACACAAGGGAGGACGCAGTGACAAAGGAGGCGGGCTACGGGGCAAGGGTGCGTGAGGGCAGCGTGAAGGCGAGGGGCGTGGCGGGAGGACGGGTTCTTTTGACGGCATGATGAGAGAGTGCTTCGGTTCGGAGACTGGGGTTTGAAAGGGCAACGGAAGAAGACGAGTGAAGATAGGTAGCAGAGAGTGGATGTAAAGAGGGGTACTAGAGCTGTTGTGGAAAGCCATACGGCAGCGTGGTCCGCTGATTACTGTCAATGCTGCGAGATCGAAGCGCATGCAACGCTTCTGCAGCCGACGTTGTGTCTCCAAGAACGGCGCGAGGACGAGTCAGGGCCGCTCAACCTCCTACCAATCCATTACAACCTCGCGCGAATGACTGCCTATGACCCTTTAAGCGCGATGGTACCCAAAATCACAGCCTCGATATCGCTTCTATCATCCTTCTTCCCCGCATCGCCGTTGATACCCTTCGCTCCCTTCTTACCTCCTTTCGCGCAGGTGATCTTGTAGGTCTTTTTGATCCTGTGGACCTCCGCTGCTCCGCCAAGTTCGCTCCCGTCTTCGGACAGATCTACGCTCGTGCCCTGGACAGCAGAGCCCAAGTGCTCGCTCACGCTCTCGTATGTTACCGAGGCGTCAATACTACCGTCTGTCTTGATGGGCAACTTGACTGCAATTAAGCTCGTGGTTTTATCTGTCAGGCCGAACGTTTTGTAGGACTCGCCAATGTTGTTGTTGGGTGAGAGGCGGAAGACAAGCTCGCTATGTGGTGTGCGTGTCTTGTGTGTGGAGTTGAGGAAGGCGTGGAGAGCAAGGAAGGTCGCGGTCAGAAGATGCTGGGGTGTAAGTATCTATTAAGGGTGTTAGTATAGGAAGAATCCTGAGTGTGCGTGCATGGAGGCGACAAAAGCGGGAGATTAAAGAAAGTGAGAGACATTGACAGGGAGCAATGCAGTAGCAGCTTGGGACACAAGGAGGAATATGCGATGTTCAGAACACACAACATAGACGTGGTTCTAGCGATGCGCGCTTCCGTGCTGTGCTCTGATAGAGTTCTATCAGCGCTTGCGTTGGCACAGCTGGCAGTGACGGTGGAAGGGCTGTGGTGATGACCATGGCATAGCGTCTATGCCACGCAGTCGCTCGGACCAGACTATGCAAATCGATCTAGTCGATGGGAGATGTCTGCAAGAGAACGGTGCGAACTTTGCCCATCGTGAGACGGCTAGACACGCTTGCTGCCCGGGCAAGAATACTCCGAGCAAGACCCACGATGGGCAAAATGTATAGAGTGCAGTTGTGCATGCATAGACCAGACTGCAGAGCGTGCATGGCCAAGAAGTACAACACCCATGTAAAGGCTGCAGACTGTCGATAGTCTGCTCGTACGAGTGACATGTGCGACGATCATGATGACTGTCCAGCTACGAATCATCGCAGTCATAGACATAGCTCGAGATGATCGACAGCGTAGTGTCCTGGTGGAGCGCTACCGGAACCCAAGCATCCGGATCGTCCTTGAGGCCAAGCCGGTCCCCATCTGATAAAGGGACATCGTGAAGCAAAAAGCAAGAAAGGCCAGACCAGCGCCACAGCCGCGAGCGAAATTGACGTGCCATCTTGACGTGCCAACGTGCCGATCTTAACACGTTGTGAACATGCGTTGTGGCGCCGTTGGTGAAGCTGGACGTTGATTGAAGGCACGTGCCAGGGCAATAGACTTTTAAGTTTGGACCCAAGGCTGACCAGAGAGAGGCTGCGCACGACTCGAAAAACGGGGCTGTAGCTGTCGTCGAGGAATCGCAAAGCTTAAGCATCGAGATATGAAATGAAAAGGTCGTGTGACGAGACGTGCGTTCGTAATAAAGAGCAATGAGATTGACGAGAGTAGGGGTAGGGTAGGAATAGGGAAAGTAGACTGCACTTACCATGGCAGCATCAAGAAATGCATAATCGAACTCTGGGTTCGCAGCCAACAACTGACTGCGAAGGAAGTCGGCGTTCCTGACGTCCTTGAACAGTGCAACCTGCACGGGGTAGGCCTCGTAGTGCGGCAGCGTGAAGGTCCGTACCGCAGCCATGGTGCGATTACTCGTTCGATGTGGCTAAGTCCAAAGCTAGCTCTTTGCAAATGTCGCTGCCAGATCGAGTTGAGGGGTTTCCTTGGTTTTGGAGTATCGTCGACGACGATGCTCAGGACTTGGGTGACTAGCTGCCGAAGTGTACCGCGGAGTCCAGAACAGCGACGATCGGGTCAGGGTTTGTTGGAGTTGGGGTGTGAGTCTGCATCTCGCTCGCCGCTTTGGGAGATGGCGGGGGTGCAGTTCGACTTGATTTGGGCTTGGCGGGGTGGCTAGTCTGGCAACGGTAGCGGAGAGGGCTGCCGGGGGTGCATGCAGCGAATCAACGAACTTAGAGGAATGACTGAGTAGACGGCGATCAGATGCATGTTGGAGGCAAGTCGAGCGCTTGTCGGGGTGTCAGTGAAGCAAACGCTGGGCCGTGACAACGTTAGCTCAAGGCGCGTTAGCGGTCCAGCGTTGAGATGAAGCGTCGGCCAGAAGTGAGTGGCGCATGGACTGTGGACTGAGATCACGGGAATTGATCCGCGTCCCCTTCGCCGAGCACCTCAGTTCTCGCTGGGGGCAGCGTGCAGAGCCATAACAATCGCTTCTTATTGCCTGCGAGGGTCGCCGCACTGGAGAGTATCGAAGGCAAGAGCCGGACATGAGGTACAGCAATTGACGCAGCAGACACGGGCCAGTCAGCATCCGGTTGCTCGCGCGTGAGGCGCAACTCGGAAGATACCGCACTCGCATCCATCATGGCATCCGGCACGAAGCGCATGTCCGACGACGATGCGAGCCTCGCCAACACCAGCAAGATCCAGCGCATTGAGCACGGCGGCCATGGGGGCCCTCCGTACCAGCAGGCGCACCAAGCCAGTGTGAGCCCGCACCAGCGGCTGAATGCCAGCAACCACGATTTCTCAGGCAGCGTCAAGCGCAAGCTCGCGGACTCGAAGCGGACGGGGCAGGCGTGCGACCGATGTAAGGTGAGACCCCCCGATCCTGTACTGATTGCATGCATCTGGTGGTGCTGGGTGCGCGCACTGCCTCAGACTGCCCGCAGTGTTTTGCGCAATGCCTCCCCCAGCGGTTTCTCGACGCGCGCCGACCGAGGCTCAGGCCCACCGCGACGGGCGCACCGCAACACCTCGCACAGCGACACCTCGCCCAGCAACGCCTACTGACCGCGCCAGATCCGCAAGATTCGCTGCGACGGCCGCCCCGAAGGCTGCACGCCCTGCGAGCAGAACCGCACGCAATGCCGCACCACCGACCGCATCACCGGCAAGGCCACAGTGCGAGGGCACGCCGAGGCCATGGAGACGGAGAACAGCTACCTGCGCAGCCACATCGCCGACCTGCAGGCCCAGCTGAAGGAGATGGGCGCTGAACCACGACCGCCGCCTGCCTACGGCAGCATGCCATGGCCCGCCCCAGCCTCTACCGCCGCCGACACGCTGGACTGGAGTGCCCAGCGGCGGCCGAGCGCGTCGCCCATGCCTGGCTATGCGCCGGCCGGCGACAAGGTCAACTTCAGCTCGCTGCCCCAGTTCAAGTACGGCTCCATTGGCGACAACTACCTGGGCGTGGCCTCGGGCGACTCGCTGCTCAGTCACATCAGAGGGACGTCGCTGTCAGTCTTCGGCACCGAGATCGACATCACCGACTTCGTCGAGGAGGGCCCCGAGTACGAGAACTCGCCCATGTCGTACCAGACGCTGGTCAAGGTCACTATGCACAGCCAGCATGTCGACCCCGTGCAACTGCCCCAGTACGAGACACTCAAGGAATGGGCGACCTGGTATCTGCGCTCACTGAACCCATACACCATGCTTGTGCACAAGCCTGCCTTTCTGGAGCTGATCTGGCGATTCGGCAAGGATCCTCACTTCACGCCGACCGCACCCGAGCAAGTCATGGTCCACATGATGCTCGCCACCATCAAATACCAGATCGCAGCGCGTAACAGCCAGCAGACGTCCCTGATGGACGAGTCGCATGCGCACTACATGTACGCCTGCAGCTTCTACAAGGAGCTCCTTCTCGGACAACACGAGCTCGCCGACATCCAGGCCTTGGCCATGATTTGCCATCACCTACGCAACTTCCCTAAACCCGGCGCTGCATGGATCATGACGTCTCTCACATACCTGTTCGCACTAGAGTTGGGCCTGCATCGATCGGTGAAGAACTGGGACTCGGCGTCCGGCAAGAAGTTCACCGAGCTGGAGATCGAGATGCGCAAGCGCATATTCTGGACCATGAATGCGCTGCAAATGAACTTGGCCGGCAAGCTCGGAAGGCCGATGCCAATCAGCAACGATGACATCGACGTCGAATTTCCAGAGCCGATGGAAGACTGTCTACCTGGCGAGGAGGCGAATCTGAGTCCCTTCCACCAGTGCTCATTCCAAGTGGGTATCCAGATTGCGAAGTACACTGTCTGGGAGCTTGATCTGTATAAGACGATATACGCCGTCAAGTACACGCCACGCTCATACGTAGAGTCCCTGAAACGACTCGAGGCTGGCATTCAAAAATGGAAGGAAGAGCTACCATACGAGCTGCGAGACCCTTCTCGAGCTTCACAAGATGACCACATCTTCGCGCTATATCTTGAGTATTGGTACCAGGAGTTCCAACTTCTGCTGCATCATCCAGCAGTCTGTAGGTCTGTCGATCCTTCGATTCTGTCTTCGAATTTGGACAAATGCATGGAGGCATCACAGAAGATGCTGCACAATTGCACCGAGATGATGCACAAGAAGAGTCTTGACATCGTCTGGATCAACACAGTGGTATACATCGCCTCGGCGTTCACCCATTTGTTCATCTCATCGATGCGCAAGGATCTCCTTACGCCAGGAGATATGACAAGGCTGAAGGGAGATATGGCTACATGGACCAACGTCCTCGGCGAGTGTGGTCAACTTTCGGGTAAGTGCTGCGACTTGAACGTGATTAGTAATCCACTCACCCGATACACAGGCACTGGCGACAAGATGAAGAAGGCGATCTCCAAGATCGTGGACCAAGCTCTAGGCGAAATCAACGATAGCATTGTCAAACGCACCGCGACCGAATCGCTGGCTCGCGTAGCTATGCATACGAAGCAACAACCAAATCCACCACCCCCGGTCTACGACACAAGCGGCTACAACGAGCAGCAATACAATACAAACACAACAGGGCCTGCCGACACTACACTCGCCCAAGGCTCGAATTATACCAACCTTGCGGACAACGGCAATATGTCCATACCCTACAATCTCGGCACACAGATGCCCGTTACTCAGCAAACCACCGCATACGAGCAACAACCATACCTGAAAGTCGAGGATGAAACGAGCATGAACCCCACACAAGCCGCCGCCTTGGTGTCAGCAACAACCTCCCAGCCACCACAAAATGCTTACATCTATCCCCAAAGCCTCCCACAAGTCACCAATACCCACCAACCCGCGTATGTCGCCAACAACTACAGCCCGCAAGACTGGCGCCAGTGGACGCAGACGTATATGCAGCAGCCTGTGGGACCGCAGGGAGAGTACCTCAATACAGCCACGACGCTCATGGCCCTTGGGGGACGTGATGGCGGCAACGAAGGAGCTGCACATGGAGGGCATGCGCAGCATATAGACCAGGCGCACCTTGGACATTTCCATTGGCCTGGAGTCGCGTTTCCAGGAGCGGCGAACGGCGGCCATCACCAGTGATCAGGGTCTAAAAGGGAGTGGACCTCAGAGACGTCGAGCACTCTTTCGCGGAGCGAACGCAGCAGAAGCATCGACCTCGGTCAGCACTTCGAAAAGCAGCGACGTATCGAGTCGCAACAAAACCATTATAGCATACTAATATCTAATAAGAGGTGGAGACCAGCAGTCGTACAGCATGGCTGATGCGCGATGCGGTAATGGACGAGAACGAAGGTTGCACGAGGCATGATCACGAGCGACGTGTCTACGATAGAACCAACAACGACAGTAGCAAGCAGAGAATCTAATGTGTGGCAACTCCATCCCCATCAGCGTGATATCCGTCGCGCTACACCCTCGGTTGAACTACCTGAAATACCCGCTCATTCGACATGCACGTCAAATTAACCATCGTTAAACGGACGACTATAACGGCACCACCCTGGTGCCACCCGCACTATGGCACCGACACTAGTACCAAATAGGAAGCTACGAGGCTCCAACTCGTCGCCCCTGCCAAGCCAGCCTCGTAGCTTCCTCATTGCGATTGGCAGATAACGCCTGTCAAGCTTTCTTCGTAGAAGAAGTGGAGCGCCGCTCCCTCCTTCTTCTTTGGTTGTAAGCTTGGTGATGCTTGACCGCAGAGGAGCGTTATCGTTGGTTAATCAACATGCTCGTGCAGATCAACATCCGCGGTGTAAACCCGAGATGAACGACCGTCCGGGCCGCTGGTAAGTTGCCTAATAGTATATATGCACCGTAATACCGCAGAGATGTCGCCGGTTGCGCCTCTCTCCTGTACTCACAAGAGCCACCGCGTCCGACAGCAAGGCAAGAAGCACACGCTTCCCGTTGCCCATCTCTCGTTGCTCCAGTCCTCGACGACTCAGCGTCCCCAACATCACTATGAGGACCGCCACATCCATTGCGGCGCTCGCGTGCGCGCTGCTCCAGGGCACCAATGCCTTCAACGCTGCCAAGTCACGCAACTTTAACCTGCTAGCGGACATGGGCATCAACCCCGACGGCTCTGCCATCGAAACTGCGACTGCGGCCAACATCGCCAGGAGCTTGCACATTGGGACCACGGTCAAGGAGTCCGTCGTCAACGTTGCTACCAGGCAGGCCGCATCTGCGTACCCCGAGAAGATCGCCGAGGAGTACGTCTCTCTGAAGCTAGACCAGTTTGGCAAGAGCAAGGAGACCTTCAACAACAGATTCTGGGTCTCTGAGTCTGGCTACAAGACTGGCGGACCGGTCTTCATCTACGATGTTGGTGAGGCCGATGCGAGCGGCAGCTGGCAGTTCAGGTTGCAGAATGAGACGAGCTTCTTCAAGCAGATCGTCGATCAATTCGGTGGTGTTGGCATTGTCTGGGAGCACCGCTTCTGTAGGTCTATGTTACGGTGATAAGGGTACCCCTTACTAATGCATCGACCAGACGGCAACTCAACACCTGCGCCTATCAACCTCGACACCCCTCCTGAGACCTTCAAGTACCTCACCACTGAGCAGTCTCTTGCCGATGTTGTCCAATTTGCCAAGCAGTTCAAGAGGAAGAACATCAACGCTACCTTGACTCCCGACAAGACACCCTGGATCTTCGTTGGAGGATCATACCCAGCTATGCGTGCTGCTTTCATGCGCAACATGTATCCCGACACCATCTACGCCAGCTACGCGTCTTCTGCTCCTGTCGAGGCCAGCGTGGACCAGTCGTTCTACTTCGAGCCCGTCTATCGCGGAATGAACAAGTACGGCTTCGGCAACTGCACCCAGGACATCAAGGCCGCCATCAAGTACATTGATCACACCCTCGATACCGACCGCTCCGCCTCTGCTAAGCTCAAGGAGCAGTTCCTCGGCAAGGGCGCTGCGTCGAACTCTCACGCTACCTTCGCTGATGCACTCACCACCATATTCTTCCTTTGGCAGTCGTACGGCATTGATGGCGGTTCTGGATCTCTTCGCAGCTTCTGCGACTACATCGAGACCGATCCTAAGACCAACACTACCGCCCCTGCTGAGGGTTGGTCCAAGTCCAAGGGCGCAAAGTACGTGGTCGACCGTTGGGCCACATGGAAGACTTTCGCCCCTTTGGTTAACAGCAACATGGACACCGAGTGCTCCGGCAAGCAGAACGTGACGGGTACTTGCGACTTGAACAAGCGCTTCGCAGATCCTAGCTCGATCAGCTGGACGTGGCAATACTGCACCCAGTGGGGATACTTTCAGTCTGCCAACCTTGGCCCTAACCAGATTGTCTCGAAGTACAACTCCCTTCAACATCAGCACGATATCTGCCACCGCCAGTTCCCCGATGCTCCTCGCAGCCTGCTGCCTGAGTGGCCCAACACAGACCGCACCAACAAGGTCTTCGGCGGCTGGGATATTCGCCCAAGCAACACTTACTGGTCTGGTGGCGAGTTCGACCCCTGGCGCACACTCAGTCCGCTCAGTACCGAGCCCTTCGCGCCTAAGGTCCATTCTTTCACCGAAGCGCCCAAGTGCGGTGCTACTACCAGCAAGAAGGATCTATTCGGCTACACAATGGCGGATGCACAGCATTGTTACGATTTCAGGACGTACTTCCCGGGCGGTGCGATCAGCAGGAAATACTTCACTGATGCGCTGAGCCAGTGGTTGAAGTGCTACAAGCCTAAGGGTGGGTATGGCTACTCTAAGAGGTGGAATGCTTAGGAGCGTCGAGACACTTGGAGTGAAGATGACATCGACAAGATGAGACGGAATGGGGACATTGATGACTACTATGATTTTGAGCATCACGAATAATCGTATTCTTATGAGCAGCCTGAGGACATTCTGTCTGTGAACGTGCCCGCCTTCACTTTTACGTTTCTTGGGCGGAGTTTGTTGACTCTCGTTACAAGTTTCGCTTCGTCTTCTGCTCTCACTCATGCTCACACTCGAGGCGTTAAGAAATTGGCCTTCTAGTTTGTACTTCGGTGCGTCTGGACATGATTTATGACTGATTATATGAGGCGTGTGTTGCTAGATGACGGAGGCTGATGTCAGCGATCAGCGCATCTTTGCTTTCAGCATACTTTGCAGTTGAATCTGACTGCCCTGCGCATCAGGGCCTTGCAGCCATCTTGTTGCAGACTGCCTGGAGGCTTCGTGCACTGAAGGTATACAGCATCACACCAGAACTTGACATTCAGCTGTATCTGCTCCCTGCTTAGTCTTGTGCGTAGAAGTCCAGCCAGTGCCGTGATATGTGACTGTCGATGGCCCAATCTTAGGAGGTTTGCATGGTGCTTTCTCATCTCTCCCTCCGCTCACTCGCACTCGATCCCGCCACACCATCGCTTCAAAGCAAGCAACGAAAGTATTGCTCGTCTGTAAGCCTGCTGCAACGTTCATCTGGATGGAGGTTAAGCTACGTAGATAGAACTCATCACCTCCGGCCCGTCCTCGTTATGACCCATCAATCGAACGCCTTTCAGATCGAGATCACTCGCGTTTTGCCTCGTCGAAGGAGAACCTTCCTTGACCTGCCAGTGGAGATACGTAACGCGATCTACTATCATCTGTTTCCCCCGGGCAAAGCGGCAGTACAACTTCTCGCTCAGCAAAATGGTGGCAGTTACATCGCCTCAAGTGACCGTCTTGGTTAGGTTCCGATTTGCAGGAAACTATGTGATGGCCTCTTTTGCCACGTATCTCATGTTCGCAATGTTTCTTATCTCACTGGTGTTAACGTGACGTCAGTGTAACGCGCCTGCCTTCACTGTGAGTGCACGGGCAGACGATTCTGCCTAAACCTCCTCGGCTGCGCCTCGACCTCAACCACCGTCATCACCGCGCTGTCAACAATGCAGCGACTACCTTCAGCCGTCAGCGCGGCACCACTCTCAACCAGCTCCGGGGCTATGGCGCGGTCAGCAATCTCCTTCCTCGACCTACCCGCCGAGATCCGGAATACGATCTACCACTACTTGTTCCCCAAGGGTCGTTCGTCAGTGCAGCTCCTGAAGCGCAACGGGGGCAAGGGCTACATCCAGATGACCGACCGGCTTGGCATACTGTCTACATGCAACCAGATCTACACAGAAGCAAAGAGCGTTCTACACGAGCCGCACCGATTCACTGTGATCCAGCCCAAGACGTTTCAAGAGCTGATCCGGCAGCTTTGGATGGACGATGAGGACGACGAGATGTACTATGATAGCGATGAGATGGAATCTTCCGACAACCACATTCTCCAGTACCTAATTCCTGAAGAAGGCATCCGTTTGGACTACGATCTCGACAGTCGCCGTCTGGTCAGGGATGTGCCTATGCTAATGTACACCGAGCATTGGCTGCGCGAGATGTGCATCATGAGTCCTGCTGGTGCTCGGATCACCGCACTCACGAGAACGACATCAGCGAAATCTGCTTTTGGTGACTTCCGGACACTGCAAGCATGGATCAAGGACAAACACGCCAACCCTACTCGCTGGGACGTGGGCGTCGACTTCAAGACTGAGATCATCCTGGCGTTCGATAGCAGCGTCTGGAGGTCTCCAGATATCGAGATTGATGCTAATGCTTTCCTACGTGCGACACGTGGACTCCAGAAGCCCGACCTGGTTCGTGTGAAGGTCAAGTCTTGGGCAAGCTGGGAAATACATCGTTGCACAGTTGATGACGTCCAGGTTAGGGTCTTGCTCTTCATGTGGCACCTGATCCAAGACTATCCACAGATCCGAAGGAGCTTGTGCCCAACAATCTGGCTTGATGGGCAGCTTTGGCCGGTGAAGGCAGAGTTCAACGACATCGAAGTCCGCACGATCAACGACGCATGGATGCCGCGATACCACAAAGACAGACTTTTGGCTCGTGCAGCGGAACACGTCGTGGAGGTCCTCAGGAGGATGGGCGATCCTGATAACAGTGGAGGAGAGGAGTGGGAAGACTCAGAGGATGGTCTGGATTTCGCGTTTGAGATGGACTTTGACCAAGCTTCTCTGCTTGGGGTTGCTGCAAATCTTGCGCAACTCATTAATGACAACAAGTGGATGATGCACTTGTGAAAGATGTAACCAGGAGGTACTTAGAGCACTTACTTTTCTTCTACTTTTATAAAGGATTGTCTTCCTTGGTTCTTTCTTTCTAGGGGGGGGTTTTTTTTTTCCAGGAAATCTCTCCAAACGAACACTAAGGATTGAAGATCTTAAAGGCCTTCAGGCTCGCTGATAGAAAGCTGACCGCTAAGATAATGGATCATGGTTAATCTGCAGTCCATTCTTTCTGCCCTGCTTTTACCTGCAAAGTTCCCATTGGGTCAACCTCTTGCCGTATATCGACGATCATCAGCGGAAAGGGCCATGTGCGTCTTGTGCAAGCCAATGGGTAGTCCTACAACCCTATAGTAGCATGCACAATGTCGGCTGTAACACAGCTGAACTATGCACTGCCGAGAAACACTACAAGTCTCTCATAGCTCACCCTGGCTCGTCTTGCGTGCATCAGCACTTCAGATCGACTAAGATATTGCAGGCGGCCCCAGAGTCAGCAGGTGATCATCGAGATTGTGTCAAGGTAGTCTTGACCCGTAGATATAGGTACCCATTCAGGAAGGCAGCATTTAAAATCGCTCCCGTAAGCACCGAACCCCGTCTAGCAAGTTCCTCCGGAACAGCCCTGGCTTGTGTACTTGCAGGTCCCTACACTCGTCGTTAGTTGCTCCTGCGTCTGAACGACCGGTATGTATCTCACCTTTACCCTTACTTCCACTTGGAGGGTGCGGAGAGGTGCTCACGATAGGTATTGTCAGGGTGGCAGCGAGGCGAGGCCGCACCTTCACCTTTACTGACCGCCTGCGCACGTGCCAACGTAAACGGCAAGCGCGCCCAACAGGGTCCTTCCGCCCGCCTCTAACAGCTCGTCGAGGTCTTCGCACAAACACCAACGGACTGCCTGCGCTGCCAACCGACGCTCAGATTCCGGCTCTCTCTTCTGCGCACCATGGACGACAACGCAGCCATGAGGCCTTCAGCGCACTCACCAGTCTCGATCACGACGGAGCAACCACGACCGCCAGCCAGGTCTTTCCTCAATTTGCCGCCAGAGATTCGCAACATCATCTACAAATGGATCTTTCCCAAAGGTCCGTCAGCCGCCCAACTACTCGCCAGACGCAGCGGTGGATACCTCCAGATGAGCGACCGCTTCACACTCCTCGAGACATGTCGCCAAATCCACCAGGAAGTCTCGTCACTGCTGCGAGGTGAACAACGATTCGTGATCAAGCAACCTAAGACACTGATTGACGTTTTGGACAACGACAACGAGGAGATAGGACAGAAAATCATCCAGTCAATCATACCAACAGGCCAGATCAAGATACGTTACGATCTGGACCAGCACACCGTGAGCAACGACATGAATTTCCTCATTCAGATCAGTAAGGACTTCTGCTTTCACGTCGCGAAGTTTACTGAGGTTCGCATCACCGCCGCCATATCGGTGGCTAGTGATTTCCAGAAGCTGGAGCGATGGGTACAAAGCGGACGAGCTCAAGTGGCGATGACGGATGCGTGCGATCCCGTTCGATCGGCGCTCATTGAGCTACAAGTCTTGCAAACTGACGATGAGTATGAGGAGAATCCTATGACGGATGGAGCGGCACTGCTCTGGGCAGTAAGGGATCTGCCCGTTTACGCACAAGTGCAAACCGTGGTGTATGATGGGTCTGAGAAGCGGAAAGAGGATAAGCAAGAGCTGCACAACGTCAGGGCGGGCTTGCTGCTCTTTATTCATAGACTCATCAGGAAGTCACCGGATGCCATCTGCCCTCAAATCTGGCTCGGGAAGGACCTGCAAGTAGCCTTCGCAACGCTGCGACTTCCGGATGGTTCTACTGAGCGCGTATCGAACAAGCGTGCTGATTGCTCCTGGCATCATATCCACACTTCTCTGGAAGCTGGAGATCTGATCAGACACTATCGCGACGCTGAGGGCCTCCAGACTCACGCCAGCCTTGATGAGCCGTTCGGAAAGAAGACTCTTCTTGAAGTCGCAAAGGCAGTGGCAGGTAACTTGTACACGTTTTTCTACATATGACGCAGATTTGGCTCCGCATCGTGCTGGATACCTCCAGAGGCAGCTTTGCATGCCTCCTTGAATTCTGCAAGTCGCTGCAGGGTGTTCTTTCTCCACACCTGCAGATCCTGCCCTATGGGCATGATCACGCCAATCCGAGGATCTGGGTGGCAGCCTTTTTCTAAAAGTAGCAGGTCAGTCAGGTCTTCAACCTGTTTATCATGCATCTCTTCCTCTGCGGTATTATCAGCGTCTTCGTCGTCATTGAAACCAGTGCCACGTTCATCGATCCAGCCATACTCCGGCTCTGGACTAACCTCCTCCTCCTCAACCCCTTCCTCCGTCGGCACGCCAAGCGCACCCTGCATCTCGATCATGGCCGTCTCTTTCGTGGCATTTTTCCACCTCGCGTCACTTTGCAAAATCGAAACTGCAAGCCAGGTAATCCGGGTCTTCAGACTGCTCTTACAGGCCCTCGTCGTCCCAAGCCCCGTAGCCTCCACCATACCCTTCGAGCCAGTCCAGATACTCCAAACGCCGCACCGTTCGTTTCAACTCTTCGCTCCCCTCATGGACGCTGTTAAGATCAATGGGCTTTTCGATACGCCCCACTTGGCAGAACCCTTCTTGACTGGATCATCTTTCGCTGCACTCCAAAACGCCACTCCAGGCCCTGTATGATCGTTCGTAGACTCTTCTCTCGCGTCTCGAGAGTTACAAGGTCTCTGGCGTAGAGGTTTCAGAGGAGATTGGTCCATCCACAATCGATGGGCGCTGCGAAGGGAGGTTCGAGATAGAGCTTGGTATCGATGAAGTCGCATGCGGGGCGCAGATAAGCTGGACGATCGGGCGGTATGGTGATGTGCCATGGCTGGCAAGTCAGGTCATCGTTGCTATCCGCCGTTGCTCGAAATTTGGGTACTTGGTTGCCGAGTTGGTGGGCATGTCAGACAGGCGAGCTGGGGAGCCGAGCTGAAGACAGCCATCCATACTACGTTGTATGGTTTCCTCAAGCAACAGAACCATGGCTGATGGCTCAGCTGTCTGCAGATCTCCCGTGGTACTGACAGTCCGGGGTAAGCAGGGTCTCTGCGGACAACTTCGTCGTCTCAGCGTAATACAAGTTTCCGTACACTGTGGGAGGGGACAAGAGGAATAAAGGAAGAATGGGAGGACTTGAACCTCGCTTCGAGGTATCTCGGCTATCAGCAGGTGGCTGTGACGTGCAGCGGCTACCGCGCCGTACGCGCGCACTGAAAGGCTGAACCCGCTGACCCTGGACCCTGAAACCGGGCGCCTCACTCGCACCTGCTCCAACCATCACAGGTGGCAGCTTCACATGCGTCCATCACACCTTGCCCCCACGCCGATCAGTGCCCCTGGTGTTACACGGCCTCCACCAATCGACGTCATCCGCCACTATCTGCACAAGGACCCATCATGCGCAACACTCGCATGGCGCGCAAACCAGACGGCGCAAACCCTCCACGCCCGTAAGACTCGGGTCCTCCTGTCGCCAGAGTCACACCCACAGCCCTGGTGTCCCGCCCTCAGCGCCTAATGCGGGGACTATCCTCCGGTGTTCAGGCTGACGTCTCCACAAGGTCACACCAATCCGCAGCCGCTGTTGCAAAGTGCGGTGTGGTCTACAAGGTGAAGATAGATAATGGAATGGAGAACGAGCCCCGCCTCTTTCATTGTTGACCTCACCGACTTCAACCATGGCGCTCACCCAAAGGGTACCGAGTAAACTTCAGTCAAATATTGCGGAGCCTGACGCACCCTCATAATACAAATCCAGCTGCGCCAGCAAGGCTGATTGCTTGCGATCTTCCAAATTCCACCTACGGCCGCAAGCAGCAATCAGCCAACATGTCGCAACAAGACTACTTCTCATACCAACCGCAGATGCCTGCAAACGAAAGTAAAAGCAGATTATCAAGCAGACCGGCGCTGCCTGAGCGCAAAAGCTCAAGAGCCATGCACGACATTATTCCACCCTGGGCAGAAATGCCCGCAACACCACAAAGCTGCCGCACAGTGAGCTACTCGCGCTGGTCGCGCTTCACAGCATCTGGATCCAGCACACCAAATGGCGAACTGAAGGCCTCTAAGCTCTGCACAAACCGCGGCACGAGCCCAACATACAATCCACCAGCAAATGAATGGACCTACCTAGGCGCCGAGCAACCACTGCGATGCGGAAAGCCAGAAGCGCAGCGAAGCAGACATCGTCGCCAGCAAAGCGCGAATCAGTACTCGCAGCAAAGCTCAGGCACATGTCCAAGTCTATCTTCAACAGCTACCAGCACAGCCAGCACGAGCAGCCAGACCGAGCCCATGGAATTTCGGCGTCGCGACGTGCAGCGTGCAAGCATGACTTCGCAGCTGACAAAGTCCTTCAAAGCGTCGCCTGTCAAGGGCGGCTTAGACCAGCGTCAGCCTCAAGGAATGCTCGGCCTGATGGCGAAGCTTGGGCTGAATGCTGAGGATTGCGAAGAGCTGCCTTCCGCATTCGATGACTCCGAGGATGAGGACGAGGACGAGATCGATATGGAGGACCTAAGGCCGGCAAAATCGGCGATGGGGAAGGAGGGCGGTATTGCGTATCCCGTTGCGGGCAACGCGATGGCACGGTAACGGCGGCGTTCGAAGGGAGCATGTCTCGCGCGTGACAGCGTTTGCATTTCGGTTTAGCGGCGTTCTGCATTATTGGGTTCACCAGCATACAGACACACATTTGCATTTGCATAGTGTCAGGCGTTCAGGAAGATACCATGGGAAGACGCACCCGCAGCGGAGCGGAGGAGCATGCAGCTAGCCCGAAGCTTGGGCCATGATGATTCAATTCAATGACGATGTTCATCACCATTACTCAACTTTCTCCAACACCAGTGCTCAATTGACACCTTCACACCTCACATCTTGCACAATGGAGCGCCAGATCATATACCACACGCGATCGCTATCACAGCGCATCATCCAATCCTCCGCCCGCCCTCTCCGCGCCTCTTCACTTGCTTCCTCACGCCCAGCGACAGCTTCAACTACTTCATCATGCGCCAGCCTCCGACCTGCCTCAAGACGCAGCATTCACACCACCGCTCCCGTGCTAATGCAATCGCGTCCACCCAAATCCCGTGACCGCGGCCCCAAGAGCGACGAAGACACGCAAACAGACTTTAACGCGCTTGATGTGCTACGAAATACGGCGGCGCCGGCGACTAGCATCGATGCGACGACAAGTGATGGGTTTGCGCTGAATAACCAGATGAGGGTCAGTGGGTGCGGACTCTTGCTTGTGGGTGGGGAGGCGTTTAGGTGGCGGCCGTGGATGAGAGAGGGGGAGGATAGTATGACGGGGCGGTTAAGGAATAAGAAGGGGCAGTGGGAGATTAGTGAGGGGGGGTGGGGGGTGTTGGAGTTGGTGTGGCCGAAGCCTGGTAGGTCAACGCCGCGTGCTTGGACCGCGCAACGTGAACATGGACTGCATACTTCATGCTCTTGTTCTACGAGCGTGGTGCGAGACAGCAGGAGCAATGCACTGTCGGAGAGACGAACGCTAACGATATGTAGATATCCTCATCATCGGCACCGGCCCCAGTGTTCTCCCCCTTGCGCCTGCGGTTCGAACGTACCTCAACGGTCTTGGTATACGGTTAGAAGTCCAGGATACAAGGAATGCGGCTGCGCAGTTCAATCTATTAGCGACGGAGAGGGGTGTAGGACAGGTCGCTGCTGCGCTGATTCCAACAGGGTGGAGAGACGGAAGGGGAATCGTTGCGGATGAGTGAACCACAGATGAAGATAAGAGCCTCCCGGCACCAGACGAGAACCGACAGGGGATCGTAGATGTAGCATACTGTACAAAACAAGCATAATGAATAATGCAAGAGCTGGAAGTTTGGCAAATCGCTGCTATGTGGACGTAAGGCGTGTTGGTGAGGACGAGTGCGTTTGCCTGCTTGCTAGATCTGGTTGACAGCAAACAGGGACTTCAGGCACCTCTTCATTTCGACGCTGGACCGACGTACCACCCACAAACCGATATCTGAAGCTTTTCGCTATTTGACCTAAGCCCGCGACATGTTTAGAGGCCCCTTCCTCGACGAGTCCTCAGATGAGGAAGTCACAAACGCGGACGGAGAACCCACAACAACACACGATGCAACAGGAACAGCATCAACGGCTGCGCCCGCCGAACAGAGGACGATCACCTCGCCTAGCGGCCTCCGATGATCTACCCTCGCAGCCTGCCTCAAGAACCACACGCCCATCGCTCTTCCCCGCCAATCTACCAAGCCGGGTCATGACACCCGCCGAGATCGCAGAAACGCAGGAAGCCATCCAAGCAGCACAAACCCGCGCCCACCAACCGTCTCGCGCAACACACATAATCCGCCCCGTCTACCCCGTGCAACTCAATAGCTTCCAGTCCGCCACTTCCACCACGCCGAATCCTAGGGCGCCGAGCACTCCGAACCCCAGAACGCTATTCGACTCGAACAACTGGCGACCGATAACCCCAGATACGGAAACGATAGCACGATTTTCTTCGCTCCCTCCTCCGCTGCCAATCATGCAAGCAGAGGAGATTGAGACCCTGCTCGCGCCGGTGAAGAGCGAGCTGCTGAAACTGAGGGGCACGAGTATGCCGCCGGATAACGGGCGGGTAGCAAGTAAAAGCGCGATGCAAGTCCTCAAAGAACGACTGCTGCCTATAGGCCGATACATCAACCAACGGATAGCAGACATGGCGGTTGACAGGCGGGGAGCTACCGAGACAGAGACCTGTGGATACATCGCTGATCACTACTGGCCACAGGATCTTGTGCAGGTTGATGGGCTGCGGATTATGGAGATGTATTGTAATGCTATCTGCCTTGAGAGAATAGGTCATGAGCAGTGGTTGGAAGAGTTGGAGGAAGAGGCGAGTAGACTTCGAGCTGAACAGGAGGAAGAGGCAAGAAGGCTTGAGGCTCTCGAGTATGGGTTTGTTGATGAAGGGAAAGATGTGATGCCTGGGCTGATTGACGAGGATGCGTGGAGGTCATCTGGTGAAGAGGAATTTAGGCCTGAGCCTCTTCTGGGGGAAGTGATCTCGGAGCTTGTGGTTGATGAGGGTGATGTTGGGCTGACAGATGATGGATCTCGGACAGATTGGGTGAGATGGCCGTGGAGCTAGCCGAAGGGTGGTTAGTCGAAGGATTAGTGCTTGGTATTGGTGCTGCTTAGGTTTAGATGCTTCCAATGTCTGCTTCACCTTCACTTCGCGGAGGTGATACTTTGTGCGCTGGTGAGTCCGTGCGTCAATGTGCTTGCGATCAACCTCACGTTCTTCTCTACCTGCCTGGCCTTTTCTGTATTTGCCACTCTGATCAGCAGACTCACCGGCGTTCGTACCTGTTCTACGTAAGTCGAGCTATCCTTTATGGGCCCGCCACATGCTGACAACTTCCAGTCTGTGCTGTAGTAGGGCAATCCAGCCTTGCTTTGCCATTATCTCGTAACCCGGTAACGCAGCTCGCGCTCAGCATACTCGCCTGCTTACAGCATCGAACTTAGGTGTGTGGCTTCCTTCAGACCCCAGCGCAGCTGCTAATCAGAGCAGCATCTTGTCTTCTAAGATTGGACAGCGAGACTACGCAACAACGACTACTATCACGGGAAAATTACCAAGTTTACCTCCCGCCGTCATGGTCACGCTTGTCGATCTACTCAGCAGCACATACGCGCCGGTGCAGACGATGATACTGCCCTACCTCGACGTCGCCAGTGTCATCGCTCTGACCAGAACCTGTAAGGGCTTTGATCAGCTACAGCCGATTCTGAAAGCCACAGCATACAACATCAATCACCAACTGAGAACGTGTTCCAAACATCCGGATGAATTTCGGTCAATCCTGGGCCAATGCCGGGGTCTGACATTCAGCACTTTTGCCCGCAGATTCCTGTCTCGTCTGAACCTCAAAGACTCCAGCCTGGACATCGCACTAGAAGGCAGCGCAGATGACTGCTACCAAATGAGACAGTTTTTGTTGGGTCAAGGTTATGCCAGTAAACCCTCTAGGGACGACGAATATCCTGGGGAAATATTCTGGCAGGGAGAAACGGAGGTGAGGGTCTGGTGCTCTGAGAGGGCAGCAATCGCGTGGTTGTTCGAAGACGCAGTGGTCACCGCAGAACTGAACGTCATATCGTGGAACGCAGCATACTCGCTCTTTCCTTGCAGCACCTTCATCAAGAAGGACAGTTTCATGTTGAAGAGCTTTGATGAAGACGACCGCACGTTGCTCACCCAGTTGACAAGAGAGGGTCTCAAACTCAGGGCTGCGTCCTGGTTTCAGCAACGTATTGCATGGCCAGATCTTGTCGACAACAGAGATTATAACCACCTCAACTACCATGATACTCTGACCCGGCGCCGAAGGATTGGCGATAAGTACACGTGGAAATTGAATCTCGACGTTACAGGCGTGGTCACCCCAGACATGCCCACTACGGTGCTCGAATCGACAACTTACCGCCTCTATACTACCTGGAGGGGAGCAAACACGTTATGCATCTCACGATATCGGCTAGACTTCGACGAAAATATTCGGCATCCTGTCCTTCAGTACCAGTACGTCACTTTGGCAGAAGACCCGGGAGTCGGTGACGGTCATCTGCCTAGAGTGGACGATATTGGCAGGCGGGATCGCAAATCGCATCACAGTCGCCGGTGTGATGAGCTTATCGAATACCTCGATGAGGCTACTATGCTGGAGCTGGCAAAGATAACTGCCAACCTCCGGCCTCCACAGTACAGTCAACTCAGGCACAGGACAAACAAAGCCAATGACACAAGGGGCAAGTTCACGCTGCCTGACTCTTGGACCTTCTATGATGACGACGTTATTGCGTTTTTGGACAGAAGATGGAATGAACAACAAGAGATCGACGAACGGGCGGAGGCTATCGACAGCAAGCATTACCTTGATTCGGAGGACGCCGACGAGGAGGACGTCAAGCAGCTTCTCAAGGGGCTTCTCAAGGCGGTGAAGGCTCAAAGCTCCTATTGAGAGAGTCGCTGAGACTAGGCAAGATACGGAGCAGTTGCAGCACGAGGCATGGGGCGCTGAAGCCGGTTTGACGCAACCAGAAGTGACACATCGACTATTGACAAGCTCAGGAAGCTTGGAAAACCGACTTTGTGAAGCAGCCTGGCCGAAGTACGCAAGCGCTGACCGTCTCAAAGTCCTTCGGGGTGCGCATGTGGTCCAGAAATCCAGCATCAGTACCGTGGCATGGCCGAGATACGCATCAAAGTCGCCAGTCAATAGAATGCGGTTGCGCGCGCGAACACGAAGCCGAAGGAGAAGCGTTCACGATCGAAGATGTGGTTGCATGGTATATCGGCGAGGGACACCATACATTATCAGTGGTCGAAAGGCGTTTCAAATCACTCCTACTCACTATCGATTGTACCCTGCATCAAAGCTACCAAGAGTAGATATCTTCAGTTGAGCGAAAATGCGGCTGAAACAGCGAATGCGAACTCTAGGTTCTCATCGACCCTCGACGCAATACCGGGGAATCTCGTCGAGCGGCAGTATGCGTCGCCAATGGCGAAACAATTGCAAATCACATTTACTGGCATTTCATTCTTACCCCGGCTTCAGATTGCTTTTCCGTCTGGAGTCACTGACAGCTGACAGAAGAAGGTCAACCGACAATCCCTGCAGGAGACCCCGGTCCCCAGGTCTCGACAGAAACGCGAATGCGGCTTCCGGCGCCCAGTCCCGTGCACTGTCCGCAGATGTCCAGAGGCTGAGTGCATTAATGACCGTGACTCGCGCATATGTTCTTCAGGCTGATATCAGAGTCATGATGTGGGATACATGGCTGTGAGGCGACAGCATCGGGTATCGCCAGGTCGAGAGGATCAAGTAGGTTTGCAGGGGACGTTCTCAACCTTGAGCATAGCAGTGCTTACTTATTCCGATCCTGATCGTGTTTGGTAGCATTCGCAACTGACGGAAATTTGTCATGATTGTCGAAAACAAGAAATGAAGCTGGTATCGGAGGTCGCGGAGAAGGGCTCACCCAGAGGCGGGGAAGTATGATGGAAGGACTTACCTGGGCGCTGACTTATTTTGAGGCAGTGCTATACGGAGCAAAATACCGACCTATCAAGCTTCTCCTCTATAACTTTTGGAGTACTGAAACTCAATCAGCGACGTTGATCTCCACGGTCCAGATCAGCAGGAGCGCGTTCATGCGTTGCTGCCGACAGCTCGCCGTTCACGTTGATGCCAGTCGATCACCTCCGACAGACATCGATGTCGCCTGTCGATATTGCGGCAAAGGTGCGTGAAAAGTCGGCGGTAGCTTTTCCGCCGATATGCAGGTCCCTGCGCCCAAGGCACCAAGGGCTTGTGGCTTGCGTAATTGGACAGAGGTCCTCGCCGATACGAAGAGACGAACGACGCAGGGGTCATTTTAAGTTTTGACAGCGACAGTGTCGGACTGACAGCTGCAAAAGAGGTCGACGATGCAGGCGATCGTGCAGACGTCAGACCAGGACCCTGGATGTGGCTTCTTTGCTTTTCCACGACCTAACAACGTTCAGGAACACCCACCATCCGGAACAAGCCATCGCAACATACGCTCTGGGTGGGCGACCTTCCACAACTTCAAAATGCGCACGCAACGTCGTGTTGGGTTTATTGGGCACCGGGATCAGCGCGCGGATCAGTGCAGTAGCGGCGGCACTATCTTCGACCCTTCACGACTACCGCCTTAGCTTGACCAACCACAGCAATCGGAGCTCCAGATCGTGCTCCTCGACGGCTGCGGAAGGCGGGAAGGCTCGCGCGGTACCGGGTGGATCATAAGCCGTGCCGTCGAGCTAGTACTATCATCGATGCTTGGTTGTCGCGATGTGCGCTGCAATTTGTACCGTTGGCCAGCGACCGATGCGAGACGTTAAGTAGCCAACGCCCCGTACCCGGATTTCAACACGATCCCATTCATCGACCACGCAAGATGGGACCTCCACTACCAGAACGACTGAGAGGAACGACTGCTACGCTTGGTGCCTTGAGCATCGTGACGACGGTTTTGAGGTGCTATGTTAGGGTCAAAGTCATCAAGAAGTGGGGTTGGGATGACACATTCATGGTGCTCGCATTCGTCAGTATTTGCCCTTCATACCTACCTCGCAAGCATCACTGACAAGATGTCTAGATCACTCACATGTGGTACACCATCACACTCCTTACCGGCATACACTATGGCACCGGCCAACGAACTGCAGACATCTCTGTTGCAGACTCAGTCCATGCAATGCGTTGCTGGTGGCTCTGCTTCCTTGCTTACGCTACGACCATCACATTTGCCAAACTTTCTCTAGGCTTCTTCTTTTTTCGCCTCACATCCATCATCACGCTACATCGCATCGCTACGATCATCATCACCACATCCGCTGTAGTGATCGGTGTCACCTACTTCTTCCTTTCGTTATTCCAGTGCGCACCTGTCGATTTCTTCTGGACGCGGATGCGGGGCGTCACTGACGGAAAGTGCATCAACATGGACGTCATTATCGGCATGACATATCTTTACGGCTCCGTTGCCGCAGCCACGGATATCGGCTTCGGTGTTCTGCTCGGAGCCTTGGTGTGGAGGCTTAATGTTGAGCGCAGGACAAAGGTCTTGATTGCGCCTTTATTAGGCATGGCTTGCATCGCCAGCTACGCCGCTCTCGTGCGCATGCCATACATTGAGAACTTCAAGTCTGCCGATTTCCTCTACGGCACTGTCGATATCTCGCTCTGGTCGACTGTCGAAGTTGGCGTGTCAGTCTTCGCCGCCAATCTCGCAACACTGCGCCCACTGATCCAACATGTCAGCGAGAAAGCACGATCGATCACGTCTCGCATTCGTGGCATCTCGGTGCAAGAGATAACGCCAGTCAACAGCAATAAGACCAGCGAACACGAGCTTCGTCCCCACGATGACCAGAAGATGAAAGCCTCGTCCTCCAAAATATTGACGCGGGTAATCGCACTCCCCTCGGAAGCCGCTGCGGGCAGACAGGCAGACGGAGAGAGTACAATCAGCCTGACGAGATCAACAAGACATCCTGAGGTCTGTTGAGAATTTAAGAGAGGGTGTAAGAATAACGACGAAACGACAAACCCCATACTATATGTTGTAATACATCGCGCTTTTCTTTCTGTACACAGCTCGCAATCGAGCTTTTCATTCACTACTTTCTTACCCTCTGGTAGGCGGACTAGCTGGCAGGAACAGACATACACATGGTACCTTAGCTGGTATCGGCGCTTTGAGCGTGAAAGCGCGTTTGATTCAAGAAGTTACATACCAATGCTCTTACCGATTTCGCTGGCGCTTACGACGTGACGTGCCTTCCTCAACCTCCCCTTCGCTTTCACAATTAAGGTCCGCCTGCCGCTTTTGATCTGTGCTGAGCCCGGTAGCTATCTCCTGCTCTTGCGCCTGTTGCTGCCTCCGTTACCACTCTTCGCGACCCATCCGGAGGTGCACCTGTCGATTTCCGTTGTTGTGTGCATCATTCTTCACTTCCTTGATTTTATTGATCGGGCACGCCACAGTCATAGCCAAGAACTCGCCTTTCAGGAGCTTATTGCATCGCTCCTTCGACAGTCGCAGAAGCTCGCAGATGGCGTAAATGCGCTGATCGAACGTCAGTCGCTGCTTTACTTGAGTTACGTTCAAGGCCTCGTCGTCGTGTACACCTAGTGCTCGAGTGCCATAAGTGTGCAGGTTCACAGTCAAATGGAATAGTTTCCAGCAAGTCAGTTCTATGGCCTCGATGCGGTAGTATGTGTTCCGCTCCAAGATTGGGCCGTGGTCGGTTTTGACGATCTTTGATGCCCAGCGCCTCTTGAACGTGTTCTTAGTAGGATCATCTCGGCAGGATGAGATGTCCAGCATTGCAGTTAGGAGCTCGGAAACCCAGAGTATGCAGTCTTGCTGTGTCTCTGGGATGCCGGCGGGTGGCTGCCATGCGTGTCGGTAGTGCAGTGTTGATGCACCGGCTTCTGCGTGCTCGAGGCTGGTATAGGAGAGCTGCACTGGAGAGTTGGCTTGAGCAACAGACAATCGATCTCGTGGAAAGGGTGATGCTTGATCTGGATAGAAACTGTAGTTCTGTTCAGCTTCGAAGGTAGGCGGTACAGTGTAGTTGCGTGTAAAAATATCCGGCACACCACTACCATGGATTTGCTGTTCGTGACCGTCAAAAGCGAAAGTCGGGATGTTTTCGTAATCAACCGGATGACCTTGATACTGACTGAGATCGAGATACTCAAGTTGGTCAGGTGCAGAGGATGCGTTGCGACGCAGGATCTCGTCTTTATTGATTGATGAGGGAAGTGCATCCATATTTCATATGAGTCCGATCGGTGGTGTAGTGATTAAGTGTTTGTCGCTAGAGTATGGAGCTTGAAATAGGCTGGATGAAAGGCATCTTCTTACGGACTGTGAACGCAAGGCCGCCGGCATTGTGAAGACACTTTCACTATTTTAATGACTGGCGACAACTGCTGGTGACTGTTTTTGATATAATTCACTCAAACGAGAGACGAAATTGAGAACTAGGAAACATCGTAGACTCAGGTCGCCATCGGAAATACACGAAGAAATGGTTGTCAGTGAACATTATTGCAATCAAATTGAAATCTCGAACGTTTCTTGTTCTGTCTATTTTACCATAAGATCTACTCACGCTTGCGGCGGACGAACTTGCCCTTCGCATCACGTAGTGGCCCAGGCTTCTTAGGCTCGGATTCGGGCTCAAGCTTAGACTCAGGCTCCAGCTCCGACTCTGTATTCAGGTCCGAGCTCGACTCTGGCGAGGGTTCAGGCGTAGCCTTGCGACGAACGAACTTACTATTCGCAGTACGCAGGGGTCCAGACTTCTTATCCTTCGGCGCTTGAGTTTGCTTAGCAGGTACAGGAGTTGCAGACTTACTTGTTGAGCCATTGTTGCGCTTTGTGCGCTTTGGGACAGGTGTCTCGAGCTCTGAGGAAATAAGCAGCTCTTCAGGTTGATGGTGCTTGCGCTTCCCACGCTTTGCGGAAGGTATCTTGAGTTCTGGCTTCGAAGATTCTGGGGTCGATGTTTGCTGCTGCTTGCGCTTGGCTGCCTCCCGTGCTGCCTTAGTAGGCCAGCGTGAAGTCTTGACCAGAGGGTGGACCTGATTGATCTTATCGCCTTTCGCCGCGACCTTCTCGATCTTGCGCTTGCGAAGTGGGGAGGGAGACAATGACGAAGTCTCAGACCTATTCTCTTCAGAGTCCGAATACTCCTGTTCAGAAAGCTCGGAGCTGTCTTCTTCAGTATGCTCAGGCTTATCCTCAGGAGTTTCCTCAGACTGACTATCGTCAGACCGTTGAGAGGCGTCTTCTTCAACGTTGTCTTGGTATTCATCGACTTCCTCGTCATCGGCAGCGTCGTTGCCCTGCTCCTCATCATCGTTTTTATTCTCTTCCTTTTCATCGGTCCGGACCGGATTGTCGATTCCTTTGTCGCTGTCTGACTTCTCAGCATCCGAGAGACGTCCAGACTCAGGGGCATAGCCTGCTTCCCGAATATCGTCTTCATTAGACCCGTTGTTGCGGATCGTCCACTCATCGAACAGTTCCCGAGTCGTTCGCTGACGCTTCGTCTTCGGAGCCAGCTCATCCTTTTCCGAATCTGTCTCTGTCAGATCGATTGGACGCTTGCGTGTACCGGTCTTTGTATTGATCTTTGTTGTGGTTGTCGTCGTTGCCGTTACCTTGTTCGCTGGTGCCTTCTTTGTCGTTGTGGAAGGGGCGAGCTGTGTCCCTTGCACTGTTGCCTTCGCCTCTGCGGAAAGCGCCGATGCCTTCGCTGCTGCGCGATATGCAGCAAGCTTAGCCTCTACCTTCTTGCGCATCAACTTGGTCCTCTGCTTATCGACGCTAGCCTCTCCGAAGCGAGCGCGTCCAGCATCGACTTGAGCGCGGGAAATGCGAACCTGTGGCGAGGCTATACGCTTGGGTTGCTTGGTCTTGGGTGTGGTCTTAGGCGACTTGGGTGACGTTGGAGATGGGGTCGGCGTAGTTGAAGATGGGGACACCGGAGAAGTTGGTGCAGCTACCAGCGACGGTGGTGGTGGGGCTAGATTAGGGATTTGGAGAACCGCAGCGATGATCCGCTGAGGTTCAACATTCATCTCGATCCCAGAACCATACTCAGCTTGGGAAATGTTAGGATCCGACTGACGTCGGTGAGCTGCCTCTTCGTCGTTGTCAGGTTCGTCGCGCGTGGTGCTGCCCGGGCGAGCCTTTGGCTTTGCGCGTGGCTTTGCTGGCGCAGAACGCTTGGTCTTCTGCTTCGTCTTTGTCTTGCGTGGAGGGGGTTGATCTTCCCCATGCTCGTCTTGGTAATCAGCCTCGTTCCTATCGGGATTCGAATGATGCGGATCCTCGGTGCGGCCATGTACAATCCACTTCTGGCGCTTTTGGTTCTGCACCTGCATCGTGGTAGCGCCAGACATCTTCAGTTTTGGAGCACCAACCAAGGCCTCGAGGCCCTCGCCTTTCATGAGCTGATCGCACAGGAATTTGGAGTACTTGAGCATGGCGCAGACGTGGTAGATGCGCTGCTGGAAGGTCATGTCGCGAGAAGCCTTCAGCTTCTTCAGCGCCTCTTCGCAGTACATGTTCGTTGATTCAGGGCCTTCGTTGTGCAAGCGCTCTGCGATGTCGACCATATGCCAGCACACCTTCTCCATGGCATGGAGGTTGTAATAGCTTCCAGGGCCGCCCAACCAGCGCTTGACGTACGAGTTCCCGTTTTTGTTGTCTTTGCACTCTGAGCAGTCTTGGAATGCTTCAAACATGTCAAGAACGTATTCGGCGCGCTTCTTTTGTGTTGTGGGGATGGTCGAATCGTCAGATGGCGCCTCCCAAGCGTTCTCGATGTAGCGCGAAGGCATGACTTCTTTAGCTTCTTCGAGGCTAGCAAACGACAAGTCTGCAAGCGCAGTCTGTGGCGTCTGCTCCGATGTTGGTGTGCGGGAAGAGAGGCTAAGACGTCCTCGGGTGCTGCAAGATCGCGTAGAGGACTCTGCATTCGGCTGATTATACGGCAACGCGGCATCTGTCGGTGAGTAATCATTAGAGGGCTGGACGTATGCCCCATGCTCAGCACTTTGCAGAAGATGGATCTGCTCATCTGGGAGAAAATCCTGCTGTAAAGGATCGGCCGTCTGCTGAGGGTTTGGAGGTGCTCCTAGGCCTGGGGACTTCTGATAAAGCTCGTCGATCGGTGACTCAAATGGCGACTGCAATGCCAAACCGGGCAGTACACCAACATTGCCCCTCTCATGAGAAGCCTCCATCTGCTGGATTCGCGGGGTTGGTGGCTGCGGTTGGTAGAATTGTGTCTGCTGGCTTTTGAATGCCTGCCACTGTTGCTGTTCCTCGAAGGTAGCTAGCACAATCTGAGGAGACGGTTGAGTCTGATTCAACATCATCTCAGGTTCGATCGCAAGAGTCGGCATCTGTGACATAATAGGTGGAGTCGGTTCGTGGGATAAGCCAAAGTTCTCGCCGAACTGCTGCACCATGAATTGCGAGATAGGCTGATCGATTGGAGCAAAGTCTGTCAAACCAGCGTCAAAATTCTGGTCTGCGAATAGGTCCAGATTGTTGTTGAAGAAGTTGCGGTCAAGGACTTGAGGATCGTCGTATCCTTCAGGAGTAACGTGAGCCGACGGGTCGACACGAGTGTTGGAATAAGGTACGGCCATTGTTTGGCCGGCCGGATGCGAGGGCTCCACGCCAAAGAGATCGAGCCCATTATCGAAGAGATGCTGATCAGCCATGATGCGAATGTCCTGGCCATTGTCGTTGAATGCATCAAAATCGAACAAGTCGTTGATTGGGTCGTTGATCGGGTCCATGGTTCTGTTTGAAGAGATGAGTGTCAGTTGATCAAGAGAATGGCTAGTAATGGAGGGTGTCTACTTGGGGATACCGAGAAGTCCTTAAGAAGGACCAGTGCTGTGTTCTGGTGAAAGGTCAGATGCTATGTCAATCAACTTTTGAGGAAGACGCGTCGCCGCTTTAGCCAGGTCTGTGGTCCAGGATTTCGAAGAGATGATGATGCCAGCGGGTGGCGAATACAATGAATAGATAGGACTTGAACTGTAGACTGTGTCGAGTAGCAAGTCCGTACTGCGACCTGATCATAGTATAACAGAGACATGAAAACAGACCGAGCTCACAGTGCGGCCTTGCGAGTCCACCGCATTTGAGCACACTGTGTCTTCGAACAAGGACCGATGCAAATTGAGCATGCATTGTGCGTGGGATCACACGTCAAGAAATGGTGTCCGGTGTCGCACTGTGGAGATCTCTCGATTGCACAGTAGTGAAAACTTTTGGCCTCGCCCTGCATAGATTCAACAGAGCTCGGACCCTGCATTGGCCTGGATGAGAAGTGTTGTGAGATTGCAGGAAGATGGTCCTGAACGTTTTGACAGCTCTTCATCCGAAGAGCGCGAGCGCTTCTGCAAGAACCAAGGGAAGGCCAGGTATCTTGTAGTTTCGACTGCGTTAGCTCGACATGACGGAACATTCAACATCCATGGTCTGGGCTTGGACCTGGCAGCTGCCATGGTATACCTGGACAAAGAAAGCATACCTAGGTAGTGCCGAGTCGCGAGTTCGTCTATGTGGGCAGTACTAAGGACCGAAAGCATGGGTGAGAGTCAGTAGCGCGCACGTCGCACGAACACGTGGTCGCGCAATGGGGATGATTTTGAGGTTAACGCGTTCTCAGAGTCGCGTACCTCGACGTTTTGATCGTTAGCGTCTCACGTGGGTTCGGCAGAACATCACTACCTACAGATGTGCAAACGCTTCTAGTAGCGCCATTGCAGCATACCCGTGCAACCTCGACCTCTGAATCATCGCATGTATGTATTGCTGCGACAATTTACAGATCTTTCATCAAGTCTCCGATGGCGTCCGCACCGTCACCCCCGCCTTTGAGGTTTTTGTTTGTAGATTGGATCAATACACGCCTGTAGCTCGTCAAACTTGGGCTCCCGTCGTTGGTGACCTCCAATATCAAGTGGAGCAGCTGCCCTTGTTGCACCGGTTTCCTGCTCATCAATTCCACCGCACATTTCTCCGGCGGTGGCAGCGTTACTTGCACAATTTTGCCCTCATCATCACGCTTCTCTATCTTCAGCTCCGAAACCTCCGCATCCACCCACCATTGTGTCGCCGTGGGCTCGCGATAGTGCCACCACTTGTATGTGAGCCTCCGACCATCAGGGTCATGAGTACTGCTGGCATCCAGAGTGACCGAGGTGCCAGCTTCGGCATCGATGCGCACTGGCGTAAGATCCTTGGTACCATTGAGATGAACTACAGGGTGATGGTTCGCTTTGTTAAAGTCAGACTCCATACTCCACTTGATCCTCGCTGCAAAATCATTTTGAAAAGCGTCGCGCCAGCGCCAGATGGTCGAATGATTGGAAGTGTAAGTCTTGCCGTCAAGGCCCTTCACACGATCGACTGCGTCGCTGTAATGGTTGCTGTTCAAGCCGGCGCTGCTGATGTCTGTACGAGCATAGCGACCACCCCAGGAGCCGTAGTCAGGACACTCTGGAACACCGAGCCCGTTCTGGATGAGGTAAAGGAATGTCGGCGTGTCTCCTTCAGGAATGAAGAGATAGTCAGGGTATGCGCTTCCGAGAGGGCCGATTTGGATGTTCTCCTTGATCCAGCTCTTCTCCATCTTCGAAAAATCCGGTCCGCCTTGATCGAATCCATAGTATTTTTCTCCGGAGATGCCAGTCCAGGCAGCCATGCCGTATTGGTTCCAACCATGCACCGATGCAATGTAGAAAATATCAGGGAAGTTGTTACGGATCCATGCACCAGTGTCATCTTGATCAGAGATTGCATACACGCGTATGCGTGACAGAAGGCGTTGGGAGTCTTCAGGCGAGAACTTGTCATCGATCTTGACCAAAGCCTGTGCGAGAGTGTTCGTACCGCCCCAACACAGAATCCACAGGGGCTGCGTGGAAGGAGCAACAATGCGGTCGTAAAGTAGCTGGCCTCCAGCGGACAATGGGATGTCCTGCCCTACCGCTGACATCCCATAAGTCTACGAATGATCAGCACCATCATCAGCCTGATTCGAGATCATACACACCTCGGCACCCTTCTTGATCAGCCCTCTAAGATGCTCCGCGGTTGGGTATGGCCAGTCAGGATGCACATGCTTATTCAGATTCTCGACAGCTCCTGCGTACGCGTCGATGATCTTCTCCATGTCCTGCGGACACACTTTGTTTTTCATCCACGTGCTTGTACATGCCACCAATCCCTCAGTCTCGAACTGATTGGCATACAGTAAGTAGCGGCATAGCGACTCGGCATCATCGGGCTCGTTGGAAATGTCCGACAAGATGAAGACGCGGGGCTTCTGGGGAAACGTCTGAAGCTTATTGGTAGCCATGACGAAGGGGACAAAGGTCGGAGTAGGAAGTAAGGGGAAAGAAGGCAATGGAGGCTCAGCGGAAGAAGTTAAGTCTTTTCAAGCTGTCGCACTGTTATGCGAAAGCCAAAGTCACACAAAAACATCCCGAAGAAGTGCCTCGCAGGTACAAAGTGGGGCGTTGTTGCGGTGTCCCTTGTCGATGCATTTGGATGGGTTAGGCACAACTCCGGCTGCGCTTGCAGTGCGGGGCTCCCGACAGGCTGCCTCGCGTGCAACCTTCACAACAACACTCAGAATGTCGTCTCTCATCCTTCATGTCGGAGCAATGAAAGGTTGCTGTCCATGTGTACAGGGAGATCATGCCGGAGAAGGCCTTGAAGATCGTCTTCGGAACAAAGCCGAACTGCGTTGCCCCGCCATGCCTGCGCCACGTCTATGCCTATTCAAGACAGCTCAGCCTTGCTTGGCTGACGTTTATCACGGACTCTTCGAAAACACCACAGAAATCGACGATCATCACCGAGGTGAATAAGTGGCCGCAATCTCAGGCGTCCAGCGGTAAGGCTGTGTAAGGCGTGCCTCTTACACGTAGGCCAAGCGCATGCTCACCTTGTACAATGCGTGAAGTATATAGCCAGACTGCGCTGACTAGGCGGCATGCTCCTCCCAGTCATCAGCACCACCCCAAGAACAATCCGTCCATCAATAAATATGACATCGGTTCAGTCTAAAGTCCACGAGGCAGCTTCTCAACATGCGCAGCTCCTCCAAGGTCTCGCAGAAACAGATCAAGCACCCTCTCAACTCCAACAGCAAAATGCCTATCTCAAAGACTTGAAAGCACAGGAAGAAAGCACGTCGAAGCGTGTCGAAGATCTCCGCAAGAAGACCAGTCTCGAGCTGAAGGATCATAAGAAGTACTCCGAGTCTACATTCAGCCGCTTCGCCCATAAAGCAACTGGACGGAAAGAACGCTTCGCCGAGAAGGCTGGGAAAGAGGAGCGCGAGTACTTCGACGCTATTCAGGCACAGAAGACTGCTGAAGATGAGCTCGCATATGTACGCCAGCTACAAGCCGAAGCTGAGATACAGCGGCGAAAGTTCGACAGCGACTCCACACGCCACAACCACCTGCAACAGCAACTCGACCACCTCTACAACTCCATCTTCGCTGGTGAGACCCCGGAGTTTCCTGAAGAAGATCGCAGAGAAGAGGCCTGCAACGTCGCATCTCAGCACGTGCAGTCTATTCACCAAGAGCTTGAGAAAGAACGCCACGTCCTCTTCCTGCTGCGTCAGACAAGCATCAAGTTAAGCGAAGCGCGCAATTTCCTCGACGACGCGCACGGCATGTCGCAATGGGACATGTTCGGTGGTGGAACCATGGCCTCAATGCAGAAGCGCAGCTTGCTCGAACGCGCAGAGTCCAGCATCCAGCAAGTCCGTATGCTGCAGCAACAGCTACAGCAAGTTGCACCTCAGCTACCCAGCCTCGGTCAGCTCAACATTGCGTCTGGGAGTATCTGGGGCGACGTGGTCTTCGACAATATCTTTAGTGACATGGAAATGCACGATAAGATTAAAGACTCGGAGGCGCAGGTTGATCGCGCTGGGCACAAGTGTGGGGACATGGTAAGGCACAGTGAGCAGAGGGAGCAGAAGCTGCTGGGAGATGTAAGAAGTGCAAACGAGCAGCTGAAGAATGCTCGCATCGAGTTGCAGAGAGCGAGAGAGGAGGCTTTCAAGGGCGTGCTGGTCGGCCATGGAGGTCCACCACAGCAAGCGTGGCAAGGGGAGACATACCAGCCTCCAGCAGGTGCACCGCCAGGCTATGATGTCGCTCCACCTGCATACTCTACTTGAGTCTTGTTTCACATGATACCATAGCCTATACCTCTTGACGCAATCCCGTGTTTCTGCACGTTGTCCGGTGGTTCCCGCCTTTTTAATGACGCTATCTAAGTACAACTCAGCCGTCAAACGGAAAGTGCTCACGTTCACGCCATCCATTCTGTGCCTTCCCTTCAACTCCAAGGATGCATACCAGCTATTAACCACCTCTGATGTTGTTCAACCTTTTGCCTTACTGCTGATGCCATTAAGCTATACTTTATGAGCAGGAAGGATGTCTAAGAACTTTCTTCCCTGCCAGAATCGACCACTGACCAGTTCGCAGCTTCTGAACAGGAATCGGCTACGATCATTGCTCCACCAAAAACTCCATCACCGTCTCGCTGTCGAATTGACTCGAGTCGCAGCCGTTGCACGAGTGCTCGCTCGGCCGGACGCCTAAGGGTCCAGCATGCGCTACAAGCCGCAGGCGGTGGCCTTCCCTAGACTCGAAGCTTTACCAGTCCTTCCTTAACCCTCAATTTACTCTCTCCTTGTCTGAAAAAGCACGACTGATGACGACAAGCGTCGTGGTAGGGCTCAGAGTGGATGAGCACGAAACCATGGTGTTGCAGTCCGTGCTCGATGACCGCATTGCTGCTGACAGCATGCGCGTCCGTACAGCGGGCATGTACGCACATCGGCCCCTCAAGTAACGGCGGGTGCCTGTATATACGGAGCAGCATGTCAATTGATCGCCGTTGACGCTCACGAACATATCTGCAAACCATGGACCCTCTCCTGTCTGTCGCTAACGACGCCATCGCCCACTCACGAACGCCGACTCCTCCACCGACCCCTCCTAGACGCCTCTGGGCGATCAGCGACATCCACCTCTCCTTCAAAGGCAATCGCGAAGCCCTTGAGAAGCTGCAGCCTCGGCTGAACGACGGCCTTATCCTCTGCGGTGATGTAGGCGAGAGCGCGGACCATTGCAGACAAGCCTTCGAGAAAGCCACATCATGCTTCAGGCGTGTCTTTTGGGTCCCTGGCAACCATGAGTTGTATACACTACCTTCCCAAAAGGACCATGGCCCACGGGGTGAGAAGAAATACATGGAGTGTGTGGATATTGCACGCGAGTATGGCATATGGACACCAGAAGACGAGTTCACGATCTGGGAGGGTGAAGGGGGACCAGCGCTCATTGCGCCCATCTTTACGCTGTACGACTACAGCTTTCGACCCAACGATGTTGAGCTGAAAGACGCATTGGACTGGGCTAGAGAGGAGGACATCGAGGCAACAGACGAGCACCTGCTGCATCCAGACCCATACCCCTCTCGGATTGCATGGTGCAATGCTCTTGTCGAGAAGACGGAAAAGAAACTCGAAGCCGCAGTCGCTGCGCACCCCAATACACCTCTTATCCTCATCAACCACTGGCCGTTGCGAGAGGATCTTGTCAAGCTGTTTCGCGTGCCACGCTTCTCGCTGTGGTGCGGTACGAAGAAGACAGAAGATTGGCACAACCGATTCAATGCCAGAGTCGTCGTCAGCGGACACCTACACATCAGGCGGACGGACTACATCGATAATACGAGATTCGAGGAAGTCAGCCTGGGCTACCCACGACAGTGGCAAGAGTGTCAAGAGCGAGGGCTGAACATCAATGACCTCTTGCGTGAGATACTGCCTGGCCCTGTAATGCCTGATGGGAAGCGAGAGACGTTATGGCGAAGATACGGTTGAAGGTCGACCGGCCACAGAAAGTGAGCAGCACCGCCATCGTTGCCAGCATCGACAGCATCGTCGGCATCAGCATCTGCCAACTCAACACCAGTTCCTGAGTCGTGATGGTTGCACTTCCAGACCCCTAAGCAGGAGGAACAAGCGTGATTCGCCAAATTAACGGCTGCGGCCGGGTACGCGAACACGAAACCGCAGGAACGTGTGTTGTTGACTGCCGCCGGAAAAAAAAATCGACCCCTTTGAATCATCAAGACACAAAGCAGCGTTCCAATCGCTGCTTTCCCAGCTCTCACGTTCAGACGGTCGGCGCAGCTGCCATGCTCGAAACCCTGCTGTATCTGCGCACCTTCCCCATCAGTTGGAGACTAGCGTCGGTACGCGGGCCAATCCTTTTGCACGCCGAGACAAGACCGGATCTCATTCGATCATCGCAAACCGGAGACGCATGACCTGTCGTCCTCGATATTAAGAGTGTCGATCTTATCGAGGCGTTTCCTGGAGCAGGTGCGAGCCCCGGTGCAGACAGCATGATGTTGACCATCAAGACCTGTTCCTCACATGCGCGGGAACAACGTCCGCGCTACCTCTGTATAGTCGCGACAACTCAATGCTTGACCCTTGTCGTACAGGGCAAGCAGCCAATCGACGTGAACGTTGGTGGCCATGTGGGCTGCTAGCATGAACTGACGTGCAGACTGACAGCGGGAGCAAGACCAAGATAGGAAGAAACATATGCTGGTAGCGACACCCCTGAGGAGCTATCGGCTCGCGAGGAGACGACAACAGATCTCACACAGTATAAGAGGCGTGGCGGACCTCGTGAGATGTGAAGACGCAGCCAGGTTCTTGGCCCACTGAACAGTGCTTGACCGCAGATCCACATTCTGGCCAACCTTCGCGACAAAGAGGAAAAGATACTTGGACTCCTATCACTTCAAACTGCCCTGAAGATGCTCTTCAACGTTCAGTCTCTGGCTATCCAGCTCCTGGCTGCCGCAACCTGCATCTCTGCTCTGCCGACTAGTGTAGAGAAGCGCGCAGTGATCAACCACGATGCAGTCGTTGGCTTTGCTCAAGCTGTCCCTTCTGGCATCGTCGGCACATTGATGCTGAAGTACAAGCCATACCTCAAGGTCTTCAATGGTTGCGTTCCCTTCCCGGCTGTTGACGCCGTAGGTGATACTGGGTAGGTCCGCATTTCCACGTGGGGTCTTAGTCCGAGCTGACGTCTATCGAAGCGGCGGTCTCGATCCTACCGGAGGATCGAACAGTGGATGCTCTTCCTCCACCGGGCAGGTTTATGCTCGTGCTGGCGCTTACAGTGGCAAGTTCGGCATCATGTATAGCTGGTACATGCCCAAGGACTCACCCTCTTCCGGTCTCGGCCACCGCCACGACTGGGAGAACATTGTCGTCTGGCTCTCTGCTCAATCAACATCCGCGACCATCACTGGTGTCGCAATCTCTGCCCATGGTGGCTATCAGAAGGACTCTTCCCCGGGCCTGCAGGGTGCCAGCCCCAAGATTGGGTACATCAGCTACTTCCCGGTCAACCATCAACTTATTGCTACAAATGACCTTGGCGGCCAGCAACCGCTCATTGCTTGGGACAGCATGACTGCAGCGGCCAGGACGGCTATCGAGAACACTGTAAGTGATACGCTGAAATGCTTGCGAGGACTCGCTAAAGCAGCTCTAGGACTTCGGCTCTGCGACCCCCAGCTTCAGGGACAGCAATTTCCAAAGCTACCTGGCGGATGCTTTATTCTAAGGCTGCGATTGTTATGGCCGGATCCAACGGTCCAGGTGTCCAGCCCCTACGAGTTGGCACCATGTACTGGGCAACAAGACTTACGAACAATGAATATGCTTACTCCAACCCGTGTGATCAGTCTTTCAAAGCTCCGGCAGAACCAATAGTGTAGATCTGCTAACTCTTTCTTCGCTCAGCTGTCATGTCCAAGCGTTTAACACTCATACTGGTCATGAGTACGAGCCGAGACCTACCGCAACCTATAACAAGTGGCTCAAATGATAACGTCAATCCTTCTTGGCTCCGTAATTTCCCATGGCCTGGTTGCTTATGGCGCTTTCCTGTTGACAAGCTGGTTTAACGGCGACTCGGGAGCGCAAAGATTGATTGGAAACAGTTTGAGCAACAACCAAATCCAAGCATCGAGGTGTAAGAAGGGGCGAGGGGGCTCAAGACGGGCGTCTCGTCGCTGCATCGATGCTATTCTACGGCTTTTGAGGGTCATCGTCATCTAGATACACATCAATGAGGTCAGTTGCGTATCACCATCAGCTCTTAGCCACAGGACTAACACGCAGCAGAACGTGATGTAGCTCGCATCTTCTCATTCCCAATGCCTCCGCCACGAAGATCTTATTGAATGCCGCGGTGAAGCCAAGGACCCTTCCTGTCGCCGGCAGGCCCGCGGCTTGTGTGGAAAGATGCCGGCACTAAGCGCGTACAGCACTTCTAGCGCTGCCCTGATCGGGTAAGTTGTAATGGATCTCATCATCGGCGCCTTAGTTGTTTACGTGCCTATGGGTTCTGTTGCCAATGACACCGTGAGTGTCGCACTTCCCTGTGAGACCTCAGGACAAGGCTGTTTGTGAATCAGTCCCCGCCATAGCCAGGCCGCAGCAACCATGATGTGGGAGATGCGGTTCAGAATCGCTTTCAGAACTTCAACGTTCCCTTTGACATCAACTCGCGCCTTGGTTCGCCATTCCACCTCGTAAGCCCGTCTGACTTGGATGCTGCTATTGCTGCAGTCGGTATCCCGCTGCGACCAAAGCTCTCGATCACCTCATCCCCAGCACGACAATAGCCGTCGTCCTCCCGATGTCTCGTCCCCAGCCGTCGAGAAGTCAATCTCTGAGACTACGAAATCACGGACACCGAAGTCTGTCGTCGCCAGCCAACATCCTGATGCACTGACAGTCAATGTGCAGACATCCGGAGAGGATGGGCCTGAAGCTCCCGATGAGAACGCACTTCTCAACTTCGACGAGTTCGAGGCACTCGACATGCCAAAGGACGAGGTGGACCGCCTTCCCAGCGTAGTCTGACCATATGTGGAGTTCTCATGCCTATCTACTGCGTCAGGTCATTGTCAACCTGCGTGCAAGGGTCACCTTGCATCACACATGTTAGTGACACCTTCCAGTAGACAAAGCAGAGAAGAGGAGTTGCGAGTCTGTACAATGCTGATTAGCAGTGCCCAGCTTCTGTCTCATGTGACCTTGTGCCAAACATGTTTCAATCTTCTCCTAGATTTGATACATCGCTGTACCGAAATTTCTAATGTGCCTGCACTACGGAGAAACGTCCTTTCCACAAGCTTACTGCCCTCTTCAGAGGTTCAAGTTATTCTGACAAAGCGTCCATGTTGGGTCTTGACCAATCTTGATGGACTCTGTTTATCAGCTAGCTCTACAAGTTTTCAGATTTAATTGCGTGCTTGTGGCTTTGATCCCGGCTCGAAAACTGTTTGACAATCTGAAATTGATGGAACGTGCAGCGTGCGTTCAGCATTGGGAGGGCGCCATTAACCCATCTAGTAGAGCTCAATACATGACTGTGTCTTTATATGAACCGTACACTCTCCCGGAATGATCACTTTATGAATATAAAGCACTTTGTGTATACCTAGACGCTCCTTCCTGGCCCATGATGTCTTGTGCTCTACGTTACCTTCTCAAGACAAAACCTTGGAAGCGCAGCGCATAAGGAAGCCTCAGTATGTACAGGAGATGCATATATATCACAACCTATCAGTAAGGTTTCAAGACGATCAATACACTTATCTGAACCGTCACTTCCTCCTTGCTTAAGGCGCCGAATACTGCCTCCTCGCCAGTGTCCAACAATGCTGGGTTTCGAGTCACCATCGAGATGGCCTTTCACCATCCGCCAGAAGGCATGGTAGTGACTTGAGATGCACGCACCAGATGCCGCACACCAGCGCATGGTGTCGATGTGGTATATCAATCGCACGCCTATCCAGCTGCAACACACCCCCACAGCGACCGCATGAACCGGGTAGAATCAACCGTATACCAACACAACTCATTGAGTCGCACTACATCGTCTTGTACTTTCATTTTGATCCACGTTTTCACCACCATCCCGGGCGTCTTGCATACCATCCTCCAGCAGCCGGACTTGTGCTCATACTGTACACTGTCATCACCAAGGTATCTATGCTGAACACTACCACCATCAACAAAGTTTGAAACCACCATGGCACCCCGTTGGAGTGATTACAATAGCCATAGTCGTAGCCAAGACTCTTCGTTCGATGCCTCCCATTGGCGCAACGACGACCAAGATCAGTCTCGAACACCTCCGAATCGAATTCAAGGTATGCAACGACTTGGCTTCATAGAGCAGTCACTGACAATTCCAGGTACCGCGCAGGTTGACTGGCAACGTCTAGGAGATAGGCGACGAGCCCATGTTCCACAGCCCTCTGTTGACGTGCAGCCGACTCAGCAGCCTCAGGAGCCCATCATGATAGATGGACAAGACATCCGACAGATCGGTGCTCAGATGCGTCAGCCCAATGAGTTCTTTCGCCTAGGAGCCTCTGCAGATCTCTCACGGGTACTGGACCCGCCCCTCCAGCCATCTCAGCAGCAAAGTCGCCCCCACACAGAGCATCTCGATTACGAGCCAACGTCACAGGCGACTGACGAGGGTAGTGCTGCCGAACCATATGTTCCACGCTGGGACATCACCGTAGCTCCGACCGATCCATGGACAGGCCGGATTCCCATCCCAGAGCTTAGCCCCGATGTCAGCGTGCGGCTCCTCGAGCTGGCGCAGTCGGAGGGCCTTTTTTGGATGAGTCGACGCCCCTGGAATCAGGCGCGCTAGAGGAGTTACTGTCGCAGAACAGCCCTCTCGACCATGGAAGTTCAGCTTCTATTCCGATCAGCTCCCAGCCATCAGCACATGATGCGAGCCTACAGCAGATGGAAACCGCAAGGAGCCTTCCGTTGCCCGCTCAAGAGAACTCCGTAGTGCAGCAAGATGGGGAAGCAGTTGCTGACCCTCAGCCCTCAGGCAACACCGCAACTGCCGCCGCCCAGTCTATACAGACTCAGCAACTTCAGCAAGCGCTAGCTGCACAGAACTCGCAGGCAGCGAAGCCGTCACGCAAGAAGGATCTGAAGCGCCTCGTGTACGACCCAAACGCGATGTTGCACCCTCGTAGCGCCACCGACGCCGTGATCCGACTAGCGACGGAGGCAGATCGGGCCGCATATACTGCAGATATTTCCTGGTATAAGCCCAAGAATCCTGAGGAGGCCCGTAAGGTACCTGAGACCGATGTGGAACTTGAGCCGTATGTGTTGTACATGCTGGAAAGCATGATGGACACGAGCCAAGCCGAAGACAAGAAGGACATAAAGTCCTCCTTCCACAAGCGATGGTCGGCCGAGGCTCTTAAGACGAAGTGGCCAGTATCTCTCGAGGCGATGGAGGCAATCTGCTGGATCATCGCTAAGATGGCTAGGCAGTACCATCGCGACGGCCCTGCCTTCCTGAATCTTTTCGACAGGCTCCACCAGGAGAAGGCGGAGAAAAACCAGGACCTCACCTTCGTTGAGCGTATCAAAGTTATCTGCACGGTCCTCCTGATATCTAAGTCTAGAGTCGACACGTGCTTGAAGTATGAGAACCTCGGTAGTCTGGTCGCATTCCCTTTGAGCGCCCTGGCGAATTGTATTGCCAACCGGCCGTTCAACGAAAAGCGCAAGAAGAAGCTTGCGGCTGGCAATAAGGCTTTGGAGAGAAAGGCCGAGAAGAAGGCTAAGAAGGCCGCTGCCAAGAAGGCTGCGAAGGGAACAGTCACCGCTGACGATCGAGATGCGTTGGCCGATGCCAACGGGACTACCCTTCAGGATAGGGCAGAACAGGAAGTTGAAGAGGGGGATAAAGAGATTGAAGGCGAGGAAGAAGAGGAGGAGGATGATGAAGATGACACAGATGAGGATGATGACGACGACGACGACGACGACGACCAGGATGGAGATGGAAGCAACGATGAGAACGGCGACAATGGAGCCGACATTAGCACAGGCCTCAGCCAGCCTGACGCAAACCCAGATGATGAGACTGACCGTGACAACGGAGGTCATTCAGGACGCGCGAACGATCCCGACACCGGCACAGGCGCATCGAAGCCTCCACCTGGGAACAGTCACGTCTACCGAAACCATACCGAGCGGGCCTCAGTAGCGTCTCCAATGACCGAACTCGACACTCAAGAGCCCTCAGAGCTGCCGACGAAAGCCCTCACTGCACAGTCTGCAGGAGCAGTGCTTCAGCCGCAACCACCGACACCACATGCTAAGGCCGCTGCTTTACAACCGGGCCGAGCAGCCACATCGAATGGTAGTCGTAAGCGCTCCGCAGCAGACGCTCTTGAGCCAGCGAACTCATCGAAGCCTCCAATGTCGAATGACAAGGTCCGCCATGGTCCTATTGGGGTGTTTCCAGCGGCAAATACGTTGACACAGAACGGTATGCAAGTCTCCTTCCATTCAATGGGCCACCTGGCGTCCATCACCGCGCAGGACAATGATCCAATGCCGCCACCAGAACCTGTATCAGGGGCAGCTCGCATGCGCGAATACATGCAGCTCGCTGCATCCAAAAATAGCCGCAAGCGCTCTGCCACTGCCGAGCACCTTGGGCTCGAATTGCCTTCTGCACCGAAGCGCTCCCGCAACGCTTCGTACACCGACTCGAGCGATGCCGCAATGTTTGGCACGCCGGACACCATCCTTCCACCTACACTGACTCCACCCACAAAGCGCCGCGCTACTGAGGCCGGTCTGGGCGACATCAACGTCCGCGAGAAGAGCGCTCGATCGGTTGACGGCCAGGCCATCGCTCCAAAGCGCCGCCGTGCTCCGCCATCGAGCGCAGAGTGAGGTGCAATTCACAGCGAAGCTGGGCTGAGAAAGACAGCTTCGCTCCGATGCTCCCGCGCTTGGTTGCATACGGATAGGGAGTGCCGAGTTCAGGATCAATGGCGTTGGGTGTTATTGCGAGATACCCCTATTGTTGTTTTCGTAGTTGGCAAGCTTGTTGGTAGGCTGCATCCCGGGGAATTCGGCTGGAGAAAGGAGGTCGGATATAGTGTATTGCGAGGACTAGATCGTAGGGTCTTACCAGGGGTAGTGGGTGGGGTGGCCGTGACGGGCTTGTTGCCAGACCACCAGGATATCGATAACTGCAATGAAGTCAATCAATCAGCCAAATCTCCCTACAAAATCTGACCTATGCTCTCGTGTCTCTCTGCATCTTTTGGTCGGTACTTCACCGACCGTGTACGAAGAAAGTTGGACCCCCAAGAATGCAGGACCAGGTGCCCTAGTCTCGTGCATGCTTGACTCGGTTTGTGAAGCTGCGTGGAAATAATTTACCCTCCCTTTTGGTTTCCAGCCTTTGCTCCGTGAAAGGGGAGAGTGCAGTCCTTTGTTCGTTGTGTACAACCAAGGATACTTCTCGCGTCCACGTGGAATGTCATACAACACACATGAGTAGCGCTGAGTATAGTGGAAACCGTGAAGAACCGCAGAACTTGCCCTCAAGATGAGATGGAGTGCTGCTGCAGCGCGGAAGGACCGAGCGTGGAAGTATGAGCATACTTTGCCTGAATGTGATAGCGCTCACATGCCCTGGGTACATGCGTGACCTCGCATCTGGTGACTTTTGCTACCACAGGATCCGGCATAAGTAGTCTGCTTTTCTCAGTTGACTGCTGGAACTTTATCCCGTATCAAATATATACGATGTTCGCCAATAGCCACCCACTGTCTTTTGCTTGTCCTCCTGGCTTTCGCTGCAGGCCGGCGACACTGCGAAGTTTTTCACTTTGTGATTCGTCAATTCTTCCTTCGGTTGGCGCCGCGCTCGAGAGATCACGAGTCGCGGACTCTTCGTATGTGTTGTCCTGACGGAACGCGTCGCTGCACACGCCATTCGCGCATCATGTGACTTGCGCCTGCACTGCGACCGGCCCGCACCTCTACCACTTCGAGTTAGTTGAGTCTGTGCGGTGCTGCTCCGTCCGTGCCCTGGTTCACTCCACGTAAAAGGGCGACGACGTCAACACCGAATGTATAACACCACCGAGAATCTTTGCTGCGCCTTGAACTCAACCTCGAGCTCGCAGGTTCACTTCTCGCAACACCTCCTTTCTCTTTCGCAACTCTCTACACTTCCCATCCCTCTTATAACCAAAAGTATCACGACATCCAACATGGCCCGTACGCAAGATCAAGGTCAGGCGCGGACTACGCGTAGGTCCAGCGCGCGCAACAAGGCGCCTTCCAACACTTCCAGTAAGTTGACGTATCAATTGACTTCGTAGCCGGAGCTGACATCCGATGCGCAGCGACTTCAAGTACGACCTCAGCTGGTCCAGAGCGCCCGGCCACACGCCGCAAGGCGTCATCGAAGGCCTCTCGTTCTAGCAATCCTCACGCCGTCGGTAAGTCGGTTCGATGTGGCTATATATGAAGAACGAACTAACCATCATCCAGCATCAGCTCTCAGCACTGCCACAGGGAAGTCAGCCCCACTAGAGAAACGCAGCAGGCAGAACGTCGACCACGACGACAGTGAAGCAGGCGCAGGTAGGTCCACCATCCAAGTTTCCTTGCTCTTCGACTGACAGGTTTTCAGATACGCTCCCGGATGGTGCTTCAACAGAGGCTGCACCGCTGAACAAACGGCGCAAACAAGGTCCCGTCTCAGGCCGTTACCAAGTTGTTGGTACGATTTTCACCAGGTCGTCTTTCTTCCAGCCTAACAGTCGTCCAGGACCAGCCTCGCACGCTACTTCATCTAACTCAGCGCCTTCGAACAATCGCAGCAAGCGAGCTGCAGACACAACACGTACTGGCCGCGGTCAGATCCAGTTCTCGCAGGACCGAAATTCTACCTCCGATGGCGACGAAGATCCAGAGTGCACTCTCACTACCAGCTCCTCGTCGCTGAGTGACCCGCCCTCCTCAGACCCAGAAGCCGCTCAGCCACAAGTCTTCACGCGCGGCCAACCTCAGCAGAACTTCGCGATTCCTCCCAAGTCACAGCTCGCTCAGCGAGAAGTGGACGAAGCCAAGGCAGCTCACGATAACGAAAAGAATAAGGCTCAGAAGATGACGGTGTCTGCACAGCCGCAAGAGCCACAACGCATTCAGAATCGGTTCCAGCTGGAAGCAGAGCTGGATGCGAAGAACACCGTTATGGCGGGTGCCAAGCGCAAGAGGACAGATGATGTAGCGGCCAGGCGGGAGCTCGAAAAGCAACAGAAGGCGGCTGAGCTCGAACGGTTGGATGCAAAGATCATCCCCGCCCCTTTGCCGTACAGGTTGCAATTGCCAACCCTTGCTCCGCGCCAGAACCACACTGGTCGCAGCTTGAAGTTAAATCTGGTCGCAGGTGACCCCACGTTCCCGCTGACGCCTAGGGTCCGAGAGTTGTTTGTCAGTTTCTTGATGGACGCGATGAGGGACTGCCGAGTTGCCCAGGACAAAGTGGCTCTTACTACCAACTACTGGCACGTGTGGCTGAAGCCAGTTCACGAGGGCAGGTACACTTACGAGGAGATTGACATGGAACGGGTCTGCCGGAAGCTTATCAACATCGCCGAGGCGCTCCACGCTCACGGACTGGGCGCCACTGACATCTACTGCCCCGAGACGATCAGAAAGGCAATGACAGCTCAGCCCATGCTGTTTGAGAATCGTATCAGCAAGCTGGGTGCCCTTATGCGCAAGACGAAGGCCCGTTGCAACGAGTTCATGCTGGGCAACACGCTCGAGGACACCGTCGCTCTCATCGATCTGAAGGTGTCAGACCAGAAGTCAAATAACGCCAACAACCACATGCGGTCGGTGAAGATCGAGCAGACGAATAAGTTCCTCCAAGTGCCAAAGGGATCGAAGTGGCCCAAAGACAAGAAGGGCCGTCCCTTGAAGCACTCTGATCTTGTGGCTCTCGGATACATTACACCGGATGGTATGATGGTCGACGGTGTCAAGGACGAGCACGATGCGGTCAATGATGGAAGTGATTCGCAGCCTGCCACAGCCGTCCACCAGCTGCCCCATCCTGCACCCGCATCCACTCACCAGCATGAAGGCCCTCAAGGTCAGAAGCCAAACCTCGATTGGTTGGCGGAGTGGAACATCTCGCATACTAACCTCACGTCCCCATTTCTCATGCCCAATGTTGAACTGCTCGAGGCATTTTCGCCCACATATCCCCGCGGCGCATTCGAGGGTTATGAGAGCGGCGGTTCGGGGGGCGAGCATGCTTACAGCAACATCTGGCAGCCTCCAGTAGGATCAGAGCCGTTCACGCCCATGAGCCCTGCCCTGATAGATCCAGCGCTCAACATCTTCGACGGTGGCCCTGCGTCGAGTGCCTCCGGCGGATTCGACAACTTCAGCGTCGGAAACGGCCAACAGATGGGTCCGTATGCCGGCATGCCTTCTCCCTACGACTCCGATATGGCTTTCGCTGGCTTGTGGGAAATTCCCCAAGGTCTCCAGACGGGGCCAGCCTACTACACGCGCCCAGAGGCGCAACAGGCTTTCGTCTCTGATGGGGCCGAGCATGAGCTCCTGAAGATCAACCGCCACACGTCTGGGACGAATCCAGTCAAGCCCGTCGCAGAAGTCGAAGAGTCACGCGAGATTGGTGAAGGGCAAGACGAGGGCGTCATCCAGCCTGTCAACAAGCGCGCGCGTCGTGGAAAGCTGGATCCAGATTCTAGCAAGGAGCGTCAGGGTGTATCCACGAATTCGCTTCTGCGTACGCACACTGCGCGGCCCTCCGCAAAGCATGGTAGCAAACGTCAGGTATCCAAGGTCTACAAGTCTGGTAGACCCATCCACGAGAATCTCACGTCCAGCGAGGCTGCGGATGCTGAGAATGATTAACGTACTTCTAAGCCTCAGGATGAGGAAGGCGCGGGGAAAGTTGATTCCGCCGCCGAGCAGCCCAGTCTTGAGGACCCGCAGACACTGATCCTCGAGGATATGAACCGTGCAGGTGATGAACTGCCTCTATAGGCTCACTTCATGCAGCCGTAAGTTGGAGATCCTCTCTCTTTGTCCTCCCAATCGATCTCGCTAACTTTGAAAGGCATTGAGCTCAGCGACTTACGGTGGCTGCAAATTGTCGAGGAGATGGTCGAAGACTTTGTCGTTTGGCGAAATGGAGGATGCCGGGAGTGTGCATGCACCACTTTGAGGACGGACTTGCGGTCATAGCTGTGTGCATCACGAGAGAGGTAGCGTGGGATGGGTGGCATAATAAAGCACTGTACTTCATTGCGAGATGCAACGATGGAACGAACGTTGCTTCGATGACAGGCGTGAGGGTGATGATTTGTGGTGGCTGCTGCCTTCGTCCCGGCGCATTGACCTTCAGACGCGTCATGCGGTCACCTGCTCGCTTACCGGTAAGTCGCGACTGCTTTCACCAGCTCTGGCCTGGTAAGGACAACACTGTGTTGATTGCTCCAGAACGTTGAGTTTGCCGATGGAAAGGCCCTTGTTCTTAAACAATCAGCGGACGGTATTCTTGACCTCAATCTAAGGGTGGATCGGATCATCTGACCCTGCTGCAGTGTTCCTACGACAGCTTTTCCCTCATGTCAGCAACCAGCTGAACGACCTCTCTACCAAGCTCGGCCCGCACCCACCACTTGACGACCGAGACAACCCATTGCGGCGCTGGTACTTTCAGCGATTTGAGACGCTTCGTTCAGCACCACCGTCTCCTGCGAGGTCGCGCTGCGCTAATTCATAGGTTATGAAGCACGTCGCGGCGAAGATCGAGCTCTCTCCAAAGACGTCCTTTTCTACCGTGCCTGCTGCTGCACCTTAGTCGAGCCTCGGGCGCTCCGGTATGTGTGGTGCTGGGAATTTGACTGGCCCAGCATTTCTTGCCCTCACTGCGCGGTGCAGCTTGAACTCTGCGACTCGAGGCAGACCTGGGTCCCTGGCAGAAATTTCTTCCATCCACTTGAGCGACGAAATCACACGGAATGCTTTCCACACCTCTTTTTATGAACTCTTCTTCCTTGAGGACTGCCTTTTCCCTTTCGCCCTTGATCTGGCGAGGCATTTGATCTCCCCTGCCCCATGAAAACACCTGTAGGATCCTGTCTCGCAGAGTCTTCAGCGGCAGGTTTTTGTAGAGCCTTCATCACAAACAAAAGCCCTCTTTGAATGAAGGTCCGTGGCTGTATTTGTATGGCGGCTTGACAGTACCTTCTACCCCCAGAAGAGCCAGAGCTACAGCCAACCGGGCTTGAGCTATGCTTTTGCCTTATCCAGAACATCTCATCAGCAGCAGTGCAGCTCCTTTACAGCCCATCTAGCCTTTATCCAACGCCGTGACCTGTCGTGATATTCTTTCCGAGTACGCGATATCCTTGTCTGTGGTCTCCTCAGAACCTGGTAATCTGCCTGGCTCTGCTCGCCCTTCGGTGATGAAGTTCCTGGATTTCCTTCCCAGGCTGATGCACGAGTATATCTTCCTGTTAAATCTACCTGAGCCGGGGTAAACATGGTTGGCGAAAATCGTTGCGAGGCGAAAGTTCACCAAGCCTCTCAACTATTGCTCAAACCCTTCGTGTAGAAAAGTTGTTTCCACACTGCCTGCGTGGATGGGCGAACCGTTGCCCAGATGGACGGCATGTCCTTTATCTCAGACCAGGTCGACTCCACCTTGGCTGTCCAAGTGATATTTACCCTCCAACTATCTTTTTCCTCGCCTTGCTCGAGAGTACCGTCGAAGATTTTGCCGTGTGATGCAAACACAACGTCGAGACCTCTTTCGCTCTCAGCTTCCTCCTAGATCTTTACCGGTGCTAATATGCCGCGCAATCGCCTCCCGTTGATGAAGTGGGGGCCCGCTTTGAACATCACGGGTGAAGGTTAATCCGCGTCCTTCTCAGGATCATTCGGCAGTCGCCATGAGCCTGGCCTCTAAAGTTTGGTCGGACATGTTAGGTATCCTTCGCATTGCAGCCATACGCTCTCTTCTCGTGATAGTACTCCCCGTGTGAGTAACACCAATCACATACGAACTGGACGTCAAACCCTCTCAGAAGTATTCTTGCCCTCAGAAGCCTTCCTCATTGAGCGACGATGGCGCATGTACGGCGATTCGGCTGAAGGGCCAGAAATCCGGAAGGTTGTCAATGGGCCCTTTATAATTTGACATTTCCCCCGAAGGCTAGCACAAAGGCTCAGCCCGGAGGCAAGACTCCACAGTCCGCAGCTAAGAGCGACGCCCACAATGAACAGAAGGGTAGTGGATGCCAGAGACTTGCTACTGATGATAGCCACCAGAATCAGAAGCCCGTCTCCGCCAAGGGTACCTCCACTTTTGAAGGCGCAGTTGCCGGAAGCAATGTGCGCCAGGGTTTTCACATCTTTGGAACCTCCCAGCCTTCGAACAATTCGAACCATCTCGCAGAGAAGCTCAACACGCACGTCAGCCCTACCGATACCGCACCAAGCATCGGTCAAGACTTTGAGACTGAGTCCGCAGCATGGAGCACTCGCCAAGCAGAGCTCCAGAGTCCCCCACAGGACTCCAGTGCCGCGCACACATTCGACCAGCTGAATGACTTCGGCGCTGTCGACAACGATCGCGCTAGTCTCGACTTTGACGACGACTTTGCGTATCTTGCTGCCTACAATGCTGCTCATCCTCTGCTTGAAGATGCCAGTTTTCAAAGCGCAGCACTTCCCAACGACGCGCTACTGTACGATGGTACTATGGAAGCCTCGACGCACTTCAATGCCGCACGAGACCAAGAAGCGTTCTCCAGTCACCGTCGTGAAGTCATGAGCTTTTCGCAGTCACCCCCAAGCACTAGTTACAACTCGTCATCTGGCGCTAAGTCTTCTCTGAGTGCAGAGTCCAGCAGCTACGTCCATTACTTCCAGAACGTGAACGACCAGACAGACTTCTCCGAGTTCATGCAAGACCATTCCGAGGGACAGACAGCAAGTGTTTCTGCTGCCACCAAGCGTGCTTTCCAAGCAGCTCACAGTGATGATCAAGACCAGAGCAGTGTGTCTTCGCGCCGCAAGCGTGAGCGCCGCAACGAGCCTTCCATGTGTGAGGGGCCTGATAATGTCTCTGTCAACTCTATACTGCGTGGGAACACTGCGCGCCGCTCCTCTAATGGAAGAGACCCCCGTCGTTCCTGAGTAATGCTCATGGTCTTATCTGTTAGCTCTTGCGCGTGCATTGTCTTCCTTCTTTACTGGTCTGCTCTAGCGTTAGGCGTTGGGGCGCAATTCGGCAATTGTCTATTCTCTGGCAGTGAACCGCCACCATCTCGTACCCTCCATGTTTTCGATCGTTGTAGTTATCTTCTTCGATTCTTGTACACCAGTTTGGAGAGAAATTGATGGCTGAGACTCGCTCTGCAGAAAGGATGCGCGTACTACGGTGACGGGCACGAGCACATTGGTCCGGACGTGCAAAATTCTTGTAAGATGATATCGCAATGATTCAAACCGATCACAATGATGTGTGCTGTATCACCGTACTGGAAACGCGTGCTGAGGTTGAATCCGTTCTCCCCCTCGTTTTCAAGATCGATGGCGTCATCCTCACTTGTTTTTCGCGCCCAATATCCTCAAACACTCCCCTCTCGCATTCACGATACCTACGCACCACATGGGCGATGCATTCCCCGATACCTTGCGTTGCTCACTGCGCACGAAGTTCTGCTGATGTTCCACCTCGCTAACAGTTTACGGTATCGGCAGAGTGACCGCGAAATCTCCGTGAAACACCGACGGTCAGGGGACGAGGATGATTCCATCGGCGAACGCGAAGGCACTACCCCGCGTTCTATATGAAGTACGCTCATAACGCGAGTTTCGGAAGAAGTCCTCCATGGCCGAGCAATAACAGCTGCAAGCACAAGGCAAGCGGTGGTCCCTGCTGCAGCCCTCGGTGTTTTCACTACCCCAGACCACGTGGGTCACGCGCTTGCACGATACCTGGTAAGGCAGCTCATATCGCTGTCCGGTAGGAGAGCCCTTCATGCAGTTCAATGGCAAGGTTCTTGTCCTTACTCGAGGTAGGATTCGCCAAAGACTCCCCAGATTGAGTGTCACTACCGAGTCATCATTACTATTCATTTGGGAGAACAGTGGGATGCGAATACGATCTGCTTTTTGCCAATACCCTGAACCATGAGAAGGTCTATTGAGGAGCGAGAAAGAGCTATAAGTTGCGCTGTATGAACCAGTATGCATTCGATCTCCCAGCAATTGCATCTTTGAACCTCATTCATCGACTTCGTTCTGGTTTCAACCATGCGGTTCCTCAGCATCTTTGGCGGCAGCCTTATGCTAGCCCCGGCTCTTACTCAGGTTGCGCCTGTCGTATCTCCCATCGGCGTCTCGGCCTCTTCGTTCAACATTGATGAGGTCTCTCTGACGAGCAGCCGCTTCATGGACAACCAGAACCGCACGTTGAGCTATCTCAACTCGATCGACCTGAATCGTCTGCTCTACGTCTTCCGTTCCAATCACAAGCTATCGACCAACGGCGCAACTCCAAACGGAGGATGGGATGCTCCTAACTTCCCCTTCAGGAGTCATGTGCAAGGCCACTTCCTCACTGCTTGGTCACAATGCTATGCGCAGTTGAAGGATAATACATGCAGGGATCGTGCGACATCCTTCGTCGTCGAGCTCCTCAAATGCCAGAACAACAATGCTGCTGCAGGTTTCGGCGCCGGTTACGTCTCTGGTTTTCCCGAATCCGAGTTCACCAAGCTCGAGAGCGGCACACTCTCGAACGGCAATGTGCCATACTACGCCATCCATAAAACGCTCGCTGGTCTGCTGGATGTTTATCGATGGATTGGAGACCAGAATGCAAAGACTGTTCTGCTTGCCTTCGCCGGATGGGTCGACCAGCGTACACGCAAGCTCACAACAGACCAGATGCAGAAGATCATGCAGACAGAGTTTGGTGGCATGAACGAGGTCATGGCAGACATCTACCATCAGACCGGTGACAAGAAGTGGTTGACAGTGGCTCAACGCTTCGACCATGCTGCGGTCTTCAACCCTCTGGCTTCCAATCAAGATCAGCTGAGCGGCCTTCACGCGAACACACAAGTGCCGAAGTGGATCGGCGCTGCGAGAGAGTACAAAGCAACGGGCACAACCCGTTATGCGGACATTGCAAGGAACGCATGGGCTTTTACCGTGAACGCGCACACATATGCCATTGGCGCTAACAGCCAGGCGGAGCACTTCCGTGCGCCTAATGCCATCGCTGCATACCTCACCAAAGATACTGCCGAAGGCTGCAATACCTACAACATGCTCAAGCTGACTCGAGAGTTGTTTGCAATGGACCCCACCAACACGAAGTACTTCGACTTTTATGAGCAAGCTTTGATCAACCACATGCTTGGCCAGCAAGACCCTCATCAAGCGCATGGACACATCACGTACTTCACATCACTCAATGCTGGTGGCCAGCGCGGCGTGGGTCCAGCATGGGGCGGAGGTACCTGGTCGACCGACTACGACACTCACTGGTGCTGCCAGGGTACCGGACTCGAGACGAACACAAAGATGCAAGACTCGATCTACTTCTATGACAACTCGAACCTGTACATCAACCTGTTCATTCCTTCCGCGCTCAACTGGAAGGCCAAGAGCGTCTCGGTGCGACAGTCCACCACCTTCCCGGCAGGCGACACATCCACATTGACCGTCACTGGAAGCGGGGACTGGGCGATGAAGATCCGCATCCCAGCGTGGACAAAGGGTGCGTCCATCGCCGTCAATGGCGTAACACAGTCTATCACAGCCAACCCCGGAAGCTACGCAACGCTGTCCCGTACATGGAAGTCCGGCGATACAGTCACTATCAAGCTGCCAATGAGTTTGCGCGTGATTCCCGCAAATGACAACAAGAGTATCGGCGCACTTGCATATGGTCCCTCGATCTTGTCTGGAAACTACGGCTCGAGCACGCTCTCGGCGAACCCCAAGCTCGATCTTGGATCTGTAAAGCGTGTGGGTACTTTAGGCCTTTCTTTCACAGGCACTGCGAATGGTAAGTCGGTCAACATTGGACCTTTCTACGATGCGCAGGGATTCAACTATGTTGTGTACTGGGCGACGAGCGGATCATTGCCAAGTTGAAGGCATTACATATCCATGAATAGTAGCATCTCACACTACTGAGATCCTCTGCGCTTCCGAGAGCTTTCACCCTCAAAGATAGCGCAGTCTTATGGCTTATTTCGATTAAAGGAATTCACTCTTGCACAGCAATCTGTTCAACGGTCACGTCTGCACTATGCTTTGAGAGGCAAAAATGTGTTCCTTCAGCCATGGGAGCGACGAGGGCACCTATGCGTGGAACCTGATTGCTCTTGCCCAAGTCGCGACTTATTGAACATGGTGTCATTGCTCGATCTGAGTACTGTCTCCTGATGACTGGCTCTCTATGTTATAGCGACCTGACCCCTGAGAAACGGGAATTAAAGCCTTAATGTGCCAGCAGGTGCGTTGTTGCGATTTTTCGAAGCCCTTGCCGGTTTCAAGGCGGATTTCACTCTTGCAATTGAAAACGTGTTTTTGGAAAGTAATGTCAAATTGCAATTCTACTTTCAAAGTTTTATATGCACCGTGCCCGCGATACCGGTCCAACGTCCGCCATCAAGGCTAACAATATATACAATAAGAAATGATGTTGGTTGACCATCAAGTTGTCGTGCCTGCTCTCAGAGCCAAAAGGCGCTCAGAGCGAGCAATCTAGGAACCAGTGACGGTGTACTTGGAGTTACCGCCGGCGTTGCCCCAGCCCTCAGTGGAGAGAGTCTGGTAGTTGTGAGTGCCGAGCTTCAGGCCGTGGGCGGCCCAAGCGTCGAAGTGGCACTTGGTGGTGACGGTTCCGCTGCCGGGACGCTTGTTGACACGGTTGGAGATGTACTGGGTGAAGGTGGTGGTGCCGACGATGGAAGGCTGGTTGACCTGGGTGTGCTTCCAGATGTCGTAGGAAGAGCCATCGCAGGTGACGGAGCCGACCTTGGTGCCCTGAGCGGAACCAGCACCGTTGGAGGTGTACTCCTGGATGTAGTACTCGACAAGAGGGTTCTGAGTCCAGCCGTAGACAGAGACGAGGACGGTGCCAGCCTGGGCCTGGGTGGAACCGGAGAAGTTGATCTTGCGGGTGGTGCCGGTCTTCCAGCCCTTGCCGACGACGAAGTCACCAGCGTTGGAGAAGGAGACGGAGTAGCCGTTGTTGGTGGGCTGGAAGTTGACGTTGCCAGAGGTCTTGTAGTTCTGGTTGTAGTCCTGGCGCTTGACGAGGTCGGTAGCGTTGTTGAGCTCGAAATCGGGGAGGTCAGCGACCGGAGCAGGGGCAGCGAAGGCGGCGCCGGCTACAGAGAGCGCGGCGGCGATGGTGGAGAAGGCAACCATTTTGATTGTTGGTGTTGGAGAAGTGAATGTGTAGTAAAGAGTGGAAGTGAAGATAGTTGGAGTTGGATGAGGACCAAGACAGACAAGACTTGGGATCTATATATACAAAAAGCTTGACCACCGGATAAGATGTTGAGATTGTCGATCTCCTTTGATTATATTGCTGGTGTCACGGCTCCTTCCTGCCATGTTTCCCGGCGATTCGAGCTACATTGAGATTAATGAGTTCGTCAAGCTTTGACTCCACTGTTTGTATGACCACAGTCTTACCGAGAGCCACGCATAGACAGAACACCGATTAAAGGTGGGGAAAGGACCGAAATTGTGGCGTTTGTTCGCCGCTGCAATGCCTTCCAGACGTTTGCAAATGTTTCAAAACAATACCACCGGTAAAATGCATTGTCCAAAACTGACCTCAGGACTTGAAGCTACAGCCGCGAAATATATTGCATTCGGGAACAACGATGAGACAGCTGACGATGTCCATCACACAACTCACATTAGTATTGACCATCAACTCGGTTCTTGAACCGGTGGCTGACCGATTTGGCTGTGACTTGCAGAGTTCGTGATGTCCGTGACAGCTCATTCGCCCTAAATTGATATGAAACGTCGGACGGACCAGCGCTAAGGCGACTTCTGCCGTTCCTGCACCACGGTCTCCCCACTTGGCGAGGCTTACTGCTCCTCGGCAGGAGCTTGAAGCGACCTCAGGCATCCGCGATTAGGTTCGCGAAGGCCCTTGCACCGTTTGATCCAGATTCTTTATGCGACCGGTAACAATGCGCTTCGTGCAAAAGCAATCTCTTTTGTGCTGTCGACTCGTATGACGCTCTGAACACCCAGATTAGCGAGGGCTTTCTTCCATCACAGCCCAGCCCTCATCCTTTTACGACTGATCTCTGTCTTCCCTGTTGCTCTACCACAGCTACGTCAAGCTTCGATGCCCACCTCCATGATTGCGTCACTCCAGGATACTGCCTTCTTTGCATTTTACGCATTGCGCAATGCTGACGATTGATGCGACATGATATCGAGGATGGACTGCGGGTTGTTCTTTTTGATGTTGGAGTCTTGGAGGGTGCGACGTTCTGACAGCTGCTGGGTGACGGCTGCCTATCAGCCGCTGTCAGGGGCTCAACTCGGCCCTTTCCAACGATTGCGATTCATGCGAACGCCCGAGCAATGTCGCGTCCAGTTTCGTTGGTTTACCGATGCAAAGTTTTATCTGATTCTTGACATCCAGGCGTCAGCAGAGATGCGAGGGATGCGTGAAGTCGATGGAGGTTGATCGCCGAGTGGTGCCTGGTGCTTGGTGTTCGCTTGGGGCTTGGTCCTGCAGGGCGGCGCCCTTTGCATCCCCACACCCCAAAATCAGTGGGGCGCCTGATCTACGAGAGCTGAAGTATAACAATGACGAGCAATTTTGATACAAACATGTCTTGAAATGAACAAGGCTGACCGGTATCTTTGTGCTTGGTTTACTCAGTTTTAATTTGCGTTTCTGTTTCTTAATAAATCGACTTGATTCCACCATCAACATGCTCGACCATTTCGGCCTCTTCTTGCCCGCTACATCCTTCGACGACGTCTTCAAATTCAACGATGCGGCTCTTACGCCTCTAGGGTATAAGTAGAAAAACTCCATGTCAGACGCATTAGTTAGCCATGCCGCCGATGGTATGAACTTCGACTTTTCGACCCACAAGAAGGATGATCACTCTAAGACGCCAGCATCCTTTGCCTTCTGAGCTCAGAGCCATGATTAGGCTGATCGGTTCCACGCGGAAGATCCAAAGGCTGGGCACCGTTAATGACAAGAAATCTACCATCTAAGCTATTATGGTGCTTTCGTAAAGAACTTTTGCGGGTAGGTGTGCGTCTGATACCTTCATACGTAGTATCTCGCGATAGAGAAGGAATGAATGTTGACAGTTCGCAGCAACAGTATCCAGGTTGTGATACATACACCGCGTTCCGGCTGAGCCAAGGGAGGATGGTGACAGAGGTGCACAACACACAAATCCATGTGTAGATAATTTACATAGCAGATTTTCGCGTGATGTCGGCGTGGATGATTTTTTGAAGATATTGACGTTGGTCTGGAAGCTGGAGAGTGACCTACACTTGACCATCACCACGATTACCTCAGGTACGAAACAGTATCTTGGAATGTAGAAATGTGTTATAGAGACTCGGTACAGCGGGGAAACGTAAATGCTAATACAAAACAGGAAGATGCGATGCGATCAATCAACGAGTCAAGACAAATACATGCTGTTGGGCATGGACGCCGCCACGCACGAGATGGACAATCTCGCGATCACTGGACCTTCTTCGCGCGCCACTCTGAAGCTTTGTTCTTGCAGAAAGTAACAGCTCCCTTATGACCTGCATCGGTCTTTCCACCAGCTGCGACACATGCCTTGTTGGCCAGCTCACGCTTTTGAGCACATCTGATATGATTGTCAGTTACCTCTTGTCTCTTGGGGCATGCATTCAGGACTTACTCGGTGTAGCCATCAACACACTTTTTCTTCAGAGCCTCCTTTGCCTTCTTGTCACCACCCTTCTTACCGAACGTGGTCAGGGCGTTGCTAGGGCACTTCTTCTCGGCGGCCTTGTACTCCTTGGTCAAATCCTTCATCCTCTGCTCGGAAGCCTTCTGTTCGGCCCTTATCTTGGGATCGGTAGAGAATTGAGGGTTACAGGTCGCCTCGTAGCGAACGAAGACGTCGTTGACAGCGCTGACACCATTGTCGTTGGCTACGGGCGCGGCTATGACGGCTGCCGGAGCAGAAAGAAGGACAATAGCGAGGAAAGACGTGATCTGCATGGTGAATAGAAGGGAAAAAGTGTTGTTGATCAAGGTAACGAACGGACGGAAGAGCGCGATGATCAAATGAGTGTTGTTGGACTGTGGAGGACGGGACGGCGAAGCTTGCGCGATGATGCTATTGACAATGCGATGATCCGCCTCTTATATGTAGCTCAAATGTTAAAATACAACAGACCGGGGTTTCTTCTCCTGTCTCGAGGTATCGCAACCGAGTAGCGCCGAACATCAGGCCATGTAAGGCCCTGCGGACTGCTCGACGGACATGATCATAGTTATCTCGGCGCGACTGAACGGCGTTTTGGCACGCAACCTAGCGCGTGAGAGGAATCAGCTGATAACCCACTGCGATGATTGTGTCTGTCCATTTCCCGACACCGATCTGGTTCATTCATGCTGCCGAAGCTGTTATGGAAGACGGGCGGCAGCTTTCGTGCATTCCCTCTGCTGAACACTATCCCTCTGGCATTCTTCGGATGTAGTATACGTACGAGCTTCTCATTGAGAATCCAGGTATTCTCTCATCGCTTGGACCGCCAGCGATGGTGTGCGCAAGTCGTTCCACGTGTGTTGTAGGCTTGACGGATGTTGTAGTGGATACACGACGTTACTTTCCCGCCAGACTAGATCGGATGTTGAAAGGTCTGCACACGCCTATACTCGTCCCGGAATCTGGACAATACATTGTTGGGTAGCATGAGATGGCGACGGCGGAATCAACAAAGTGGAGAAGTTGGGGCAGGTCAGGCCGAAGGCCGCTTCCCTGAGGCTTTTGGTTGGTGGGGCTGCTAGTGGCGCTTGCCTTGCGACTGCGCCTCACCAGCGCGTCTCACCTCGTTTGCAACTCCGAAGTTTCATCCACTCCGGTCTTCCTCAGCGTTCCCGGAGTCCTTGTTCTCCTGCGAGTGCGAGTTGGGGGGTTCTCTTTGTTTTCGCTGTTGACCTCAAGGACTTATCGTCAATACTTCTGTGAGTTCGATCACCGTTTGTTACTATCCCTACGGTCAGCGAGCACATCTCCCTCTGCGGTCTTGCACCCTATCGTCATACTGGATCACAACGCCTCTAGCGCCAAGCAGCACTGTCCAATATGGTGCATACTGCTCTGTTGCTCCCTGAGGTGGTCGCTGGCATACTGAATGCTGGGAGTGAGGAGACCGGCCTCCTCTACAACTGTCTCCTTGTCAATCATCTGTTCCTCGAGGAAGCAAGACGAATCCTATGGTCCAAATGCGACTCTACCAGTGGAGTGCACCCTGACATCGAGGATCTCGGTGCGATGATATTGCGCGACGACATAGGCCCGGAGCGTGCACAGATATATGCCAACCTGATACGAGACACCTCCTTCCACTACGGGAACTCTCAGAGCAACCACAGCTACATCGATCAAACGAGCTGGCATACAGTACTTTGCCAGCTGAAGTTTCCGCAATTGATGTCGGTTTGGTTCTGGGAAACCGACCACGGAGTCACACTCAACACTGAAGATGTGATCCTGCACTATGCGCAGTCCAGCCTTCGTAAGCTTTGCGTCGATGCTTGTGGTCCGCTCTCGGACAGCTTCTTCAACAGAATGGCTGGTCTGTGTTCGAGACTGGATTATCTACGCCTGGGACCGTCCAGGGTCACAGCTTCTCCGGCCGCGGTTGTTCGGATGTTGGAAAAGATGCCCAACATCGACTCGCTCGATCTGGAAAGAGGCTTTGAGAATATTGTTTCTTCAGAGATGCTCCAAGTCATTGCTTCCTACCCTGCTCTCAACCAGGCGGTTCTCCCATATGTCCAGGACGATTTTCTGCTCGCACTTCAGTCCGATCCAGACATCTATCTCTTTCCCAAGCTCAGATACCTGTATATTGGCGCAACAGCAGAGAGCTTACGACTGTATCATCGAGTGGCCCCTAGCATCGAAGCACTAGGCTTAACGAACGAGATCCTGGAGCGTACGAATGATGTGTTAACCGCTGCATCAAAATTTCGACAGCTCACATCATTCACTGCCCAGCTCAGCGCGAGCTCAGTCATTCGCGGCGAAGAGCTCATCTATCTGGCTCGAGGCTGCCAGGGCCTTGAAGAACTCAAGATCGGCATAGATGGCTGGTACGAGATCAAGCCATCGGCGACAGGCGTTACAGATGAGCTTATGGAAAAGCTAGCTCTGTGTCTTCCCAACCTAAAGATTCTTTACCTGTTGTTCGAACCGGCTGGTCAGGATATGCCCGGGTGCATTCAGACCGTCCATACCTTTGGGCGTCATTGCAATCGATTGGAAGAGATGGTATTTTCGTGTCGACCTGATTGGTCACTGATCGCTTCTCTTCCACAGAGTCAGGTTCTACCTTTGGCTGCTAAGCTCGAGCAACTACAGCTTGCGGTTAGTGACCACATGGATATGTGCTTGACCAGCGAAGAGTACAATAAGCTGTTGGAAATCTGGCGCGACAATGCGAAGACGTGGCTGCCGCAGATCAGCTTGATGATGATACGCCATGCGGATGAGAGGGAGGAAGCGTTTGAGGAGGTACTTGTCCCTACAGAAGAAGACAAGGGCCCGGACGATGGCGGCAGTCCGATCGATGCAGTAGAAGAAGGGCCTCCATAAGCCGAGTCATCACTCAGTACCAATAACAGAAGCTGCTTGCGATGGCATAGTGATGCAATATGGTAGTGATGGAGGTTGGACGGGTTGAAGAGCGGGGCACCGCACGAAGGCAGGAGCCACCCGACCTCTAGCTTCTTCGCACTTTCTGCAGCGGCTGCTGAAGAATCGCCAAACAACACGCGACTATACCCCTTCGCCCGACGCTCTCTCTAAAAGACGGATCTGAACAACAGCCCTGCGTTCTCGCTTCTTCAGTGTGTCTGGGCAGATCTATTAATAACCTGACGTCATCAGAAAAGCCGTTCACCGCCCAACTCCAAGCGCGCCCCGTCGTCTGAGACATTTGCATCAATCCATCACAAGCTCGGGGTTGTTCGTCAATAATACGTGACGTTGTCGCCATGCATCGAGCTCTGCTACTACCGGAGATTGTCCAGACAATCATAAGAGCTGGTAAAAATCAATCTGGTCTACTCTATAGCTGCCTGTTCGTCAACAAAATCTTCTTCCACGAAGCCTGCCGAATCTTGTGGAAAGGCAGCTATGGTGGTTTTAGTGTTGGGCATCCGTCGCCATCAGTTGGCGATCTTGGGCGCATGGTGGTGGATCCTGAGATTGGTCGCGACCGCGCACAGATATACGCGAATCATGTTCGTGTGCTCGTATTCCGGGACGTTAGGTTCATGGGGATGGGCGCGAACGAAGACGGTCGACCTGGGGGTCATCTTGGAGAAGACGCGCAGTGGCACCTGCAGCTCTGCCAACTCGAGTTTCCCCTGCTTGAAGACCTGAACATTGGGAGAACAAGATCAGCTCAGGAACTTAATACAGAGAGTGTCATTCTCCACTATGTCCACTCTGGACTCAGAGACCTGCGTGTAGACGCTTGCGCTCCTGTTTCAGATCATTTCCTCGACGAAGTCAGTCGTCTAGGTCCCTATTTACAACAACTCGACATGGACTTCAGAAATGCGACAATCACGAAAGAGGGCCTCGCTCGCTTCTTGAAGCAGATGCGCCATTTGGAAGGTATCCACGTGGCCGCACTGGACAAGAGTTGGTCGGCTGCAGCGTTTGCCGCTGTAGCCAGGTACGGGCGACTTGAGCTTCTGCATGTGCCATCAATGAACGATACCTGGTTTGATACAATCGAACTCTCCTCATCGTTTCCGGCGCTGAAGCAGCTGTACACACTTCGTACAACTGGGAAAGCCTTACTTCGATTGTCCCATGCAAACGCCGGACTTGAGGTGATTCATCTCTACAACGACAGCCTCTCGGGGCGAGAAGATGTTCTGTCAGCAATCTCCAATTTTCCTCTACTTACAGCCTTCAAGTACCAGCCAAACTCCAGTGAAACCATCTCAGGACGAGATTTGGTAGCGTTAGCTCGCGGATGTCGCAATCTCACCAGCTTCGCCATTGGTCAGATCACCCTGTTCCCACTTGGGTTTGGCCAGAATACAGTCTCAAATCCTTTCCTTGCCGGTGTTGATGATGGCGTCGTCTACTCCATCGCTCAGAATCTTCCTCATCTAAGAAATCTTCAGCTCATCGGCAGATACGAGCCCTTTCCAAGCCTGAAAGGAGTTATGTCAGCATTCAATCAGCATTGCCCCTTACTGGAGACCCTTGAGATATCATGTGGGTCCGACTGGTGCACTTTCGGCAACCCCAGCCCGCAACAATGGTCATTTGCCCGTCTCAAGGTACTCGACCTCAATCCTCAAGTGCACATGGATGACACTCTGTCCGATTTGGACATCCGAGGTTTACTCCAGCAGTTCAAGTCCTCCGCTCCTACATGGTTTCCAGCGATTGAATATTTTAACATCAAAGAGGCAGACGATCGCGAACAGGATTTCATCGAATTCATGTATGAGGTGGCGGACAAAATAGCATGCGGCAGTGATGAAGAGGATTCGAAGGAGGGGTACGTACACGACGTGGAATAATGTGTCACTGTGGTCGTCTCGAGAGTAGAACTCGAGGTGTAGTTGCCGGGGACCTGACTGAAGACTGCGACAATCAAGCGAAAGTACAATGCAGTAGCTTCCTTAGTGGTTGATTGCGCCACAACACCGGACGACCGTTCCAATCCATCGACAAATCTGCAACGATACAGCCTATTCGTGGTTGGGAAGGTTGTTCGTTCCGGCAGTTTGGCATGGAGAGACCATCGACACGGCTAGGACTGGTAACCGCTTTCACTCACAATTCGAACAGCGAGGCAAGTTACCAGATTGCGCATGAAGATGCTTGTCGCTAGTCGCTCAGTGGCTCCGCTAGGGTGGACTGTAGCGTTCTCCCGGCGTACACGTGGGTCAGCTGCCTCGAACCACCGGAACAACCCTCAGGACGTCAACTTATAAGCTCCACAATGCCAGAATAAGCTTCTAGCAGAAAAATGGCGGCATCCAATCGGTCTTATGTTAATGTCGTCCCAGGCCTATGGATCACTGCGTGGTCTTGGCATTGGCCGAAAACGGAAACCTCTGTGTAGGCCATCGAAAAAAGAACGCGTGCGGCCTATGGCATCATCAACAGGGTACAGTGGGGCGAGGACGACTTACAGCAATTAGTGGTCTTCATTTCTGAGACAGCTGTGACCTCAAGCTCCGACCCAAGGAATTTCAATACCTTTGAGCTTCGCAAATTTCACAATGTTGTCCATCCTACTCCGACCAGACCCTTCCCCGACCCCCAAGACTTTGCAAAATCGGGAGTATGCAAGCACTAGTGTACCTAGCCTAGCCTCCATGTACGCCATCTCAGCCTCCGATGAAGCAACAACACCATGCATTGCCAAGCAGAGCATCCATTGCACCCACGTGAACGCACATAAGAAGTGAACCTGTGTTTTGGTACCCGCATGTAGCATAGGCCACCTTCTAGGTGCTACTTTTCGCTCGAAAATCCGTCTATGCTATGACATCTAGATCGACAGGTGCAGCTTCGAGCGAGACTCCCGTGGCGTTCCTGCCTCCCGCCTCGGAATCCTGACGACAAATTGGGTGGGAGCACGCAAGCACGTCGTCAATACCGAGCATTATGAGGCGTAGATCTGGATGCGCTCCGATCACTTCCTTGGCCGTAGGTATACTCGAAATGGGGAGGCCGGAGTAGTCCACTGGTGTTGACAATTGTGTGATGCTATAAGTACCTAAGGGCATACTCCTCAAGATTTTCAACCGCGCGTTTGCTTCAAATAGTGATCGCTACCAACAGCATCGCTACAATATCACCGCAGCTTCATCGTATACCAGCCCAAGTAGTCAAAATGCGGTTCTCCATCATCGCCGTTCCCGTCATCGCTGGTTTCGCTACCGCGCAAAACCCGTACGTGCAAATCCATCACTGCTCCAACGTCAGCATTCTAACACACCCCAGTGCTCCCGCTGCATCCAGCACCCTCACCTCTGCAGCAGCCAGCGCTGCAACACCCCAGATCTCTAGCGCTCAATACGCAGCCTCCAGCATCCTGGCCTCAGCCTCATCTGCTGTCTCATCAATCCACTCCAGTGCCTTCGCCGCCGCCTCGTCCGCGCGCTCAAGCGTCGTCTCAGCTGCGTCCTCGCATGCGGCCAGCGTATCCAGCCACGCAGCCTCTGACGCCTCCCCTGCTGCTTCCCGTGCTAGCGGAGCAGCCTCGTCGGCCGCGAGCCGCGCCTCAAGTGCTGCGTCGCGCGTTACTGGCGTTGTTGGTGGAGCGACTGGTACGGCTGCTTCTGCGAGCCGCTCTGCGAGCAGCACCAGCAGCGGCGTTGCGCATTTCACTGGTGCTGCCGTGCCTGCTTCCGCTGAGGGGTATGTTGGTGTTGTTGTTGCTTTAATTGGGGCTGCTGCGCTCCTGTAGGTGTGGAGGACTTTCGAGGGGTGATTGATGTGACGATGTTACGATCAGGATGATTAGAATCGAATAGTAAGGAGATGGCTTCTGGATGGTCAGTGGATACAGCACAAGTGCATTTGATCCAACCTCTCCGAAGGCTACCATTGCATATCCTGCCAGACGCCATTTTCACACTCCCACACTTCCCTGATATACGCCACTATATCCCTCCACATTCTCGCTCATCTGATGGAACACCATCTGAGCGATTTTGGCATCCCTCGTTAGCCTCAATCCGTGAGGATTGACAGTCTGCAACACAGCACCAATAGCGCCCTTGTATCCGCTATCCATCACGCCAGCCTGAATAACTGCTCCGCTCCTCCACAGCGAACTCCGGACAAAGACTTGCCCCATGACATCGAGAGGCGTGTCGACTGTCTCGTTGAACTCGACCAAATACGAGCCGGCTGTAAGGTCCCAGAATGAGCCCGAAGCATCGTGCTGAAAGGGCACTGTTGCTGTGTCTGCGGTCTTGCGGTTCGTGTTGTCGAAGTCAATGGCACCTGGTGAGGTCCATAGCATGACTCGCTTCAAAGTGAGATCAACGCCACAGGGCTGGGTTTGATGTGTGGCCGAAAGGAGATTGGCGATTACTTTGCGTGATGCGGCGGTGCGGCCTGGGAGAATCATGGTACAGGATATATTGATGGTAGAGACAAAGATCTATCAAGAGAGACCGATAGCTGCCTTTCGCAGTTTCTATATGGTGTAAGTAATTGAAGAGGCTAGGAGAGGGACGCACGGCCCTTTTTTCCAATATAGATATGCCTCCAGGTTGTGGTAGTCACTTGCTATCGCGAGTTTCTTGATGGCTTGCACGACTTTACAACCATTGGTATACAAGTCTATGACTCTACGAGTTCCCGCCCTTAGTGCCGTTGCTCGTGCAATGCACCTGGCTCTCGATACCCGAGATACTGCCGCAGCTGTACAGGTCTGTGCCAGAAGGCGACCGGACATCAATGTTGCTAATGTTGATGTTCTTGCACACCGTCGGACTCGAGCACTGCAAGTACCCGATAAGAGGGTCGTATTTTTTGCTCGTGGTGCCCTTGAAGTTCTTGATCGTGACATCTTCAATCGTCAAATTAGACGGAAACTGGTTGCACAGCGTGATGTTCTTCTGCCCATAGCACTGCGTGATTTCGATCGCGTAGTCGACATTTGAGACTGTCATGCCATCGTAGGTGATGTTCTTGACCTCGCCGGATCCACCGCCACCCTGCAGATCGCCCGATAAGGCGGATGCAGCGCCCGGCCACACTTTGATGCGTGCGCCGTCCGACGCGTTGGACATGGAGATGTTGGCGACATAGATGTTCTTGACGATATCGACTTCGCCAACGTACTGGCCAAGCGAACCAACAGAGATGCCGTGGGAGCCGTTACAAATGAGGTTCTGGACGACGATGTCAGTCGAGTTAGGCTTGAAGGAGACGCAGTCGTCGCCGTTGTCGATGTGCGAGTTCTGGATCACGATGTTACTGCTGCGGTACGTGTCCCAGCCATCCGTGTTCTTGGCCGGGTTCGAGGATGTGCTGCCGCCGAAGATGTCAATGTTGGAGAAGACCACATCTGTGGAGTTGGCGACCAGGGTGTACCACTGGGGGCTGTAGCGGAGCTTGAGGTCCTCAATGGTGGCTCCCTTTAGACCGATCGCGCCGAAGAGGATAGGACGAAGGATGTAGATATCCTTGGCGTAGAGATCGTACCAGGCCTGACCATTACCGTCAAGAGTTCCTCCACCATATACATTAACATCTTCGCCACCAAGCTGGAAGAAGGTGGTGGCATTCTGGAAGGTCTGGTAGAAGGCGTTCTTCTGCCAGTAGTCGGTGTCGTTGGTAAATTTGATGGTTCCTTGGATGTCTGAAAGCAGTCAATCAGCATTGTGTTACTGTCTATCTTAATTTCGAGACCTACCAAGATCAATATGCTTCAGGAAGGTCAGATCGAGCGCAGTGCCAATAGTGTAGTTCTTGTCTTTGGGGAAGACCACGTGACCACCATTGTTGCAGCTCTTGATAGCTTTCAGGATGTTCTTGGAGTCATCCTTGCCGTTGCCATTGGCCTTGACCGTGCAGGTCTTCTTGCGCGCAGGCGAAGCAGGGAACGGCTTGCCGGGGTGGTGAGGAGCGATTGGGTGGTTCGGGCGATTGGAAGGCGTGACCTTGGAGTCGCGCTCCTCCACAGGCGAAGCAAGCGCTGCGGATGCAAGCGCAAACGTGAGAAGCTCAGTTACACGCATTGTGTCGGGTGTGCTGTGATGTCCGGGTGGATGAGATTGAGAGAGCCGGTACCTTCTTCATCCTGCTGTCGGCCCTGCTTAATGTACTTATCACAAGCATCATTTCGCCGCAAGGTTCGCCCCACAGCGTTTCCAACGGGAGATGAGGCCGGAGAAACTCTCCCCACAATGCGGTTCTGAGTGCTGGGGTCCGTGGCGGGGGAGCGTGGCTAGTGGGTGGCGCTAGCCCAGAAAGCTTAGCAATTTGCAAGCACGCTCGGCACTTGGCGTCGTGATTCGTGGGAAATAATCAACCCCAGACCTGTCAATCTTCCCGACATCGACACCAAGCCGGCAGCTCGGACATGATCCTGGGGTATACCGCCGCGTTACCGTTCCTCGGCTAGGACCCTCGAAGTGATGGACGCGTTCATGACGCTGGGGATGCTGACGACGCTCTCAGGAACGTGCTTGCGAAAATCCTCCAATCCGAGCAGATGCGGACGATTGCATGCCGTAGACAGTCGAGTACAATCGGTAGACGAGAACGTTTGCGGCACACGGAGTCTTCGAAAAAGCATCCCACCAAAAGGATGCAGCATTCGAACTGACGCAGACCCCGTTAGACCGTCTCTGACCGTGTGGAAGTTCCACGCCAAATCTTTTGTCCCGCAGCCTTGCTCGATCCCGCTTATTGGAATCAGCGGCATGCTATATTGTACCTTTCAACCAGCTTTACTCCTGACTGCGCCTAACTGTTCTCATAGAGAAATGCGTACCAATGTCTTTCGCCAACGCCAACACCAACTCAAGCTCGAACAGGGACGATAGTGTTCTACAACACTTTCAACTCTTCGAGATTGTGCACCGCCGACCCACGGGGAGCACGAGGTCTCAATCTCGGGCCGAATGTTGCAGTGTTCCTCCCCATGTTTAGTACTGGGATGTACATATGACGAGCATTATGCCTGATCGGCTTCAGGGCTCGGTAGCAGCGAGCGTACCAATGACCAGGACCCTGGATTTGAGTATGGCTCGACGTCTCATCGTTCTTCCGGGAACCATGCAATGTGACCACTGACAACGACAACGCTTCGAATGCTATGCTGCGTTATGGGTGGGGCACATCTCCACGCCGCAGCTTTCGATGCCTTACGCATTGTTTCACAGACTGTCACGGTGTTGGTGCACGAACAAGGATCAAGTCGTGTTTACGTCCTGACATGCAGCATCTGGACCCACTCCCCGCTTTCCGCAGAGCCCCATACGAGCACTCGTAACATTGTATCACTGTCGACTGACCGCCGCAGTCGCGCGACAGCAACAATTGTGATAGCCGATCACTGTCTGCGCATATGTACCAGGAGAAGGAGATGGTGTTGGCATGCTCTCTCCAAGTGCGATCCAAACATTCATCGCTAGTGAACCGATTTCAAACACTTTGCCCGAGATCTCAGGACTTAAATGCCGGAACAGATCGATGCACCTCATGATCCAGATCATATCTTGACTCCGTCACAGTCCTGATATGCTCTTTCGAAACCTGATAAGTGAACACACCCTGGCTCGATTGGCCCAGCAACGAGGAAGCTCAAGCGTACTGTACCCACACGCATACCGTTGTTGCACAGCACATCGCCTCGAAAGCGAACACGACAACGTTGATCACGCTTCGGGAAGCGCATTGCTTTGCTAGTGGGGATGCAGAACAGAATCCGGATCTAACTTGAGCAGCTACCAACTCACACTTCTTCAGAGTCGGAGAACAGAGCGTACGCACAGTAATTCCCATGTAAATCCCATTTAAATCAACCGCCGAAATCGATAGACGTGGGTCTGTGCAGGACGCTGCCTCGATGTGCAACGACTCCCAGCTTCGAGACATCGTCTTCGAGGGCCAATGCTACGCCTTGTCTGCCCACTGGACTTGTCGCTCGTGGCAGCATTCACCATGAAAAGTACTCCCTCGACCACTAATGTTCATGAAGCTATTGCTGTACGATGTTCGACCTGTCACTTCTTCACAGTTCGATACGAGTTTCATGCAGCCACCGTCGGACCCGATCGGCTCCGGGCCAATCACGAACCCCAACTCCACACCACAAGGCTACGCGAGCCTTCCTTCGCTCATTGTGAGCTGCAAGACATCGAATTGAGTATGCGAAGTGATGTGCTTGTACACATTGTCTTCAGTAGAACAGCTCGGATGCGCGGCCAAGTAGATGTATCGTTTACAGCAAAGAGTCCAGAGCTGATCCACATGAGACGCTGTGAACGGTTGCCGGGCATCGAGAACTCGACAAGGCTGTTGTGATCGTATACAAGAGCAAAACCCGGCATACCATGGCGCTTTCGGCAAGGTTCACGAGCCGAAAGACGTGGCCTCGTCTTCATGCAAGCCACAGCCTCAGGTTGCTTCCAATGGCGAGTGGAGCTCAAATAAGCTCGCAAAGAAGTGCGTCTCGGCATGTAACGTGCCTACTCGGAAGTTTAAACGGGCCGAATAATACATGGCGAGCCGCATCATGCAAGCCTTCCGTACTTGAGTCTGCTGTCAGTGTGACGAGATCGAAGCCAAGTCGCGACCTCTTAGCAGCAACGAACTTACGAAGGAAACGCCAGTCAGGCGCAAAATTTGGTTTGTGAAGTGAGCCATAGCGATTCACGTCTGCAAGATTCGCTACGCGATTGATAGCCAGACACCCCCGGTAGAGGCTGGCGTATCGAGTGCACTTGCAGCCAGTGAACGCGAGATGTGTAATCCTGAATCCGGACATTGGAAGGCTAGCGGAAGGACGATCTTGCCGAAATGTCGAAAAATGAAGGATACGAGAATTGCCTACGTGCATCATGCAAGCCGCTGATGTAGTTCGATACTCATCATTAATCGCCATGACATACTTCTGTGGATAGAAGGCGAAGGATGGAGGATCGAGGGCCATGGTCATGGTTAGCTCGGCACCCTATGCAAGGCATCGAAGGATTCAAGTGCGACAGCACAAAGTACAGTAGATGTGGCGACAACCAGACAAGTGGCATCAAGATCAGTAAATGAGGATTGAAAGCAGTCGATGAGGATGAGAAATACTTTTGCGATGATGAAATCTCTTTAACTACGAAATGGCTCGGGCCAACACTATTCCTACCCAACGCGCAATGCAAGAAGATGTCAACAGTCATACCGAACCCAGGACACAACCATGAAAGTGACAGCGCTGACCCAAATGCAATCGTACATATCGTTAGCGACCCGCTGCCCATGCAGGGTCAACTATAAGTCTCGAAGCCGGGGACCGCCGGCGACTACCGTAAGCGAGATCTTACACAGCACCATCAAAAGGCGACAACTCCTCGTAGACATCGATGCCCATGGGAACATCCTGCTCGAAACCATAATGGGCATCGACCGGGGTGACAGGCGAGTCCGCGCTGGGAGTGGGGCTGCCACCGAACAGGGGCTCACCTGGGTCTTGTTCCGAGACGTAGGTGGCATCGCCACCCACGAAACCTTGGCTGAGGGGCGAGGCAGACCTGACAGGGGTCGAGGCGTAGCTGCGCGGTGGAGACACAAGATGTGACGCCATACCCAGCATAGGTGGGAAAGACGCATCAGGTGAGAAAGCAGCGTCGTCCCTGAGTGTGTTGTAGGGTATGGACATGTGACTGTACGGCGAGTCGACGCGGTTCGAGTATGCTGAGCCGGGCGTATAGACAGTGCTGTCTTCCCACTCGCTGGTGTAGCCACTATTGGAGTATGGGTCGCTGCTAGGCGTGGGGCGGTGGTACATACCAGCCTCGCGAGCGCGCTGGGAGCGGCGCAGGTTGGCGGCACGACGAGCAGCATGACCGCCCTTGGCACCAGAAGCCTGGCGCTGGGGCTGAGGCTGTGTACGATGCGAGCGCTTGTTGGGGGCTTTTGAGCGGTAGCGGGTGGTGGACTTGACACCCTCAACCAGTGCGGCTTCAGTAAGGCGCCACATGAAGCCCTTCGTGGTCGCATCGGAAGGAGAGTCGACCTTCTCGAAAGCCTGATGGATGTCAGTCGAGCGTCAAAGGGAGCATGAGGAGGGGAAAGTATGAGTCTGGTTCAGGAGAGACGGAGCAGGTAGCGACAAACAAAACAATACTTACGCCGTTCATGCTGAGATTATGCCGTATGCTGTTCTGCCAACCCTTTGTCTCGCTGTGTGTAGCTTTGTCGGTGTGCCTCCTGAACCAGTCGTAGATGTCACGCAACACCATAGTATGATCTGGAGCATCAAGTAGAGCGCGATAGATGAGTTGCGCATACGGCTGCTCCTTGTCAATGGGAAGATCTTCCTCGTGGCCGTTGGAGTACGGCGTCGAGGCTCTAGACATGTCAGAGTAAGGGCTGTTGTAGTCGTGCTGGTCCTCGTGCTTGATGTGCACACCATAGTGCATGTCCCAGTCGTCGTTCATTAGTGAGAGCTCCGAAGTGGAGTGGTCGGGCAGCGAAGGCGTCGAATGAAGCTGAGGTGGGGAGTGGAAGTAGGCTGCTGGTGGATAAGATGCTGTCATGTCACTAGGGCGGCCGGCGAAGTCGATGTTCTGGAAGATGCGAGGACTCGTGTAATCGACCGGATATTTGAGGGCATGGTTGGCATTGTATGCGATGTTATTGAAGGCATGTTGAGTGTACTCGTTGCAAGCCGTGTTTGGAGTGAAGAGTGAGGGTGTGCAGAAAGTATCTTGGACGAGGCCGTTGTGAGGAAAGTGTCCCTGAGCTGACCATTGCATGGCTTCAGGGTCGAAGATCATGGGTGCTTGCTGTGTGTGGCTGTTTTCGGAAGGCGCAAGTGCTCGAGTGACAGTCGTCATGGGCATTGTCTCTTCGTAGGGTTGAGGGGATGTGGAGGGTGAGACTTGTGTTCGAATAGGAAGCTCAGTGCTGGAAATGACTTTCTGGTCTTCCTGTGGCCGGATGTCTCCAGATATCTCTACAGGGGGAAGAAGGCGGGGCGATGTCGAAAGTGGCATCACTGTTGAGCTTCTGCCTGATTGAGTAGTATGGAGTATTGGAGAGACGACGTGATGTGTTGGCCAACGGACTTGTGAGACGAAAGGACTGGTAATGATCGGATGGAACAAGAACCACAGAACGATGAGTCCGGAAGTGAAGCGCAATCAAGACATTTGTATGCGTGCCAGGCACGGGCGTCGCGCATTGGGTAGAAACCTCATTGCCCCCCACGGCTGCCAGCGTAGCTTGATGCTGCGGGCATGCATGGCCGACCGGCAAACAAGGAGTCGAAGAGTAGCATAGAGACGCTTGATGGCAGGCACAGAGATGGTGACACAACGCTGAAGTACCGGACGCGAAAGACTGAAGGTCGTGGCACCCGGGCCGAGGCGGAGCTTGATGCCGCATTACACTACCGCAGTGACAGGTCGACTGCATACGCAGTCCCACAACAGTAGCCAACAATCTTCCGGGTGGGGTGCTTCAGTAGCGGGAACATGCATGCCCAAGCCCCCCTGCGTGTAACACCACAACAGCCACGCATGAAGCGGTGGATTGACCGCTTCAACAGAACTTTGCCTTCGAACCGTCTCCACAGCGCCCTAAGAGTCAGATCCTCACTGCCCTCGCATCCCGATCATAGCTGGCTAAGGCACAGGCAGCGCAGGCACAGGCGCGTGCCAGGCACAATTGTCGCCAACAAGTAACTGTTATTGGTTTCCATCTTGCTCACGTGCAAACTTCATGCAAAGAAGACGCATGCAGTGCTCGTTGATGTGCATATCGACTCAGGCAGGTACCCTGCAGATCGAGCCTGGCCCCAGGTGGGTGCTGAGGCGACAGTAGCAGCTGCCCGTTTGGAGGTGACGATGAAGGACGTAACACAAGAAATGTCCGGTGAAAGCTTCATTGGTATTGCCTCATTTGCACTGACAGCGCCCAGAAATGCATCTGATTGGTCTGCGAGTTTGTCGCATTTGTCCCACCGCTCTAGAGGTATATACACCGCTGGCAACCGACAGATCGTGGTGTCGTAGATGGTACCTGAATGTCCGGTGGCTCTTGTAGGACAGTTCCATCGCTGGTCACCGCTACCACGTTGTCGCGTGTGATCGCATGGCGATAGATGAGATGAGAGTCTTGCGAAAGGGACCAGAGATGTGTCAATGCCGTCGCTTTTGTGTAGCCATAACAACGCACATCTCGATGAGGTCAACCGCAAGCCGAAAAGCAGTCGGTTACTTTCGATAATAGATCTGTAGCGAGTAAGCATGAGCGTTTCTGTTGTACAGAAAGGAAATACCTTTTTGAACTGGAAGTGCAGCTGTAATATGCCCTGCGCGTCGTTAGCCAATGCTTTGTTGCGACGGTGTGCGTAGCGTCATTGGTGTAGCACGGGTGAGCTGTCAGACACTTACCTTATCGAAACTGCTCTTAAAGCCGCGCTCCCGTTTGGCGCTATAGTCCCATTCCTTGTCCACGATGCGGAAGGCGATATCCTCGTAGGGCGGCCCGGCAATGAAACGGATGAGGCACGTGTCGTCCTCCCCGGCCGGAGCAAAGGACTCGCCTCGTCTGCGGCCGTTCTCGCGTTCGATCTTGTACGTGGGGGCTTTTGCCTTGTCGATGAGATCTGGATAGAAGATATTGAACTTGTAGCCTTGAACAACCTTCGGTGGAGGGTTATCGTGATCGTAGTGGGTCTGGTTGTACTTGTTCCACTCGTAGCCCATCTGCACACGGTTGAAATAGCGGGGCTTCCGGGGCTTGTACGTGCCAGCCCACTGCGGTTGCGCAGTCGTGACCTGTTCTTCGGCCGTAAAGACCTCCTCGCCCTCTTCCACCCCGCGTGCAACCTCTCGTTCGTAGAGGGCCATGGTCGCCTGCGAGTAGTCCTCCTTCTCAACAGGTGCGAAGCGTGAAGCGCTGACGGTGGCCGCGCCGCTGCTGCCCATCTTGTTGTTGATCGTCACTTGGTCCGGAGCTGCGTTCTGTGATGGAACATAGCCAAGCTTCTGGATCCTCTTTCGTTCGTTGGCCTGGTGCTGTCAGTACGTGCAGGGCGTTTGACCAGGCGTGGCACTTACAATGTCTTCCAAAAACGTCTTCTCGTCCACCTGCTTCAGCGCTTTGTCTTCAGTGCTCAGCTTCAACGCTGGCTCCGGGTCGAATGATGCATCATACTCCACCGTGGTGGCTGATGTGTTGCTCAGCTTCTGTTGCAGCTTTTCTTGCACTGCCACTGCTGCTTCTGCCTGCTGCTTGCGTAGCGCCTGTAGCCTCTCCTTGACAATCTCCTGCGAGACACGACGCAGCTTCGCCTTGGATTTCCATATGCGCAGACTCCGCAGAAGCTGCTCCCAGTAGTCGTAGTCGATGGGCTCATCTGAATCGAGCTTCTTCTTGACTTGCACTTCCAGCGTCTCCAGCTGTTCGTATGTCTTCGGCGCAAGCAGCTTGTCGATATCGGCGGCGACCGAGTTTGTGCTGCGCGAGTCGTGCGATGCTCTTGATCTACGGCGGAGGTCTTTGCAGATGGTCTTCAGCGCCTGCTATAGTCAGCAACGTCTCCTTCGTAGCAGAGTAGGTTTACCCACGCTCCAGTAGTCTCTGTTGCTGCGATTGGTCTCCAGTGTGAGGTAGTTCTCGATCTCCTTCTCCAGGTCTGACAGGTCATCACTACTCAGCCCTTCCAGTACACCCTCCGGGTCGACGACGTCCAGCTCGTGGTCCTCTACCTCCTCGTCGTGTATCGATTTCGTTGGATCGATGAAGCGCAATGTGACGGCGAGCCAGTCGATGGGCTTGGCGCGGCCGCCTTTGACGCGCAGGGCAGCCCTCTTCTTCGCCTGCTGCAGTGCGAAACGGTCTTCGTCGGCGACCCAGGCTTCTTCTGCGGCATTTGTTGACCGCTTCGACGCATTCTCGTGTGATCGGGAGTCGTTCGAGCGCTTCGCGGGTATTGTGGACGATGGCGGTGGTCGCTGGGGCGGTCTATCGCGACCGTTTCGTTCCCATGGCGGAGGATTGCGTGACGACATGCTGCATAGGTGATAATGGTATGGTGTTGAGGCCTCGACCGCTGATCTCGAAAATGTTAGCCGCCGTGACGTACCTGCCGCGGCCGCCTGGACCCCTGCCGCCCCTGCCGCCTAACATCGGCATTGCACCGAGACCAGCGCGTCTTCAACGCGTGCTGCAGGCATCCATGGACATGCATAGACCTTTTCTGACTACCCAATTAATGATGCGCTCCGTAGAATTCATTTGTTCTTGCGCTGCATCCTGACCGCCGTCATGTCGTCCTGGCGCGTTTTGGAGCTCTATGAGCAGCCGGACGGCGAGCCCATTCCCCAGCTGCTCGTCAAGCCATCGTTCAAGGCCGACTCCTACACAGTCTTTCTCACATGCCTCACCAACATCTGGAGTGAGCACCTCGGCTTGTCTAGTATCTTGGAGCGCGCTGCCGAGCAACAATCACCCATTGAAGTCAGCAAACAGGACACCGCCCAACTGGCCATCCTTCTCGAAAACGTCGAAAAGTCCCTGGGCAGCTCAGAAGACGCCGAATGCCGACTCACTCGCGAGGGATCCGATGGCATCACCCTCCACACTACAGTTCGCCTGCCTGAGCCGCTCGAATCTCTCACATGGAAGTTCCACCTGCAGAAGCGCACTGCAGTAGTACTCAAGAACGAGCTGATCTTGCCGCTGCTTGTCTCGTCACACATCCAATTTGAACGCATCAACGACTTGATCACAACAATCGAAAACAAGGATAAGGCTATCACCCGCATGGTCGATCAATTCGAGTCCAGCAACCTGGATCTTGCGGCAGCTTTCCCAAGCATAGGAGGCTTGAAAACGGGCCGCAAGTTGATCAAACGCGAACAAGCAGCCAGGCATCTACCCGCACTTAGACTCTTCCAGCAGGATGTTTGGAGAGAAGAGACGGCGCAATTGGCGGACTCGGATGTCACCACACTAGGCTTGTTCCAGGAGGCGCTCGTCCAGTGTACGCCAGATGTACCCTCGAGTCTACATGCAGATGAAGGTGCCGAGGGCTGGTTGGCTGATGTACCTAGCCGGCTGGCCTTTGCCAAACCTGCGGTCAAGATCAAGGTCAGGGAACCCGCGCCTGTGTTCCAAGGTCCGCCGAGGCATGGCCACGAGTCGAGTCCCGTAGATGATGATACAGAGGACGAGTTCGAGGTGCATGAGAACTTCAAGGTACGACCAGTCACGGCCCTCTCGGAGGCGTACCAGGGTCAGCTTGGGTGGCTCCCACATGAACATCAAGACCATCGACGAAGCTGACAGTAGAGCAGACACGCAACATACCCGAGAAGACGGTCAAGGCGCCCGAACCTACTCCAACACCAGCCCAGCATGGCAAAGATATGGATGACGGTGAGTCGACTGAAGACGATGATGATCTCGACGCACCGTCACAAAGCCAGAGTCAGAAACAGACCCGGGCTCGCACCAAGTCGCCGTCTCCTAAGCCACCGACTGAGCCAGCAACCTCGCCTCCACCAGTCAGTAGGGTCAAGCCTAAGCCTAGAGGATTTCGCATAGGAGGGAAACCCATAGAAGCCCCGCCAGACACACTGCAGGAGAAGGAGCCTTCTCCAGAAGAGTCAGCTCGAGCATCGATGCGGTCGCCTTCGCAAGTCGAGTCGATGGAATTGTCTCCAAAGAAGCCTCGCAGGGCGTTCAAGATTGGTGGGAAGGGCAAAGCCAGTCAAGAACCCGCTTCATCGCAACACGAGGTGACTGCATCGCCTACAATCAACCGCTTCCGGGACGCCAACTCGCCAACCCCGAGGTCATCACCACCGCCGCTGCCGCAGGAGATGCAGAAGCAGGAGACGCCTGTCGAACAAGTGCATGAAGAGACACCAGAGGAGAAAGCTGAGCGAAAGAGGGCTGAGCTCAAGCGCAGGAATGAGGAGCTTGCTAGGAAACAGGCGCAGCATAAGAAGAAGAAGCGCTTCTAGGACCTCGGCGGCTCATCATCGCAATCTAGCAGATGGATGGGAGTATCAAGACCGGCTTAAGCAGCATACATGAGAGTTAAAACTACCTTAAAGCTCTTACTGATGACTCGAATCATCAGGGCACTCAGATTGTCTGGTTGTCGTTTGTCTCTTTCACTTAGATCGAGCTAGTTCCTGCTCCATCCACGCCACGTGGGTACGCCTTCCCTGTAAAGTCGTCGCTGCGCTTGTAAACACGCGACGCCTCTCGAATTGGCAGGCTTGATCTTGAGCGCGCCGCGGGCGACAATCGCTTCCCAGCATTATGTGCTTGTATCACTACCTCTACTTCTCGTCGTGTCAACACGGCGAACTTACGCTCATCTCCTACTGCGACACAGCGAAGGAACAGAGCCTGGCTGAAACGTGCGTATAGTCGCAACATCGCCGAGATCGCTATTGACATCCACCCAGGAACAGCCTTGCACTGCGCAGCGTTGGCAACGTGTCTGAACACCAATCTACTTCATTGTCATCACCACCTTCTGCGAGCAATAATAACGCTTCACATTCGCATAGTCAGCAGCACCAGTACCTCAACATGGCAACATTATCACCTTCCAAGCCTCGCACGATGCGTGGCTGCGGTCCCACGCCGGTTCATCACGAGCGATCATCACCTCAGCGCGCTGCACTCGTCCCACGCTCCGCGCTTCCAGAGCCTGAGTCTCGGAATCTTACGCCGGCGTCTCCATCTTCAGTATCGCTGTCAGCTATGCAAGCTATGCAAGCTATTAAGGGCCACGATGCACATGACGATGCCTTTCTGCTCTCCACAGAGCAGTCTCTTCAAGGTAGGTCCTTACTAACCCCATCTGGCTCGTTCGGCTTGATTGCAATCGCTGACAGCCTGCTAGAGCGCGAAATCGACGCCACCTCCATCGCTATCACTTCAGTTCGTAGTGGTCGTGGTTTTGACGAAGAGACCGTGCAAGGATCATCAGAGGCCAGCGTCGACATTATCACCGAGCGGGACACCATTGCATACAGCGACGTCCGATCCGCCCGCCCTCGCAAGCCGCTTCCTGCACAATGGTTTCCTCCGTCTCAATCTCCTACAACGTCTCAATCTCCTACAATGTCTTCGTCTCAGCGAGCCAGAGCTCATGGCGAGACTCAGGCTTGCCCCAGTGGTTCACCGGTCGACCGCCGACCTCTCCGAACGACGCGCAGCTTGGCCGACTTTGGTAAAGCTCACGCAGAAACCACCTCTTTCCTCACGAAAGAGGCTCTTGATGCCGTAGACGCCAATATCACATCTCCCACACTACGCCGGAGCCCCAGCAAATTGCAGCGTTCGCCGACAAAAGTTCCCTGGAACAGTCCGACAATATCACCTAAGGTCGGAAGCCTGCGCCACAACGGTGCATCACCAACAAAGCCCTCACCACCTCGTGTCATGCACCTGGGAATGCATGTGACAGCTGATCACAAGCGTGCTCCGAGTAGTATCACCTCTACTGGAGCGACCTCGTTTCACACTGCGCATGGCTCGCCGGTAAGAAGCTCTGCTTGCTCTCAGAGCAGCTTCTCATCAACAGAAGGACTAAACGACAGTGTCTACTTTCACTGTTCTGACTATGTTGCTAACGTCGATATTGAACAGGTCGATCATTTTAATAACAAAGGAAAGGCCTCTGCTACGTCTCATACCACAACCTCGCCTCGATCACGCGTCTCAAGACCAGAGCTCAAAATTAGAATCCCGCCCCCAGATGCCACTCTTGACGCCGACCAAAGGTCAGCATCTACTCTTCCTTCTGCCACAAGCAGCACGGCGGTGAGTGTTGGGAAAGGCAATAATCCGGGAATTGAGCATGCCGTGGGGCACCCTAGGGCGACAACGCAGTCACGCATCCCTCGTATGTCTGTTAGCAAAGGAAGCAGCGCCCGAGCTCCAACTCTCAGTTCGACGCTGAAGCAAACGAAGTCGACCCAGACACTGCGATCGCCGAAGGCTACCAAAGGCAAGGTGGAGCAGAAAGTTGCAACGGCCTCCAAGGCAGCCGGGATGAGATCGTTGCGTCACGTACGGACGGTCGATAGTACTGGATCAACGCCGATTCTTTCCAACCGCAAGAGCCGCGATCTCCGCATACCCGCAAGTGTCGCCAGCACTTCGATGAGAAACACACAACGCATGACATGCGCTAGTGATATGGACTTACTCGCTTCGTATTTGCAAGATACGGCACTTGAGGCTGCTGGACCACCTGAAGATCCTGAAGATCTTCCACTTCCGCCTTCGCGTACAGCGTCTCGAGCGACCAGCAGCTGCACTGTCAAAGCATCACAGATTACCAGAGATTTGGCGAGGCCTGACTCAGCAATCATGCTGCGTCCCGAGATCTCAGAGCTTTCTGGTATGTTTGATCATCTCTACGGTATCGTCGCTAGTACAAGTGCTCACGAACGTGTTAGGCAACATTCACTCCAGTGATGCAGACGATGAATATGACCACTCAACAGTTTCTCTGCCGACCCGAGGTCGAAGCGCGAAATACCAGCCAGCCGTCCGTCGCACAACCATTAGCGAGGTGTCGATGCAATCGAGCTCGACTTCAGATTTGCGCGCCACCGCGTCCGAGTTCGTTCCTACTGTGAAGGACACGTCGACAAGTAAGTAACCACATGGAGACTCTGGTATCCAGATATTAACGTGGTCAATAGGTGTTGCAGCTATCCAGCCACATTCCAGTCTACCAGATCTATACGCTCTCGACGGCTACGGCATACCATGGTTCTATCACATGTACCCAGTGCCATGGGTTTTCTCACCAGTATTCAACAAGGTCCGCTCGCGGTCGCCAAAGAAGCTTAAATCCAAGAGGCAGCGCTCGGACATCATTCCTTCTGCTTCAGAACATAAAAATAGACCAGAGACGAACGGTCCTACACAGTTGGAGACCTCGGCGAATGTTACAGACGGGACTGCTTCCACACTGGAAAATTCGAGGGATGACACGACGCCGCAACGCCAAACACTTGCCGCAGTGCTTAACGATATAGCTGGAACAACCTCTGTGTCTTGCTGTAAGTCTTCTGATGGTCCATTCTCATCGCAACTTGACGAGATTGCGCGCCAGGCTGCTCTTCAGCCCAAGACGAACATTGTGCAACCACCAGGGGTGGATTTGACAAACATCTGTAACGTATCCACACAAGATGAACACCTTCAGAGTTATGTACAAGGTTACAGCACAGTGCCCTCCCGATGTCGGAACCAACGTCATATGGACAATGGACTGTATGGTGGTCGTGGAAATGTTGGAATGCCTCTCTACGCGACTGCTCCTTTCCCCATGCCTGTACCGCCAATGGGAAGGTCAATCGAGCAGGCTAGTGGCAGTCACACCCATTTTGGGTACACAGTTAGCAGCCAGGGATGTGGTACGGTGAACACCGAAAAAGCCGCGGAGTACGGTGGTGTTCAGGCCTGCAACACTTGCGAGCCGGATCACTGAGTATCATCCGGTACTTCTTTGCGAAGACCGTCACAAGTTGATAGTGCTGGAGGAATGCTATTGGTATATTGTGTATGCTCTATGAGCATCATTGTTGGACATTGCGGATTTGGATCTGCATGGGGGCAAGGACGTTCATTCGTCTGATCATCAGTGTATTGGATAGGCAGCAGCGATAATGAATAGAAGTCTTGACGAAAACTTATTATCAAAGGTCTAATCTACCGTGATGGAGCCTGATGGTGTACCCCTGTTCGGTGCTCAGGTGATCTGCATATGATTTCAGACGTCCGTTTGTCCACCTCGTGAGGATATTGGGGCTCGAGAGGTGTGGCAGTTCCAATTTGCGGGAATCAACGTTCTTTTCAGAGCATGAGTGCGCTCGCTGATGCCTCATTTTCACTCCAAGCGCCTCAGGTAGAAAACATTCTCGGGCTGTCTTGTGCTGTGCTACTGAACTCGGGGTGCTGGTGTTGTTGGACGAAAGGCTGTATGAAGAAGTGGTTCCGCGATCTGTTTCGTTGCAGAGCAGGGATCATCTTGACTGAAGACAGTATACTTAGGGGCTAGAGTAAATCAGAGGGCACCAAGGAGACGAAGGAATCATCACATTAGAGCTTACTCCATCTACCGCTATGGACCGACACTGGGGTATTTGGAATACCGATCTTTGCGCCGTGACAAAGCCGGATCAAATAATCACTACTTTCCGGCGGGACTAAAGCCCACAACGGAACGCGAAGCATGTACTTTGAGCTAAGATCTTTCTTTTGTGCAAGGAAAACTCCCTTCCGTGACACCTGACGTGGGACTTGGTTCCCCATCATGAGGCGTTGGACAACCTGGAGCAGGTCGCTTGTGTAGAAGAGTTGAGGACAAGAACTTTTGCAGCTCCTGTCCATGTGCTCGTAGCCACAACACGCAACGCCATTGAAATGTTTCCATATGTGTAAGTTCCGAATATCGAATTCCATCTCCAGATATGTACCAGTAGCATAGTTCGTGGTCGTCCTTCCATCAATCCGTAGTGCGTGCACGATCAGCATTACCGAACAGATGCACAGCCTTTCGCCAATGGCCCTCAGAACTTCGTAAGCCACCTGCGAAGGGGTGGAATTGTAGTCGACCGTTATTCTCTTGCCTTCTTCTACCAGACTCAGAAGAGAATATATACGGTCGCGAGGGTGGCGGCATTGTTGTCTGCGGAATTCATCTAGAACTGGTAGCAGAGAAGGCAGACAGCCGGCAAGCAGGCCCTTGCTGTACAGTATTCGGCAGGTCTGAAATACGTGTGCTGGCCTCAGCCCTAAATCGCCTTCGGGCTCCAAGGTCAGCGCCACAAAATCCAATAGCGACGCTCTCTCAAGTACAACAATCTTCCTGACGAGGATGATCTCCTGAGTTATCCAGGCTCTTGTCCAATAGGGATCACGTATACCACCCTGCTCGGCCCATATAGCCCACTGAACCCGCGTCTGACTCTTCCAGCCGAGCCATATCACTACTCGGGAAGCGCGGGAATATATTGATCTCATGTGTGCGACTTGATGATTCCTTTCCTCGTTGTTTGTCTGGTCTATGCAGAGTGCGTCTATCCAGAGTTCGGCCCCGACTTCGAGCTTCTTCTCAGTGTCGTTACTTCGTTGGATCTGGCGTACGGCTTTCAGAAACCTATAGAGAGATTGTCGCTGATTCTGAACTCTTTCCCTTCAGGCGTCGACTCGTCTTGAAGAATCACGGTATGCGATAGATCTGATTCGCTCTACCGATACGAGAGACACTGGTATCGGTCATATGTTGTTGTAGTGCGAATCTTGCATCTGATCCTACTATCGGGCGAAAACTCTGAGCAAATGGAGACGAGACGTATACTGGGTCGCGTATAGTCAAGAGGCGTATGTACAAAGGGTCGCAGTGGGATTGGGTGACGCGGGAGGATGGTATGATTTGAGTGCAGGGGACCGCCGAAAAAGCGATGATCATGATCATCCAAGTCTGGTCCTTCATCAAGGACCAGAGCTGATTCAATGTCGCGTTGCAGGTCGAACATACTGCTGGCGTTCGTACACAACGAGCGAAAGGAGCTCGGCGCTCTCTTATTCTACTAAACTTGGGGGCTTTGTTGTGAGGCTGAGCATGCCTGCCTTGGGTGGTTGGCGTAACCACACCTTGGCCCCTCATTCGAAGCTTCAGCCTGCCTTGACTGCAACTAGAAAGTGAGCTCTAGGTTGATGTGGTGCAGATTAGGCCTGCGAGATCTGCTGGTACGCGAAGCTTAGTCTATTCTGCGAGAGCTGAAGCGCGCTCTGGACGCGTCACGCCAGGCTCCACTTGTCGTGCATTTGCTTTCGCTGATTGGCTATAGCAGATGTCCAGGTGGGCAAACATCTACATCTGCCAGCTCGTTGCACAGCGTCACTAACGAGTACTCAACGGTCTTCATGGTCATATCCAGAACGCATGTACTGATTAATTCATTTGTAAGCGTGGATTGGTCATTCTATCCGAGTCGGAATGACAGCCGCGATTGACGTCAAGCTTCCCCTCACGAACCCGAGCTACAATAACCAACGATGATTTGAACGTATGTCGGTGCAAGTTGTTCATTTTCCGTCGACATAGACAGGGCAAAAAAGCTTTCTTCCAGGCACAAGTTCTAGTCTATCGCCACAATGTCAGCAATTAAGAAGATCGAAGTCCGAACCTACACCCTCCCACCCACAAAGCTAATTCCGAACTCTCCACACGTCCTCATCCACTATCCCGGTCTTCTGACACCCCTCGTGAAAGACGAATGCTTCTCAACAAACCAAATCTTCGACCTCTTCGCCTCCAACGGATGGCAATCACAATGGATCGCGCGCTACGGCCCAAACCAAAACTCGCACTATCATTCCGGAGCCCACGAATGCATGGCTGTGATCTCAGGCGGAAGCGCAAAGATCCGCTTCGGCGTTGCAGACTCCAAGGAAGACCGGGAGCAGGATCTCGGGCTGGGGACTGCAGGCAAAGACATGAATGAGCAGGGCAGAGAAGAAGGTGGCGTGTTGCTTGATGCGGCAGTGGGGGACGTGTTCATCCTCCCGGCCGGTGTGGCGCATAAGACGCACAACCCGCTGCCAAAGACTAATAGGATTGAGTTTCATCAGCCACCGGATAAGAACGATGAGGAGGGGAGTAAGAGGTTCTTTGGCAGTATCCCGATTGTGGGTGAGTTTATGATGATGGGTGCATATCCTAGAGGTGGGGAGTGGGACTTTGCGGTTGGAGGCGAGCATGAGGGGCATTTCGATGAAGTGTGGAATGTTCAGGTGCCAGAGCGGGATCCGGTCCTAGGGACAAGCGTCGAGGGACTGACAGCACTGTGGGCCGAAGAGGATCAGGCGAAGCTATGAAGGCAGTTATAGTTGAAAGAAGCATGACACGTCTTAAAGGGATTTGAGCAAAGGGGTAGTCAACCCACCATAAGGGCAACTTCGGCATGAAAAGCAATGCAGTTCTGAACTTAGGAGACGAGGTGACGCTCCTCAGTTGTGTGTTCTGTTGAAGTCCGTCGCTTTCAAAGCAAGTTCCCAGCTTCGTGCTATTCGAGAATTCTCGCTCAGTGTGGTTTATCGTTGGCCGGGTTCCTTTCTCCAGGTCGATCCGCATCGACGCCACTCAGCTCAGACACAGGGACCACCCTGTGCGAGATTGCACTGTCATCCCCGCCAAGCTCTGCAGCATCGCCGACGCCCTCATACTTGAGCTCGTGAGAGTGTCCGATGTGCGAATCTGCAGTCGCATTGTACGCAGACTGAAAGCTGTATTGAGGAGCAGGCGAGAAACCTCCTTGCTGAGGATACCCTTGCCGCGCATACGAACGAGACTGTCCTGGTCGATCATAGTGTGTTGGCTGAGCCGGGTGGAACCGAGGCTTTGATTCAGTGTAACCCCCAACGCCCGTTGGTGGCTGATTCGGATCGATGGGTGCCATAGAAGCGCCGCCGAGCTGGGGCAACTGGGCAGCCTTCCTCCTTCGACGTAGTAACAACCAAACACCAGCGCCTACCAGTGCGAGTCCCAGTACAGGGCCTACGACTGCGCCTGCGATCCACGCTTTGGAGCTTGGCCCCGGTTCGGAGGTCTGGGTCGAGGCCACTGGGGCACTGGTAGTGGCTGCAGGAATCGAGCTTGCTGACACGGAATCAGACGACAGAGTAGAAGAGGCCTCAAGGACATGACTTACTTGTTGCAGTCGCTTCTGGAGGGATGTCCCGGTAATATGACCAGTTTGCGCTTGAGTCGCCGCAGTTGATATTCGTTCGAGGATTAGAGTCCTGTGTGTTCTCATAGATGAAAATCGTGTTGCATATCGACAACGAAGGGTTATTGTAGTTGTTAGTACAGGCGATTGTGCTCAAACTCTGAGAAAGGTCTGGATATGTATAGATCTGAGACCCTCCAACACACGCGATTGGCGCATAGCAGTGTGTCAGAGTCGCTGGACAACACTGAGCATACTGTCCGCTTTGATACCATGTAAGGCCAGAATTGCCTTAGTGTGTCAGGCGTGTAAAAAGTTGTAGCCTTGGAAATTGCTGGACTCACAATCAAGGCTGCTCCCTGAGGCACGGTCAGCGAGGCTCTAAGACGATCTTGTGAAGACGTACAGGTATTGTTCTGCTCAACGTATCCAATAAAAGTGTCGCTATTTTGCCTTGGTAGCACAGCAGGAGCGGTGATGGTTGGATCTGCGAGCGTAGCACTCGATAGCTGCAATAAGGCTGAGGCCGACGCTGTGATTGTGCGCAGTCGTCCTGACATGCTAGCGATTGTGAGTCTGACGAAGCGCAAAGTTGACGGAGGCGGAACACGTGTTGTGAGATTGAGCAGCGCACGACTTATATGAGAAGAGAATGCCCTTCGCGACCAATACCTACACGAAGCCACAGTCCACTCGCATCCCGGGCGTGAGACTAGTCTCTCCTCATTCAAGGTGGGGGCAGGTGCAACATGCCAGACCAGGCCTACGGGTGCAACATTGACCAACAGTAAACGAGTGCTACCGACCCACACAATGGTGCTTATGCAGCGCCTAGCCTTGCGTGGACTAGATATGGCTGTTGCGGTTTGTTCGACTGGAAGTCATGTTTTCAGCCTGACGTAGGCTCACGAGCTGCGAGCATAGGGATACCTCAATCGTCCCTAGCGCTCTTTGTTTGGAGCAGCAACCCAGGTGCCTCGACTTGTGGCGTTCATAGGGCACAGTCAAGCCTTTTGGCGTAACAGCTGATGGGCGGAGATTCCGAAAGCTGAAACCGATTCTCATCGAGCCGAACCAAAGTAACTGCACACGGCAACTAGAGGCTCAGTGTTGCAACGTCCAGATGTACGAAGGCTGTGGCAAGCAAGACAGCAGCGGACTTATGACATAGAGCCGGGACTCGGGTTCCAAGATAGCTCACAAGGCTGCATAGATCTATGCGCTGCAGAATTTGGAGAAACGCTAAGCTTGGCCGTGCTGACAAAGAGAAGTCTGTTGCGATCAGCGTTCAAGAATCTAATTTTGGGTTGTCCCTCGAATGGCTGCGGCGGTGTTCATGTCCTTCGACGCTTTGTCGGCTGTGGCAAACGACAGTTCGGGCCCTCTAGAACGTGCCTATGGGCTTCGCATCGTTTTGTTCATCCATAGACGCGTGATCCGAACTCTCTAAAGGGCCGTTGTCGATGCGAAGAGATGTTGCTCATGGAGGGCGCGATTCCCCACACGGCCCGCGCCTTCCCAGAGGATCCCCTTAGTCAGCTGGCAAACTCAGCAGCTATGGACCAGGAGTTACCTCTTGAACCGCAACAACAACCCACTATCAGACATGGTCAGCCGCCGACAGGCCACCTCCGCCCAGTAAAATGTCTGAGCTACTTTCAGCGATACCGGATGCGCCCACCAAGCTCCTTCGAACCCCAGACGTCTGCTGGCACGAGCATACCCGTCTTCGGCTGCATACAGCCCCGCTGCATCCTGCGACTTCGATTGTCACACAGTGCAGCGTTCTCTGATCTGTTTCAATCACCAGCAACTAGAACTTTCGTAAAGCTATTGACCGCAAGGCACCACGCTTTTGTAATGATCGTTCACCAATTCAGCCATTACAAGGAGCGACATCCATGCCCTGATCAATCTCCCGCCTTATTTATCAATCTATTGCGCCGCACCGCACCGAGATGTGGCTCGTTCACTCCTCCACTTCTCCTAATCGATCGCATCTGATTTCTCCTTCTTCGCTGTCATTGATGATGTTTACTCTGACGCGCTGTCGGAAAACACCGCCGAAGCCTGCTGCAGAACGCTTACAACTCCACGACCTTCCCGACGACATCCTTATTCTCATCTATTCGGCATGCACTGTCGAGGCATTGGTCGCGCTGCGACTGACTGACAGGCGATCGAAGGACCTTATCTCCGAGTACATCAACACGATCGCACCTCTAGCCGCTCATACCTCATTTCCTGGCTGCAGTAATCTCCTGCTACATCGACCTCTGCGCTACACCATACAATGGCTCCGCGATTTAATCCCTTGTCAGCTCGCAGCAATCCTGGTGGACCGTCACCGCATTGCACATGATTCAATGCAGCAGCGCTATGGCATTCCAGCCGAGGATACCTACGGCGATGAACTGCGGGCGCGGATTGCAAATGGCTGGCGTGTTCTGTATCGGCTGACGAGCATCTCAACGTTCGTGCCTCATGCGGACGATCCCAAGCCGACCAACGATCTAGTCACCCGGCTCTTATGCCCTTTACGCAGATTGGACATGCACCGGCAGAGAGACAATTTCGTCTTGGAACAGCGGCTCAAGTACATCGACTCTATGCCTATTCAAGATGCAAAAGACTATAAGCTTATGTTTATGCTGCTATCGTCTGCATTCCGGACATCAATGTCGAACGTTGGTGAGGAACACAAGCCGTGGGCATTCGATTGGGGCAGCGGCATTGACGGGCAGAGATTGTTTCGCAAGGGCAGTTCCTGGTTGGCATGGTTCGTTCTGACAGAAGGCCCGGGTCTCTTCTACAGCCAGTGGTGGACCTTGCCGCCCGACACTCCAGAAACACGACATTACATCCGCGATCGCGCTCTCGCGGCGTGGATGGCCACGCCACACAAACTCGTCGATTGCCAGCGCGAGCATGCAAGGAAGATTCAGGAAGCCATCAACAGCAAGGCGGCCGTGTCCACAGATTTTGTTTCCGTCAATCCCATACCATACTTCACTCAGTATGCAGAACATCGACTTGCGCAATGGAAGTCCGGCAGATTACCCCCAAAAGAGATATTATCGCATGTCCCTTTTCACATCGAGTTTCGTTGTCCTGAGGAGCTGCTCCAGCAGTACCAGTTGCTATTGCAAGACAAGGAGGATGCAAGGACGAACAGCATTACTGCAAGAAGATAGAAGAAGTCAAGCTCAGCGGCTCTCTTCCGTAGCAAGAAAAGCCGGCTGTAGGCTTGGACTATGGAAGGCAGCCAATAGGTGTTTGCGAGTCTCTCGCAACACAATACCTCCGGTGGCTACAACGATTCGGTTGTTGCAGCTGACTTTTTTTGCTACCAAAGAGCCGATGATCGATGATCGAAGCTTCGGTCTTTCATCCGAAAGCACGATGGATTTGAGAAAATTAGACCTCATCAGGTTAGCATACCGGGCACGTTGATCGGGTCTCCGATATGTGCCTCGGCAGCTTGTGAGTTACATATCGGAGCCGAGTCTTAGCGTAGCCTTGCATTAAGGCCGGCCACTGTGGAGATTAGGAGGGATATGCACACCGACAATGGTGCAGAGTTACAGCGCGGATGCAGCTTGTTGACCTATGGCGGGAGGGGGTTCCCCTCTTTCAGCCTCGCGTAGCGATGTTTCGAACACAGTAGGGGAACAACGCCCTGGACCCTCAGGACAGCCACGAGAAGAAAGATTTGTATCAGCGAAGAAGCAGCAAACAAAGAAGAAAAGCTCAGAATCATGATGGTCTCCACCGAACAGTTTGCGGGAATTGATAGAGACTTCTTGCATACGAGGTGCGAATCCTAAGTGTGATTATGTGTGCTATATATAGCTACACAAAAGCGTGGGGATCGCATGCCGGCGCGGGACTAGCGGGGCGGGCGATCCAAAGCATGTCAAACCCGCCGTACTGTCGTATCCACACGAAACTACGCTGATAGCTTCATCTCATCGACGCCTCTGCTATGTATCTGTGCTCTTTACCCTTCAGCTGAAAGAACAGACCTCAGGCATGCTCTATGGAGTCTTTTTACCCCCTACACCTCCCCGACTCCGAATGACGAGCGATCGATTACACCCACGACTGGTACGATAAGCACGGCGCTGGACGACACACCGGCAAAACATGGTAGGGAGGAGGAGTTCACGGATTGATACGCAACACGAAGACAGTAGGAACGGAGCAAAGGGGAACGAAACAACGTCTGCCAACAATGAAGACGCTCTGAGTTCAGATCGGAGCGTGGATGCTCTCGACACTCGACTTGCAGCATCTTCCATTGACACCACGACCATGTCCTCGTCTGCCATAAGCCAGTCGGGCTACTCGACAGCCATGACATCGAACATGACTAACGACGACCGCTCTTCGAGCAGCCCTACCGCGACTACGTCCCACGCCCACCCCAGTCTCACGCTCCTCGAACTCGTGTCGAACTCGGCCTCGTCCTCTGCGCTACCGGACAGCTTCGACTTCAATGTCTCGAGAAGGGGGAAATACGTTACCGTGTACTCAGCATCGAACATCTGGCTCATACAGACGACGCAGCTGCCGAGGCTCTTCGCGCGCACACTTCAAGTCAAGCGCAAACCCGTCGCTATCGACATCACAGAAGACGGCTTTCTGCTTGCGGTGTTGTCGCGACCGTCACAGGTCGACTTGTACGAGATACACGGCGAGCAGGGCGGGCAGATCAAGATGCGCAGGACGGTGCAGCTGGTTCACGAGGCTAGCTCCCTCGTTATCTCGCCAGATGCGCGCATTCTGATCACAGGCAACAAGTTTGGTATTGAGGTAGTTGCGGTCTTCCCAGATGCACCTGCCACCGCGCGACGCACGCTTTCTGGGCCTGCGGGCGATGCGCTGGAGTTCTCGGACGATGGTCGCACGCTGCTCATCACAGGATATGCACGCAAGTCAGACAGCTCGGCTTTGTTCGTTTTGCCAGGCTTGTACGACGGTCCGCTTGACGAGGAAGGCGCCCCAATCCCACAAGCGCCAGAAGTCGTATGGACGGGCAGCGTGCTGTTCCCGGAGACCGCAAGGATAGCACGCCAGGCCACGCTGTTGCCAGACGCCGACACGGGGACTTTCAACGAGCTCTTTGCCTTCAACGCAGAGGAGGACTCGTGGGGGATATACGACATCGCTTGTCAGCGGTTCACGCAAAGAAAGATGTTTCTGCCTGATCATCAGCGCTGGACACGGTCCGAGTTCGTCGATGATGCAATGCCTGCCGTTTCGCTCAACGCCGATCTCGCCGCGGTGGCTCTACGGATGCGTGGCACCACCAACATATGGATTTATGAAGTGCCAGGATGGGAGTACAAGCCGAGCGAGAAAGCAAAGGTAGAAGCACCTATCCAGCCTTGTTTCTGCATACCGATACCCAAGCTTGGTGTTGGTGTGTATCAGGAGATCTGTGTGCTGCGCTGGGTCAAGATCAGCAGTAACATTCAGCGACTTATTGCTGTCGGGAACTCAAGCATCGCGCCGACCGAGAGCGACGTACCTGACGTTCCAATTGGATCAAAAGGTGTTGTCATTGTTCTTGACTTCGATAAGACGAAGCCTGTTGGAGGCGCTGTTCCTGTAACATCGAAAATGGAGTACGACCTTGATCCTTTATGCCCAGGGGAAGTGTTACCTGAAGGCTCCCTTGACTTCAATCAAGAGGTCGAGCTCATGAGAACGAGGACCTTGGCACAGCGCAGAGCACAAGATCAAGCGAGCGGTGCAAGACGTAGCTCGCGGAGCGGTGCATCATCTGTGCAGCGCTCGCGTACTACTGCCAGACCGCCGCCCATGGCAGATGAGGAGGAATTAACGGCGGAGGAAGCGCAAGCAGCCTTCGAGATACCGTACGACAACCAGCAACCCAGGTCACAGATGTCATTGGCACGAGCCGCAACCGTAGCTGCTGTTTCTCCTGCAAATCGCAGGCACTTACGCGCATTGCCTTTCCGCCCCTTGGAGTTCCGCCGTGCTGATGGATCCGGCCAGCGAGAGTTGCCACACGAAAGTGACGCCGACAACTGGGTCCCGCCGCCTCCTGCGTACACAGCGAAAGCTGAGGAGGCTGAAAGTGTCAGTCTGAGTCACCCTAATGCCCCACCAACAGGGCGTCGGTCAAGTCGCGGTTCGAGCCGTGGCTCAGGCTCAAGATCAGGAATACCTCCAGTGCCTGCACTTCCCATGATGTCTGCGACAATCAATCCTGCGCAGCTGTCACCATCTGGACCCTATCAGAACGCAGGTCAATCGTTTTCGGCGACCGACTTGTCGCTTCGACGACCGTCACTGATCCATCCTACGACATACCCGAGCCCACACTCTTCGGACTCAATGCGAAGACGAGGTTCCGCAGCGCACTCGCCACAGCAATTGGCCTACGCCCCGGTTGCACAAGCTCAATCCCCTTCTCAACAATCAGCATTAGCAGCGCCCCCGCTTCGACGTCCCTCTCTCTTTAACCGTCGCGCCGTCGAGAGTACGGTAGACTTGCGCTCACCACCTCTAACTGACCCTGAGCTACTACGTCACGGCTCGGTCCCTCTCGTGCCTCAGGCTGCGTCTATTCCACGCCGTCCAGTCGCTGCGTCACAAGACCGCCCCCTACCGCCAAACCCTCCCCTCAACCCCACCAGTACGCCAGTGCCACGGCATGCAACCTCTCCGCCGGCACACCTAAACGACCAAGCGAGACGGAACATGCTACCTCGGCTCGTACCGCCTCCCCAACAATTGGTCCCGCAAGATCGGTATAGAGGGGCAATGAGTGCGCCGCCTATGACGGATGGCTACGTAGGCGTACAAATGCCTACTCCAGGGGGCGCGCAGGCCCCGCATAGTGCGATGCCGGTGCTGACTGAGAGGACGGGTACGAGAGGGAGTGATGGGAGGAAGGAAAAAGGGAAGAAGAAGATGGGCTGTCTGGTCATGTGAAGAGAGGATGTGCTTTTCTGACGATGAGATTTTGGGCGGTGCGATATATACCCCTTGGCGTTTTGGTAGAGGTAATGGAAGCATTATCATGCAAGCGCGGTGTTCGTTCCCTCGCGTCCGAAACGCAGAATCGATCTTCTCCTAACGTTCAAACGAAAACCGGTCGCCAACCGGCATCGCATCGTGCTAGGAAACTTCCACAGTTGACAGCTTAGCACAGGCCCTTCAAGGTGTCACAACAGCCAGCCCAGCCATAGGAGGACGCACTAGTGCATCGATGACGACCCTCCGCTCAGCCTTGGCTGCCTCACCATGGGCAGGGACATCAGGCAACCGTTCCACGTACACCGCTCTTTCAAAGTAGAGAGGGACGCCTGCAGCTTCTATCCGTTACCTTCGCTGGTCTCATCGTTCCTTAATATCCTCCAGCCTTATCCTTGTCTCCAGTGTTCATTCACTTCGCTGCTCGCCCCAGAAGAGCCACTTTCGAATGGAACTCGAGTCAGTGTCTGTCCTTCGAGATTGAGCGTTTGACTGTCCAACTTGGCAATACTGGCCGTGTGATCAACAGCCTGCGAAGCCATTCAACCGCGGAGATTGCTTGAGGCTTCTGCGACACAATCTTCATGGGTGTGACCTTCTTGAAGGCACCCGACTCGTTGATACGCCAGGTTTTGACAAATACCGATATCGCCACGAATCGCTGGATTTGACGACTTCCTGCATTCGATTGGTTTCGATACAACGTAGACGCTCCCAGTTTGGATTCCTTCGATGCTGGATTCGGACTGTGACTTTCAGTGAAGCGATTCGGTATCAATGCTTGTCTTATCGCTGGGGGATACCTCAACAGTCTGAGATGCGGACAATATTGCTGTCGCATGATGCTTCTGGGCCCAAGCGAGTCCAGAACTTCCGCCCGCTCGATATTGGACCAAACCTGCACAGCTTTCTTGAGCTCATTTGGCGAAATCGGCAGACGGAAGGAATGAAGGGTTCATGTCAAGAAGATCTTGGACACGAGTTCTGGATAGACGCGCTCTGTATCGACCAGAACAACGATGACTAAAAAGGCCATCAAGTCCGACAGATGGCATAAGTCTACAGTTTCGCGAGTCGAGTGATCATCTGGCTTGGAAACACTGGGACTATTGCGCAGCTCAGTCAGCAAGAAAGTCGGAAAGACCTACTATTCCAGCTTTGTGAAGATCAATATTGGAAAAGAGCATGGATCGTTCAAGAGCTTGTCCTCGCGAGGGAGGCTTGAATTGTGATGAAAGATGGGTTGTTATCACTCAAACATTTCCTTCATCATGTCCATGACAGGAGCGAGCTAGCAAAGTTTCGCAAATACATCGGCGATCGACGTGAGGAGGGCGCCAGGCCAGAACTCTTGCACATGCTGGAAGCGTTCCAAAGCCAACAAGCTACGGAATTTCGAGACCGTGTGTTCTCTCTTCTTAGCTTGGTCAGGGAAGCTGACATGGTTGCGGTCGATTACAGAGCACGCAACATGGATCTGCTTTTCCCCATCTCCCAAGCCTGTGGCGCCCAGCACTGCTTCTGCTCGGTATCAATCATTGCCAATGCACTGGAGCTACTAACAGTAAACGATCTCTTTTATCCGACAAATGACGGTCCGTATATCAAAGTCAGTCTGGATTCATGAGACCACTCAAGGACTGACTGCGCGGCGTTTGAAATGGTTAGAGAACGACTATTGGCCTTCAGATCGAGAAATGACATGCTCGATGCAGGAGTTGTGATCATGGAGCCCCGGGATAGGTACTTCTGCTGGATAGGCATCAACACTCTCATCGTTATATTGTGGTCACCTGTGCTGGCCGGACTACCCTCCAACTTATGTTCCGGCATGAGATCCGGTCGACCCTTGCTCCCCGTCGAAGTCGGATTCGAATTCGCAAATGAGCCAACGATACGCAGCTCAGATAGAACTCCGATCCACGCCGCCTGGTTCCAGGTCTACATGTATCAGACGGCCAAGGTGTGGCCACGTCTTCTCAGAGAAATTGATCTCATGAAAGAGCGGATGATGTTAATCTGCGGAAACACTCAAGACGTTCCAGGAAAGCGCGACTGAGAAACTGGCGGGCATTGAGAGTGGAGCAAACGGAATCTACTGAGGGTGGCACGACCAGCTCAGCAATGCTTGCAGAATTCCTAGCCATCGCACTGACAGTGCAAGACACAGAGACCGAACTGGACAGCACAATGCTACAGGCAGAAGACGGTTCCGCACAACTTGCCGTGAAAATTGGCCTACTGGGTGCTCGTGCCAGATACCGCTTCGAACGAGAGATCGAACCTCTGTGGCTGCGTCACACTCAGTCGAATTTGGGTCTCTGACAGCCAGGAGGACACACACAAGATAGTAAGGATTCCTGAGAGTTTTATCCGTGAAGGATAACATTCGCAGCTTTGTGAATGGACGCGCGTAAATCCGAATTCGGATACTCTGCACAGTCATCACAACGTAACAATGCACGAAGATTGATAAAGTGCTCTATTTGCACATTGTTATAGTTATGTTCGAAATTGGTCGACGACCAGAAGACATATGTACAGACGAATCATACCGGGAAAAACACGTACAACAAAGTGTCCAGGAATGCGCATACAGCGTTTAGCAGATGTTCCTCGCACCGCTGCCAGTCAACGTCCAGTTGCTGTTATCCGCGCACGGAGATTCACGAACGGTCGTTCCATCAACCTTAAGCGTGATCCAGAGATCGCGAGTATTCGCAAACTCGGTGCGAGCGGAGACACGAACCTCACCGCCACCGTTGACAGTCCCACCACGGATGGAGACATTGTAGCAGTTCTCGATCAGAATGGCGTTGTTGCCGTTATTCGCGAGATCGACCGAAGTAATGACCGCACCACCAGACTCAGAAACACAGAAGACGCCACGGCCACCACCACGGGACTTGACCTTGTCGACATACACGTTGGTGTTGTAGTTGCCGTTTGCATTGCGACCATTGCGGTTGGCGAAGCGAAGAGTACCATATCCGGAGCCTGCACCGACGTTGTCGCCATCGACAAGACCGACCTTGACATTGATCGAGTTCTGGAGCAGCAATCCCGACTCGCCAACGTTGCGCGCGATGACTTGGTTGATAGTCAAGCCGTCGATGTTCCAAGTCTCGACAGCGTGCGAGCCAGCGCCAGTGACGCGGATATCGTCCATCTTGACGTTTGACTGGGCTGCGCGGTCGCGGTCGAAGCGGATTCCCAGACCACCGCTGAGGTTCATGGTGATCTTTCCGAGGACGAGGCCGTTGGCACCGGAGAACCGGAGGCCGAAGTAGGGGGCGCCGGTCATTGTGAGGTAGGGAATCTGGACATCGTTTGCGTTGGTGACCTCGATGGCGCCACGGCCGGAGCGGCTGGCAGCGTTGATGGTACCGCAGCCTTCGAAGATCTTGCCAGCTTGGATGGTGATGGTGTTCGCGCCGATGGAACCGGAAGCAATGACTGAGACACGCTGACCGGCGCTGATGGAATCGACAGCAGCCTGAACGGCGGCGCGGTAGTCTGAGCCGGTGTAGACGTTAGTGGAGCCTCGGGTTGCGGTGAAGGAGCTGCCGGAGCCAGTGACTCTGGCTGCGGGTGTGCCTGAACCGCACTGGGCGGAAACAGTGGAAACGAGCGCCAGCGCTGATGCGAGAAGGGAGAAGTGAACCATTGTGGCGAGGGTGGGATCAATGCTGATGATCCTTGAGCATCGTGAAGTGCGACTTATATACTATAGAAGAAGGCTTCGCATTCGGAATCGCAGTCGCGGTGTATCATCCTCCGCACTGTTACTTCGGTTGGAGGATCATATTGGCGATGTTTTGTGTAGATCTATTAGAGGTGTACCCTACTCGGCCTAAGCACCGAAAACATCTGGAAACTTTGTGTGACAGCTTTCTTAGCAGTCTTGGTCCCATATAACATTCGGCGAGTGCTGACCATTCCAAGAGTCTAGCGTCTTGCCTACCAAGATGGCGTCAAGTCTGGTGTGAAACAATGGACAGCCCTTAATACCGAACCCTAGGCCTCATCTTCGGCAAGCAAGTGTCTGCCGGTTTCATTGGTGCGCTACTGCAATGCTTGCTTCCGCTGCCAAGTCTTCCAAGACCCATTAGATTGGTGTCATATAACTCCGCCTTGCCCAAATTTGGAAACTGACTGGTTCTTTTGGGTACACGAGAACCCGGAAGAAACCATGTGAGGTCGATCACCCCGCAAAACGCTGGATGTACTTGCAATTCGGTCGCAGATATCCCGGCTTCCCCACAAATCAGTATACGCTGGGTGTCTTGCCGTTTGTCGAGACGTATCCGATGGCAGTGAAGTGTCGTACACCATGAGTCGATAATAGAATCGTGACTGATGCGATTGTGCAGCGAACCCAAAGGTACATAGCTCTGGTCCTCCATAGTCAGTATGGATGCGGGCTTCAAAATCGTCCTAGGGACACTCCTGGCACTTTCTCTCTTTGGCCAAGGTAAGCCGACCCAAAGCCGGTGTATATAGATCATATTGCGACCAAGGGGACAAGAACATTGAGTCGGGGCTCAAATCAACCCGCGGACTCCCATATATCTCGAGACGACGCTTGTGGGCTGTTAAGAGGTTTGGAGCAAGTTCTGTCCTTGCGTAAGTAGCGCCGGACGGTAGATGTGACACACATTGTATGCCCAAGACTGCTGTATGGACCCGGGATCAAGGACAACACAGACCGGGGAAGCGATCCTATCTTGTGTCCTGACCGATGCTTCTGTCTGTCGATATCTAACCCTCAATTCAAGTTGTATTCGTCGCGCTAGCATCGGCGGCAATGGAGAAATGATGTCGATACCCGAGTAAGAGCCCGCGATCAGAGACTGCGCAACAGGATTGCTTGGACTTGCTCGGTACCAGCAAACTCCTCGTGGAGATCCTTGGCCAAACTGACGCAGTTCTTGAAAAGCCAAGCTGTCGCTGATCATCGTCCAACGTGGTACTCCGGACATTGAGATCAGGCACTGACCACGCAGACCACAGCAAGATGTGAGAGAACCAAAGAGACAGCTTGAGGATGATGAGGAGAGTCCGTTCGACCTTCTTAGCCGTCGATAGGGCTTCATATTGGTTCAACCTGGTCAAAAGTCGACCTCTACCACCCCACCACCAAAACGAACCCTACACCGACGTGGGTGCCGGCAAAAAAGATGGACTCGCGGGGAATCGAACCCCGGACCACTCCCATGCTAAGGGAGTATTATACCACTAAACCACGAGCCCGTGAAGGCATTCAAAGCTGTTGTAGCTGATTTGATGAAAGTCAGGGTGAATTGAAACCTTATAACTCAACCCAAGTTTCAATCAACTTTCAAACGCAGAAAGAGACTAATGGTTTCGATCTGGAACGACTACTGTACAGCTTGGATCGATTGCGGACTGCGTTCGTTGAAATTCGTGCAGTGTGGTGTGGGGCGTGTGGGGCTGGACCGAGACTCAACGAAAGCTAGACTGGCCCGAACGCGGTGAACGAACATCAGGAAGATCGAAGAGGCTACTCAAACAGCATGTAGAGCTCTCTGCTGAGTTTCGTTGGTCGTTTGCGTAGTCATTGATGCCTTGGTTGGCTGCTCCTTCGAATCCTCGTCTTTTGGCGTCAAGTAAACAGCTATCGTAGGCAGAGCAACGCCTAATGCGAGTCTTCCGTAGCATAGGCAATGCATGACTGTATCCGCAAGATGTGTACGAGCAGCCTGATGTTTGAATGGGTCCACGAAGGCGATAGTCTCAGCGGCAGAAGTAATTCGGGTACGTTCGTTCGCGTGGTATAGAGCGTGGCGGCCAGAATCAGAATAGCACGGGACTGAAGAGGATATCAGGACAAGCGTGTGATGAGTTGACGTTGATGTTGATGTTGGTGCTGGTGTTATGGTTGCCACCGTCCTCGGACGCAGCTCCCTTCCATTGCGCTGCGTTACGTCATCACTAACCGTCCAACCACGACTTCCCCTCCGCGTTTAGCATCGCATACCAAGACATCAACATCAACCAGTTGCATTTTCATACCTCGAAATACGAGTCACACTACCATAAGCAACTCATCATGACCTCCCAAGGCCCTCCTCCAGTGCAGTTCTACGACATCCCCAACTTCACCTTCCACAATGGCGACACCCTCCCCAACGTACGCTTGGCATACCAGATCCTCAACCCGCGCCAAGAGAAGATAGCAGTGGTGCACACATGTTTCCGCGGCCGCCTCTCTACAACGCTCACACACGCGGACTACGCACTGCGCGACTACAAAGTAATCCTGATCGCTTTATTCGGCAACGGCGAATCCTCCTCGCCGTCCAATACGCCCAACTTCCCAGCTCGGCTCGAGTACATGGACTGCGTCAAAGCACAGCACAAGCTGCTAACCGAGGAGCTGAAGATAGAAGACGTCGATGTCATGCTCGGCTTCAGCATGGGTGGGCAGATCACGTACCACTGGATTACGACGCACCGGTCTTTTGTCAAGAATGCGGTGATTGTGTGCTCGAGCGCGAAGACATCGAGACACAACTTCCAGTTCCTGGAGGGCCCGAGGGCGGCGCTGGAGAATGCAAAGGATGCCGAGGCCGGGATTAGGGCATTTGGGAAGGGGTATTCGGCGTGGTTAACGAGTGCGGAGTGGTTCGATCAGGAACTGTATAAGGAGATGGGCTTTGATAGCCTGGAGGCTTGGGATGAGAATGCAACCTTCAAGGGGTATGAAGGGTGGGCTGGCGAGGACTTGTTGGCGATGTTGGGAATGTGGCAGCGAGGTGATATCACGAGGTGCTGGCAGAGCTCCGAGGGTGATCTGACGAAGGCGTTGAAGCATATTGATGCGAGGGTATTGCTTATGCCTTGCGAGACTGATCAGTACTTCCGTCCGAATGCCAATGAGAGGGAGGTACAATCACTCAAAGGCGGGCAGGTCGCGGTCGTGCCTAGCATATGGGGACACATTGGCGGTGGTGGCGCGAACGAGAAGGATGTTAGATGGATGGAAGGCAAGATTGCAGAGTTCCTGAAAGGTGGATATGCCTCTTGATAGTGACATAAAAACACAACCACCAATGCACGTTTCATTCAAAATAAAGGAGGATGGTTTGCGTACGATTTATTGCACGCGATACATGCACTTGCGGAGTGCCTGAATTGATTGCACCGGGCACCCGGCAAATTGAGGTAACGATCGGGCCAAATGTGCCAACAAAAGATATTTCTTGTCTGTTTCTGTGTCCCCAACGCAATGTCTGTTTAAAATGCTTTTTAAGACGGTGTAGGCAATGTTCACAACGTCCAACGGGCACCCATCGAGGCTGTTCCTGCATCCGCAATCGGTCCACTAGCGTTCGGCGTGCCTCGGCAAGGCTAACAAGGTGGATTCGACTCGACAACTCTCGATTGCCATCGGCAGTCCGCACGCGTATTTACCCCACGTTCGTCATTACCAAGCAATACAGTGCGTGACGTCTAGCCAACAAACATGTGCAATTCTACGCGGTGTGTGTATATATCGCCTTGACTGCAGCAGTGCTAGATTTCGATCCGCACTAGAGTTTCTTGAGACAGGAAATCAAGACGACCGAAATACACAGTTCAAAATGCCAAACATGAAGGAAGCCGTCATCGCTAAAGGTCTCAAGACTACCATCCAGGATGTCGCCATTCCACAGCCGCAGCCCGGCCAGGTCATCATCCAGGTCGTAGTATCCGGCAGCAACCCTAAGGACTGGAAGATCCCCGAATTGGTGCCCGACTACAACGCCAACAGCGGCGACGACATTGCAGGCATCGTCCACAGCGTCGGCTCGAATGTCTGGGAGTTCAAGAAGGGCGATCGCGTCGCCAGTTTCCACGAGATGATGACGCCGGGAGGAAGTTTCGCCGAGTACGCTGTTGGCTGGCAGCACACTACCTTCCACCTCCCGAAGGACCTGAGCTTTGAAGGTACGTCGGTCCATCTAGTCCCCAGTCAATTGCAACAAAAACTGACACTGATTCCTACCAATAGATGCTGCGACCATTCCCCTCGCCGCCATGACAGCAGCCCTCGGCATGCACCAGCGCCTGGGTCTCCCCGACCCATGGACACCCGCGACAGAGCCCACACCCCTCGTCGTCTACGGCGGCGCAGCAGCAGTCGGCGCCTACGCAATCAAGCTCGCAAACCTCGCCAACATCCACCCGATCATCGCCATCGCCGGGCGGGGTGAGAAGTTCGTCGAGGGCCTGATCGACCGCAGCAAAGGTGACACCATCGTCGACTACCGCAAGGGCAGCGAGGCCGTGGTTCAAGGCATCAAGGACGCGCTCAAGGGCCAGAAGCTCTGGTACGCATTCGATGCGACCTCTGAGCACGGCAGCTACACCAACATTGTGCAAGTCTTGGAGCCCACGGGGCATTTGACGGTCGTGCTGCCGGGCAAGAAGTACGAGGGTGTGCCTGAGAGTGTGAAGCTCACGACGACGAATGTCGGTGCGAGTCACAAGGATGACAAAGACTATGCGTATATCATGTTCAAGTACTTTGCGAGAGGGCTCGCGGAGGGCTTCTTCAAGCCGCACCCGTATGAGGTCATCCCTGGGGGTCTTGGAGGTGTGCAGAAGGGGCTGGAGAATCTGCGAGACGGAAAGGCGAGCGGTGTGAAGTACGTGTTCCGGATCGGAGAAACAGATGGTGTGAAGAGTGCTCTGTAGAGGAGGCGCCGGCCGAACGTGTTGAGTAGAGGGCTTTCTGAGGTTGTGTCCGAGGCGTCGCTATGACGCGTTCCTTTGGACGATCTGTGAGCATTTACGGTGCTTTAGCGTAGGATAGCATCGCTGTGAACTACCCAAATCCAGAGCACGCTCCTTTGAACACAACCATGTGCATGTGATTGCCGATGACCCACGTTACAGGAGATGCGAGCCGACCATGTTCATAGGTCGGCGCAGGCATATACACGCGATCATACACGAGAGTGAAGGCCATTGCAGCGATCAAATGCTACTTGGGTCAAACAAAATTGTTCTTCCGCAACTGTAGAAAATCTGGGGAAGGTCACAACGAAAGTTGGGGAACTTGGAGATAAGAAACTCCCCAAACAGGAAAGCCTCTCCGGAAACCACACTAACCCGCTGCTCGCGCGAAAAGGTTAAATGACAGCTTGTTCGGACTGACTCTAGAAGCATCCCGATAACCACCAATAATACTCCGAGACCTTATCGCGGAGCCTCAATCGGACCTGGAACCTCACCTATGCGCATCGTGACTCCTGTCAGTATAAGATGCCCACATCCTTACTCTCGCAAGCTCGGTCATGCCCACCTTGAATTCCTGCTATCCTTCACAAAAGAGGCTGCGAAGTCGGTGTGCGAGACCCACTTCTCCGCGGTTTTATCCTGCGGGAAAGTTGCGGAGACAGCTTGTAAAACAATAGGGCGTGGACGAGTAAGTAGATAAGGAGCCTGTTATATCCGAAGACGGAGGTTAGTAAAGCTAAAGGTAGGCTGCGCGCTGTCTTTCATCGTTGTGTGTCTTGCTCTTACTGCATTCTTTTCCACTTCTGTGCTTGCGTACTCACTCGATCCTCACGTGCATGCTTTCCCGTCACATATAGTCTCAGTTTCAGTGTGTACGGAATGTTGGAAGGGGAAGCTGCTGTCCCATCACCTCGCACCTTCCACGATGGGCATCTCCATCAGAGACAACAACAACATCCCTAGTCGTTCAAACCACCACCACCGCAACCCTCATCAATCTTCAGCCAGGCACGTCAAGGACAAGCGGATCTCGAACTGCGCCAGCGGTAGCAGATCATTGTCAAGTAAGGCCTGCAGGGATCGCTGCTTACATAATATACCAACGACAATAGAACGACTAGAAGGTCGTCTGTATAATCAGAGCAGATGCCACGCACCACAAGACACTCCAGGGTCGCGGCTGACTGCGAACTGAGCACTGCTGGGGCGACTGCCGTTGCGAATACCAGCCATCACCTCCAAGGGTAGCCACCTCGCATCTGCCTTCCCAGACTAAGCAGGTGTCAATGACCAACGCGTCGTCCCTGAGACAACGACACCTTCATCAACATACACGCTTGCCAACACCAGACCATCACCGCAGAGATACCGCCCGGCTGCTGACATTGCTCCCAGTGTTGAACTCGTCCAGCACCAGTTAAATCGAGAGCAGGCCGAGTACACTCGCAGGATTTCTGGCGCAACCCACAGATCACACACAGCCACCGCAGCAAAGCAATTGGTCCACCCGCCCCCATTTTCTCACCTCGCTCTTACATTCCCTAAAGGGCGCAGTAATACAGCTGTTTCCCATGAGCCTGTTTTACCACGCCACCGTCTCCACCAAAGTGCGTCGACCATTGCATTCAAACATCCACGGTGCGGCACATACTGGATTGTGTAAAATGTTCGTATTCAAATCATGGATATGCAACGCTAAAAGAACAGGACCAGACAATCACATCACTTCATCACACTCCGTCCAACAGCCACCTTTAGTGGCCGCCGCTCGAGTTCGAGTTATCCGCGCACGTCCAAGGCTTGGTGCCGCCATTCTTGGTGTACGAGTCCATGATACCGACAATCGAACCATAAGTGCCACCAATGAGGAGGAAAGTGCCAGCCACAATGACGAAGATGGACCATGCGACCATACCCTTCCAGCGCCAGTCGCGGTTGGATCGGTGCCAGTTGTCGTACAGCCACATGCAGCCCATGGGCTGGAAGCTCATGAGGGTACCCAGCAGCGCACCGACGAGCGAGACAAGGCCGCCGAAGACAGGGATGGCGGAGGCGATGACGTATGCGGTCAGAGAGACGCCAGCAGTGTAGCTGAACCATGTAATCCAGTGCTTGGCGGTGGGGGTGCTGAGGTGCTTTGTTCCGCGCAGAGTGCGGATGAAGAAGTACTTGGCGACGAGCTGCGTGAGGTCAGTACGTTGTCCGCAAAGAGCAAGGAGAACGTGGAACTTACGTGAGTGACCAGGATGACCGAGGCGAGCAAACCTGGAAGCGCGAGGCCGTAGCACACCTTCTTCATCAAGACACCTGCGGAACCCAACGCAGGCGACGCGACGTACGATCCGCAGTAGTAGTACACGACAACGCCGATGGCGATGTAAATCGATGTCATGACGAACTGGCATAGCGACAAGGCCTTGAAGTAGTCCTTGTGGTCCTTCATCTCGGACACGACATTGAAGTACGCGGGAATACCGCAGAACGCGAAGACAATGCTGGACAGAGCAGCCGCAGCCTCGGCGAAGGTGGGCGACTTGAAGAGTTCAAAGTCAGACTCCCAGGGGCCGAATTGAGGCGCCGCAGAGGGACGATCCTGGATACCGACTGAGACGGTGAGGGTGATGACTGTAGTCGTTAAGGCACATTCTTTGGTTCAAGGTTGCGCGAATACTCACTAGCTGACATGATACCAAACAGACCAACCCACGCAATCCAGGACAGCTTGCTCAGAGTCTTGATCGAAGCAAGCGCGAAGCCAACAAAACAGGCCACAGCCACGAAGATGGCAGTACATGCCCCATGGTCGGACAGCGAGTTCAATCCGATGGAGATACCCAGCATACCGGAGCCAGCAACGCACGTCCACACTGTTCTCGTCAGTCCACATGCTCAACTCTGGGGTTCTGGAGAACCATGTTTCCATAAGGTAAGGACCCACACAAAGCGAACGCCAGACCGAGCACCTCGCGGCCTGCGCGCCCAAACAGCTTCTGCCCCACATCCTCGATGCCGTACGTCTCGGGGTGACGCATCTTGAATGTGCCGACCATGTAGCCAGACCAGAGCGTGATTCCACCGATGGCGAGCAGCGAGATGATGCCCGGAATGAGACCCAGGGCGTCGAACGCCGCTGGGATAGACAGCACACCGAGTCCGATCTGTGTCTTCATCATGATGATGGATGACCCCCACCAGCTAACCTGCTGGGCGTCAATATGCGTTAGGTAAGGATCGCAGCATGGGAACATACGCTGCGATAGTTGGGTCCTCCTTCGACGACCTCACCGAAGACGGCATCGGTCTGTCCCTGCGCGTTGGTGTCCTCGGCCTTCAGCTGGCTGCCGTACTCGATGTCGTCGCCCATTTTGTCGTTGGAGAAGCCCATGTCGCTTTGTGTCTGATCCGGGGTATCAATGAGAGATGGCACACGAGGATGAGTATTGCCTTGGTGGACGACGGTACGCACTTTATGCAGAATTCGTCGGCCCGACCGACATCGGCTGGCACAGACGCAGGAACGATGTGGAGGTCGCCCACGGCGCGCCCATTGTTTCCCCAGGTGCGTGGGTCCCCTCGCAGTGGTGGACACTGGTGGTTTATGCTCGCGCTGACGAATGAGCCTGGAGCCGCGAAAGACCGAGAAGGGTTGGTCTGGAGCCGCATTGAGCCGCTAAAATTTGGTGCAGGTACAGCGAGGTTTTGCCGGGCTAAGCCCAAGAGGGTAAATCAACTCCATTTTTTACATGGGAGCATGTCGCCAGTCTCACGATCCCGCGGATCGCGAGTTGAGCGCGTTCGAGAGCACTCTGGGGGAGCTCAGCAGATGTTGCGATGGCGATGTGGCGCGGCCAAGCTTCACCACAAGGCCGCCTACCTCAGCGACAACGCCTCACAACTCTTGATAAGCTTGCGAGTAGGGACCACACCAGGGACCAAGCAGTCCGGACCAAGTGAAATAGACGCTTATCTTTTGTGGATTTCTGGGCACACCGGAGGTGCGTTGTGGGACGAGGGTCCGCCCAGGTCCGTTCAGGTCCGTCCAACAACGCTTTCCTTGATAACGCGGTGCTGCGAAATAACGAAAATACGTCATATTCGTTATATGCTCATGAATGATTTTGTCAGATGCCAGATAGTAGAGATAGTAGAAATTGGGTTGAGGAATATATAGCAGAATGGAGTCTCGCAAAGACTGTATACGCATCACCTAACAGTCGTTACAAGGGTGATAGAAATATTGTTGCTTGATCATTATACGGTGATGTACAAAACGCTGCAAAAAGCTACAGAACACTCGTCATAAGCCCGTGGACGCTACATGGTGGTATCAAAGGTTCGTAAATAGAAAATCAGATGGTGAGCGAAACATGGTACGCTCAAAAAGCTCATGCTCATGCGACGGAATGGTATGCTGTGTGCCGCGATGCCGTGAAGTCGTTACATGGTGGTATCAAGCGCAGGAAAACAAGGGGGCGCGCGTGTACGGCGGAGTAGGTACGGGCGAGTATGGGGACCCCAAAACCCCAGCTCGAGCGAGCGTGCTCGACGCGAGGGCCGGAGGGAGGAGAAGTCCGGGCACGCAAAGCAGGATTTGTCCACTGCGTAAGCACTGCTTTGCCAAGCGGCAGCAAGGACGCTCCGGTGCGCACGGCTTCTGGAAGCATGGTGAAGCATGGCGGAGGTGTGGGCTGGCACCTGGACTGACCCAGTGCTGTAGTCGCGACCTGGGGCAGAATTGGTGTTATGTAAAAAGCTGCGCGTTGCGGTGCGTAGCGCAGAGCCTCAATCTGGGGGAGTGTAGCTGTTATGTAAAGCGTCGGAGGATCAGTCTGGGGCAGGTGTTGTCGTTATGTAAGACGCTGGGTAGCGCGCGAAGCAGTGGGCCCCGACATGACGAGGGTGCCCAAGGCGCCTTGGGGACCACCGCTGTTCGGCTCAACGTAGTACCTGCTCCCAATGCTCTTGCGGATCTTGTCCCTACGCTTCTCTGCTGTGCGCTCCTTCAGCCGGTCCTTGATCCCGCTGACCCCAATGTACTGCACCTGATAGCCCTTCAACCCCGGGATCGCGCGGCCATGGCGCCAAGACTGACGCTGACTAGTGCCGGGGCGCTCGAAGGAAGCTGAGGAGCGGAGACTAGGCTGGGATCCTCGCTTGCGGATTCCGCTGCTGGAGGATCGGAGAGGCTGTGTGGAGTCGAGCAGGATGCGGGGTGAGGATGTGTGTTGGCTTGTCTTTGGTGACGACGGGAAGTGTGGAGGGAGGGTGACGTGGTGGCGGCGGCGATTGGTACCGTGTCTTTCGACGCCGAGAGAGTTGCCAATGAGGAAGCCGCCGGAGCCCTGGAAGCCGTTTGTGAGTCGCTTGCGCAGGGTGTTGCGGCGCCGTGGGTACGGCTCCGGGCTGGGGTCCTCGATGTCGCTGGTGTCACCACCTGAGGGGAGGACGTTGTCTTCATCATCCGAGTCGCTGTCTTCGAATCCGTCCCAGAAGCCGCGCGGGCGCCAAAAAGGGTGGAGGGTTCCGTCTTCGTCGTTGACTGTGGGGACCTCGGGGTTGCGGTGTGAAGACTGTGAGCGCGCGTGCGACTCGCTGTAGTAGCGGTCGCGGTTGCTGGAGGCTCGAGTCAAGAACGGGGAGATGAAGTTGTCTGAGTAGCGACGCGCACGCTGGACTAGGGAAAGGCGACGCTGGGGGTGCGAGTCTGAGTGTTTAGGCGGACCCGGTGGACCAACTTCGAGCGTCCGCTCCAGTTCCTCAGCAGGTGTTGGCGGAATGAACATGATCTTGGGGGGCTCTGGCGCAGACCGAGGGTTTTTGAGTGGAGAGTCTACACCATCAGGTTGGGGTACGTCGATCTGCATGGGTGGCGTAGACGGCTCGAATGTGAGAGTTGGTTGGGTCGGCGCCTGGGGTGTATGAAATACCTGTGGGGATTCTTGATGACCATCCATGGCATCGACAAATGGTGGCGTTGGCGTCCGAATCACTTCTTGACGTAGTTCTACGCCGTCCTGCGAGTCGAAGTAGGCTCCATCGGTCAACTGCCTCGGCTCAGGCATCATTGAGTTGACACGCGAAGGTTGTTGCACCACGAGCAGGGAGTTGTTGTTGTGCGGATAGATGCTGACGGCGGTAGCCTCGCTGACCTCGATAGGTGTGTCAGAAAATTGCGAGAAGGGGGTCGATTGCGAATAGAGATGTCGGGCGTTTGCGTGCTCTTCTGTCCGGCCCGTGGACCTGTCAAAGCTGATGCGACGATGCTCGTCGGACGTCCTCCTTTGCCAATCGTAGCTGCGGCGGGAGAAATCATCAGGGGTGCCGCGATCGTAGCTGTGTCGAAGCTGTGATTCCTGGAGAGGTGATGTGCGGTCTTGGCTGAGAGAGCTTCGGCGGCGTTCCTCTGATCTCCCCCTTGACGATCGAGACCCTCTGCGTACAGGAGGCGACAACTGGCTGGGTGACGAGATGGATTGCTGACGTTCAGGTGAAGCCGGCATCTGATCTACCGTCGGAGTGGGCACAACCTCGTCCGGGGCCTCGCGCTCGGCGACAAGCAGACGCACACGGTCGAGGAGAGCCAGCGGCGGCGCCTTGTCTTCCGGGTCGTTGTCGTATACGCTGAGCTTGCGCTGAGCCGACTCAAGAACATGCTCCATCGGATTGCGAGGTAGAGGCTTATCAAGGTCTCCAGGGCGACTGGAATCTGAGACAACTCGCCGGTGGCTGTTGTTGGCCGGCGGAGGAGATGAGTACGGCAGCTGTGGCGACTTGACGGGTGGGCGAGAAGACGGAGCCGTGGCGCGCTGTGGGCTTTGTGGAGGCGACAACTCGACGAACTGTCTTGTCCGAGCAGGCCCTGCCGCATGCACTACAGGCTCGGGCGCTGAAGAGATACGCATACGCGGGCTTCTTTCAGGTTGCCTCTGGGAGTTCGATCTGCTGAGGATGTCGGCTGCAGGCTGGAGGATCCTGCGCACAGACTCCTGATGGGCGAGAGTATATGCAGAGCTGTCAATGGTACGACTGCTACGCACGGAGAAGGGGGAGGTGTTGCGAGCTATCGAGCTCACCGAGCTGACTGCACCGAGAGTCTCTGAGTCGGTGCTGAAGCGCTTGTTCCGGCCGGCCAGGTTGGCTTTCTTGTGCACCAGCCTGTGCAATGGCACGTCCTCGGATGTGATTGAATTGCGGTTCGAATGAGTGGCTGATACGCGGCTGAGGGGCGAGGCTGATTCCTTGCGCAGCGCCATGTTTCTGCCGGAATGGCGGAGCGTGCGTTGGCGCTGTGGAGGTGTGGTGATGACGACAGCAGCAACGACAGTCGAGGCTACAGAGGCTGTGGATAGGCGCTTGCTCTTGTTGTCGTGGACGGGCTCCTCCGGCGCGGGACTGACTTCGGCAGGCCATCCAATGGACTGGGCGAAGTTTTGGATGGACGGGCTATGCGGGCTGTTGCTGCTCGCCTCTACGCGCTCACGCAGGCCCGAGCCCCGTCGCGACCGCGTGCTCATGGCGGGCGAGGCGGCGCCTGCTGTGGTGTCGAGAGGCTCGGGCGCTTGTATGGGAGACGAGGCGGAATCCTGCTTCTGTTTCCGTCGGACTGTCACGTTCCTCATCAGCTCTGTGTTCCACTCCCGATCTGGCAGCCCGTCCACGATGGGAAACTCCTGATCCTCCTCGGCGCCCGCCACGGTATCGTCTTCAAAGCTGGGCGCCTCCAGCTTCGGGCTTGGGTAGAACAGCCGCGGCTTCTCCGTGGGCGTGGCGTCGTCATCGTCATTCTCGAAGGCCAGGCCCAGCCCGCGGTCCTCCTCCACGGTGCTCAGTCGGTCGACGAGGGGTGTGGCAGACCGGCTGTTGCTGGGCTCGGACGACAGGTCCTCTCTCGCTGTCGTGAAGGACTCGGCGCGCGACGACGGGTAGGCGAAGAGCGGCGGGCGGTCGACGGAGAGGCTGTTGGACGGGGCGGTGGTGTTGGAGCCGGCGGTGCGTGGCGGGCTCGGGTCGGGCGTGGGCGGACTGCGTGCGTTCACGGGGGTGCTGAGGGCAGACTTCTGGGAGACAATGGAGCCGGCCATGCTGTTGCGGTTGGGCGGCGGCTCGAGGCTGGTGACTTGCGGGCAATAGGCGACGGGCCCGTCGCGCGAGATGCTGGGCGGCGTGGGCGGCAGGCCGTTGTTGTCTGGGCCGTTGGCGATGCCCGGCGAGGCCAGCGGCGTGCTCTGCTGGCTGCTGGCGACCGAGTCTGTGTCATGTTCCGACTGCGAGTCGTCGTGCTGCAGCTGGAGGGGCGCGGCGGCCGGCTGGATCTGGCGATAGCTGTCGCTGCGGCGCGAGTCGTGCTGGCGGACGGGACGCTTCGACGGGCTGGTGAGGGCTTCCTCGAGCAGAGCGTAGGCGTCTGGCTGTAGAGCTGACATGGTGGCAGGCCGCGTCCAGCGCTACGAAGACGACATTCCGGTGGAACCTGTCTGTGGGTGCTCCTCGTGGCTATGCGACGCCGGCGCCGCTCGCTGCAATCGCTGCGGACGCGAGATGGGACGTCGGCCGTTAAAGTGGGCAGCTGCAGCTGGTGACGCAGCCCTCGGCTGGCAGGCAGCGCGCCAAGGCAGGCGTTCGCGGCGGATGGCGGGCTGCAGGCGACGGCGGGCGGTCGCACAGTGCAGAGGCAGAGGTCGCGCGGGCAGAGGAGTCGTCGGTGTCGGTGGTGTCGCACAAGACTCTGCTGCGCGGCAGGCCGTGTCAGATGCGGGATGCGCAGAGTTGGGGAGGCTGGGAGCGCAGACGCCTGGCCTGCGCAATCCAGCTGCACCTCTGTCTAGGTGCATGGCTTCGGCGCAGAATTGGTGGCGGCCGGATCCCTGCGCATTGTGTCAGCCGCAGCAGACAGGCACCAGACGACTGTCGCTGCAAGAATGACGCTGCATTAAAAGCAACGCAGATTCATCATAGAGACATCGGAATTGGGATCCTGCTTGCTGAACCGCTACTCTGAACCGCTGGACCTTGAGCTCATCACTCGTGCTAAGTGCTAGAGCAGTGGGCCCGCAGCACGAGCGCGCCTAAGCTTCTTCCATCTTGACTCCCCACTCCACCACGCAACCCCTCCGACATATGCACTGCTGTGTGATGAGCGCGCATAGAGCGGAAATCATGTGTTTGCCTGTCATGCTTCTCCGTGCTGTTCATTGCTATCTGCACTCTAATATGAGGGCACTGGTACAGCCACAACATAGGCACCGCTTGTGTGCCGCCTGTGGTCTGACAACCGTTGCAGTGTTTCCTCCGCCGATACACGACATGCCAGAATCTCCAACTGCCTCAGCCCAGATGGTGCGAGCGACGGCCAGCCACCTTGCTGACACTTCAAGACTCATGCTGTCGACATATCGATCGTGATCAGAATTCCAACGACACCTTCCCAATGGCTTTCCCGCCCTCGATGATCTCATGCGCCTGCCTCACACCTGCCTCGTCCATCTTCAGCTTCTGAGTGTTGTGGCATTTGACATCGCCGTTGTCCAGCAGCTCCCTCAGTTTCTCCAGAATCTTCCCGTGGCTCTCTGGTTGCACACCATAGTACGGCTTGGTGCCCAGCAGCGCCCAAACAAACGTCAGACTCTTCGCCATGAACTCCGTCCCATACATCGGCATCTCCTTGTCCTGCACAATAGAGCAGACCTTGCCAAACGGCGCCAGAATCTTTGCCGCAGGCTCCAGATATCCTGACGTTGGCGTGTGCGTGATGAACACATACCTGATCGGGACACTGAGCTTCAGCTCGCTCACCTGCTTAACCAAGTCCTCGCGATGATTGACCGTATGCGTAGCCCCTCCGACATCCCTCGAGAACTCCACAGTCTCGTCCCTGCTCGCAGTGGTAACGACAACCGGCATCTTCAGCACACGCCTCGCAATCTGGCTCGCCACACTGCCCACACCACCTGCCCCATTCACAATCAGAATCCCCGCATCTTCGTTTTCTTGGATCCCCAGGCGCTCGACCAACGCCTCCCACGCCGTGATCCACGTCAACGGCATACTCGCCGCCTGTCCCCAATCCAGCGTCTTCGGCTTCATCGCCACGCTTCTCGAGTCGACAACTTGGAACTCGGCATTACTGCCCTGCCGGATCGGGCTGCCTGCGTAAAACACTTCGTCCCCGGCAGCAAATTTCGAAACAGAGGGCCCGACGCTTTCAACGACGCCCGCAGCATCGAAGCCCAGGATTTGAGGCAGAGATGGGGCACGCGTGTAGTAGTCGGGGTAGTCGTCGTACACCCCGGCGCGAACTTTGGTGTCGACGGGGTTTATGGAGCACGCTCTGATGCGCACGAGGATGTCGTAGCCTTCAGGATTGGTAGGCTTGGGTACTTGGGTGGTTTGGAGGTTGGTCGTGTCGCCGCGGTTTGTGACGGCGATGGCGTGCATGGTTGGCGTGTCTGAAGACATGTTGGGTGTCGTTCGGTGTGTGTATGAGTGCTGATAGTGTGCTGGCCGGCTTCAATCACTCACAGCATGGCTTCTGATATATGCTCGTCTCTGTCATCCACATACACGTAAAGATGACCGATATGTGTGACGTCATGTCGGCAGATCTGCTTCATCTCGAAGACAGAGCCTTTTTCTTCGTATATCGTCGAAGATGCCGCAAATGTATGTAGCAATCGGAGTGATGCTAGACTGCCTATACAGAGGCCAAGGCGGAGGTCAGTATCTGGGACCGACTACCGTGGTATCTCACAGAGGCTCCACTTGCGGCGGAAAGCGCAAGACTCGGCCGTGATCCACAGTACATTCCTCAGAAGAGTCCATCGCAAGTTGAGATCTTCAGGAGTCATGAGTAAGGCATGACGACGCAGCACGTGGGTTCCCGGGTCAACTGTCGTAGGCATGGAACCTGAAACACGTAAACAGCGCACTGAATGGCGAACTCGTTGACAACCTCCAAGAGGGCACGCTCTGGCAATGAGCGGTCGGACAATCGCACAGCAGCCCTGGAGTCGTTCAGGACTACTCGGATACCTTGGCATGAGGTAAGCAGCCCTACAGTGTCTTGGTACAGGTAAGCTCGGCGTGCGACCGAGCTGGACGAAAAGCTAGCGGGAGATATAGCGGCTCTCGGACCCTCTCGTGTATCGTAACTCGAAACACACTTGAGCGCAGATCTCCCCTTGGTACGAGGGAGTAGACAACGTGACACTGCACTCTCACAGTCAGAGTCAGGCACCAGGCACGAACACCGACTGAACACCTGCACGCATGTCCACATGCTGGGTTCACACGCTCACTTCCTCGCTTTGCCGCTTACCATGCAATCATTGACATGCAAGTGAAGCCAACGTCACGCGCTAACCTCGAGACAGCTAGACTCATGCAAGTGTGGAGCGAACCGTGTGGAGATAAGACGCGGGCGCTGGTCTGTTTCGGGCTTGCTGAGATTTGGACACAGCGGTTTGGGAAGGTGTGTGAGCTCGAGTGGCAGCATCCGACGATTCTAACCATCTGTCAAGTACCTGCACCAGAGGATGCACGTTCAGGGGAAGATTCTGGAAAGCAGAAACGTGACATGTTCAAGACGCTGCTAACGCTGCCACGCAGCCAGGGAACCCTGCCCGGCGGCGGCTAACACTCTCAAAGGCGCCGTTGTGAGGCTACATTCAACCCCACAGGACCCTTTAATAAGGGCCGAGTATTAATAGTCGCAGGGCAGAGCAGCGAGTTTCAACCGTCGCAGGATCAACGACGACGCGAGCAGGTCGGCGTGCAGGCAGTGCGTGAGCAGCAGTGTACGGATTGTGATCTTGGACAAGTCAAGTCGTAGTACGCTCGTGTCGTGAGCAGCTAGTACGCAAGCCTGTCTGTGCGCGCGCAGAGTACGATGGATGTGGGGTTGGTGGTGCTGGCTGGCTGTCGTTGGAGATGAAGACGAGACAGCGGCCTCGGTTTTGACAGCGTCTTGACAGAGGCTCTCTCCCTTGACGTGTGTCGAACGAACGATAGCCTTACCTTTGTAGTAATCTCCCGCAGCGGCAACACTCGCAGCACTACCGTGATAAGGTCCCTGGCAACAGTCGACTAGCTAGTCTCCTTCGGAAGTTCGTACCCTGATCATTTACTCCGCTTACCAGAGGTCGCACCGCAGCTAAGAGGCACCGGTTCCTAGGCGGCTCTGCTACTCTGTCCAGGGCTGTTGAGGGTTCATCTGCGCTCCTTGCCTGCATTTTCACCGCAAATCAATTGCAGACATTGGAGGTGCAAGGAGGTGCAAGCCTGTTTCGCATATCCCCTCCACTCGGACACGTACTCTAGCGCGGCCAGCCAATCGACGTCGACGACAACGACGACGACAGCCGCACGCCAGGCACGCGAGCAGCACGCCTGCACCCCTCCACCGCCCAAAGTCCCATACATCGCTGAGCGATTGGGCACCCTCGCACGCACATGATGGTCGACGCACGCCTCGACGACGCCCGCGAGGCCGGCAACAAGCTGCTCAGCAAGGGCAGCCGCTGGCGGACCAAGTACTTCGCCAAAGACGAGCCCGCGCCCGAGGAGCAGCGCCCGACGAAGCGCGCCGACACGTTCAAGCTCAACGACGACGTCAACGACTTCCTCAAGCCGAGCACTGAAAAGGCGAATGCTCAGCAGACCCAGCAGCAGGCCACCCAGGCGTTCCTCGCGCAGAAGCCCCGCATCGACGTCGCGCGCGCGCAGCGCTGGCCCGGCGCCCAGGAGATCCTCAGCAGCGCTGCAGCGAGCGGCAAGAGCCCCGGCCCCGGTGGCCTGCGGACGGGCACGCGCAAGCGGGGGCTGACGGTCAGCTTCGACAGAAGACAGCCCGACGTGATCGGCCATGGCGGCGACGAGTGCGAGGAGCCGTCGCAGGAGGTGTCGCGGCGGAAGAAGGCCAGCAGCATGGGCGAGGCAGAGCGTCCGGTGCAGCAGAAGACGTCCAGCCAGGACGACGCCCACGTCACCGCCCGTACGCCGCAGTTCAACGGCATGGCCCGCTCCGACAGCCAGGCGAGCACGACGGCGCCCCAGCGCACCAGCTTCACCCGCACCCTGACCAGCCAGGGCGAGATGTCGCCGCCGCTGCAGAAGAAGCTCGACATGGGCAGCATCAACACCTACGCACACCCGCCGCCGCCCGCCCCACAGCGCATGGGGCCCATGGGGCTGGGCGAGCGCCCCAAGGTCCTCTCGCGCGCCCCGACCGGCTTCGACCTGCTGCAGAACGACCCGCCCGCCGCCCGCCGGCCCAGCAAGGACTCGGCGTACTCTGCCTACTCGCAGGACTCGGACAGCAACGTGTCGCCCGTCGTCGAGCGCAAGGCCCCCGTGCTGCCGCCCACCCAGGAGGAGGACGACTTCCGCCCGCGAGCCCTCAAGCGCACGCAGACGGGCTTCAGCACCATGGGAGACGACTCAGACAACTCGTCGCTCGAGCAGGTGCCCTCGGCCCCCCAAGTGCCCCGGCTGCCCGAGTTGCGCTCCGTCGAGCAGGACGACGACTCGCCGCTGGAATCCAGGGCGCTGCTGGCCGAACGCTTCCTGCAGAGCGAGCCAGAGGATCCAAACTCGTTCTCCGCCAAGGTCAAGCACAAGATGAGGGCCGAGGAAGGGCGAGCGCTGCACGAGGCGCAACAGCGCGCCGCAGACGGCAAGCGCGGATCAGACGCGAGCTCCCTGCAATCAGACCCGTTCCAGGTCGGCACACCGCCCACGACGTACAATACCTTCATGGGCGGCAGGACACCGCCCTCCGCACCGCCGGTCCAGCCGTCACGACAGTCACCACCGCAGACTCGTCCCGTACAACCGACGCAACAATCGCCTCCAGGAGCTCTGGACGCAGAGGATCCGTATCGCTCAAGAGCACGGGGGCCCTCACCAGGACGCAGGCCGATGCCTCCGGGCGCGTTCCCTTTGGATACAAACCCGCATCAGCCCTCGTCATCCGTCTCTACACACCAAAGCAGGCCCTCGGATGCCCACTCGTCACCAGGCAGGTCCGAGGCATTCTCAGCCACAACTACCTCATCTCTTCAGCAGTTCCCATCCGCAACAGAAAAGGCACCAGTCTCAGCTAAATCCCTCCAGTCGGCTGCAGATGAGCTTCACTTAGATACACCGTCCGCTCTACAGCCCGCGAAACCACCAACGCAATCACAACCACCACAGGCCCAGCCTAGGACACAGGGCTCAGTCTCGCAATCACAGAACCTCCTGTCGCAATCGCAAGGTTCCCAAGGTTCGGTCTCACACCCCGCGGAACCAGCCTTTACCATCCGGCCAAGACAGGACATCAGTATGAGATTAGGGGGCTCGCTTGCTCGTTCAGACACAAGGATGCTTGGAGACACTGCGTTCAAGGACTTTGCAGAGCGTGTTACACACATGAACGGCATCTTTAAGTTGACGGCACAGCTTGGCGGCAATGTTCACGACCGCTCACCGACGCAGTGGGCTCGAGTTGCGACATGGTGGTTTTTGAAGGGCCGTGCTGGTATGGAGAACTTGATCAGAAGCCGACCCAAGACCGCAGAGCCCCAGCAAGAACGTCTCACGCAGCCGCACGTCGATCTGGCCAAGGCTTTATGGGTCTGTGCCGAGGTCCTCTCTGGCCATCCTGCATTGGCGCAGTACGCTGGCCAGCCAGAAGACGCGAAGGCAGATGTGGCCAGGCAAGCTGGCGATGTTGCAGCTACTGAGGCCTTTGAGATCAAGAGCGCAATCTTCCACTACATGAAGCTCCTAACCGGGTCGATGAAGAAACACCAAAGCATGCCTCCGACAGCAGCTCTGATCCAGGGTCAGAATCAAAATATTTGGGAAGAATACCCCAAGTTCGACCCAATTGCTGGCAGTGTACTCTCGGGCATCAAATACAAGCAGGTCAAGAACGGAGCGCAGTCGCAGCCGCACAGTTTGTCGCAATACCTGCCGCTGACTGACACGAAGAACGAATTCTGCTACTTCAGGATGTTCGCTACAGCTACCATGTCCACTGACGACCCAAATACTGACCGAACGCCCATGTCCACCGCTATCACAGTGTTGCGCTCCAAGGAGGAATACTCGACTAAGCTCGCTATCTGCAGCCAAAATGAAGATCTCAATCTGATGGTCGGGCTCAATCCTGCTGCCGGACCCACCTGGAAGGACATCAGCTGGAAGAAGCAGTCGCGCCAGCTTTGCCTCCAGCTGCAACATGGCTTCGTCCTCAATCTGGAGTTGAACGACGGCGACTGGCGCAATCTGTGGGCGATTGTTGATCACACCAACCGTGTGGAATCGAGCATGCGGGAGCGAGCCAACGAGCGTTTCTCCTGCAAGCTCTACCTGCGAGAGGCGAGCTACAAGGATCCCGCAAACCCAGCAGCCTTCCCGCAAGAGCGTGTGCACGGGTGCAAGCTAATGGTCTTCGAGAAGTTTGACCGCAGCAGCGAAGGCACGGGGAAGCGCAAATTGCATCGTGGCTACAGGCTTGTGCTCGTCACAGCTCAGAAGAACAAGCAACTCAGCTTCGTCGAACACGAGCTCGGCACGAAACAAGAACCCATGAACTTTGAATATGTCACCGAGAACGACCAGTCTCCGGCTATGCGACTGCACTTCCGCGAAGGCGCTGCCGAGCAGAGACCGAGAGTTTGCACCGTACACCTCGTCTTCCAGGAAGCCAATGACCGCAACCACCTCTTTGGCACATTTACGTCTATGAACATCGCGCCTGGCGAGATGACGTTCGCTCAGGTCCCGCTCAAGTCGTTCAGCATCGAGAGCGCGGACCAAGCCGATGCATTCAGTGCTGTCGGTAGCCGCGTGCTCGGGAAGCTGCAGTGGCAGGAAGCGAAGACCGTGAACCAGGATCCTGAGGCTGCCGGGTTGGAAGCCGCACCCACAGTGATGAGCGAGAGTCTCCGGATTGTCTGTCGGCACAGCGCGGGCATCATCTCAGATCGCATGAACCTGGGTAAGTCTTTTACTCCATTTGATTTATCTTGCTCTAAAGGGCAATGGACTGTAAGCATACGATACTAACACACCCAGGCCCCGGCGAGATCCTCGTCCGCCTCCCCACCGACGGCGCTGCAGACCTCACGCTCCTCCGCAACCCGCAGCAAGACATGGCCGTTGCGGTGGATAGCAGCCGCACCGAACCCGGCGTTCCCGACGCGCTTGCAGAACTCCTCCGCACACTGACCAACGCCTCTACCATCCGGCGTCTAGCATTCAATTCGTTCAAAGATCTGCACGCGTTCCAGCTCGCCGTGACGGGTTTCGAAGTGAAATTCGACGGGTGCGTTTCCCCTCTGCTCCTATCATTCCTCATACTGTAATGACCGTGTCACTAACACCGCCCAGCATTGCCTCCACATTCTCCATCTCGCGGCGCCGCATGGTCGTCCCAATCTACAAACAATGGACCGCCTCCACCATCCGCCTGCAAATCGTGTCTCAGGACAACGTAATCCAACTCCTCGCCTTTTTCGAAGACTTCTCGCACGCCGACGCCATGAACTTCCGGCTCAGCAGCATGGACACGTTCGAGAAGAAAGACAGCGGGGGCAAATACGGGTTGAAACTAGTAGACGCCAAGTTCGCTTTGCCTGTTGATCAGAGGAGGGGCGAGGGGAAAATGCAGAAAGCGGAGGGACGCATTGCCGGGTGGACGGGCACGAAGAGGCGGTTTGTGTGCTTGGATGAGATTGAATATCCCGGCGAGCACGACGATATTCTGATCATGTTTGATTCCGCGGAGGGTAAGTCTCCCTTTCGTACAGAGGGTGGCATGCCATGCTAACAGACAACAGCGAGAGATCTCTTCGCCGACGCCCTGCCCGCGGCAACCATGGAGCGCAAATTCACCGTCCGCCGGAAGATCTGAGCACCCGCTCCTCGAGTATCCATCACCTGATCCGTCACCATTCGCTTCGACACCCCCAGTCCCGGGTTCCCTGGTTGACAGTTGCTTTTCCTTTGTCATGTTCCCTGTTTTCTTCGCACACAGCATCATCTCATCCGGGTTCGCGGGCCATCCGTTCGCAAGATACCATACCGGCGTTCAAAAGGCGCCTTCTGTTGTTCCACGTCTGCACGCCCACCTTGCTGTGCACGACGATTGTTTCTAGCATCTTACATTCGCTTCGAGGGAGGGTTGCATGACCAGGCGTCATTGCTTATTTGCATCACAGATACTCCAACGGAGCATCGAAAGTGTCTAGTATAGTTTGAGAATCGACACTATATCTTCTCATATACTTCCCATTAATCGATACGCGTTTTTGTCGTCACGCAGACTTGGACTTCTGCTCTCCAAACCACGCTTGTCCGGGCGCTGCATATCGTCCTCATCTGACAAACACCACAGCAGTCCTCATCCACATCTCTCATCCATAGATATAGCAAAACGGCCCGTCCAGCGCAAAACTCGCCTCCCTAATAGTAACCGTCGGAACCCCCACAAACCCCAGATCAATAACATCATCCAACGTCGCATTACGGCTCGGAGGGTTGTTGTTCAGCGTAACAGTCGCCCCAATCGCATACAACCTCCCCTCCAGATCCAGATTCTGCCACGTCCACCACGTGCGATCAATCATGGCATGGTGCAGGAAGAACATGGGGTCTCCCGGGCTGGCGAACAGATCGCCGCCCGGGTCGCCGCCGATGGTGAAGTGGCCTGCGGTGTGCACGCCGAGGTGGCCGGCGGCGAAGTCGCCCTGCATTGTGGTGCTGAAGTTGTAGAACGTGTCTGCGTTCTTGATCAACGCGGCGACGTCGGCGTCTTTGGACCAGCCTGAGGATGCGGCGAGGGAGATGTCGCGGCGGAGACAGCGGGGGTTGTAGCCCAGGCCCGAGGGTGAGGGGTTGGGCGTGATGTTTGGGAGGGCAGGGGAGACGGGGCCGAGGTTGACTGACCAGCTTTCGTGTGTTAGCACGGTATCTACGGGTTGATCTGTCTATGGCGGTTGACTCACTCCTTAAAGGGCCCGGATTGGATGCAACCTCCCCCGTTGCCGGGTGGGAGACTTATGCCGCATGCTGCCGGGGCTGGGATGCATGTGTTGTTGCGACCAGCGACGTATTCGCCATCGCCTGACATGCTCAGTTCAGAGCCATCGAAATTCGGGGCTTGATGAGGATCCGCAGCCCACCACGGCCAGTTGTAATAGGGTTGGGTGCCGTTATAGCCGCATTCAGTCTGGAGGATGTGTTCATACGCCCAGGTGAAGTAACGATGCCAGGACAGAAAATTGCTATTCGACCGGCAAGGTCAGAACAGAAAGCAAGATAATGGGTCAAGAGCACTCACCCAGTGCCATGTATTGATAAAGTCTGGTTGATGTGCGTCGCTACCAGGTCGTCGTATCTGTTCTTTGCACCAGCTGCAATGCCAGTGGGTGTCTTCGCTGGCAGCTTCGCAAGACACTGCACTGCATCAATATACGCCCTCTTTTCATCGTCGCATAGTGTGGACCTGAGGTTGTCAGTCAATGCTTTCCGTAACGACGAGTAGCACCAACCACTCCTTCCGGACAGCTGCCTTCTCCAGTGTGCATGTTGAGTTCGAGTACCCTTGCTTTGCTACGAAAGCCTTGAGATTCTGAAGACCTCGTGCAGTCAAAGCATCGCTCTCAGGCGCGCACTTCGGTCCAAGACATCGATAGGCGCCCGCCGGTGCTGCACCAGCAATGCCGATGAGTGCGCTTACGAAGAGGTTTTCAAGACGCATTGTGAAGACTTTGAGACCACGGAGAAGTGTGCACTCTTGTATGCATCTTCGTTTAGAGGTGGATACTCTTCGCTTTCAATGCGCCGACATCGTAACACTAGTGCCGCGCGCACTACATCTACGGACGCCACGCAAGGCAGCGGCACTTGAGTAGCTGCCGTGCGACTTTTCTACGGTTCAATGCCGTCTCGGAGATCGATCCGCTTGGGCGTCATTGTACCCGCTGGCAGCTGGCGCGAGGCTACACCGGTGTACACTAGGCACGGCCGCTGACTCGGGCGTCAAGGGTAGCAGGCGGAGAAAGACCGAGCCAAATGCTCATTGGAGACAATGAGAAGCCGACATGCTGACATGCCGCCGGTATACGGTCGGTCGGAGTAGACTTGGGGGCCGAAACAATGTCAGCAGTAGTACAAGAACAGCGATGACTGCTTCGAAAGTAGGACTGGATCTTAGCTTACCGGTTATAGGGCGGCAGGATGCAAGCTTCGATTGTCTGCCGCAGGCCAGGTCGATGGTAGACGAAGCGATCGAGATGGATGAGTGGTCAAGCTGTGATATCGAGGATGGAGGTGTGGCGAACAGAGCAAGGTTGATGTGGGGCTCCATAAACAAAAATAGCGGCCGGACGCACGTGAGGGAGAAGCGTTGCAAGTGTGAAGCTATAGGGGCGTTTGAATGGTGGCATTGACGTCGTGAGGATAATTATGTTACAAGGGACTTGCAAAAGCGCAATAGTCTCTACAATGCGAGTCGAAGAAAGAATGCAAGACGATCATAACGACCAAGCAAGCCAAACGCCAGTGGAAAGTTGCCATAGGCAGACTATGCCACCTCTAACCCAAGAGAGCCAACCGTGTATCCAACGATGCTTTGAGATGATTTGTTTGCAGTTTTGTCCAGCGGCAACGCCGCAGTGCCCACGATGGAAAACTGAAATGCCATAGGGAGTAGATCGCCGGCCTTATGCAAAACGAGAGCGCCGACAAAATATCAGAAAGTCCACTTCTCTGAACCAACATTAGCAAAAGAAACATGAAAGATGTGATCAGCGCCAGACACCCTTAGCACCTGGTGCAAGACTGCCCCGGACCGAGGAATTGCTAACAACTCGTATCGGCGCGCGATTAAGAGTGCCACTTGCAGGTCGGTCCTCGCCAGATGCTGCGACCGTCGTGCGACGCGCAGCGCCCTTAACGATGGGCGCAGAGCGAGGGCTGAGGACGCTGGGCTTCCATTCGCCTTCATGGTTGTTCTTCACCATACGACGTGCTGCGCTGGCCGAGATGCTGTTCTCATTCGGCGGACTGGAGGAGGTGGTGCTAGGGCTGCGGTGTCGCTGTGTCCTGTTTGCTGGCACAGCTTTCGTGGTAGAAGAGCGGCGCTTGATAGCCGTCCGAATCTGGTTTGCCTCTGAAGGATCGACTGACCATCCATCTTCTTCAGCGGCGGAATTGCATCCGCTGTCGTTCGCAGAGTTCGAAGCTTCTGAAGCAAGCTCCACACTGCTCAATGCAGAAGCACGGACTGTGTTCGTGCCAATCTCACGAAGGGGAGAGGTATCAGAATCTGAGCCGTAGGCGTTCCTGGTGGGCATTGGCGATCCATCAGACTTCTTTGAAAGGAAGCCTGCGGCGAAGCGACTGGATGCGAAGCGAGGTTTGATGTCCAAGGAACTTGTTGGTGGCGCTGGTATAGGAGATGATCCAGCATCAGTAGTGACAGGCTCGGGAACGTATGCCGAGAAGCTCGGAGGCGGCATGTCAAGGGAGGAGTTCGTGGGAGTTGATTCAACGTGTTCTGGTGTCTTGAAGTCTGCCAGGGTACCGTTCTCGTTGTCGTCGCGCCAACGGACGCCACGCTTGGCCTTCGATGGCGATGTTGGCCTCTTTTTGACAGGCGAAAATTGGACACCCTTCTTGACCGCAACCATCTTCTTGCGTCGTGGTGAGCCTTTCATAGGCGATGATGTGAGATGCGGAGCATCTGCGAAAGATGGCATGGGAATCGACTTCACGGGCGAAGGTCCCATGACGTTGACAGGCTTCCGTCTCTTCGGTGTTCCCTTGTGGCTAGGTGCGAAAAACTCTGTCACAGGCAGACCACCGTCTGGTCGAATGACCTGGCCAGTCGCGCTAGTACAGGCGTTCATGATCTTGGCCAGGAGCTTCCTAGCAGTCTCCACTGCTTGAGTCTCATCCATTTGCGTGATCTGGCTCAAGATAGCCACAGTCTCGATGTGAGCCTGCACGAGCACCTGCACAGTAGCTGCATCGCCTCCTCTTTCTTGCTCCAACAGGACACTTAAAACCTCGCGTTCGGCATTCGACTTCAATATCTGGTATTCTCGTGTCAAGTTCGCGGCGTCGGGTCCGTCAGTGGTTCCATCCAATTCTGTCAGTTGCCTCAGGCCGAAATTGAGCGCAGTGTCGAGCTTCGAAGCCCATGTCGAACGCTCGAGGCGCCTGTGGTGGTGTTGTCGTGATTGCTCCAGCTCTGCTGAGATACCGATAGCCGTGTCTCTCATTGCGGTGATTTGTGTCGGCATCTCTTCGTTCTCGCGCACCTCGCAGACCGTATCGAATGCTGCTACCCATGCAGAAACCAGCGAGATGCGCTTTTCGGTGTGCTTCAAAATCCTCATGATGTTCAACCTCTCCCTGCGATCGGTGTCTGAGTCGGCATAGGCCTGCCTCAGGCGTATGAAAGCGTCTCGCATTATGCCTTCCTTCTTCTCATTTTGCTTCTGGAACTTGGCCAGAGACGCACCATCCGAGTCCTTCTGTTTCCTCATCAACTCATCAATCAGTGCCCTCTGTTCATCAATCTTCTTCAGGTAGTCCTTGACGTGACGGTTCACATTAAAAACGTTCTTCGTGACTTTGGTCTGGATGTTCTTCGCGCGATTGGCATATCGGAGGGTGTTCTGTGTCTCGTCGAAGTGTACACTCGACGGGCTGACGCAAACGATCATGACGGTCTTGCAATTTCCACCTAGGGAGAACTTAAGCAGTCGCGTAAGCTTCGAGTTTCGGTATGGGATATGGTTGTGCTTCCGAACGTCACACAAGGCGTTGATGCAGCTCCCCAATGCCAACAAGGATTTGTTGATGTTTGCGCCTTCAGTCAGACGTGCGCCTCTATTCTTTGTCGCACTGGCACGCTCGCTGCCTGCCAAATCGATGATGCTGAGAGTGGCCATCGTGTGCGGTTCGTTTACGGAAGCGTTGCGGTCTTTCGACGAGACGTTGATCTGTAGAACGGCGTGCGAGCGAGACGAGGTTGCGTTGGCTTCGGTGGGGGACATTGTTCGGAGGTCGTTACCGCGGACGATCATCTCCATGACTTCGTTGACCTGGCACCTGTCAGACGCTTGATCTTACTTGCGTGTACTCCACTTCTCACATCTGTCGGCCGATGGCTGGTCAGACCTGCTACCGAAACCGCCTGGTTGGAGTCTTCTCGCAGCATGAGAGAAGTCTTGCTGCCGCCTTCTACTAAAAGATCGCGGATGGTCTCGTTGTAGATTTCCAAGTAAGACAGTGTGACCTCTGTGACCTTCTCCTCGGATCGCTCATTGATCTTTTCGAACAATTCCTGCATCGTCAGGAAGATGATACCAGGATCACCTGGTGTTCCACTGCAAGACGGTCAGCGTACTCCCGGGTATGGATAAGCCTCCACGTACGTGATGGTATGTGTCTTTCCACATCCCGTAGCGCCATATGCAAAGACGGTTGCATTGTATCCGTCGAGCACATTATCGAGCAATGGCTTTGCGGTCGACTCGTAGATGTCAGCCTGCGACGTGGTGTCGTCGAAGACTCGGTCGAAAGCGAACGTCTGGTCCTTCACACGCTTGCCTTGTGGGGCATATGAACGACCAGCCCTGTGTACTGGGTTGTCTTCTGGAGGGTCGAAGATGCTTTATGCACATTAGTTTCCATTGCGCCGTGTTACTGAGATCTAAGCAGCGTACAGGCAGCGTTCGTCAAGAACCTTGATGACTGGCCGAATGCCCCCCTTGGAGCTTATCCGTGGTGTTGGTGCAGCGGCGAGCGAGCCATCTCCAAGAAACAGTGTCGATTCGTCGGTCTTTGTGAGTTGCGCAGCTTCGCGTATAGTGAATGGACGAACGCGCACAGTGACCGAGATGGACGAGGCGCCGGCGCTCGCCATGTTTGCGCTCTAGATATGTTAGTAGTCCAGAAATGCAGCGCAACTCCCCCTCAAAGTGGATGCGGTAGCCGTGGGCGTGGTTGCGGAATGTTGTGTGGTGACGGTGCTCTAAGTTCGTGCACTCAAAACGCCTCGTTGCCCATGACAACCAGGGCAACCGCGCCCGACCCTGTAGGCACGTGACGCTCCACTGGCGGCCCCACACCACCGACGTGTCTACCATCTCAATCTGTCTGCCAGCATTCTCCTTGTCGATCTTAAAATGTGGGGTATTGCGAGAGGTCTGATCGTGAATGTCTTTGCGCTGGTCGCGCTGAGCTGAGCTGCCGGGCAGTCCGCGTTTATGGAAGGTGCTCCAAAGTCGAGGCGTTGCACCAGCGACGTCATGAACAACGCGTATCATGTAAAGGGCTTCGACGCAGACAGAGGTTTTGGCGACTTGCACGAGGCTGACCCCTCATCCGTGGGTCTCCGCGGATCCGCTGACCCCGCTAACATGAAGCTTCATTGATTGAGCATGCTCAAAGATAGACAGCATCGCCACTGCATTTGCGACAGCTTCCATGAGACCAGGCTCAGACTCGAGTATGAAGGGCAGCGTCGTCGCAGACATCAACTACTTTCCGGCTTCAGGCGTACCTATAACCACCACGTCATGGCAGAAACGCTATCTAGGAGCTGGTGATGAGCACACTCGATCTATGACCATCCGGGATGCCCGTCAAACTCAGCAGATATTCGATCTGGACACGAACGGCTTCACATTTGTGAAAGTGATCTCCGAGAAGAGGGTTGGCAGTTCTAGCACCGAGGAAGAGATACGTCAGCGCTACTATCCACAATTAGTGGAACTGGCAAAGAGCCTGTATGCTGCGCTGCGCACACGTCTCCAAGCGACGGAGCATTGAATTACTGACGATGGCAGGACCGGCGCGAGCGTTGCGTTCGTCTTCAATCATGTCGTTCGAGCACACTCGTCGCCGACTGACAAAGGCAAGCTTGACTCTTACGGTCGCTGGCAAGACATACCTGCTGGCCATCCACACGTAGACTATTGCGGAAATCTCGATCTCCTTGAAGGCACCAAGCAGGAGCTCAACTTGCCTCCTGGAGTATCCTCAATGTACGACGCAAGCTCACGATACGCTTATCTCGGTGTCTGGCGGCCTTTGAAGACGCTACGCAAAGACCCTCTCGCCGTGTGCGATGCCACAACAGTCCCAGACAGCGACTACCAACTTCGCCTGCGAGAGTTCAGAAGCGGGGTGAAGTCCGGAAACTATGTCATGAGTCATGCAGAAGAGGAGCAGCGACATCAGTGGTATTACATGTCTGAGATGACACCAAACGAGATCGTAGTATTCAAAGGATATGACACTAATATGAGCAAGCCGGGCTGGCGGTGTCCACACACAGCAATAAGACTACCAGGTACCGACCACGAACCTGCCAGAGAAAGCATTGAGGCTCGTATCGTGTGCTTCTGGAATTGAAGGTCGAGCGACCGTGCGGCCACGAGCTTCGCCACAACTCATTCCCGCCGGTATTCCTTCGATCTACGATCTTGACAATTACCCCCCAGGCACATTCATCATAGCCAACGATCGCGGGGTAGTGTCGCTGATTATTCTCGAAAAGGCAAGACATAACGGCCCCGTCGCTCCTTCCGGTTCTGGTGAACGTCGATCCCCCATGCTCACGGCAGTCAGACGGCTAAGCTAACCCCCTTCAGCAGGTCAAGAACCATGAGCCGGCCAGTAGCCATACACAATCAACGCTTCAGATTGCGATTCATGCGCTGCGCCAGCTGACCAAACGAAACAGGCATGAGATTCGTGCACAGTCGGGCCAAAAGCAAGCAGCTGCATCTAAGCGAACCCAATTTCGCCCTTTCTGCTCTCTTCAGGAGTTGGCCCAGAGTGCCTAACGTCCTTGATATCGGCAATGTAGCAGATACGGCAGGAGGCAGAGCCGCACAGCTGGGCATCTACTGCTTAAGCATTGACATACTAGACGTACTTGGATTCCCGGTAAACAAACAGATTCTTCCAGCAAGGACATAAATATGTCTAGAGCCATCGATCATGGGAGCTCCAGGCCGCACGATCAGTCGCTACTCGTCCTTCGTTTCACATTCCTGACAAACTAGTCTGCTCCAATCGCTCACCGTCCAACATGAAGCTCACACTACTGTCTCTCGCCCTTCTCTCCGGCGCCCTCGCAGCTCCAGCTCCTGCGGCCGACGCAGAAGCCTTCCCCATCTCAGAGCTTCTGACCAGCAACCTGAGTCCCGAGGAGCACGCCCTCTCCAAGCGCCAGTACAGCAGCAGCACCTACAATCAGCTCACCGACGGCACCGCATGCCGTCCCATCAGTGTGATCTACGCCCGCGGCACCAGCCAGGCGGGCAACGTTGGCGACTCCGCCGCCGTCGGCCCACTCTTCTTCAATCAGATCGCTAGCCGCGTTGGCGGCACCAGCCAGCTTGCTATCCAGGGCGTGACGTACTCCGCCAGTGTTGCTGGGTTCCTTCAGGGCGGAGATGCAACGGGCAGCACCACTATGACCAACCTCATCAGCACAGTGAGTCCAATCACATAAATCCCAATCTTATTATGGAATAGAAGACGACTAATGCCCCACCAGACTGCGACTCGCTGCCCCAACACCAAAATCGTTCTCGCCGGCTACTCTCAGGGCGCGCAGCTCGTTCACAACGCTGCTGTTCGCACTTCCGCAGCCAATGCCGCGCGTGTAGCTGCTGTCGTTGTGTTTGGCGACCCCAAGCGTGGACAGTCTTTCGGCTCGATTGCTACGTCTAAGACACTCACTATCTGCCACTCTGGTGATAACATCTGTGAGGGTGGTGCGACTATTACTGCGGCGCACTTGAACTACCAGCAGGATGCGCCTACTGCGGGGGCTTTTGTCGCTGGCAAGGTCTGAGCAAAGCTTCTCCTTTCAATTCTCTTGATGACCGCCGATTTGAACCTTTCGATGGTTTTAATGGTTCGATGGTAATGTCCATAATTATGCAGTAATGGAATCTTTTTTTCGCACAGGCTCCACGTATGCAAGCCAGTCTGGGAATAGATAGCTGTGATCATCGTAAATTGTACATGGGAGATCGAGTCGGCTGCAATCCAGCAAAATTGTGTTGCAAGCTCCAGATTGCTTCAGTGTTTTGTCGTAAGGCAAGTGAGGCGATAGAGTCTTCTTTCCAGATTCCCCATACTGGTGTAGTATATTCTCTTTTGCTCGTCGGAAAGGGCCCCAACGATGGGATAGCGCAATGTACTTGTCGCTTCTCTGTTCTTCTGCACTGAGCAATCGTATCCAACCAGGAGGCGAGTCCATGTCTAGCAGGCCGCCGATGTCAAGGACCCGTGTTGGGAACACTATCTGAACTTTGATCCTTTCATCTTAGTCATGATGCGTATCACACCTGCGCTTCCAGGCGGTCAGTAGTCGGAACAGGCCCTCGCGATTGGGAAGTTGATACATAGGCCTTCATCACAGAAGAATTCACTTGAGAAAGGTGTTGTCAGTATTGAACTCGGAGTCCTTTCGTGAAGCATAGACTTACTTGAAGGGGTACTAAATCTTACAGCACCCCTGCCCTGGTGACCGATTCGCAGCGCCGCAGTGTTGCGGTAAAGAGTGATGCTTCCATCTTCACGGACACTGTCGAGGAATGATCTGACAATAAAACGGCAAGCTTTACAGCGCTCTGCAAACAGTAGCATTTCCAAGATTTTTGCGTCCGTCTTTCTTGTCTGCAACATCTTCGGTGATAAGTCTGCAACATATGTACATTGCAACAGCAGCGGGTATGGGCAATGGAGCTTCAGCGCAGTGAGTTCTGGCAAAAGCGTCGTCAAAGTCGGTATGCCAACCATCGTACATGTTGATCGGTATCCCTACGCACCAGGAGACCTTCAATAGTAATGAGTGCAATCGTAGTCGACATGGATATACTCGCAAGCTTCGTATCTATTATATCCACCTGCAAGGATCAGGTGCTAGCACCAGCGAACACTGATCCAGCTTTGTCGACCTACTATTTTCTGACTTGCATCTCAGGTCTTCAACATCTCCTTAGCTGTCGCTCGAAAAGTTGTGTAATCAGCTACTCACCCATTGAGACTGCATACATCATGGAATTGTAGGAACATCTTTTGCCATATTACCGTCGGTGACAGCACGGGTCTGTTCTCACATCTCTTGGATCGCCCATCTGAAGGTAGCACGGCCTCCGCGTGCCGTGGAGCCGTTACGGACAAGCCCTTTCGAGGCAGGCATTCGGGACTGCTTCTTGAGCGTTGTGGTCTCATAGTCGCTCTTCAAGTAGTATTTGAGACCTTTCAAATCCTTCCCTAATTTGTTGATGAAGTCGCGCTTGCTCTTGCCGGACATATTGGTCTGATAGTACTCTAGCGCTGACCGAGTCCAACTACCGAACGTCGTGAGGGTATGTGTGTTACGCTCCTCAATGAACTGAGAACCGTTCGCCATGCCTTCAGCTTCGAAGTGTAGGTGATGTTGTTAGCCTTTTGAATGATGTTGGAGCGATTGCGTACTGTGTAGCAAGAGAGACACGAGAGTTGAGTGCTGCTGCTGTGTATAGATCAGAAAGTGTTGCAAAACAATTGATAAGGTGAGAGACAGCATGTCCGTGAGCAATGATTGTAGTTTCAGCCTCTTGAGTGCTACTAGCGCCTACTGCAGGTGCAGGACTACAATGACTCCACTGTGGCTGCACGGAATGCAAGGCTGAAACAACGCCATCCACGCAGGCTCCAGGAAGAACACAATCAAGTGTGGGTGCACCAACAATCTTCGCCGCTGATGTCAATCCCATTCGAACTGTGCCGAAGGGGACAAGGCCGTGTGGCTCTTTTCATCGCAACTGGTGAAGAGTACTCAAATGACGTGCCGACCTGTGCAGCCGGTCGATTGGGTCGTCGTCGCTGTACTCCACAGCCGCACCTGGTTCGGGAGACGAGCTACGCATCAATCTCCTTGAGGATGGGCGAAGGCCAGCAGCACTGTTCGCTTCACTTCCTCTTTCACGAATTCCAGGTCCACAGCACCGGTCCGGCTTGCCCTGACCTCTTCTTCGGTAGCCCACACGTAGCTTTGATGCTCATTGGGATCCAACTGTGTTCTCAATGCAGCGCCATCATTTGACAGCACATGCACTGCGAAGTTGAAGCGACAGATCTGATCACCATTGCTTCTGGGAAAGAAGTGAGGATCACCGACTGGGCCACCAATGCGAGAGGCTTGCAGACCTGCCTCCTCCCACAATTCGCGCGCGGCAGCGTGCAAGATAGTCAAGTCTTCATCATCCACGGCTCCACCGGGTGGCTCCCATTTACCGGGATGGGAATCGTTGGCAGCGCGCTGCAGAAGGAGAATGCGAGGCTCTGGATGACTTGTGTCCAAGACTAGCGCAGCTGTGGCAACAAGTTTGAAAGCTACACCCGGATGAGCTTTCAGGTATGCACCTTTAGACACTGCGAATTCTGCGACAGAGTGGTCGTATTTGAAGTTATACCGGTAGATTGGCGTTTCTGTCATTGTTGATTTATATGTAAGAAGGAGCTCGCACCCGCAAGGTTCGGCGCAGGCCAGCTGCAGCCCCGCACAGCAAGCGAGGCTCGCGCGCAGGCATGTGCTCGCTATACCTAGCCACCAGAATCGCGCCTTCTTCACAATGCGATGTCAATGATCATCCCCAAGACGCGTCAACATAACGGAGCACGCGTCTGACTTTGTAAGGCTGGGCTTTCACTCTTGACCAGCACTAGTTCGTCACTTGTTCAAAGGCTGAGAAAGGAATTGAGATTGTGCACAGTCTTTCATTGAAGCCACACCTTCTCGAGCCATTGCAGCTGCTCCGCAAGCCATGGCTCATCCTGTTCAGCGAACTCAATCTCGAACCCATGTTCTTCTCCTACTCTCACTACTAGGTGCACGTCCTCACCAGTAGCCGGTCCAAACACTTCCTCGACATTTCGTACGAAGTCCACGCAATCTTCGAGATTGACACTCTTGTCAGCATCTCCGTGCAAGACCAGAGTTGGCGGGAAGCCTTCTTTCTCGCGCAACCTCTCTGTCGGATGCAATCTCTTGTCCGTGCCGAACGCCAGGTCCCATCGATGCTCATTCGCCGAGAAAGCATCAGCGAGCTCCGCTCTTGTAAGATACCTATCACTAGACACAACGCTGCCTTGGGGCACTTGCGCAAGATGCCCGTCAATGATCTTTTCATCTGGAGTCGGTCGGCCCCATTTTCTCAGTAAATCCTTGCTCTTGCACCACTTTTGGACCATGGGATAGAGCAACAATAGTGCCTTGATGCGACCCTTGGGCAGTTCGAACACAGAGTGCAAAGCATGCCACCCACCTGAGCTGTCACCACTGACTAGTAATTGCTCGAAATTGACTTCCACCCCCGGCGCCGCATTTCGTACAAACATCGCAAGATCTCGGTAGGCCCACGCCCAGAAGTCCCGGATGTCCTCAAGAATGTCGGCACCTGAGTGTTCTGGAACAAAGCGGTAGTTTGGCAGGACTATGACCGATGATGTGCGATGTGTGAACGAGACGAGGTAGTTGGAGAACCATTCTTGCAAAAGTGCATCGCCCGAGATCAAGCCGCCGCCGTGCCATTTCACGTGGAGCGGATGTCTGCCAGGCTTGATGTTCCTGGGGATCAATACCGCGATGGAGATGTCGAAAATACCGATGCGCTTGTAGGATGTTTCGTGGATGTCGAAGCTAGAGAAGCGTGTTGCTGCTGTAGTGCGGTCTATGTCTGCCACGATGTGCTCTGGCAAAGGATCCATCGGGTAAATGCTCGACCGCTTTGGATTGAATGTGAAGTTCTCTTACAACGCTTGTCTTCTTATGCACTCTGAGTATCAGCACCGGGACAGTTTCATGCCGCGGATGATGTTCTGCCACGTCATCAATTATGAGACCGACTCCTCAAATTGTGGCTTTTTGAATGTCGCAATCAGCAATCTCGTCTTGGTCAGGAAATCGTGTGGCTGGTACCTTCTTGAGGAGGAGATTTTGGGACGTGCGCTGTAGCTGAGCTGACACCCTAAAGATCAGGCGCCCATACCTTTGCGGGGCTGTGGGACTGGGTTTGTCAGCAAGTGTACACTACGGCGAGCAATTACGGACTTTTTTCGCATCACAAGCAGACGCTGATGTGTAAGCAATCCACCAAGTACTTTCTTGAGTCTCGAAGATTGTATGACCGTATCTTCCATCCCTTGGCTGTACTTAGTCGAAGATGCGTAGAGTTTAGTCCTTCAGGTAGAAGCCAGGATCGTTGAACCTCAACCCCTGGTCAAGCGCCAATATCGCGTCAACGTCATCTTGCGACAAGTCGAAGCTTGTCACGTCCAGGTATAGCGCAAGACGGTCTTGTTGATGGACTTGGAAATCACTGCGATGTTTGTGCACGACCGTCAGCTTGAGTAATATTGAACATCGAATCACTCGGCACAGGCCCTTGTGTCGCAAAGCGAAGCAAAACCTGTGACGGCGTATTTCCATGTTTCGTAACGATGTTCTTGGTCAGCTCTAAATTGAACAAAGACTGCAGTCTTGTGGCATGCTCGCGAAGTGCAGGAGGCAATTCCAAAAATGAGTGAGAGCCGAAGGAAGAATACGCAATTACCACATATCCACGTGTTCACGTGTTTAGGCCAATTAAACGAGGCCGGGCTGAGTGAGGTATGGGTGGTGTTCGATTGACAGAGATGAGAAAGCGTGTCTATTGTAAGTGAAGAGATGGTAAGAGCTCTGTCCTTGAAGGTTACTGATACCGATAGAGCGAGGGATGCCCTGGTTAACAGCTACCTCCAGTGGCTCCCAGGTTTCGCGGCTGGAGACCTTAGCTGGCCCGACTGTCTTGCCTGTACCGTATCAGCCTTATGATGAAGCTGGAGTGACGTAATGCTCACAATCTGCCATCCACAACCCAGGATACCGCTACTCCTCCGTATCTACGTACTCGAGCGCAGAAGGGAAGTGGATCAACAAAAGATCGATGTATCCTAGCCCCAAAGACTCGTTTTGTGCCTTGATCTTTGGCAGCAAGTGCTCTTTGGCGTGGTAGTTGTAGCTTCGTTGTGATGAAGACCTCTTCCCGCTTCACAAGGCCTTCGCTGATGGCGCGCTTGATGTCTTCTCCGGCTTCTTTCTCGTTCTGACGTTCATATACTCCATCGAAGAGTCTGTATCCTGACCTGAGGGCATTGCAGACGGTATCTGCTGAGGAATCTTTAGGCACTTTCCAGAGACTGAAACTCACAAGGCGCATCTAGTGACCGGAGGCAAGCTTGACGGTCTGTCGAGGCATTGGATTCAAGTCAAAGCAAAAGACTGGAACGTCGGCGATGAAGGAGCACCTTACCGACGCTTGTGGTTTATGCCCATCTCGGATTTTCGGACATTATTGCTTTCTCCATTTTTACAAGCATCCTAAAGCGCGGTACATGGCGTCCAGATCGGGAAATTGGAGCCCACTGCCGAAGTTGTGCCTATGCTCCGCGTGCGGGGCTGGCAGGCACAACTCCGGAAGCGGCGGGTGCGTAGATTTACCGAGGATAGCGATTGCGATAAACAGTCTGTAGAACCCACCAACTGTTTTGACACAGCAACGCACCAAAAGCCGATGGATGCATTAGCACCGGCCCCTGCCGAAAGTGCTGCCAGTGTACGTCCGAAGAGGTCCCGGACTGGATGCATGACCTGTCGCAATCGGTGAGTCGAGACAAGAGCCTGAAAGAGTTTAGTGTAACATCAGAAAGGCGACGAAAGTGTAAGTGCTCGCCGCAGATGCTCGATGGAAGCTGGCGTGACACAAGACAGGCGACGAAGGCAAACCAGTCTGCCGAACTTGCATATCGAAAGGGTTTGAATGTCGATACGCAGCTGCATTTCAGATACTCGGAAAGCACAACTTTACACCAGAAGTGAAGAATGATGTGCACTATGCCAGCGTCCGTGTAAGTGACCTTGATCGAGAAGTTTCAGGGGTAGCTTTCCTGCTGGTAGCAGTCGGCGACGATGCCTTTCGGTCATGTTGACTGCGACGGTTCTGAATCTCTTACAAGCGAGTATTCTGCTTGGTGTTCAGATAACTCAATGCTCAAAACGCGTCCCGAGCATACGCTGACCTTATCAGTTCGCTGGAGATGATTTTGAGGAGACAGCCTCACAGAGAGAAAGTCAATCAGACCCGTCGAATGGGCAACTGCGCAGTGACCAAGCTGAGCCGACGCAAGCTGCCAAACAATCGAACACTCGTTCGGAGCGAACACTGACACGGACCCCCCCTCGAACCTTTCCAAGTAATACACCTTCTCCCAAGAGCTACGAATTTGCCCTTCACGGTCTAATGGTACTGGGCTCGACTTCAGCTTCCCATCCGGGCGTGGACCACACATCTGCCTTGCTTATCAGTGAGGACCGGGAGGTGTCCATGTTCGACTTTGCAGGAGTTAAAGATGCAACTCCCGCCTCGGATGCGAACGGATCTAACAGGCGACCCGAAGCCCATCGAACTCAGTCCACTCATCGACCTATGCTGAGTTTCAGCAATCTTGACAGCGGCCCGCCAGGCCCATCACCCAGCCTCCATACACTTGATGGTACCGGAGGCTTGGATCAATTCCATGAAATTTCGAGTGCAGATGGGACCAGATTTCCAAAAGCCTCGAGGGCGGATTCGGGAGCTGCTGGTCCAGCAATTGAGCTGCTGAAGACCTACAGATACAACATCGCCCCGTGGCTGGACATATGCGACACCGATCAGCACTTTGGCGTGGAGCTCTTGACCATTGCGAGGCGAGAACCAAGATTGCGCACTTGCGTAATGCGAGTAGCCGCGGCGGCGTCGAGAATGGCATGGCCGATGGAGGATCTGAACGCTGAGAGAACCCCTTCGTTGGAAGTTGTAGGCGACGCCACTGATGCAGGCTTTAATGTAGAAGTGATCGTGAGCGTGCTAGATCTTTTAGTCGAGACGACTCCCAACCTTGCTGCGAGTTGGGGCAGACAAAAGGATCAAGACCGTCGATTGCAAGCCATGGAGACACTTCTACTCGAGCCAGAGCGCTCCAACATGCACGCATGTGCATACTGGCTATCGACCAGACTGGGTATGATACACCCCTGAACCTCCACTGTATCGCGTGTTGACCCTTGGCAGAGCTTAGCCACGCCTTGATGGGTGGTGTGCGTCGAATTGCCCTTCCTCTGAACAATGGGCAGTTTGGAGGATACCAGGTAGAAGACTCCATCGCGCAATATGCCTATGATGCCATCGCGTTATGTGTTGATTCAGCTATGTTCGCTCTGGGCGATGACGATCGTTGGCTTCAGCACCGTTATGGGCTCAATCGAGTCGAGGTATGGAAGGCACTAGTACAAGGCTTTGCTCACTGGTACATGCATCGGCCGCAGGCCTTTCAACCGATCATCGAATTGTACCCCAAGGATGGCGTGTTGACCGAGAACGATTACCCCACAATCGTGTTTACGAGTGGTGCTGCGTTGCTAGCGAACCAGCTCTACCACACGGGCATGCTCCTGCTACTGCAGAACAGACCTCGTTTTGCGAACAAGCCGAGTCTTAATTCACCCTCGATGTCAACTCTGTGGCATGCTCATCGCATCTGTGGCATTGCCATTCAAAATGACAGATCGGGGTGGTGGGATCCATGCCTCGTTGCATCCGTTATCGTCGCAGGCCGCACAGCAACTCATGTGAGTCAACACAGCGCGATAATCAGCACACTGCAATCTGTGCAGCGATTGACTGGGTGGAGCATTGATCCATGTGTCGATCAATTGAAGAACGAGTGGCGACTCGCCGATGCATGGTGAAGCTGCAAATGCAGTTGCAAGATCTCACACCTCACCTCGGATCTTGTAGCCCCATGTGCTTTCAAGGTCACGTATGCGCCACGTAGCAGTCCAGCCAGTCAAGACCTCGATGTGTCGGATGGTCTTCACGACTAGGGCCTGTTCGGAGGAGTGACTCAACAAGCGGCCGGCTATCCATAGTGGTTGGATTGCATTATTAAGGCAGCCCTCGTGTGGGTTTGCCAGGCTGATACCGCATATGCGTTTTACGTGCCACATGACGGACGTGGTCGCCATGTGTGGTGAAGATGCCTTCAACTCTGGATCGCTGTTTAGCAACAGAACGCAAGATGTGTGATATAGTTGGTTAGAAGATATAGCGGCCCAATGAGCAAAGAAGACATGGGGAAACGGTGTCGAGTTGGTCGTTTCGACAGCTTGAATCTCGGGCGGGCGGTGTAGAGACCAGCTATCAAGCTGTTCCCACAGTCGAATGGACCTTGTTCGAAACTGCTCAAGATTGCAACCGTTCTCCGTGCCCAGTTCAGTGTACTTGTTGCGGTCGGAGATGAGTTCGCATGTCTTAGCACATAGATAGACAGCATGGTTCGCGTACATGTCTGGAGCTTTCGACGTCCGGAAAAGCGCCTCCGCGTCTTCATCTGCAACACCGTGTGGCAGCCACTCCGAAGGCTTCAGTAGTGTGCTTTCCGTGCCATCAGATATGAGAGCTCCGCATACATCTGGTAATGTCAATCGATCGTCCTAGTCACTCTTCGCGGGTTGCTCACCCATGCGTACGTAGCACCAGAAAACAGCCTGTAGCACATCGCCGCTGAAGCCATTGACCCCAAAAGCTTCAAACACAGCGGCACAACCCTCTAAATGATGGCGCCAATCCTGGGCACTAGCTGAAAACATTTCCAGACAGCACAAGATGACACACGCCGCAATGACGTGTACATCGCGAGCTTGCAATAGTGGCGTCAATAGCCGAATGGCCTCCTGGTATAACTCGAGGCTATCGAAAGACGACCGAATCTTGGTTTTCCGCTCGAGTTGGCGCGCGCCGATCGCAAGGATTGCGTATAGAAGGGGAGGTGACTCTTTCGCAAGTGCTGGCAACTGCACACCAAATGCTCGCTGACTGTCAAACATGTCCAGCTGTGGGCGAGTCAGCTCTGCACTTCACAAACTCTAGCGCATCTAAGTTTCCGCCTTCACAATGCATCGCCACATGCTTTCCCGGGACACATAATTCATGTGAGTCGAACCAGATGAAGTGAAGGGAACACTCACCCAAGGTGCTACCTGGGACATGTAATTCTTCAGATACAAGACTCTCCTTCCGTCGGCCAGAACACGTTTGACATTTAGTGTTCCTGCTGATCCATCACCGTCCGTAGGAGTTCCTGCTCTTGTTGGAGCGGTTGATCGCGCGGTGTCAAACATGAGTGAACGCAATGCTTCCTGGGAGGCCAGATAGTCCGGATCGTGTGCAAACTCGTCGAACGGCCAAGATGACGCCGTCGCCGGTGATAGAAACGGATCCATGTTCTCAAACTCAAAGTCGATGCGAGCACGCTCTTCCCCCGGCGAGAAGAGTGGATGGTGCTTGTTGCCATGGTGGGATGTCTGTGCACATTCGTCTTCAGTAAGCCGACGTCGTTTATTCGTTGGCTCGTCCACCATCTTCTCCGACTCATTGATGCTGGTCGAGATGTCCAATGCGGAGATGACGAAACAAAGAGCCGGAGTAGATGAACACGCACTAGGGAGAAGCTAGTTGCGTCATCATGTGATGATGCTAGAGACCAATCTGGTTAGGTCTGCGGTTCACGCGACGCGTCTACTTCGCGTATTAATGGCCAACGATCATCACAAAGTCTATGTCATTACTACTGGACGCTACAAATTCTACGCTTTTCAAACAGATATCATCATTGTCCACTCGGCTCATAGGTCGACGAACTCGCCGCGCAGCAGAGGGTCGTCGCGGACCTGTTGGAGGTACCCTTCTACCTTCCGTACCAACGCTGGGGTATCGAAACCGAAATACTTGTACGCCGCCTTGCCAGGCAGACTGTGCCCGAAGCGCTTGATACAAGCTGCTGCATCAGCGTACCTTTCCCACCCATTTGGCGCGTATGGCTCGATGACGATGGCAGGGATGCTCTTGTGCCTGCGCAAGGTATCCCGCTTGTACTGGATTGGCTGAGCGTCGAACAGACGCTGACATGGGAAGCTGAGAACACGAGCCTTGATGTTCTTCACCTTCAACTCTTTGGCTGTATCAAGAGCGTGGCACAGCTCAGCACCGACACCAATCAATGTGACATCGGCATCCTCAACTTCTTCGATGACGTAACCGCCCTTCGCTACCGAATCGCGCTTCGTCTGCGACAGTTGAGGCAGAGCGTGTCTCGACGTCGAAATGATGCTTGGTGTGTTCTTGGCTTCGATAGCGGTAATCCAGGCGCCAGCTGTCTCCTCGCTGTCTGCTGGACGCATATAAAGCAAGTTTGGCATGGCGCGGTAAAGATTGGCCAGCTCGATGGGCTGATGAGTGGGGCCGTCTTCGCCCATACCAATGGAGTCATGAGTGGCGGCGTGGATTACTTGAAGATGCTGCAACGCACCCATGCGGACCGCTGGTGCTGCATACAGGTAAAACATGAAGAAGGAAGATGTCGTAGGGATGAATGTGTTGGGCGCAAAAGCAGCCAATCCGTTGGAGATGGCGCACATGGCATGCTCACGTACGCCATAATGGATGTATCTGCCGCTGTAGTCGCCAGTGATACCGCATGTTGTTTTCAGATCAGGCTGCAAATCATTAGCAAATACTGATAGCGTCCGAGGTGCGGGGAGACTTACATGTTGGAAATCAACTTTGTCCTTCCAGATCATGTTGACAGATGGGGAAAGATCGGCGGTACCAACCATGAAGTTCTTGACCTTCTGAGCGATAGGGTTGAATACCAGACCAGACGACTTCCTTGTGGCTGTGGGCGAATCAGGGAACGAGGTGGGGATCAAATCCTTCCAATCTGTAGGCAGCCGACCCTCCACACGATTCCTGAACTCGGCACCAAGTTCAGGGTACCTCCTCTCGTACTCTTGCACCGTCTTGCCCCAGGACTGGACCAGCGCCTCACCCCTCGTGGGGAGGTCTGCGAAGAAGTTACGAACAGTCTCGCTGATGATGAAGTGCTCCTCGGGATTGAAGTCGTATAGCTTCTTCATGTTGGCAACGTCAGCAGCACCGAAAGCAGCCCCATGAGCGACTGCATCACCAGCGACGGCGCTTCCTAGGCCAATGACGGTGTGGACGTTGATGAAGGTCGGCTTGTCAGTGGAAGCTCGCGCTTTGTTGAGAGCACCAACAATGCCCACAATGTCGAAGCAGCCATCCTCGATGTCGATGACGTCCCACCCGCATGCCCGCATCTTCATGTTCACGTCCTCGGTGTTTGTAAGGTCGACACTGCCGTCGCAGGTAATCTGATTATTATCGTAGATAACAGTCAGGTTATTGAGCTTGAGATGACCGGCGAAGGAGATTGCCTCCAGCGCCACACCCTCTTGCAGACATGCATCGCCGATCATGCACCACGTATGGTTGGAAACGACGTCGAAGTCTGGCTTGTTGTAGCTGGCTTGCAGGTTCTTGGTTGCCATAGCCAAGCCAACAGCATTTGCGACGCCCTGTCCAAGAGGACCAGTTGTCACTTCGACGCCCTCGTGTTCGATCTCGGGGTGGCCGGGGCACAGTGCGTCGACGCGGTCAGAATGGTAGGATTTCAGCTGGTCCAAGGTCATGGCCTTGTAGCCCGTGAGGTGGAGGAACGAATACTGGAACAAACAGGTGTGTCCTATGTATCATCAGCACCGACACTACTTTAGGAGGGGGTTTAAAAGCTCACCATTCGACAGAACAAAACGATCGCGATTGAAGTAGGTGGGTGTGTGCGGCGCATATCGCATGACATACTTCCAGAGCGCCACCCCTATCGCAGCCATACCAATTGCACCTCTACGCATAGTTCAGTATCATGTTCTATGGCACAAGTTGAGACGCCTACCCGGGATGTCCGCCATTGAATTGCTGACAGAGGTCTGCAATCAATAATCTAAAAGATTTCAAGACATGATCTTGTTCGTCTGTAAGCTTTCGAACTGCAGCTTGCTCAATCTTCTCTTCCTGCTTCATTCCTTCTACGACGCTTTTGCCATACTTTGTTGCACCGTTCGCTTGTGTTGTGTCCTGTGCGAGATGCATGGTTTCGGAGATGGGCTTTGGTGGATGACAGACCGGAAGACTCAAAGAAAGCCTGACAGGGCCTTTTCAAGACTGTCGACGACAACACATCAACATCATTTGAACCATTCCTCTAACACAAATGCGACGGATTTCCCAACTGGGGAATCCGGGATAGCTCAAACGAGAGGAGCGTAAAGAGTCTCGGACTCCCGTGATTTCCTATTGGTCGACAGGCTGTCGGATGACCGAATATAGTAATCGGAGGCACCAACTTCTCGATCGGACGAACTTAGCCCCCCGAGATCAAGAACCCCACCAAAAGCTAGGCCCCGCCATTCGCCACAGGGCATTCGGTTATACAACCCACCGGATGGTAGCCTTCCAACGCGCGTGTCAAACGGCCTCCCTTGCGCGCTCAGCATGTCGTCTCCACTCCTCCCGATCGCAGTGGAGAATCTTTCGTTCTCATATACATCGCGCAGGAAGCACAACTTATCTGGTATTAGGTACCATGACGCCAGTAATCTTCGACTCTCCCTCGGGCGACGTAAAGTCTGCTAAATTTACGTCACAGAATACGAATGGATCATCTGAGAAGAAGACATTATCGACACCACTACCGAACCCATCACTGCAAGTCACGGCGGACCACAATTTGAAGCAGGAAGACGCGCCTGTATATGCGCCCGGGCATGACGAGGTTCTCCTACACATCAAAGCGACAGGTGTATGCGGGTGGGTATGCAATTTAAGCTAGTGTAGGTCTGGTCGCTAACATCCATAGGTCCGACATTCACTTCTGGCGGACCGGGAGGATAGGGTCGCTCATTGTTGAGGGAGACTGCATCTTAGGTCATGAGGCAGCTGGAGTTGTTCTACAGTGTGGCGAGGGTGTTCAGAGCCTCAAGCCAGGTATTTTCAGTGTGGGCAGATGTACTGACACCAATGCTGATAGCTTTCCAGGTGATCGCGTTGCGGTAGAGCCTGGCGTGCCCTGCGGTATATGTTTCCTTTGTCAGGATGGCCGCTACAACCTATGTGAAGACGTCCAATTTGCAGGTGTCTATCCCTACCACGGCACGATCCAGCGATACAAAACCCATCCAGCAAAGTGGTGTCACAAATTGCCAGACAATGTCAGCTACGCAGAAGGTGCCTTGCTCGAGCCCTTGTCAGTTGTTATGCACGGCATTAAGTCAGCAGGGCTGTCACTCGGTCGTGGTGCAGTTGTCTGCGGCGCTGGACCTATTGGTCTCATCGCCCTCGCAGCTGCTCGAGCAAGCGGCGCACATCCCATCGTCATCACAGACGTAGAACCAAAGAGATTAGCTTTCGCGAAGAAGTTTGTCCCCTCTGCCCTCACATACCAAGTGAATCGAGACCTAGATGCGCAGGGCAATGCGAAAGAGATTAGGAGACTGTTCAACTTCGAACATGTTGGAGAGTATGGGGCACCGGAAGTGGTGCTCGAATGCACAGGTGTTGAGAGCAGCGTAATCACGGCAGCATACACTGCGAGGAGAGGTGGCACAGTCATGGTGATCGGTGTAGGAAGGGAGATCATGAACAATCTCCCATTCATGCATCTCTCACTCGGAGAGGTCAGATCACATTGTACCATTCCATGACAAGACTGACACTACGACAGATTGATCTCAAATTCATCAATCGGTATCGTGACACATGGCCTGCAGGTCTGCAATGCCTTGCTGGAGGCATCCTCGATCTGAAGCAGCTCGTCAGCCACACGTTCCCGCTAGAAAACGCTCTGGACGCTCTTCACACCTGTGGCGATCTGAGCAATGGAAGCATCAAAGTGCAGATCATCGATGAGGTTGATAATGTACTGTAGACACGATGTGTCAATAGTGGAAAACCATCACGAGCAAAGCACTCCTCAATATACTGCTACGGTCTCTGTCAAGCCAAATGGTCTGCAATGCGATTCGTTTCAGTCTTGGATACGGATGCCTATATTTTCCTCATCTGACCCAGCACAAGAAATTACACGCCATTGAGAGGTGGCCGCGCAAGCCCACAGATTACCTCCGCCCGCTGCAGACCCACTGCCTTAGTCTGAAACTACAGACTGAGGTCATTTGCAACCGCTGAGAGTATACACCGCAACTCATTTTTGACTCCGTGGCTGTCGAAAAAGCCTTGTGACCCATTCGACACATTCGAACATGTCCCAGCGACTTTCACGCCGCCTACAATCGAGCTAATGGCCGAGCAGTTGGTCGTGCATTTGGTCGAGCAGTCGGCACCTCAATCGGCTTGAAACAGTATATGAAGCCGGCATTGGAGACCCTATTTGGACAAGCACCTGCTTGAGGCTCTGCATACTTGCTTTTTGTGGAGTTGTGTGGGGTGTGGGGTGCCATGTGGTGCCACTGTGGGGATCATCCTCTTGCAGACTGCCAGTGTCTTCATTTGCGATGGTCGTAGTGCAGACCAAACCGCTTTGGTCTATCTTTGTTGAGCTTGCCGGGCTTTTGTGAGTTCACACGTAGCTTCAAAGGGCTGAGCTGAGTTCGCTCCGAAGCCGTGAAGTGCACCTGTAGTCGCTTGTAAAGCGGGTCCTCATGAACAGCATCCATGAGGCCAGCGCTTCGCCATCACGAGCCCTCATCTCTCAGTGCCTCTGATCTCCCGAAGGAGAGACTGAAGGTCTGCTGGCTTGACGACCGGCAAATTTACGGCATTCGACCCTTTGGCAGAACCTCGGACGCCAAAGTAGCGCATTCGACGTGCACTACTGGTACTGCAACGAATCGGCAGCATTTCGGTGATGGCAAGCGCGCTGGAAAGGGGAAGGTTCACCCTTGGGGAGGCGACGCCAAAGCGTCGGGTGTGGGGAAGATCCTGCACTCGCGGGAGCGACCTATTCCAGGGCATCGAAATGACGGCGCGCGATGCTTGTGTGACTCGCGTCGTTGTCTGGTGATGGCACCGATTTCTCCAGATATAAAGGGTGTCTCCCCGCATCTAAAACTCCAGACCCACAGCTCGACGATCAGTTCAGAAACCACATCTCCGGGTCAGTCTTCGAGACTTCATCTCCTGCATACGTCCCGTAATCCGCTACTGAAGCATCTATCACGCCCGTCGCTATGGCCATCACCGCTGATGAAAAGCCTCACAGCGTTGAAATCAATGAGCACATGCCGGTGGACCTGAATTCGACTGAAACAAGCCAGCTTGGTCACCTTGTCAACCAAGAAGACCATGAAGTTGGCAAACTTGCTTCGTTCCGCAAGTACCCTTGGGCTTGCTTTTGGAGCGTATATGCAGTCTGGGTTGTTCTTCTTGTCAGCTTCGAAAACCAGGCAGCTGGGTCTGTCATCGGAATTCCGGAGTTCCGCAAAGATTTTGGTCATGCCACCACAGCTGCAGATGGGACTGTAAGCTATGTCATCGATGCGAATTGGCAATCGGCCTTCCAGGGGGCACCCGTAGCATCGTAAGCTAACTCCTGATATTGAGACGTATTGATACTGACTGACAGCAGTGCGATCGTTGGTGCACTCGGTTGCGGACAGCTCGCAGACTGGCTCGGACGTCGCATGGTTATCATGATATGTCTAGTAGTCACCTTCGCTGCAATCACGATCGAATTCATCTCGACAACTCCCGAGATGTTCTTCGGCGGCAAGTTCCTCAATGGCTTCGTTGTTGGTGCCCTTGCTTCTGTCACAGTCACATACATCGGCGAGGTTGCTCCCTTCGCGCTTCGAGGTATGTTGACGTGTCTGACTGCGCTTGCCTACACTCTGGGACCTCTTACAGTCGCCCTAATCGTCAACACGACCGGTGTCTACACCAACCGATGGGCCTACCGCTCGATCTTCTGTGCTCAGTTTGGCTTCGCAGCTATTGCTGCCATCCTTGTGCCTTTTATGCCGGAGTCGCCAACTTGGCTTGTGTCCAAGGATCGCCAGGAGCACGCATTGAAGGCCCTTCTTGGTCTTGGCTACAAGGGTGAAGCTGGTGCGAAAAGACTCGCGAACATCAACAACACCTTGGAGCAAGTCAGGAAGGAAACTGAGGGCGTCACTTACCTGGAGTGCTTCCGAAAATCCAATCTGAGACGAACCATCATCTCCATTGCGCCGTTGTCAATCCAAGCACTTTCAGGTGTCGCTTTTGCCGCAAGCTACTTCACATATTATTGTCAGCTTGTCGGCTTCTCCAATGAGATGTCCTTCAAGCTCCAAATCGTCCAGCAGGTCCTCTCTCTGTTTGGCAATGTTATGTCATGGTATCTTGTCGACCGTGTTGGTCGTCGTAATCTTACATTCTGGGGCCTTGTTATCCTCACAGTCATCCTCTTCATCATGGCTGGATGCGCAGTGGCTGGGAGCATACCCGCGCTCAAGGGTGCAGTATCAATGATTTTGATCTACTGCTGGTGGTACAATGTCACCATCGGTGCTACTGCTTTCACTATCCTCTGCGAAACGAGTACCTCCCGACTTCGTGTCAAGACTATTGCAATCGGTTTGGCGCTGCAGAACGCGCTGCAGACCATGTGGTCTTTCGTGCTACCTTAGTGAGTTGACTCCTGGTTTGCGAACCTCGCATACTCATAGAAGACATCCCACTGACCAATGTAGCCTCTTCAACCCAGACCAGGCGAACCTCGGTGGGCGATTGGGCTTCATCTTTGGAGGCCTCTCATTCCTCTGTTTGGTCTATCTTTGGTTCTACCAGCCTGAAACCGCTGGTCGCACATATGAAGAACTCGATGAAATGTTCATGAAGGGCGTTCCTGCAAGGAATTTCAAGGCTTACCAGACTGATGCACAGGCTACGGGCGAAGCTGTCAAAGAGAAGGAGGGTATGTAAGCGCATAGTGTGTCTACTCAAGTATTCAAACCAGCAATACAACTTCACAGCTCACCTTCTTTCATGTCGCAAAACAAGGTTGGTCTCAATGTTTCAGAGATCGTAGCCAAAAGCTTGCGTTTTATTGCAGACGATGTTCAGGTAGGTGAAAGCCGATGCCTCTGAGGACGCTTCTCCGTGCTCTATACGTGTACAATGCTGCAATAATTATCATCATGGACTTCTCGAAGCTCTGCCCTTTGTGTTGAATGATCCGCGGTTCAGCCGAGTTGTCGTTACGTCGCTGCATGCACGTCTATGCTGTTGGGTGGCTGGCCGGCAGCCTTGGATGGGGCTGCAATGTTCGGCTGTCGGCTATCTGTTCTCAGGTTAGTGTCGGATAGTAGTCGCTTGGCCTCGCTTGCAACACCTTCCGACACGAATCGTGCGAGCCCTTCTGCAGCTTCCAGCCACAAGAGTATGACCTTAAGGTGGTACGCCACATCGCGTGGTCGCCGTGTCATTGGTTTCGGGGTGCTCGGCTGCTCTCCGAACGGCAATTGAAGCGACCGTCGGCTCCGATCGACGACCCTCTCGGCCCTCGATGCGACGAGGAGGTGAACAAGGGTTCCAACCGGAACATTTCCAATCCTCCGTTACGTCAGACGCGGATTCCTTCATACAGTCTCAGCGAAGCTCAGTGGATGGACTGGAACACGAAGAGCCAGATGGCAGGAATCCCAGACACGGTAGAGGTTCGCAGGCGCAAGCGAGCGGTACGAGTTCTTGAATTCCGCTGAGATTTTGCGCCATTTCTTACCTTGGAATGGCTGTCAAACCCTTAACCTGCATACTCGTGAATAATCCGGGGGAAGAGGCCCCACCTCCACATTTCCGCCCACTCTTGTGCCCACTTGTAGCGTATGTGACCAGATCAACGCTTGGCTGGGCTTGTATGCAGCTCGGGGAACGTTATAAACCCACCTGCCTGCTACCCGCGGCCGCGGCCTCTGCTCTTGCTCAGGTTTAAGAGCCTCTAGATACTATCGACACAGTCCATTCTTAATCACTCAGCGATTCCACGCGAAAGTCACTATCAGAGACATTGGCTATAACAGCACACCACGAAGGGGACATTGACAACATGAAGCCCTCAGCGATCGTCAAAGAGGAGCACACTTCATCAGATGAGTCGCAAATAAAGCAACGATCAAAACCCCGCCGACGTAGAGCCTCGGTGGCCTGCACAACGTGTCGTGACCGGCGCATTCGCGTTAGTCCGCTTGACTTGCGCTCATTTGCGCTTACTGACTCATGGATAGTGCGTAGTGCCTTCTGGAAAGAGAAAGTGTACCCAATGCGAACGCTCAAACACGTCCTGCATAATCAAAGATGACGATGAAAGGCGAAGGTGATTGAAGGCTCCGTATCAGAATCTAATATCGCTAACCACGCCCAGGCCTATCTCACGCGCTTATGTGTACTCACTTGTAGAGAGGATAGCCTTGCTGGAAGGCCTGCTCGAAGAACAAGGCTTGGCTGTGCCACCGGCCACCCACCCACCAGAAACTCGGCATCGTTCGCGTCGAAACGATGGGATCTCGTCCACTGACTACACCGCGACGTCGTCGTCAACGCCTCAAGGTAGCGCCACATCTGAAAGTCACATGGCATCGTCCCCGTGTAGCTCCGATGACCAAATCAAGGACGAGTATCCAGCCATGAGACCAAGAAAACGGTCGTCGATACACCTTGAGATCAACTTTGCCGAAGACGGATACACCAAGCGGACGAAACATGACAGCCTCATCATGCCTGCCGGTATCGAAATCGAGTCGCCGATACGAGAATCCTTCAGCGAAGTCACGCGCTCGAGTGAGACATGCGAGATCGATCGATTTGCAATGCCGCCGCCTCGCAATCCGACTTCACTATGGACCATGGTACATGACCATACTAGCGTTCACACAACGTCCTGTTCGACACTACAGACTACATGTATCGACAATTGCGCATACGATGTGTGGGGCGACAGGTCCTTCCATTTCCCGAGCTACGACCCGTACTTACTGGAACCGCAACACAGAGACCCTTCTCATGTAGAACATCACTACACAGACCCGAGATCAGCAGCAGGAGGAGCCACAAATTTAGATTTCATGCCTCTTAGTGTGAGTAGCTAGTCTCGAATATATACCCACCATCAGCCAAGGTGTATGATTGTGGCCGCCTTTTCGCCGCATAAGTCTTGCGTCGAGGCAACAGACTCAGTGATCCGACGTTCAATCTGTACTTCTCTGTTCCGCGACCTCTTCTGTAGTCAAGGTATCATGTCTATCGCTCCTTAACCCTAAACACAATGACAGAGTTCACCACCTTGGTCCACGGATGCACTTCGACCAGCATCTCCAAACCCACCCTCTCAAGGTCCTCACCAAGCTCTAGGATCTACTAGACGTTAGCGTCACTCACAACCAGCACACGATGTTGATTTACCGGATACAGGACTCCTCTCAATCCTTTCGCGCTCCTCGCCACCACCAACGCACCAGGCTTGAGCTTCCTCACCAGCGCTTCAAGAATAGCCAACTTCGAGGACGTGCTCATACCTACCAATGCCGCCAGGAACACAACTTCGAAGTCCGCCCATCTTGTCTCTCCCGGATTCTCTTCAGCGCTGACGTCCGTACATGCAAAGCTCATACGGTCCGCGTATCCCAGCCTCAAGCATAATTCCTGGCTGAGGGAGAGCGCGGAGGTGTCACGATCAATATTGTGCACGTGAACAGATGGGTAGATATCGAGTATGCATAGTGAGGTGAGAGGCAGTGGCCCGGAACCAATGAAGGCGATGTTTTGAGGTGGTGTTGTTGGTGAAGGCAAGAAGGCGGAGAGGGTGGCACATTCAATGCGCGAGAGGTCGATGTAGTTTTGATAATATGGGAAGGTAGCAAGAAGGTCTCGAGTCTGGGCTGGTATTGCTAGATGGCGTCAGGGGGACTATTCTAAGTAGCGGATGGCGGAGCGGTAGTGATAGACTTACCTTGCAATTTCGTCGAATCTTGGATAATTCTCGACGCCCAAAACCTCTCTAACTCTCCTTCAGCCGCAGCGCAGAGCGGACGCAGTTTCTCGCACAACGCAGATATTCCTTCAATGTTGAAGAAATAGTCGACGAAATCCGTGCTATAGGGCACAACGCATACGCTGACGAGCCGTGTCAGGAGTGAGTTGATGTTCTCTGCTGGTCGAAGATCTGGCAGCTTAGACAAGGCATGATGTATGTCCCTGATTTCCTTCGCTAGTGTTTGCGCTGCTGTCGCACTGAGTGTGGGAGTTCTTGGTGGTGTTTGTGGTGATGGTACCACCGTGCTCGTGTGCTTGCTGGACTTCGCTTTCTCACTCCCCAAAACGTTGCCCATTGCGTATCTCATTGATTTGTGTCTGAAGATGCTGAAAGAGGGAAGCAGTTCGTAGGCGCCGGTTGGCTTATCTGAAATGTGAGTAGGACTGGTTCTGCTTTTTGTCAACACCATCTTGAAGAGTTTTATACGTACGCGCAGGTGTGGAGTATACCCCTCCACGAGAGCAGTGAGGCTTACTACTGCGGGTAAATCCTTGCTGTAGCGTACGATGACAGGCAGCACAAAGGAAGCAAAGGTAATTCGAGCAATGTGGTTGGTTGGAGGTACACTGAGTACCATGATGGGCCCCCACGTTCATCACGCAAATCCTTATAACGCGGGAGCTAGTGAATAAGTAAGCAATCAGGAAAGTGGTGAGAGCGTGCTTGTATACATTAGGGCGAAGATTCTGACACAATGTCAGGGTCCCATGGCCGGGTGCACCCTAGTCTACCCATCTGTGTCTCTAGTAGCTCTCTTTTTCGGCGTCAGTGGTATGACAAGCGCCTGCAGCGCGTCGCGCTGAGATGCTCGTTTTGGAAGCCTCGCATGAGAGGCGGCTTTGGCGTGTTCAGTAACCAGGACGTTGGTAGACAAGCTTGCCGCCTACCCACGTTTCCCGTACCGTGACCTGACGAAAGTCCTCGAGATCCAAGCCCTCCAATGGTTGATCGAGTACGACCCAGTCTGCCCACGCGCCCTCCTTGATTACGCCAGCTTGTCCGTCCAGGAAGGCACCGACCGCGGGGTTGACCGTAAACCCTTTCAGTGCATCTTCAACTGTAAGGGTCTCCTCGGGATACCAGCCAGTCTTGCCACCGCTTGGGTCCAGACCTGTTCGAGGGCTACGGCGGGTAGTCGCTGCGTAAATGCCCTCGAAGATGCTTGCCGGCTCGACTGGGAAGTCACTTCCAAGGATCGGCCCGAGAGACAAAACTGATCGCATCCGGTAGGCTTCGTCTGCCGTTCGCTGCTTACCCAGTCTCGACTCTGCATATCCCATGTCCGAAGTGGCGTGCGTGGGCTGGATGGAAGGAATGATGCCGAGTTCGAACATACGTCGCTGATCGTCTGGATGAATGATTTGGGCGTGCTCGATGCGGAAGCGGAACTTTTCCCGCTGACACTGCTTGAGGTTTGTGATGTCAGGGCATTGCAGCTTCAAAGTGATCTCGAACGCATCGATTGCAAGTCGGTTTGCAAGGTCCTGCTTTCATCAGTCTCGGCCCTTAGCATTATTGCATAGAGGCCACTCACGCCGATTGCATGAATGTTCACCTGGTATCCTTCAGCAGCCCAATTCTGCGTCAGGGCGGAAAGCGTTGTCGCATTTACAAGCAAAGAGCCTGTCGAGGTCTCTTTGTCGCTATACGGGTCAATCATAGCGCTGCCCCAGCTACCGAGTGCGCCGTCTGGATTCCGTCAGCTAACTGCTATGAAGTCAGAGGCTCGAGATGTACTTACCACCAAACAGCTTGACGCTGCGGACGTGAAACTTGCCGTTGACCGTGTTGACCTTCTTCACGTCGCTTGGACAGAATGTATTACGGGTGTCACATTCGATCATTGCGTTGACCCTCACAGTCCAGTCCGCGTCATTCGAAAGCTCCTCGTACAGCTGCAGATCACCTGGAACAACGCCAGCATCGTGCATTCCAACAATACCTAGCTTGTTGAGCTCGACCATGGCATCTTTGACGAACTTCGATGTGCGGTCTTTCCCAGGTTTGGGGTAGTGCTCCAGGACCATCTCCATTGCATTGTCGCAGAAGACACCCTTGGCCACGATCTCACCTCCAGCGGGCACTTCTGGTAGTGGGGAGGGAAGAAGTTCGAGGACCTTGTCTGAGACCCAGATGCAGTGTACTGAAACCGTCAGATGCAATAATCGTAGGTAACCCCCATGACAACATACCGTCAACTCGATCAAGCATGACATATTGTTCTTTGAAAGCTTCACCGATCTCGAGGTCTGACTTGTGGACCGTCAGTAACATGACGGGCTGCAGTGAATCTTAGGAGTACTCACAGTAAGCGGCCAAGCTCCATCAAAGTGTGCCTGATCCCAACCGACACCTCTGATCCAGTGCTGGCTCGTACCTTCTTCTGGATGGGCGGCCTTGTACTGTACAAGCCGGTCCTGCACTTCAGTCACGGACTTCGAACCAAAAAGATCGACCGAGTTGAGGAGTTCGCCATACTGAATCAGATGACCGTGTCCATCCCAAAGACCAGGGTATACGTAACCCGCACGTGCTTCCTTGACAGCATCAAAAGATGAGTCCTGCTTGATAAGGTCATCCTTGAACACTCTTGAAAACCTTCCGTTGGATACGCTGAAGCATTCGGCATTAGGCAAGCCATTTGAAAGCGTTGTGACAGAAGCGTAGCAGTGTGTTTCTTCGAAAAGACTGCGAAATGTCTTGAAGCCGGAGAACTCGTGTATTGGAGCTAGTAGAAGAGCCTGTAGGCCAATCTGGTAGAGGATCGCGCCCAGAAGGACGGGCAATGTCACCCAGAACAGGATAGTGTGTGCTGGCATATCGAATGGGGCACTGTGGAATTGCGATCGAGATGTCGGTGTGTTGAATCTCTTGAGAATTTCGATATCGCCTATCGGTGGTACACCCGCCTTAACCTCGGGAGCCAATCAGAAGCTGACGAATACTAGGACCCTTCCCAGCCATCGTTCAGCCGCCCCGCGGAACTCCATCTCTTTGCGAAGCATGTCAAGAATCTGAAGCCAAACCGACGGAACGCATGTTCGTGAAGTTGTTGTGACATCGCCTGGCTCCTTCGGATGGTTCACGAGGCAGAACGCTAGCGTCATTACGTGAACCTGTCAGCTTCGGTCCGGTTGGTCTGCAGGAATTGTCCCCTGCAGCCTCGTACTGCACGCCTAATGTATGCACGCTCTTGTGTGCACGACATATCAACAGCGACCGACGTTTCTTCAACGTATTCTACAGACATCAGAGATTGTTTGCTGATGATCAAACCCACTGCCAGTTGTCACAGCCTCAAAACAGCACGCCATGTCCAATCGGAAATAGCGGTGAGCCTGGTGAACGAACGTCACTCACCGGCGCGCGGAACGTTGCTTGCTGCCCCGTTCCTTCACTGGATGCCCCACAATCAGCCTTGGCTGTCGACGGGCATTGGACAGGAAGTCAGAATGCCATCCACAGCAAGACTGGGCAACCTGCGGAGCTAAGCGGGCGGGTCGGGGTCAGATTCTAAAGATCCAACCTCCAAATTCTGCTGTGTTCAGCCTTTCAATTCGAATCGCGCTCAACGGAAAGGGTGTTGCATTAGCATATGGCTACGCGGGAGCTTGATGAGCTTCGCAAGCAACTAGAGACGCTTCAGCGCTCACACGACACACTACTAAAAAGCTTAACCGCGTCGAACGGCAGCTTTGGACCCTCAGACGTCCCACGGTTACGTCGGAACGCTACCCAGCGAGGAGATGCCGTTTTCGCCGATACATCCACGCTCTCTGACGACAGCAGCGACGATGAAGATGACTTCTTTGTCCAGTCAGAACTGCCGTCGCAGTCGTTTGACCATGAGCATCTCCGCGAACACCTGAGGACCCACAATTGGGACGAACATGGCAGAGACATCCTGGCATCTTTAGTGTCCGACCCTGCGAAACTGTCAAAACAGCCGCATCTATTCCACCTTGGGCCAGGACCTGCGGACGATCGCAGTCATTACTCGCATTTTCAGTAAGTGATTAGACCCAGACTAATTACACGTACTGACATCTTTACAGAGTCTACGATGTCGGTCCAGATGGTGTTCCCCAGCTTGTCGAAGTCAGCTCGGCAGACAATACGATGTCCAAAGCTACAGAGATATGGCATTCTCTCAGAGTAAGTCAGGGATCGTTAGGAAGCCATGTTCAAGCTGACAAATGTAGGATATTGGAACGAGCAGCGAGAAGCCAATCTCAGGCCGCATCACGTATGTATTCCGATGCTGATCAAGAACATATTGGCTAATGTATCTGAAAGTGTTGCTAGGGAGCCCTCGCCGGTCCTCTTTGGTGCATTGCACCTGACGTTACACAACACGTTCGACATGGATGAGTTGTTCAGGCATCTTGTGCGCACCGAAGCATCATCTGCGCATATGTTCCGTGCATTTCAGGAAGATCCGCGACACCGCCGTACATTCTTCTTCACATTCGAGTATTACACTATTATCGGAGATGATTGTAAGCCGATGCAATGGCAGAACGCCGACAGAGTGACGTCCAGCTCGGATAGCCACATTCCCCTAAGTCGCTGCGGTGCCGTTGTCGCCCTTGCGCTGTTTGACGAGAATCCTCGCAGAGTCAGAAACAGGGCGAGACGTTCCAAGACCAACTACGGCTTCGTATCTGATATGTGGTCTCCATATCAAGTACTCCAGCTCGAATGTTTTCCAGACTGGAAATCTACTCCCATCAACGGAAACCCGTACACGTTTGAGAACGGCCATCGATATCTCAATGGCCCCGAGGCTTTCCTGCATGCCCTGCTCACTGAGTATCGAGACGCTCGGAAGCGGTACGATGAGATCTACCGGCAAATCACGGAACTTGTCACTCCACCTCTTGGTTTTCTATTCGATGAGGAAGCGCGCAGAAAGCGACTCTTCGAAGACAAGAACTTTACTTGGACGCGACGTTACTTCTACGCACATCAAGCTTTAGGAAATGTCAACGATAGTATCAAAGCAATGATCGATGCATTTGAGGACACGTTCACCGATGACGTCTGGGAAGGAGAGAGCAAGACACTTTGGCCACTGTACGAGGAGTCGCCAAGGAACGACCATTGGAAGCGCAGGCTACGCATCCTAAGACTGCAGTTCGAACGTGAAATGAAGGAGCTTCGGGTTTTGCAACGCGAGAATAACGAGAGGCGCCATGAAATTGAGACTCTGCAAGAGCAACTCTTCTCCGGCACCAGTATCCAAGAGTCCAGAAAGTCGGTCGAACTGGCAGACGTGACAGTGCACCAAGGCTACAACATCAAGGTGCTAACCATTGTCAACTTGTTCTTCATGGTAAGTCAAAATCTCTCTGGTGATATTGATCGACAAAGCTGAATGCTCAATAGCCTCTCACATTCGTCACGTCCATCTTCGGCATGACCAACATGCCCGCAGAACCCGCACCATACTGGCCTTTTGCCATCACACTTGTCGCAATCTGTGTGCCTTTCTTCAGTATCATTGGCTTCTTGTCCACCAAGTACGGCTACCACGTCTGGGCAACGAAGACTCGGCAATTATGGAGGTGGTTGCGACCAAAACCAAAAGCGGAAGAAGAGACACAAACCGAATACACCGGAGTGGCCAGAAAGAACCGAAGCATGTCCACGGAAGAAGGTATGCGCCTGAGGACCAGAGACAGGGAACCTCTTCCAAGAAGAAGCCTGCACAGACCGCCATCTAGTCATCCACACATCCAGGCTATGGTGGCGCGTATGGGTGAGGGGAGACACAGTGCGTTGACGAGGATGGGCACATTGACTGAGGTCGATAGCGACTCCAGAAGCAGCAGTGGGAGGACGACCAAAGACACGATCATCAATAAACAGGAACCGTGATGAACAATGAACGACGATGACCGTACGATGGACGAGACACGACATTACGGCAGATTTCACGACCATTCCAACGACTTCTGACGGCCGTAAAATGTCAACATCTAGAATTAGAGCACGGCAATGTGACCAAATCTCATTCACCTATTGCGAAGTTACACAGCACGATATCTTCGCGGCAGTGCTGACCCCGCGTCCCTTTTTGCGTTGTTCGATGTGCCAGCCACACGGGAGTGAGTCAGCACTATCACCCTTCAGGCCGCCAACGGGCTGATGCCCCAATGACAAGCTTCCATAAGCTTCGACTAGTAGCCCTTCAGCCCTTTTGTATACACTGGGAGGGCGAAATTCCATCACAACCACTTGCCAGGTGTTGTTCACTTCGAGCTTGCCTTGTCACCAACAATGACCTACCGAATCAGGCAAGAAGCTCTTCCAAGCAAGTGCAAGTCACCGTATATTCAAATAGCATTCTCCTGCTCATACATGAGAACATCCCCAACTATCTGATACCCCAACTCAAAAGAACCATTCACCACTAACATAGAGAACGACATGTTTGCAGCCAACACAAAGCCATACCACCTTCCTGCAGATGCCACATGGTTCATCACCGGGTGCTCCAGCGGCATAGGCAAAGCACTCGCACAGCACATTGCCAGCAAACCCTCTCATCGTCTCATCGCGACGGCCAGAAACCCCAGCGATCTCTCATACCTTCCCGACAACAGCACCAACATCCTCAAGCTCGCTCTCGATGTCACGTCCCCCGATGCCGTCAGCTGTGCCTTCAAGACCTCTGCGGAGCAGTTCGGCACCATCGACGTCCTTATCAACAACGCAGGCTACGCGCTCTCAGGCGACACCGAGTCCGCAACTGAAGCCGAGTCGCACGACATCATGGAGACGAACTTCTTCGGAACGGTGCGATCCACGACCGCGGCGCTCCCGCTCATGCGCGACGGCGGCCGAGGCGGGTTGATCATGAACATCTCTTCTGTCGCTGGCGTATGCGCGTTTCCGGGTCATGCCTTCTATCATGCGTCCAAACATGCTGTCGAAGGCTGGACGGAGTCCGTTGCGAAGGAAGTCAGCCAGGACTGGGATATCTCGTTTTGCATCGTTGAACCGTCAGCTGTCAAGACCAACTTCGAGGGGCATAGCAAGAAGAATACGGCGCCGCAGCCTGCCTATGCGGATCCCACGATGCCGGCGAGAATGTTGCAGAGGTACGTCGATGCTGGATTGAAGCAGGGTGCCGGTATGGAGCCGGACGCTGTTGCGAGAGTGTTGTACGAGGTTGCGAGCAAGGGCGAGAAGATCCCATTACATTTGCCTTTGAGTATGAATGCCTTTGGTCTGATCAAGGGCCAGTTTGATGTTAGACTGAGGGCTTTGGACGAGGTCAAGGAGATCAGTGCGAGTTTGAACTGACTTGCTGGGCTCGCTCTGTGGGAACAACCTCAATGCAATACAACCTTCGAGTCAACTCCTCCATGCCTGAACAGTCTGCACGGCTACCTGGTGCTTGATATCAAGGGTAAAATCACGCACAGGTGTCGGGAAAGACAAATCGTAAACAGTTACTTTGTGTACCTCCCTTATGGCGAGCGCTTGAGGAGTCTACGCACCTGATCTGCTGTCTTGGATCTTCCAGACGAGGCGCTTAACAAAACGGCTGCGGCGCATCTAAACCAATGCCTTCAATGCATTCGACAGGTGTCCAGGTACGCTCTGTAACCGATGAAGGTGCGTCTGACGAGCTTGCGCAGTCAGCTTTCTTGGCCCCGCAGAGGCGGGCGGGGTCGTATTGTGTTGATGCGCCATACGGACGCGCCCGCATCATTGCGCGACATCGATACGAATCACAAATACGCTGATTCAATAGTGACCAAGCACCAGCGATCGTTCATTTTTCGGACGAACACATGGAATTCGCGAGGCTTGCATGGCGCGATGAGACCGAGTGCGAGCGGGATGACCGAATGGAGCGGGAACTCGGTGATCCCTTTGGCGTTTGTCAGCGACGAGCTGGGGAGAACTAGGCTCAAAAGAGCAGCTAAGGAACAAGCTTGCGCAGCTGGGGCATCTCTACACTTGCAATGCAAGCCGCTCTTGGGGCATCACCCAGACACATCCCATCGGTGTCGCGAGAGGCTTGAGGCCGGCCTTGTCAGCAAGATGAAGGGATTTCCACCGCGATGGCGTATAAAGCACTGTGAGGAGCTCTCTCAACGAGAGCATCAAATCGCCCAGCTTCACACCAAACTCCCGCTATAAAAGCACTTTTCACTATCAGCAGCACCCGTAGCACTTTAAACAAAAGTCAGCATCATGTCGAAGCTCATCACTGTCTTCGGTGCGACTGGCAACCAGGGTGGTTCAGTCATCAAGCACATCCTCGCCGATTCGACCCTCTCAAAGACCTTCAATATCCGTGGTATCACACGCGATGCTTCAAAGGCTGCCGCTCAGGCATTGGCAAAGCAAGGCGTTGAGCTCAAAAGTGAAAGTAATTTCGAAGTCTGATATTGACCCGGCTGACGATATATAGGCCGACTTGAGCGACAAGGCCTCCGTCACCGAGGCTCTTCGAGGATCTGACACCGTCTTCCTTGTCACCAATTACTGGGAGAGCGCAAAGTACGACGTCGAGTTCGGCCAAGGCAAAAACGTTGCGGATGCCTCCAAAGAGCTTGGTGTCCAGCATCTGATCTTCTCCACGCTGCTGCACGTCGGCAAGGTCACAAACGGTCGCCTTGCGCACGTTCCTCACTTTGAGGCCAAGGCAGATATCGAAGAGTACATCAAGAAGATTGGTGTCCCTGCATCGTTCTACCTGCCTGGATACTTCATGAGCAACTTCAAGCAATCGGTGCAGAAGGGTCAAGACGGATCCCTGTCCTTTGCCTTCCCTGTCAGCAAGGATGCAAAGTTCCCGCTCATTGACATTGCTGAGGACACTGGTATGTCCACCACCCAAACGCTATCGTTGAATAAGCTCTGCTGACGGCTCTTAAAAAGGCAAATTCGTCAAGGGAATTCTCAAAAACCGCGAAGCGACACTGAACAAGCACATACTCGGTGCCGAGAACTATTACACACCCGAGCAGATCCGGTCGTGCCTGGAATCGGCCACCGGCAAGAAGACACACTATGCGCAGATTTCGGCGGAGCAGTACATGAGCTTTTTGCCAGAGTACATGGCAGAGGAGATGCTTGAGAACCACCAGTTCATTGACAACCCAGGATACTACAATGGCGCGGATCTTAAGGAGAGTCATGATGTCGTGGAGGATAAGCTCGTAAGCTGGGAGGAGTTCGTCAAAAAGAGCGGTGCTTTTTGAGCTAGAACGACTGGACGTACTGGTGCAGAACGATACAGAACGTTTGAAACCGAAAATACGAACATCTGCAACATGCCTATGCTTGTGGGTACATCATGCCTCTTTGCTCTTTGGGTAGCCAAGCTACTAGCACGTGGCGCACCAGCAGGAACCCAGAGCTCACCCTTGAACCATCACTTCTCCACCTCGCATCGTGCGAACAACATCAGATATACGTCGCATCTTGATCACGATGGAGAAAGCTGCTCAGCCGTATCATACGTTCCGTCGACGAAGAGTGAAATGCGACCAATCACTGCCATCCTGTAAGAAGTGCCACGCCTGTCACCACGAATGTGTCGGCTACCAGAAGCTGTTTCCTTAGTATCGCGGACTTGCCATTCGTGAAAAGATGACGGGCAAGATATTTCCGGCCGCACTCGTCACAGCACCTGTGTGAGGCTCACAAAGCAGCGAGCATTATCTTTCTTTCACCCGCCACTGGCTTGACGCCTGCAAGACCGCTCGAGATTTACCAGACTCGCCTCATGGAGCATCTCGAACAAGTATTGTACTGGCAATCTCTCATCAAAGCAACGTCCTGGTCAACCTTCATCGCTCGGCTTGGAGCCAGTGACGAGAGCGTTGCTTCGAAACTTACTGATCGTCTTCAATCCATGTGCAGCATACTGCCATACGACTTTGCGCGCCGAGCGTTGCGTATGCTGAAGAGGACCAGATGGAAAATTGAAGCGAACCTCGCGGCACAAGACGGCTGGATCGCTCACTTGTATGCCATCATTCTCATTACATGAAGTTAACGTATCGCACATCATGAGCTGCGCTGTCGACCGTGATCTGCACAAAGGAAAGTAAGCGCTAATACGCTCAAGCTTGGCAAGTGTGCCTCTCAAAGTTACACAGAGCTGCTAGACGTGTGTTCATTCGTTCTTTCAAAGGCACAACAAGGCTGAGTTTGAACGAGGATAACTCATTGCTGGTTCTGACCACGCCTAGTCTGACAGCTTGTAGAACGGCCCCCACGCTATTTAGCCAGGAGGCGGGCTCCGAGCGTCATCTATGGTGCAGAGCCGGGCTCACACACCTTCCTGCAGAGCCAAGCCGAGCCTCGCCGTTTGCCACGAACAGCCTCGATCGAAGAGAAGTATATGTAGTCTCTGTAGCCGAGAAGAGGTGTTGATCCTTGTGACAGGTAGCCTTTTCCTCGAGGGCGCAAAGACATCCGATTGAACAAGCGCACTCTGACCTGTCTGCATTCAGAATTGGCGACGAACGACTTCGATTGGATCGTAGCGCATACACAGCTGCACGTACCACCTCCAATGATGAAAGTGCGTCGCAAGCTCTTACCACTGTTGATCTGAATCAATACGACAACGGCGTCTCAACCAACGACTTTCAAACCCCCAAGAAGGACGATGGAGCCGGACTGCATGCAATTCTGAAAAGGAGTGCTCTGCACGAATGTTTTTCGACCATCTTCGACATCCTCATGTCGCTGGTGCCTCTGTTCTTCCTGGGTATGTCCCAGCTTCGATAGCTAACGCAGCGAGTCTGATTGATGAAACAGTCATTGCCATCCTCTGTCTGTGTCTCGATAAGAAACCCCTGTCAGCCTACGGCCAGAACATCAAAGCCATCACTCTCTTTTCCCCGACAATCTTCCCAATAGTTTATGCAGCCATCCTCGGAAAGTTCCTGCGTCGTATTGGTCTGTTCAAAGCTGAGCGAAGCTCTAAGATTGGTGTACGTGCTCGAATGGACCTTGCGATGTTACACATGCTGACGACTCCAGACGCTGGAACAACTCATAGGCAGTCAGTCATTCTTCGCAGCAATCGAGAGACAGTTCGGACTTCGTCGCTTCAACTTCCTGGGCATCGCCATCATCACAGCATGGCTTCTATCACCTCTAGGCAGCCAATCCTCATTGAGGCTGCTCTCGACACGACCCAGTCAAGAGACAGTGAACGAGACGGTCGGGCTCCTCGGGTTCGAAGGTTTCCAAAACCGGACCGTGATGGGCACTCACTTGCAAGAGGCAAATTGGGCCCAATGGACGCCCTTTTATATGACGGCCTTACAAACTTCTCGATTGAGCTTCGATAGTCCCAGAGACATGTTTGGCAACGCACGCATTCCAGATATCAGCTTGCTTGATACCAGTAGCAACCCATCTATACAACCTCATGACTGGCACCTTGTCAAAAGTCATTCAAACCTGACGTACATTTCACTGCTTGGTGTCCCGATAGTCGACATTCCAAAGCTAGGTAACATCTCACTCACAGTTGAGTCCTCCTACTGCGAGGTCCGTTGCGAATTCTGGCGCCAAGGGAACCACACAAAGATCCGCTCTGGCCCCGGTGGCCAAACCTTCGCATTTGATTGGAGCAGTGATGAAGACGCGTATCCTTTCAGGAGCAATGATGACGTCAATTTCTTGTTCAACTACACTACAAAGACCGACATAAGTGGCCATCAAAATATGACAAGCTGTACTGCCAGATTGAGGCTGGTTGAATCCAATCTTGGCTGTGAAGCTGCTGCATGTAGTGTTCAAAAGATGCGACACACAGACAGATATGTGTCGTACCTCTTCCACCCTATGTCTAGATTGTATGGTCCCAATTGGACTCAGTTCTGGTGGTACTTGATAGAGTTTATGCAAGGCGCAGACCTGGTCCTGATTCGACCTACAGCTTTGCTTCCGAACTCACCGAGCGTTGGATTGCGTATCCCAGCCAAGTGTTGGAGAATCCCGACGAAGCGACCAACCAGGGTTTCGAGAACCTCACTACATTGGCCCCAGACGAATTTGGACCACGACTGCAAGTTGCGATAAATACGTTTTGAGACTCGACATTGAAAGCGAAAAATCGAATTGGGAACCTCACGAGTGCGCTTCTTGGCCCGAAAGCGTATGATGAAGCAGTGTGGAACAGAACGATTGCAAGTGGACTTCGCCACAGCGGGGAAGAGTACGAGTGTAATACTGCTTTTGCAGCTCTAACAATAGTCATCTCGTGGCTACTCTTTCTGGCCGCCGGTACATCGGTGGCTCTTGGACTCGTCACCCGCGTCCCGGACATTTTGGGGTATGTCTCGACACTTGCGCGAGATGATCCCTACTTTGAAATGCACATTCCGTCCCATTTGGACGGATTGGGAGCAACGAGGAGGATTCGGGATGTCCGTGTCATTGTTGGAGATGTCAATCAAGATGCGGATGTAGGACATGTTGCATTTGCGTCAATGGGTGTTGGCCCTCAACGTGTCAGCAAACAGAGATTATACGATTGAGGACCGAGGCGCGTGGTCAACGCATGCAACGTATACATGCTTGGCTACACAACCATTTTGTATTTTAACAGATCGCCCTCCACGATTCGATCCTTCATGTCTTCCAGCTCGTTCACATCCCAATTGCAACTTACAAATCTCCCACTGAGCCACTTCATCTTCTTCTTGCTCAACCATACACAAAAGGCCCCCGCAAGCCCCTCATCATCAGCCAAGATTCCCTTCCAAGCATCTCCAGCATGGTTCCTCGTCTGCGGCGTAACAACCGCACCAGGATGCAGCGCAAACCTACTCTGATCAGCCTCATCCCAACCAGCTCACAGCAAAGGTAACACTTACGCCTGCACGCCATCCTTCCCATAGTCATTAGCCACACACTCCATCAACCGCGCGACCCCCATCTTACTCAAATTATACGCCACGGGCGTCAGCTCGCTCACCACCGAATGCGCAGCCATACTGCAGCTGGCGACAATGGTCTGCGGCCCATCTTTCGTCTGCGCAAGCAGCGGCAGGAACGCGCGAGATACGCGCCACACGCCGTTGAGGTTGATGTCCATTACGCGCGCCCAGTCCGCGTCTTGCACTAGGCCTTGGGGCAGATTGGACTTCTCCATCTCCTTCCCGTTCTCAGTCGAAGAAGAGGAAGAGGTAGTGGCAGTGGCAGAGGAAGAAGAGGGGCCATCAATGTACTTGGAGATTACGCCCGCGTTGGCGATGACGACGTCCACCCTCCCCCACTTCCTCCTAACCTCCTCCTCCAACCGTCCAACCTCGGCGTCGCTTTGCACGTCGCACACCACCTTAAGCACATCGACGCTCCTTCCCGTCTGAGCTGCAATTTTCCCGATCTCGGATTCAAGCGCGTCCAGGTCTTCACGCGTTCGGCTCGAGATTGCGATCCCGCTGCATCCCGCGCGCGCAAACGCAAGACTAATGTGGTAGCCGAGACCTTTTCCTGCGCCGGTGACTACGACGACGAAGGGGTTGGGTAGAGTGACTGAGGTTGGATCGATGTTGGCGGGGATCTGGGAGTGGAATGTTGGTGTGAAGTTTAGGCCGTAGTGGGCAGGGAGGGCGGCGTTGGAGAAGTCCATAATGGATTTCACACGTTCACGACTTGTATTGCCAATCGTCGAGAGCTTCTGCTTTGGTTTAAATGTATATGGGTCAATGCGCGTCAAAGTATACGTTGATGCCTCAGCAGAGCGTCATACTAAGACTGCCCGGGGTGATGATCTGCAGGGTCGACGTCGTTCGTGCGACTAGTGGTTGGTGCACCCTGACCCGAGAGAGATGTGCAGAAGCGCCAGTCTTGAATGTCTCGACCCAAATTTGCTCAACTCCATCACCTGGAGGTTTATGTGAACGCTCGCGTTTGTGGGCTCGTGAGATATAGTATGCAGAAAAATATGACTTGAGCGGCTTGATTCGTACGCACTCGTAAAGAACCGAGCAGTCGTGACGGACAACCATGCAAGATGCGGTAAATGCAGCGAGTGTAACCCCATGGAACGCCATCCCAAACGCCAGACCATGTGAATGCCAAAATCGCGTTTGTCCTCTTTGATGTTTCGCAGAACACTTCTTATATCGCACCGCCAGCACCACCAGACCCCATACTGACACCTCCCGCCCCATCACCAGCAGCTTCCTTGCCCGCCTTTCTCCTCATGCTCTTACTCCGATGTGTGTAGTAGTTTGTGGGCTCCTTCATCTCCTCCTTGTCCTTCTTCTCCTGCGACGACTGCAGCTTGCCGTTCTTTGGCGAGAGCTTGCTGGCCTTTGATCCCATTTTCCGTCGTTTGTGTATGGAGCCGCGGTCGGTAGCGTGGAAGGTCTTATCTACGGGGCTGTCGGGGATCCGTGGATGTGGACGAAGCGAAGATGGAGTGGTAATTGGTGGAGAATAGGATGCTGCGCGCTTGTTGCGATTGTGAGAGAGAATGATCACGCTGAAGAGAGATTAGCATTGGACAGCAGAGTAGACGACGAGTGCTGCTGAATCAAGGAGCGTCGCGTGCCTCGTAAGACATCGCGTACAATTGAGTGAGGGACTTACGGTGGTGCTGGATGTGGTTCAGGCTCAGGCTTTGGCTTGTGATGAGACGCTGCTGGCGCATAGTCTTCTGAGACAGACTGCGTCGGTGTCGCAGAGGGGGATCTGGGGTTTTGTTAGGGGTAAAATTATTGTGAAGCAAGGCTACGCGTACCGCGAAAATGACGTATGAAAATGTGGCGGATCAGGGTCCCGTTCCTGAGGCTGAGATCCACCCCGATTGCTATTTTCAGACAAGATGATGATCCTATTGGTCAACAATTAGCGGACGTTACTCCGGGTGGGGCGGTGAAGCCTGAAAATAACATCGCTACAATAGTGCTGTGCACGAGCACTGTCCGACTCACAGAAACAGAGTTATACTTACGGAGGTGCTGCTGGTGGTTCTGGGTCAGGCTCCCCGTCTACTTTCTTACTCAGGCTGCAATCGGTCCGCAGACGCTTCGGCATTCTTCGCGACGGCAATCTTGCAATCGACTCAGAGCTCTGGTAGTGATTGATAACCGACAGGAACAGGTGCGGTGCGTTTCCGAAGATCTTGAATATGGTCTCGACGAGATTGAATAAAGACGACATTTAGCAATTCTTGCTAGATGATTTCTGAGTTGGCTTTGAAGTTGCCGTACCAATTGATTGCGGGCGAGACGACGTTCTTGAGAATAGTCCAGTGGGTAAAGCTTCAGGCTCCAGTACTGTGATGCCTGTCCTTGAGGTCCGACTAGACTCTTATATGCGACTGACGATACAGCAGTCTCTATCCTCATCTCGCGCCGGTTCAGGCAGCCATGCGCAGCATTGAGCGGTCGTTCCCGCGATAGCCATCTCTTTCAAGTTTTGTGGCCCCCAAGATCCTTCTTCTCATCATCGTGGGCCGCGAATCTTTCACCGGTGTCTTGTAGTCTCCACAAGCCACGCTTGAGGCTCGTCGAGATCATGGAGGGCCTGATTTCTGGCCACGAGTGAGACGGAATCGGTATGTCTCTAACGACTTGGTTGCCCTTTTGGGTAGCTCCAGGTACTCCGCGGAAAGAGGCTTGTCTCAAGCCGGGGGCGGGAAGCAAGACTTGAGCCATAATTGGCACCGAGTCGCGAAAAAAGACCTGCAAGTTCCGCCTGCAAGGGCGGACTCATCAGGCGAGCCGTTGATGGAGAAGGTGCGGTAAGTTCTTTTGGCCGATGGTTTGGCGATAGTTCGCAGCGAGGCTGTGTGGTGCAATGAAGCTCTGCTATCATTCGCTGAGCCGCTCACAGCACGATTTGATCGCCGGGCTCGTGGCAGCTCGTATCGCCACAATAGCGGCTTCGACAGGGGCCAGGTGATCCATTACGGCTGTCAGGTGGACTTGTGCAGGTCTTTGGGGTTGTGTCGAAGATGATGGTTCGGACTGCACGGATAAGGTGCGCCGTTGCGCCCCGTCCGATCCTTCCTTCGCTTGCACCCCTGTCCGCCTTGTTTCTGACTGGACTTGCGCCCAAAAAGGCGAGGCAGACTTCCCTCAGGCACGATCACATGATGTAACAGCCTCGTTTATTTGCTTCCAAAATTGCCTGTCCTCACGAAGGTGTATGCTACTTGCACATATGACGCGCATGATGCAGACACTCAGGTCGATAGGGCTGGATACGCGAGCTCGATTCGGCAAGTTAGATTTACAAGGCTGCATCATCATATCAGGCAACAGTCATCAATGCTATGAACGCGTCAGTGTTCGCAAGGAGATAACAACAACCACACGAGAGCAGCTAGTCATCAAGTGTCAGTCACCTCAAAGGGCGACAATTACGACTTGACCGGTGGATCGAGGGTCCGACTCGGTCGGTGTGAGCGTCTTACGTCCATTGCCACCCAACACTCCAACAGGGTTGCGAGGTCATGTCAGCCATAGCGAGCGATGAGCCACAGGCATGCGCAATATTGCCGCCATATGTAGATATAGATGTGAGCAGTGCAAACATAGCATTAAAGTGTGACAAGCATATTCAGGAAGCAACACATTGTGAGCGTGACTATCATACATCCAAGAAAATTACCCAAAGCCCTGCAGAGCGCCACTCTGTGGCGGGTATGGACGCCATGTATAGCCTCTATGCTAGAAACATAGTAATAGAACGCTAATCATCGACAACAATTACTTCTCGCTCCTGTCCTTCCTTCGGTAGCTGCTCCTAGCGGCTACCTCTCCTGTCGTCATGAGGTGGTGGCCCCGGAACCATGACCTTGAATGGCATCTCTCTGCCCATACTCATCGGTGCATATGGACTATAATGCTGCGGCGGTGCAGGCGCCAAAGGTGGTGGACCATTGCGGCCGCTGCTTCTCGGACGCGGGCCAGCAGGACTTTGTGGCCCGTAGGGACTCGGGTATGCGGGTAGTTGTTGTGGAGCCGGGGCAAGTGTCCGAGGACCAAGATATGAATGCAGTGACGGTGGGCCTGAATATCCCGGAAAGCTTCCAGATGGGATGGCGGCAAGCGGCGAGTACTGCAGTAACATGTGATGCATGGGTGCCGATACGTGTGTCAGGTGAGGGGATGGAGCCGTCAGCGGTGGCAATGATCCATGCATTGTGTAGGCTTCTGGCTGGTAGTGATGGTCCTGGTGATGTACGGGCGAAGGTCGTTGCGCCTCGGGAGGGGTCGCTACGGGTGTGGCAGTCACGCTTGGCCCTGCGCCTCCTCTGCCGCCCCGCCTTCCATTGGAAGAGTTCGATCTTGAGGTAGGTGGCTTTGAGGGCTTACCCTCTTTCTCGTCCTGCTCTTTCTTACGAGCTTTTCGTTCGGCCCACCAGATGGTCATAGACTGACTGCGCTTCTCGCTCTTAACTCGCGGCTTTCGTCGTGACCCCGGTGGTGGTGCAAAATCTTCAACTTGATTGTTGGTATACTGGCTCAAGGGAGCAGTGAGCATGTACGCATCCGGCGTGCTTGACTCGCTTGGGTGGACGAGAGTGCCGTCTTGTGCGGCTGCAGGCTGTGGTGTAGCTTGGAAGACCGTCTCAGCAGAGTTCGGTGCTGGCGAGGGGTATGCATCTGAAAAAGGCTGTGGATCAATGGAGAACTGACCTTGACCTGCGCTCACTGATTGCAATGCTTGTGGAGGAGCATTAGGGCCGTGTGCTGACGGTACTGGCGTTCCAGCATCGCCAGCCTTCTTTCGGGGACCCTTCTTGACCCCGAAGTCACTGCGACGCCCTGTATTTTTACTACCCGGCGGCCGCCCGCGTTTCGCGTTTGTGTCTGCATACTCTTCGGCGTCCATTGTTGATGAGCCCTCATCGCCAGACGTCGTAGCTACAGAACCCTCGCGCACACTTTCATGAACGAGGCGTTGATGAAGCGCAGACGCTGCTGCGGTTCTGGCTCGCTTGGCAGGTCTACTGTCTGGCTCGGGAGTCTCGGATGCTTGCAAAGAGAATCTACTAACTCCCTTCTTACGAGCACCACCCCAGCCGTTGTGTTTCTTCGGTGTAGTGGCGCCTGTGACCACATCAGTACCATCAAACTTGCGCGGCGGCTTCCGTTGCCGCCTAGATGAGCGGCCTTCATTATCCTCTTCATCCTCCTCACTTGCAGCTGCAGAGTCAAGCATATCACGCGCGCGACGCGTTCGTAATTCTCGACCACTGCTCTTTTCGGCGCCAGGACGTTGCGCCCAAGGGTCTTGGCAGCCGGGTGGCTTCTTCGCATCAAAGGTGTAACCGTAGAGATCCGCTTCTTTGGTGTCCTCGAACAACTGTGAAGCCACTGGTATCCGGCCACTAGTGCAGGCCTTCTTTGGTGGATTCATGTGAGGTGCGGTCTTATAGATGTTAGCTCCGCTTTCAGGTACTACGACGTGTAACTTACTCTGGCGTCTAGCTCGAGATACTCATCCTGCCAGCACTTCAGAATATACTGAGCGTTCTCGGCCAGGGCGTATAGATTGTCGGTACTTCTTTGGGCTGCGCGAAACTTGTTAAGAGCCGCGATGATTTGGTTCACGTCGGACATGGCCTGATACTTGCGCTGCAGGAGGTAGTCGGCCATATCTTCGCAGTCGTCCAAAGGCTGGGGTTCAAAGTCATCAAGCCAAGGGCCAGGAAGGTCTTCTTCAGTGAGAATATCGTCCTCCGGATCGAGCAGTTTGAGAGCTTCTGCGGGAGTTGACGCCGATTCTCGAGGTGTCTGGGAAGCGCTGTTGGTCGTCAATGAAATCTTGGGAATCTTAGCCTTCGACGCGTTTTTCAGAACCTTGGGCTCGGGCTCTGCGGCTAAAGACGGAGTGTAAGTTCCTCCGAGTATGGCATTGAGGAGACCTTTTGGTGGTGAACCTTGAGGCGTAGTCGTGGAGGGCGGTGAACCAGCGGGAGTCATCGATTCAAGATGAGCGTTTCCAATAGACTCGGCTTCCAGATCGCTGTCAACATCAACATCCAGGAGCAGGCCGTCGGTTGGCTCCGAGGCATCTGTCATTTGGTCGTCTTCGTCAGGGAATGGTGATGCCAAGCCTTCACCATTTGGTGTCGTCTGATTGGATAGACCATCATCTTCCTCAGTGAGCGCGAACATGGGCGCTGCGGATCGTGATGGACGTGAACGAGTCGGTGAAATATTTCGAACCAATCCTCCACGGCCACGACCTCCTCTTCCTCTACCACGGCCGCCTCGTCCCCGACCTCCACGACCTCCACGGCCTCCGCGACCACGTCCTCTGGGTGCTGAATGCGACATAACGGGTGTCGCGTCAGCAGACTCTTCGCTTTCGTCTGCACTTTCCTCTCCCTCTTGCTCAGAGTCTTCATCGGAAGATAGCGATTCCTGTACTGCGCTCTCGAGATGCTTACGCTCTTTTGGTAGCTTGCCATGATGCTTCTTGAGGCCATCAAAGAATTCGCGCGATAAGCCAAACACCATGAAATAAGGCTTCTCATAGGAAGCATAAACTTCAGGAGCCGCGTCAGTGAAAGACGGCTGACTCGAGATATTTGAGGCAGAGCGCGTGGTTTTCCTTGTGATGGTGGGACTCAGCTTGTGTGGACTTTGCTTTGGTGCAACTACTTCTGCAGTCTCAGGTTTTGCTGATGCGGGTGCTCCCCGAGTAGACCGGATCCTCGTAGGCGTATCATCTTGAATGGAACTGCGCCGTTGGGAGGAGCGAGCCGGCTGATTTCGTGGAGGTGGCATTGAACTCAGTGTCTACCGGCAGTCGAGCGCGCAACTGCTGCGCTCGTATGATGGTGTGAATCGAGGTCTGCATGTACACTCCCGAGGAGGCGTAGTGCAGATCCAAGCCTGTCAGGGAGGCGGAAAACCTGCAGGACTAGAAGATGAATGAAACTCCGCGCAATGACAGCAGCGCCGCGAAAATGCTTGCAGTTGGTTGATACAAAGGTTCAAGTAGGAAAAATAGTTCAAGGCAAGCAGTAAGGGACGTGATGTGTGATGATCTTTGTCTGAGGCGGTCGTGGCTGCTTCTTCCAGTCCAGCGGCTGCCAAGGCGTCTCTGCCCAATGGCAGCAACGCGCTAGTGTGGCAGGCATCTCGCCGGACGGAAACTCCCAAACAACAGTGCAGACGGTGCCATGTCATCGTATTGTCAGTAAATACACATCGCTTTCGCTTCCGCCTATTGTTGAGACATTGTTGTCCGCCCACGTACATTGCCATAAGTTGTCTTTTTGAGCCTTACAATGCCGCCAAAGACGGTCGAGGAGGAGCTTGCGGAGCTCGAACTGCTCGGTGCAGAGGCACCAGCGGCTCCTCCGCCAAAGAAAGGTTCCAAGGCACCTCGACAGAAGCTGCCACAGGAGGACGATGCGCTGAAGGGCCTCGAAGAGCTCGAAGACCTGGGCAAATTCCAACGGCCTGAAGGTCTGCGTCCAACAAGTCGTCCGAACACTCCCAAGTTGTCCTCATCCTCAGCGGCCTCAAGCAACAGAAGAGGCGCCGATATTGCGACACCATCGTCTACAGGCTCAGCGCGTACCAGCGAGGATCGTGCGGCACCACCGAGGAAGTCGGGAGAGAGCACACGGTCATTCCACCAAAGCATTGCTCCTCCTCAGGAAGAGCCGGCGAAAGCAGCGGCGGCACCCAAGGCGGAGGCGCCCGCAGCTTCAGGCGGCTCCTGGTGGGGCGGTGGATGGGGTGGCATTCTGAACACTGCGACTGAAGCTGCGAATGCGGCCAAGAAGCAAGCAGAAGCCGCGTATCAGGAGCTCCAGAAGAACCAGGAAGCACAGAAATGGGCAGAACAAGTACGAGGCAGAGTCGGCGACCTTCGTGGCATGGGTATGCTCTTAGAAGTATGTCAATGTTGAAGACGCTAACGTAGAGCAGGAGGCGAGCTGAGCAAGCACGCACTGCCAACCTTCACCAACATCTTGCATACCCTCGCCCCGCCCATCGCGCAGCATGAGCGACTCCAGATTCACATCACCCATGACCTCATCGGTTACCCTTCGCTCGATCCTATCGTCCACCAAACTTTCTCTACGGTCATGGCGCAAGTTGAGGGCGGTGACCTGCTGGTCATCCAGCGAGGCTCGGAATCCACACTACGCCAATCGCTGGACGGCTACAGGGGAGGAGGTGGCGGCTGGAACGACGGTCCATGGTGGCGTCATGCCGACAAGCGAGACTTGAGCACTGTGAAGGGGCTTACAGAGGGCACAAAGCTTACTAGAGTGAGCGCTGAATCCTATGCTGACGAGTTCTACGCTGCCAGGGGAGGCGTCGAAGCAGCTGCAAAGCAGGCTACAGAAGTCCTCAGCGAGAGTAATCCAGTGCGGAGCAGCGACATCTTCATCGCCATCCAAGCTATTAGCTATTCAACGCCTACAGAGCTTTTCGGCACATCGACATCAGCGGACACAAAGGAAGGAGACGCTCAGGAGCAGAAGGAAGACGAAGAATTAGTCGTCTTCGCTGTATATCTGCATGATCCTATCCATGGCATTAGCTTCAAGACGATCAGCCAGAGCTTCCCTGCGAAGTGGGCACAGTGGCTTGATGCACCAGCCAACACAGAAGCTACCGGTGAAGAGCAACAGCTGCCTCACGAGATCCAGGAAATTATCGAAAGCGGAGGCGTTGACCCTCGCGAGTGGGTATCCGAATGGATGGAAGAGACCATAAGCCTCAGTGTTGGCATTGTCGCGCAACGTTACGTTGCACGCCGCATGGGCGTTGGCGAGGGTGGTCTGGGTAAGGGCAAGGCGCGCGAGGCAAACCTCGAGGATGGCGCCGGCGAGGCAGCACGAGCCGGCATCATTTGAAGAGGGACATGACTTTTCATTGCACTCTGCAAGACACGACCTGACATACGAATCTCAACGGGCTCTGGAGTCCACTCTTTGACAGGAGCATTGACTCCAGGAAATCCTCCCTCCCAACGTTGTCGCCTTTTGTAGCTAACGGACACCAACTCAGAATTCATACTGATGCTGGAGCGAGTCGGCCGCCTCCACCCATTGTGGTCACTGTTCGTGGCCAGATCTGTGGCGACTTGCAGAGGCTCTGACGGACGCCTGCTGCAGCGCTAGACATGCGCTTCTCCAGTGCAAACCACACGCTTGGACTCGAATTTTGACTAGACCTTGGTGCAATCAAAGTCTGCCGCTCACTTCGCTCTTGCGCCCTCCTTCTTGTCTTTCTTCCCTCCCCTGAGTATCTCCAGATGGCCAGCTTTCTCGGCGAGGAATTTCTCGGTCGTGCCAACGAGGCCGGCGGCGCTCTTCTTCTTGATCTTGTTCTGCGTGATCAGGCTCGCTTTCTTGGGCTTGATGACCTTTTGACCCGGCCTGGGACCCGTCTTCGACGGCCTGTGTCGACGGTCAGCGAAAGAAGCAGATCTGTTGGGCGGACTGGACGCACTTCCGGGGCGCCGCAGCGGGCTTGGACTTCTTGACAGCACCTTGCGCCATCTCGTAAACGATCGACTGGAGCCGCCTTGACGTGTGGGGTTGGACTTGGGCAGAGTGCGAGACGCGTCTGCAGCCTTCTGGAAATGTTCCGCACACCGAAAGTTTCAGCTTGGCATTTTCTTAGCGCAACGCGGGGTGCTCCACTTTAGCCATTCAACCACCTCCGCTCCGCAAACCCACCACCAAGGCCGCCCGATGTGACACTGTCCGCCCTCTTCGGGGTATACACGCGCGAAACACACGAACTTGATCAGATTCAGATGGCAAAACCTGGCGGAATATTTTCAGCAGACCCGACTGCACCAAAGTCCGGTCCCACCGTTCACTGAGATCCCTTTACGACGCTTCCTATCGTCCAAATTGGGCACGGAGGAATCCCCTTTTGGCACCATGCCATTGCGGCTATGCTACTCGCCCCACACTCAATGAAGCTGGGGAAAACGACCATGATCACGTCGCGTGCCATTTATCCTGGAGAATAGCCGGTCTTCTGCGTGCACGTCACTTCGGACCGTTTGGTAGGATGGTGTTCCTGGATCTCGGGAGATGAAGATGCATGTGGTTGCGGATCAACACAGGGCCATGGGGCCGTTCGTATTCAAGGATGCTCGTGGACCTGGCTAATATGTCCTGCACCGAATCTTCGCATGCATAAAGAGAGAAGAAGCCCCCGGTGATCATTCAGCAGCCCAAGTTGAACGTCACCACCGCCATGGAGCTCTCACCACGCCGACTCTTGAGCCTTGCGCTCTCGGCATGCTTCGTCGTGCCTACAATCGCTGTCGAGGGTTTTCGCAAACCTACCGTCGACTTCACTGCCGGCAATGGAAGCTTCATCCTCGCCACAGGCTCTTCGCCCGCCAACATCCACGTTGATGCGGCGGACTGGCCTGGTGTCTTGCGCGCGGCGCACGATCTTGCCCTCGACTTCGGTAGGGTGACCAAGGTCAACGGCACCTTGACTGCTGCCGGAACAGCTACCGCGAATGCCTCGATGATCTTCAATGTCACGGGCATCAGCAGTGACTGGAGCGCGGGCATGAGCGGGAACAGCACCAGTGGAACCGCGATCATCGTGGGCACGATTGGCAATTCGAGTCTGATTGATGGCCTGATCGCGAGTGGCAAGCTCGATGTCAGTGAGATTGAAGGACAGTGGGAAGCATACGTCAGTGCGCTGGTGCAAAACCCTCTCAATGGAACTGTTCAAGCCCTCGTCATTGCTGGTGAGTTTCTACTTACACCCGTCTGGAGGCGCGAAACTGACACCACATAGGTAGCGACCGCAGAGGTTCGATCTACGGTATCTACGACGTCTCCGAGCAGATCGGTGTCTCTCCATGGCACTGGTTTGCAGACGTGCCTGCCAAGAGCCACGCTGAAGTCTACGCCCTCGATACTGTAAAGGTGCAGAAGACTCCTTCTGTCAAATACCGCGGTTTCTTCATCAACGACGAGGCGCCCGCGCTGACCGGATGGGCGAACATCAAGTACCCCAAGTACGGTGGCAACAGCCCCTTCGGAGCCGAATTCTACGCCCACGTCTTTGAGCTGCTGCTCAGGTCAAGGGCCAACTATCTCTGGCCAGCTATGTGGAACGGCATGTTCAACGTTGACGATCCACGCAACCAGCCGCTCGCAGATGAATACGCTATCGTCATGGGAACATCGCACACTGAGCCTATGGTGCGAGCCACTGCCGAATGGAGCAAGGTTGCGAAGGGTGCTGAGTCTGGCTGGTCGTGGGCTACCAACAACGCGACTCTGTACGACTACTTTATGGAGGGCGCCCAGCGTGCTGCGCCTTACGAGAACGTTGTCACTGTCGGAATGAGAGGTAAGCATTTCCAGCGATGGGTCCATTCGGATGCAGTTGCGTCTACAGCTCATGCTTACATGCTACAGGCTACCACGACACGGCGATGTCTGCCGACGTGCAGACGAGTGTGCTTGAAGCCGTTGTAGAAGCTCAGCAAGACATCCTCACCAAAGTTCACGGCAATGCTTCGGAGGTACCTCAGATGTGGTGTCTGTACAAGGAAGTTCAGGACTACTTTGAGGCCGGCATGAAGGTTCCTGACTACGTCACACTTCTCTGGACGGAAGACAACTTCCAGAACATTCGAAGACTGCCCGTTGGAGACGAGAAGAAGAGATCTGGTGGAGCTGGTGTCTACTACCACTTCGACTACGTCGGTGACTCGCGCAACTACAAGTGGATCGACACGATCCAGCTGCAGAAGACTTACGAGCAGATGCGCCTGGCCAAGGATCGCGATGCGGACAGGATCTGGATTGTCAACGTTGGCGATATCAAACCTAGTGAGGTCGCAATCAGCCACTGGTTTGACATTGCCTACGATATCGACGCCTACGATGAGACATCCGTGCCCCAATGGACAGCAGACTGGGCAGCACGCAATTTTGACGACGAGCATGCCCAGACCGTCTCCGATATCCTGGACGAGTATGGCTTCCTTGCAAACATGCGCAAGTATGAGTGGGTCGAGCCTTCTTCGTACAGCATTCTCAACTACGAAGAGGCTGACCGCATTCTCGCGCAATGGCAAGCCATCGCCAAGAAGGCGCAGGATGTCTACGACGCTCTCCCTGCAGAGCAGCAGCCTGCTTTCTACGAAATGGTGCTCCACCGCGTCTTGGCTGGCGGAAACTTCGTTGATGTGCAAGTCGCCGGAGCCAGGAACATTGCCTACAGCGGTATGGGCAGGACCAGCGCCAACAGATGGATGCAGCGCGTTATCGATGGCATGAAGAAGGACCACAATCTCACTCAGCGCTACCACGAGCTATTCAACGGCAAGTGGAACCACATGCTGGACCAGACCCATCTGGGCTACCAGGGATACTGGCAGCAGCCCATGCGCCAGTCCACGCCATTCCTCCGATGGGTACAGACCTGGGAGAGGAGCCTTGCTGGCGACCTCGGCGTTGCTGTTGAAGGTAGCAATGCCACTATTCCAGGTGACGACATCTGGCATACGAACGGAGGCGGCTCCTTGAACCTTCCAAACATCACGCCTTTCACTCCTAAGCGCTGGCTGGAGATTGCCTCCGTCGGCACCCAGCCCTTCGACTGGAACATCACAGCGGATCCTTTCATCAAGCTGTCTCAGACCTCTGGCACCATGCAGCCGGATGGTGAGGATGTCCGTGTCTACGTGGAAGTCGACTTCTCTCAAGTTCCTGACGGCTTCGGCAAGAAGAGCACCTTGAACATCTCTTCTAGCACAGACTACGGCACACAATTCGGCATGCCGCAAGTCATCGTACAGGTCAACAAGACTTCGATCCCTTCGAACTTCAGCGCCGGCTTCGTAGAGTCCGCTGGCCAGCTCGCCTTCGAGGCAGAGCACTACACGCGCCTGACACCCAAAGGCAACCTATCCTTGACCACTCTACCCAAGTACGGTCGCACCCTTTCCGCCATCAAGCTCAATGACGCTCTCGCCGAGGGTCTGACTTCCGCAACCGCGCCCGCCATCGAGTACGACTTCCTGACCTTCACCCCGACCACCGCCTCCAAGGGTCTCAACGTCACCCTCATCCTGTCTCCCAGCCTGAACATCGACCCCAAGAAGCCACTTGCTTACATCACGCAAATCGACAATATGCCCGAGCAGCGTCGTCAGTACGTGATTGACCAGCCACAGCCCAACTTCCCTGTTGGCTGGGGTACAGCTGTCGCACAGAATGCGTGGTACAATACTACGAACTTTGGCGCGGTGGCGCCGGGAAAACACACCCTCAAGGTCTGGCTTGTCGAAGCGAACGTTATTCTGCAGAAGGTTGTGCTGGATCTAGGGGGAGTGGTGTATAGTCACAATGGGCCGCCGGAGAGTTATAGGGTTGGCGGCGGGAATTCTACGCAGGGGTACTAGGTGTGCTGAGGTGCGATAGATGAAAGTAATAATCATGAGTTAACTCTGTGAACGTAACGATTGCGATACTGTGTGACTTCCAACTCCACTCTTGCTATGCTTCTTCAGCAAGAAGAAGTAGTCATATGCTCCGAGCATAGTTGCGATGACATCTTCTTGCGCCGATGTCGTCATGGCGCGCCTGAAAGCCTCGCGGCGATAAGCTTACCTCCACTACATACGACCTTCACTAACCCAAAGCCCCAAGCTGAACACCTGGCACCAGAGTTTCTAGTCGTCTCTAGTATCCAATGCCGGGCGTACTATGGCTGTAAGCTACGCGTGCGCTCATATACTAGATCCATCCACAGCTAAGAGCGCCGGGATAAGCTGCACAGCGACACGATGACCGAGCTGGCGATCAGGAGTTAGAAGAGTAAGCCCGCAGGCGCGTACTGAGTGATAGTCTCCGATCGGAACAAGGAAAGCTCGATGGAGGGATGGTGAGACGTATATAAATAAGAAATCTGGAGGGTAAGCGCTATCTCGTCTCGACTTCAAGTTCACCCCACCCATCGTAAGGACCTTCGTAAGCTCGCTCCGCTCGTCAGCAGAGCCTTTCAATAGTCCAACAACGTACTTCCCGGACATCTTAAACACTACAAGAGTCCAGCTCCCGCTCAATATGATCTCCCCTTACCCTCTCGCCGGCAAACTCGCCCTCATCACCGGCGCATCAAAAGGCATCGGCGCCGCAACCGCGCTCGAGCTTGCCTCGCTCGGCGCAAAAGTCGTCATAAACTACTCCTCTGACGCTGCGCCGGCTGACGAGCTGGTCAAGAAGATTGGATGCGACAAAGCCATTGCTATCAGAGCCAACGCCGCAGACGTGGGCGAGATGGCGCGGCTGGTTGAAGAGACGGTGAACTGGTCCCAAGGGGGCGGCAAGATTGATATTCTGGTTCCGAACGCGGGGCTTGCGTTGATGAGGACGCTGGAGCAGACGACGGAGGAGGAGTGGCAGAAGACGATGGATTTGAATGTCAAGGGCCCGTACTTCCTGGCGCAGGTATGCTCTTCCGTCGTGATCTCGGTGCATCAGAGGCCGGACAAGCAAGTGCTGACCAAACCAGAAAGCAACACCCCACATGCCCCCCGGCTCGCACATCATCCTCCTCTCGACATCCCTCTGCAACAGCTCGACCATCACGCCCAACTACCTACTCTACGTGACCTCCAAGGGCGCGATTGAGCAGATGGTACGTATCCTGGCGAAAGATCTGGGTATCAAGGGTATCAATGTGAACTGCATTTCGCCGGGGCCGACAGCGACGGATCTTTTCTTCCAGGGCAAGAGCGAGGAACTTGTCAATCGCATCGCGGCTGCAAACCCATTTGGGCGGATTGGAAAGCCGGAAGAGATTGCGAGGGCGGTTGCGTATTTCGCGGGTGAGGGGAGTAGTTGGGTCAATGGCCAGATCTTGAGGGTGAACGGGGGGATGACGGTCGGTACTTAGGGTGCAACTTGTGTCTGGGTTGAGTGTGTGCATCTGTCAGGTGTAAAGATCTTGGTATCATATACCCACGCCTCTTCCCTCCACCTACATCACTTTCTTTGGTCGTAGCCATCTGTTTGTCAGCCCCGCTATCATCACCAACGAACGTAGACGCTTCCTCTGGGAGCAATCACACTCTCTGTTCGAGATAAGGCTTCTGCGAAGCTTTCCAACGAGATGCGATAGTGTGACGGCTTCCTGTCCTCAAGACAAACATTGATTCCTATTTTCTATCTGAGTCTGTTGACCGCTCTTACTGATTGTTTCTGCATTGGTCGTAAGTGCTACGGGGGAGTGCGGCTTCCGCTCCGCCCTGAAATTCCCGCTCCCTCGGCTGCGTCGCATCTCCAAGCGAAACATCTGGCAGCGCGATCTCCTGAATCCAGTCACGCCAACACCGTCAACGCCAACACCGTCAACGCCTTCTTAACTTTCTTCTGCGCGAAGCCACCACAGGCTGCAAATCAGCAGTCACAAAATCCTAGCTGAAGACGATCTTTACCCCAGATGTCACTTCTTATCTCCCCAAGCTTTTCCTGCAGATAACGCCGCTTGTGCCAGCTCCTGACATGCCTCTTTGAGCGTACAAGACCGCCGCGGCATTGCTTGGCATTGCTTGGAAGCCCGGCAGTCCTCCTTAGTCAGGGCGAATTCTCCTGCGCGTTGAGCATGCGATAGCGCAGCGCAGATGAATACGATCGTCCCCACAGACGCGGTGCCTCCCGCTGCCAATCATCCTTCGCGTTGCCTGAGCTTACAACTGTGCGCAAAGCGCGTAGCTTGTCCCAGCTAGCAATTGCCGCTGCCAAGTGGATATCGTGTTTGGAAACCGGCAAAGTTAGATGAATGGTGCAAGACAAGATTGACACCTGCCTGAGCAAGAGAAGGCGTCGCTTGTGGGAACGCCGAAGAAATGACCGTCAATGCGAGTTAGCGACTAACAGAGCAGGTAGATGGCGGGAGACCCGTTTGCCACTATAGTGGAAGAATTGTTCCCGTGCTGATGCGATCGGGTTTACGCTTCCTTGGGAAGGTCGACGTCCTGAGAGGTCGAATGTGCTTGACAAGCGTCGGACTGTCGCGACGAGCGGTCTGTTCCTGGTAGTGATGTGCTTGCTTCTCCAAGAGCCGGGAGCGAGTATAAGAATTTCTGGATGTCCACCCTGGAATGGCATCGATTCACAGTTGAACACTCTGATTCCCTCGCTTCCAGCCCCGCCCAGTCGTCACCATGCAGCTCAAGACCCTCCTCTTCTCCCTGCTCGCTTCCTCGGCCGCCGCCAAGCGTAGCTGCGGTACCCCCAACGCTACAGAGGAGCAGATCCAGATCGCCCAGAACCTCCAGATCCTCGAGTCTGAGGCTGGCTTTGCCGAGTCGAGCCTTGCTGCTGCCGCCACCATCAACGTCAAGGTCTACTGGCACGTCACCGCGACCGCCAAGACCGTCGCAGGCGGCTACCTGACCCAAGCGACGTTGGACTCGCAACTCGCGGTCCTGAACAAGGCATATGCACCGCACGGCATCTCCTTCACGCAGGCCGGCGCCGACTGGACCGTGAACACCCAATATGCCAACGATCAGGCCGAGCTCGCCATGAAGAAGGCGCTGCGAAAGGGCACCTACGCCGACCTTAACGTATACTTCACCCCCGGCACAGAATACCTGGGTTACGCGTACTTCCCGCAGGCCGTCACGAGCGGCTCCAACAACTTCTACCTCGACGGCGTTGTGATCCGCTCCTCGACCGTTCCCGGCGGCTCCGAGACAGAGTACAACCTCGGCCACACTGCCACCCACGAGATCGGCCACTGGATGGGCTTGTACCACACGTTCCAGGGCGGCTGCACGGGGTCTGGCGACTATGTGTCTGACACGGCTGCCGAGGCGAGCGCGAGCTATGGATGCGCGACGACGCGCGACTCCTGCCCCAACCAGACGGGCCTTGACCCCGTCACCAACTACATGGATTACTCGGATGAGTAAGTTCTTTCATCTTTGCTCTTTCTGTGATCTTTTGATGCTGACGATGATGTAGTGATTGCTTCACTGGCTTTACGGCGGGCCAGCAGACGAGGATGTACTCGTACTGGAACTCGTACCGTGCGGGCAAATAAGCGCTCTGCTGTAGCTGCTGTTTGTTGACGCGTGGTGGAAGAGTCTTTTGGTCTGTGATGCTGTAATGAGTGCATAGCGTAGTGAGACGACGGCATTGTCGTCGATGAATTGAATGAGATACCCTGTGCATGACATCATTTTACTTTGTTCCTGTGTGTGCGGATGTGGTGCTTGGATGGCGGAAGTTGAGTTCCAGAGTGGATGCATGCAGCTGCCTCAAGCTGTCTTCGTGGGGGAGCTGCAGCTTATACACATATGGTGTTCCGCGGGCACCTTGATGGGCATCATGCTTCCGAGCCGCCGCGCAGAGCTTACCTGGAGACAATGCGCGTTTCCCAGAGTGCTGCGCCGGTACAAGCCCTTGCCGCTGCACATTCTCTCGGTTGATATCTTGGCTTGCATGCCAACACAACCTTTGGGACTTTCTCTTTACTGTAACGGCCGTGCAGCTCGCTAATCTGAAGGATCGTAAGATCTCCCACTGCATCCTCGAACCCTGCCCTTATTTCTATGGCTAGCTCAGCCCACCCAATGCGATGAAAGCAGATATCAACAACGTGAGCACCAAAGCGTCAATCCTTTTACACGTCTCGAACACCCTCGTACGCAATGGGACGGCTTTGTCTCTGTGAGAATCAGTCTGCGTGTCGAACAAAGCTGTCTATAGACCCGTCCACCTTCGTCCACATCGTTGAATAAAAGACGGCTTCAGAAAGATTCTCAGGTACTGATACTACCAGGCGCAGGCAGAAGCGAGCTACGTGATGGTTCAACTTGGAGAGAGGGGGGAGTGAGAGTTTTCGATTAGCAGTGACGATTTCGATGTTTCTCCATGATATGGCGAATGTCAACCAGAACCCCACTGGACTTTGAGGTTCATTGTGGGTGGATGGAATACACTGTAGAAAGCCTGAAAAACGTGACCACTGTAGCTGATCCATGTCGGTTGGCAGAACGACAAATCACTGACTTCGAAACTTTCACTGGTACGACAAGAATTGAGGAAGTAATGTTCATGTTCGTCGGCGTCCGCTGAACCAAGATATATACATTAAATTAAGAAAGTAGCTTCGTCATGAGTCTTCGTCATCATCATCATCCACACCTTTTGAAGGCCACTAGCAGGCGGCGTCAGGAATCTTGAAGCTGTCGAGGCGTCCAGTAGTCTGGTACCTCGCACCTTCACCGAGACCACGCTTAGCAAAGGCGGTCCAGAGCTCGCAAGAGTTGGCACCGCCAGTAAGGAAGTAGTCGGCGTCGATGATAGCATCACGAGCCTGGACAAAGTTGGGGTTGCAAGGCTGGAGTGCCATACCGTCCATGACAAGCTTCATAGCGAGGTACTTGCCATCGGTAGGAACGCCGTTGTTGTCGAAAGAAGGCACGTCAGAGTCGTTCTTGCCGTGCTTGTCAATCAGGTTCCACAGGACTTCGTACAGCATCGAGGCCCAGATGTTGCCGATAGGGTGTACGCGGTTGTACAGCTCGACGCTCTTGTAGGTCTGGGGGTTGGTGGTCATCGAGGTCGAGTACAGGTAGTTGCGGATACCAGCGGTGTTGCCGTTGACCCACGCACCCATGCTGTAGTCCTTCTTGCGGGTGTCGCTGGGCTTGAGACGGATGGCGGTCGCGTAGAAGTCGGACCAGCCCTCGCCCATACCACCGGACTCGAGCAAGCTCAAGCATCCGGAGTTCTTGGGACCACCGGTGAGACGGTTAGACAGACCGTGGGTGTACTCGTGGATGACGACACCGGCCTCGAACGAGCAGTCGCGTACGGGCTGGGTGTTGGTCCAGATGTACCTGCGCGGTGTCAGTCTTGTCACGTGTGTAGCAGAGATCACAGGCAGACTTACATCCTCATGCGGCCGGGCTGACCATCTGGGGGAGTAGCGAAGTTTGCGTTGTTAGTACCAGAACCGTCCTGAGCGTTCAGAAAAACGAAGTCATTGCCGACACCACCGGCACCGTTGTTGTTGACCTCGAAGTTACCGGCGCGCTCATCGAAACCAAGCTGATACAGCAAGTCGTGGTACTTGTTCGAGGTGTAGAACAGCTGGGTGACAGAGGCATTGGCGTATGTCTTGTAGTCGGTGGCGTTCAAGTTCAAGGGGTAGTGGAACTTGAGGTCACGAGCGACAGGACGGGAGTTGTTGAGGAGAGCGTCGTATGTGACGTCGTTCTCCCAGTTGGTCTGGGCAACACCGTTGTTACCACGGGTTGTCTTGTACCAATCAGTACCGTCCGAGTGCCAGCCGAACTCGGAGGCGTAGGAGTCAAAGGGGTCTTCCTCGTAAGTACGGGCTCCCTCAGTAGGGTCGTTGATACCCCACTTGTAGACCTGGTAGCTGTCGTCCGCGCCGTAGTCGACGACTGCTTCAACGCTCTTTCCACTGGTGGCATCGACATAGGTCAGGAGCCAGTTGGTAGCAATGTCGGTCTCGACCCTCCAGGTAAGCTTGAGCTCGCCGTTGGCGCCGACGAGGTAGACGAGCTTGGCCTCAGGCTCGTTTAAGCTACCGCTTGTGTTCTTGATTGCGTAAGTCTCCTTCTCACCCTTGGGCTCAGCCTTGGCGGAGCCGGCCTCAACGGGAAGTCCGAGAGTGTTGACAGCAGTCTTCAGGGAGTCTGCAGGGTCGGTGGTGGCACGCTTCTTGCTAGGAGCAGGGATCTTGCCCTTGAAGAATGAGCTACCGAAAGAGAAGACTTTTCCGTCCTTGCCGATCTACAACTTGTTAGTCTTTGCTTGAGCATTCGTAGTACTCTCAAAACGTACGTTAACGTTGAAGTCAGCGTTGTCGATGTCAAGACCGTTGGCGGTCTGCTTGAAGTAGAAGTGAGAAACGCCGTTCTTGCCGGTGTAATGGTCGTTGACTAGACGGAACTGGGCATCGGGAGCCTGAGCGCTGACAAGATCGCTTGCGGTCTCCTCTGGTGTAGCACGAGCTCTCAAGGTGGGGATGGTAGGATCAGCATCCACCTCAGTAGCATTCTTGTACTCAGTCTTGACGACCATACGGAACTTGTCAAGGTCGATGGCACGTTTCGACAGCGAGGCCGATGTGTGAGGGTGGGCATGGGCACCCATGGCGGCCATGGAGGCCAAGGTGGCGATGAGAGCGGAACGCATCTTGAGAACGAAGGACTTGGAACGAAGGGAGAGTGAACGACTGGGGTTGATCTTCAACTGGTGATCGTGTGTCTACCTCTTATACAACTTCACTCAATACCCACAAGAGTTTAGGCCGACCACAATTCCGGAGATTGGCCCCTAACATCCTCCACTGTCCCTTCACTGTAGGAAAGGAGATAGCAATGCGGTAGCGTGATCTCGCAAGCTACTTCGCGCTGCAGCTTACGGTCTCACGGACTGCCATTACTGGACTCCACGGCATCGAAGGCCTTCACGAGGTAGTCGCGGTCTTGGCAGCTGGTCCAATTAGGAAGCTGCATGTACTCGAGATTCTGAACCCATGTCCCACCCCATGCTGATATTCTCTGGGCACTATATGTGATCTACATTTGCCAAGTAGATACGCCGTTGACCTTCCATATGAGGCTGAGCGCAGAGTTGAAAGCCTATTCGCGAGGGTGTCGAGCAGCAGGGGAGATTAAGCGGCATCGGCAGCCATGAGCCCCTGATGGCATGAGCGTCCCTGGAATGTCACCACAGGCGCGCCTATGTAGATTTGTATAACGTGCAAAGCCCCGAGAACCGAGTCGCTGTAGTTGTCCGATGATGCAAGCGCGTGGGCAAGCTAGACGAGAGCACAGAAAGCTCAGATCGCGTCACTCAGGGACACGATGATAAGCACCGATAGTGCTACCACTGCAGGTACCCGGATAATACGAGCTGCAAGCTGCAGGGCGCAGCATGAGCATACCTCGTGAGCTCAGATGGTTCTCGCCATCGTAGACGCACCATAGTCGACGGTCGGTCTGGGCGCTCCGTCCACCTGCCCTTTTGACAATAGCTGGCATTCGCGATCCGCTCCGAGGAAACGTAATCGCGAGCTACGCGAGCGCACGCAACGGCGCTTAGGTGAGCAAATTGAGATGAGAGATGCTAGACTCTGGGGGGCTGGGGAGGTGGACGCCTTGCTGTGGTGTTGTAAGAGGAGACAAGCCATTGGAAGCGCCCGCAAGAGCGGATGCCTTCGCCAAGAAATTAGCGCGCACTCCTGGCTCTCCACCGAGACTTCTCTTCGACAAGCTTCGTTAACACGCATGCTGGACAATTAATCCATACCCTGGTACGGCTGACCCGGTGCACGGAAATCCGATGTTCCATAGCATTCTATCTATTTTTGCCTCTATCGTACTTCAGGCCGTTTGTCCTGCTGTGCTCCGCCACATTGCCTCTTATCGATCGCCCTGCACTCGAGCCAAGACAGAACGATCGACCATGTAACACACAAGTCCCAAGTGGTGGCTTGCAAGCTGAGCCGTGCTCTTGTGACACCTATGTCTCCACGTTCAGCGACCGGACGGACGGCACCTGGGCCTCGAAGCTAGAGCGCCGAAGGAATTGGACCGGGGCATGTGTTCAGGATCGATATCTGCAAACGAAGTATCACATAGTTGTGGCTGAGACAACCGATAGCATGCGCGCCGTCCCGCCTGATCAAGCCTTACGGGTGTTAACAAGAACAAGCGGCAACGGTGCGGCACGATCAATTATCGTGACCTCGAGAGTGGCAAGCACCTTCCCGAAAGACTCGTGGACAATGACTAAGTGAGCACTATCAATCGTGAATTGTGGCAAGCAGTGGCGCCAACAAGTTCTCGACTGCATCCTTTCAATATCACCAACTCCGTATGGAGGTAGAACTTCATGTGAGGTGTAGCCGACATACACCTTCCGTATTCGTGTTGCTTCGAGGAAGAGTGCCGGTTGCCGGCTACGACCGGGACAGTTGTTACAGTCCGTCATCGATTCGTAGACCGGCTTGAAGTCCATGCTGGGGACATACACCCATTCATGCTTCTATTGTCAAACGCATCGGTGGTGCTAATATGTGCCCGCTTGACCTCCGGCTGGAACGCGGATGTCTTGTGTGTACTGTCCAAAAGCACAGAAGATGACCTCAGAGTAGATGACCTCGGGGTTTGTGGCCACCAGCTCGATGCCGTACATGGACCGAAAGTCTCATTCACTTCAGCATATGTGAAGAGCTCGGAGGATTCTCTGCGAGCATCCGCAGTCGTAGTGGGCCACCAGCCAGATGTCGAGCACAGATTTCGACCGGATGTGAAGAGGAAGTCGGCTGCGACAGGCGGCGGAGATATTACGGTTGCAGAAGTCTCGAGGAATTCCATACCCGGCAACGCAGAAAACCTCTCACTGTCCTCCGTGCTCGCTTCAATGGCTGGTAGGTCGCCATGGGTGGCACTGTTGTTCACTGTGCGAAGTCCAGGTCGGCGAGATACTGTTTCGTTATCTCCGAGACTGATTTTGTTCTGATTGTTGCCAGTCGACTTCTCATAGTCAAGCTTGATCACCATATCACCGTCTTCAGCCTCAAATCGTACTCGCGTAGGTAGCCAGTCAGGAATCTTCTCACCGGCCATGGAATCCAGTGCTTCACATAGCGATTTCTCGTCCACTGTACTAACGTCCCATTGCTCGTGGATCCGATTGCATTCTTCTATCAACCAAGTCTTCATGCGAACGGCTCGAGCCAGATCAGGGTTCATGTCGACGGTGAGAGACGCATTGACTTCAGAGACTGCAGTCATGTCTCGAATCGTGCGATGCCAGGGTCCAATAGAGATCTGCAGTGGTGTGTGAAGGCGGAGCGGCACAAGTGGAAGTCGTTGAGACACTGACTCGGCCCACGCGAGTGACTCGGCGAGACGTATGCCAGCGTCGACGTCGAGTCGCTGCACAACTTCCGGTGAGGGCAGTAACGAGAGGGCCACTTCAGTAGGGAAGTACCGATGCAGGGTATCCGTAAGTCCGCACAGCACGTTCTGTAGCATCCAATAACGCGTGCAAAGTATCATATTCTGGACAGAGTCGAAACGCAATGTTCTGGTGAGCACGTCCGCCATTTCGACGCAAGCTGGAACATTGACGAGAGTGACTGCGGTCCGTAGAAGCTCGGAAACGTGTGCAGGCAGATTGATCTGCCAAAAATACTCTGTTAAGCTGACTGCGGTGGCGAGAAAGTCGCTGTTTTTCGGGTGCATGATCGCGCGTCGAACCAGACAGTTCAGTCGGGGGCACTGCACAAAGACATGCATGATCGACATCGACGCCCGCTGGGACGGAGTGAGCTGCACGAGGTCTGATGCCAGAGCTGAAGGGTGCGTAATCGATAGGTAGTATTCGTTGTCGTATACCGATGCCCTGCCAGCAAGCATTGCTTCGTTCACCTGAGAACGTTAGGGAAATAGTGGCGCTTTCTTGGGGCACTCACGTCGTCGATGTACGTATTGTCAATAAGATTCCAGTAGTGCCTGTCATCTGTGTTTGCAACGGCTCCAGCTTTGAGAAGCTCGGCGAGTCCAAAGGCATGAATGGCATGATACATCGTGTCTATTCCCAAGAGTGTCTGCGAAATATCAGCAGGGTTTGTTATATTTCCATGGCTAACGTCACACCTCAGCTGCGTAGTGCATCTTAGTCGCTAAGACCACCTCATAGGTGTTGCGGCTCTGGTTCCGAGAAATAGCCAACTGCAGTTGCCTTAGAGCCTTCGACTTCGTGTCACTGGCTGTTTGTCGTTTTGAATAGCTATCGTCCCAGAAGACTGCATAACTATCGATGAGGAATTCGATGGCAAGATCCAGCATCGAGTTCGAGCCAACCCTGGATGGTATGGACTGAATCCACGTTCCAAGTATCGACAAAGGCCTGCTACTTTCGTGCACTGAGCCAAGCATCTCAACCCATCTTGATGTCAGTGTCCCTTCAGCAGACGATGGTTTGATGATGGACAAAGAGGCTTCCCCCTGGAGTTGCCGAAGATATGCAACTAATGCCTGCTTTCTGTACAATGCAGCTTTCTTCGGTATGCGGGCCTTTGCGATCGCCACTGGCGCCAGAGTTTGAAAGGTGCCGCTGCCGGAGTCAGCCTTTCTTTGAGTGCTCAGTCTTAGTTCCAATGGCGCTGAGTTTGAAGAGCTGACAGTCTCTTCAGACGAATTCAATGCGTATACAACCGGTTCCACCCTGGATCTACCATGTTTGGTCAATTGGTTTGGATCCTGCACGACGAAGGCGGACGCCTTCCCGTAGGTATACGTGCATGGCCGGTCTTTCTTGTCGCATGCGCCACATTTCGGTTTCCTTTCATCGCACTAGAATCGTCAAGGGCTGCAAAAATACAAGGTGTCGAGACGTGCTTGTGATTGATAATAGAAAGTCGCACATGAACGAGACTGCATGTGGGCGGCTTACCTTTACTTTGCGCAGTCTACAGGTGTCGCACTTGCCTGGCTGTGTCATCGTAGTGTCACTATACTGCCCATTGCAGCTAGATGTGCGATGGTTATGACGAGGTTCTTCTTGCAGTTTGCTGTGGAATACTCGGAGCTGACCAAGTATCGTACAGCCGAGGAAGGCGCGGAACACTAAGCCAGACGAAGCTAGTGCCAAGCAACCTGCGGGAGGGTGACTGTCCTCCATATCCTGAACATCGTGTTTATGTCAGCAACTTTTCCACTGGAGCTGCAGCGTGCGGTACAGCTATCTCAATGTTGTTCTTGAGTCCCGTGTGTGGGAGTTCATGTTTTACAGCGACACGTCTCTGATTCGAAGCACATAGGCAGGTGCTCATCTGTTTTCGATTACTCAGTTCAGTGCAGCAATTCAAATGTCATGTGTTTCCAGAATGTTGGGCCGAGCAAAGGGCCTTCGAAGCGGTATGTGCCTGTGAGCGGCTTGACAGCCTTCTTGGGGAGCGGGAGCGGGTACGTCTTGCCCCAGCCGCCATTGTCACTCTTGATGAAGACGGGGAAGCCGTCAGCGCCCCAGGTCACAGGCACCAGCACAGGCATACGTCCGGAGGGAAACGCCCACGTGAACGACACAAAGTACCACTTCCCATCCGCCGTCTTAACCAGACTGCCTTGGTGCGGCGACCCTCCCCCCGCGACAGGCGATGCGACGTCCTTCACCAACTCTTTTGACAATGCTCAGGCCATCGGCCGCCAGTTGCGACACCTTGACCTGTCCGCCACCGTACACAACATACATCGTATCACCATCATCGATCAGGATACCGTTACCGTAGAAACACACCCACTGTCCCAGATTCGCGCGGTTCGATCACCGCTGCTCGGCCGCGCTCGCAGTGAACACCCACATGATCCAGAAGTTCGTGCATCCGATCCAGTACCACATCTGATCGCTCTCGCGGGAGGATCGTAGCCGCCGCCAAAGTCTAACCGCAGGATCGAGTGCCCCACGGGCTCCCAGTTGACGAGGTCCCAGGAGCGCAGAATGGGCGCGCCGGGGCTGTAGTGGAAGTTGCTCGCCGAGAAGTAGAAGGCGCCGTCTGGGCCCACGGAGACGTCGTTATCGGGTCATTCGGCGTAGATGACGGGGTTGGCGAAGGTAGTGTTACTGTCTTGCGCGGCCGCGGTGGTCGTGAAGGCCAGCGCGAGGCCGCAGAGGGCCAGCAGGCGTGAGCGGAACATAGTGAAGGACGGTCTTCTCTTGGCTCAGCTTGATCGAAGCGTTATCGGTCGAAGCAGCGCGCTGTCCCATCCTTTTGTACCCGCGACGCTCTACTCCACATGTGCAAACCCGCCGCATATACAGTTAATATGCGGCCCGGCGGAGTCGAACTGAGCATCGTTCCGGAGCGTCAGATCGTCAATTTGGGTGATGCCCCTGGTGTTCATCCCCGCTGTTTCCCGTTCCCATACCCCGCATGATCCTAGTCCTTGGATTTGCAAGTGAAAGGACACCAGCATACAAAGGTACTTTTCTCGGGACACATATCTGGCTAAACCTTGGCTTTGGCTTGCATATGGGTTGTTTGCAAAACGATGGCTCCACCCCGTGGCCTAGATAAGACCTATTAATATTAGTAGATAGAGTCTTTTATAATGTGCAGCTTAGTAACCTTATGTAACTAGGTGCCTATAGTATTCTTTACTATATAAAAGACATTGACAGACAGCAGATTAGACAGGAGAGCTTGTTTTTAACGTCCTCTTATCGTATGTGAAAGACAAGGTGATCTGATCTTACATAAAGTCGAAGCTTCCATCAGCTCCATCCTCTGCCGCCGAGGCTGCAGCGACAAGCAGCCTCACCCATCGTGCAATTCGCCTTTGACGGCTGACCAACCAAGATGTGATCCCGCGCGCTTCCGCCCAGGGGCTGTTTACAGAGCCGTGGCTGCACCAAGGCGAGATATGGATGTGGATTTGCGCATGGGCGTTGTTGTCCTAGACTCTAAGGGAGAATGCATGTCGACTCTGCAGTCCAGGTGCCTAAAAGATCTTGGAGGTTCTCACGGGTTGTGGACGGTTTCTCGCATTTTCGGTCTTTGTAGACACGAACTCGTAGTCAGCGGTAGGATGACTGACCGGCGGCCGAGCCAACAGCCTCATCCATCATGGGCGGAGTCTATTTGATTTTGGCTCGCGGCTGGACCCTTTTCACGGGCGTGCCAGAGCCTCAACGAAGCGAGCTCGGTGAAATAGAACGGTTTTAGTTGGTAAGCCCCCAGAAAACGATGTCATCCAGGAGTTTCAATACTTCTACCCCACTTGGGCGGACAGTCATGATGAGCGAAAGCAAGCGCCAGATGCAACGCGCCCATCAAGGTAGCGGCCCGAGGACGGAACACAATAGATAGACGATGATGTGCGTACCAGCTACGCAAGCCCAGATGTGTAGTCTGTCTCGTGGCTTCAGGAATGATGCGCACAGGGTTTCTCGTAACGTGAATGGTATTGCTGCGTGCGGTCGATGTGTTTCAGAAGATCATAGGTGACGTATTGGCTCTGCACTAGCGTGGACCCTGAAAGCAGCAGCGATATGGCGACGCGAAATTTAGAGGATGCGCGCAGGCAGGTAGCGAATGATTGTACTCACTTCCATGGCAGACGCAGTCATGGATGCTGCCTTGGTAATGCAACACGGCATTCGAGCCCATTCGGAGCCATTTTGGCATGCTTCCAAGGCACAAAGAGGGCCCTCTGCAGCGTGGCGGCGAGACACTACAATCTTAGCGGCCCTCCCGTCTGTAAGCATGAGGCTTCCAATTTGACGCGATGGTATCGTTTGGAACTGCCATGCCGCAAATTCCGCGGCCAACCCACTGTTGCGCAGTCTTCGCGCGGAGTAGTGCGTCCTCTGGCCGCCGAGACGCCTCAACAGACGAATAGACAAAACTAGATATGCATGCACGTATTCTTCTTGCAATACCTGCAACTTTGCAACCTTCACTTTCGTGCTCCGCCGTGCCTCTTTGCTATCTCCTCAACCCCAGGGTCACCTTTCGGACCTGAGCGTGCCCACCCAGCCTCCACGAGAACACGCCTCTTACACGGAGACGAATGGAACGAGACTGACCTTTGTCTCGAACAACCTCTCCATCGCGAGCCAGCCTCAGCCGGACACCCTTGCACCGCACTAGAGGGGAATCTGCGAGATCTCCCAGACGGGACGCGATTTCACACGGCGTCATACCTCCACACGTCGACGGCCACAAGCCCCACGTTGTAGCACGGCAGGCGTACCGAAACAAACGCGAGGCTCAGGAATTCGTGGAATACAGTTCTGTATCAAATGCACAACTCGTCGAAAAGCGCTGGACGAAGCAGGAAGATGCCTGTGATTGAGGTAAGATGCTCTCCAGTCTTTCGCATTTCAATCCGCGGTGTGCAGCGATGGCCATGTTCTGATGGCGGCACAAGCTCATGTCCTCTGCATCGTCTATTGATTTGGACTGCGGGTGGTCGAGCCTTGTTTGCGATGATGTCGTTTGGGTCGTCATTTCTGTGTGCACGGGCCCGCACCTGCGTCATATCCTCCGCGCTCTCTTGTTCTGGCAACCACGCTGCATGACTTCTGTCCTTGTCAGCCAGTCGCCTTTCCTCTGCTTTCCCCATCGTCTTTCACGAATTATTCCGTCACACTACGCCCTGCACACAGTCTAACTGAAGTTGCACACGGCTGTTTAACGCAATTCTCTCCACACTTTGTCTTCACATACCCCGCCAACATCACGAGGCCAGAGTTGCATCTACTTTTACACATAAAGACTAAGCATGGCTGCGATACAGAACTTTAAGAACTTCTTGCGTCATGGCAAGCAGGCACGCCAGAACGCCGAGCCAACATCAAGTGTGTCGCCTGTTCACGCACAGCAACATCGAGCAGAGCCTGTTCACCATGGCATATCAGAGCCGGTAATGGACCACAAGCCCCTGGCACACGCGGCTGGCCCTCAAGGCGACTACTCAGTCGCTGGAGGAGGTGACAACCGCAATATCGCAGCACAGGCCGGAGCCGCAGCAGACCGAGCAGCCGACAAGAGGCAGAAGCAGGAGGCCGCCAAGCAGGGTAAGGGCGTCGACCCGGAGGTTCTGGAGCGCATTGTTGCCGAGGAACGTGAGGCGAAGGGCAAGCTGCCCAAGTATCCAGGTCTTGAGCGATGGCAGATTCTCGAGAAGATGGGCGACGGCGCCTTCAGCAACGTATACCGCGCACGAGATACCACCGGGCAATGGGGCGAGGTGGCCATCAAGGTTGTCCGCAAGTTCGAGATGAACTCTCAGCAAGTCAGTATTACCCAGCAATCCTGCCCTCTCCTGCCCATTTCTTAGTGTCGTCATCCCTCCTTTCCTACCGCATCGCACTTGAGTTAGTTTCGGCGATTTTTGGACGTTACCAACACGATGTCTCGTGTTTAGGGCGATAAGCATGTGCATCCGGATTTCAAGACACCCAAAGCCGCCGATGTGAGATTTTACCCTGCATACGATGCTTGCTCGATTCGATAGCATCATCCTCTCACCCCTGTCCCGTTCGACATACAGCATAGGCGCTGACGTAATGCCCTGCAGAGAGCGAACATCCTCAAGGAAGTACAAATCATGCGCCAACTCGACCACCCCAACATCGTCAAGTTGATCGACTTTTCCGAATCCCGGCAATACTACTACATCGTTCTCGAGCTGTGTCCCGGCGGTGAATTGTTTCACCAGATCGTCCGCCTAACGTACTTCTCCGAGGACCTGTCGCGACACACCATCATCCAGGTCGCCAAGGCGTTGCAGTACCTGCACGAGGAAGCAGGTGTCGTTCACAGGTCTGAAGTCCGACGTCTTCTCTAAACATCTTTGATTGCTGACGTCATGAACAGAGATATCAAGCCAGAGAACTTGCTGTTCTACCCCACTCCCTTCGTCCCCACACGAAACCCTAAGCCCCGCGGACCAGATGATGAGGATAAGGCTGACGAAGGTGAATTCGTCAAGGGCCATGGTGCTGGAGGTATTGGTCTCATCAAGGTTGCTGACTTCGGTTTAAGTAAGGTCATCTGGGACAGTCAGACCATGACACCTTGCGGAACCGTCGGTTACACTGCTCCCGAGATCGTCAAGGACGAGCGTTACTCCAAGAGTGTCGACATGTGGGCACTGGGCTGCGTGCTCTACACCCTCCTCTGCGGTTTCCCTCCATTCTACGACGAGTCCATCCAGACTCTGACAGAAAAGGTCGCTCGCGGTCAATATACCTTCCTATCGCCATGGTGGGATGACATCTCCAAGTCTGCGCAGGACTTGGTGTCGCACCTGCTTACAGTCGACCCTGAGAAGCGTTACGACATCAACCAATTCCTGAACCACCCTTGGATTCGTGAGGCAGACGAGCCCACATACTCTGCCCTTGACGCTCCTCCTCTGGCAACACCTGCTGCATCTCGCATGGACCCCAAGTTGCAGCAGCAATATGCTTATCTCGAATCTCCTGGCGCTGGTCGCAGGGATTTCCGTTCTCCAGGTGCCGTCAACCTCCGAGAAGTGTTTGACGTCGGTTACGCTGTACACAGGCAAGAAGAGGAGGGCAAGAGGAAAAAGAACTTCAAGCAGGGTTACCGCGGCGGCAATGCTATCAACTCGCTGAACGCACTCGATGAAAACGAGGATGACGATGAGTTCAGTAATAATTCGGTACCTTATGACCCTTCCATACAGCACCCACCTGCTAAGCTTCCAAAGTCCCAGGGTGCCGATGTCTCCACAATGGAGCAGAAGATGCGCAACACGACACTGTCGGCCGCTGCACAAGCACGACAGCAGCAAGCCCCTCCTCAATCTCGGCAGCAGGAGCGCGGATACGGCCAACATTCACCCGCTGTCGCCGCAGCAGCGAAGCGACAAGTCAAGAACAAGGGTGCGTTCGAACTCAGCCTCGACAACGCCACATTACTCGGCCGCCGTGGCAAGAAGGGTCCCGGAGGAAGTGGGCTGCGTGGCGAGGTCACAGCTGGCGGCTTATAGCCATCAGCACATCTTTCTAAGGATTGGTAAAGCGTTTGATTTACAGCTGCTTAAGGTAGCACGACTGGCATGGACATGACCCGGACATCATGAGGCGTTCTTCACCCTTTTTCTCTATCATCTATCTTTGCGTACGAATCGGAGAACCCCCTTCATTTGCTCTCCACTTATGCCATATCTGCGTGGTCACTGTCTTTGTTGATTGCGATCTTGAAGGTCTGGGCATGTAGGTAGTTTCAAGGAGCAGCAGTGTCTAGAGTGTAGATGTATGCTGCTGTTTAGCGAATTAAGAAATGTTCAACACACCGATGCCTTCATACTGTCTTCATCCACCTTGCCGTCTCGGCCCGGCTATCGGTCATCTTGAGATAGCCATATGTTCTTTTCTCGACATGGTATATAGAAAGCACAGCGCAAGATGGCTCTTCTTTGTCCTTCCATCCGCTGGGAAATGCCACTAGCAGTGCCGGAGTGATACTGGTGCTTCACGTTGCTATATATATGTCCAGTTTAGTGCACTTGTCCCGTGTTCTGATCCTGTGGTGGCAAGAGATCCGCGCGCATTCGAGATGCATCATGATCTCGTGCAGGCTCCTTTCGTACCGCATCGCGTCAATAAGGGTGGGAGCTGAGACTCGTACTGTTAGTCGACCACGCCCGAGCAGTTGGATTCCACGACACAGTAGAGCAGGAGGTGATTCGTTGCACCGCCATGTCACACGAAGTCAGCATCGCATAGTGGTCAGACAGCAAGTTCGCAATCGCACTGGAGAGATAGCATCGTGTAGGTATCGAACAATTTGATTCAGCTTGCTACAACAACTGCTTGAAGTGTTGTGCGAAGCTTACTATGTAAACGCCAGCCCCAGGGTATGTTTCCGTAGTGGCCTGACCCGTGCCCGGAAGATGCAAAGTACTTAAAACGCCGAGTATGCAGGGGTATCTTCGTCCATGTCCATGCCAGCCGTGATCGTTAATCCTTCGTCATCCTCATCATCATACCGCCTTCGATACTGTCGTCAAACGCGTCCTGCGTCTACCTGTGGCCTGCCACCGAAATGAGTCTAATGCTTCCCGAGCATGAGAAGCTGTACAACAAGAAAGAGAAAAGGAAATTGCTGAAGCACATGTACTACAACATACCGCGGAACTTGGCACCGTTCTTGTGCTGGATCTCACGCTTCGCCGCACCGCTGGGCATCGTGAAGCCGCCCAGCCCCGAGGAGGGTATGGTTCTAGACGCAGTCGCAGCCGCAGACGACACTGGCGAAGCTGCAGGAGTGGAAGCGCTCGGGGCTGAAGCGCTCGGGGCAGAAGCGGCGGGAGCGCGAGACGCAGTACCAGACGTGATCATCGTGGTAGGGGCAGAAGCAACCTTGCTAGAAGCGCCAGCAGTGACAGTGACGTACACAATGTCAGTGACTGTCACCACACTGTCGTCGCCAGCGCCGGATGTAGGCGCAGGGGCAGCGCCAGGACGCGAGGTCATAGTTGGAATGTTCGTGACCTGTGTAAGTGCCGGCGCGGTGGGCGAGGCGAATGGAGCAGAAGGCGCAGACGAAGAGTTGGCAGGCGCGCCAGACGCGGCAGGTGCACCAGTTGCAGTTGCAGAGCCCAACATGGACGTAGGGCCGACTTGCCCCTGCAGCACATCTGTGATGATGGCTGTGCGGGACGCAAAGTCAGAAACAGCGATGGACATGGCGTCCTGCTGAGGCCCGAGGTCGTACTTGGTCTCTGCGTCCGCCGCGAGCGCGGTGTCGGCGGAGCCAATGTCGACGTCCATGCAGGTAGTGTAGTACTGGTCCTTGCCGTCAGGCAGCCCAGGGTCGACGTTAGGCGCGGTGTTCCACTGCCAGACCCAGTAGAAGGTGTACGGCTTGCCCTGGGTGACATTCGTCGGGATCTGGACGTTGGTTTCGCAGAAGAGCGGGTAGTTGCCTGCCTCTCCATCGACAGCCTGACCCAAGGCGAAGTTGGGGTCCGACTTGCGGCGCTCCTTTGAGATGGGTGTGTCGTTGACTTCATAGCAGCGGCCGTCGTCGAAGTTGTTGGTTGTCAGGAGCACACCGCGTGCGTCACCGCCGGAGCCGTCCTTGGTCCATTTGAGCACATCGACGAGCTTCTCGTCTTCCTTGGGGGAGGTGGTGCCGTAGACGAAGACTGAGCCGCCCTTGTCGGGCTTACCGAGACCGGTCGCAGGGTCGACCAAGGTGACATGACCGTTCTCCATGTAGCGCATTGCGACGAAACCACCGGCAACAGCTTGAAGGCGAGGGTACTTGTCTGACGACTGCTCTTGCTTACGCTGTGATGTGTGGCATAGTGGCGAGGTGTTGTCGATGAAGACCTTGGGCTGGACCGGCAGAAGCCAGTTCATGGAGTCGCCAGTGAAGCCCTTGTCTGTCTTGCTGACCATGCCGCGGGGGTAGCCATACTCGCCGACATATGCGCCCTTCTTGTTGACGTTGCGCATCTGCTCGACCCAGCTGTGGCCTGTAGCGAAAGGGGCGACGGCCAGCGCCGCCAGTGTTGTTGTGAGAATGCTCGGCATCTTGGTGTTGTGTGTTCGTTGTTTTGGTGTTGAAGTGGGGAAAGAAAGTGATGCGAATTGGTCCAGCCGAAACGCGTCGTTGAAATGCAAGCGGGCGTCTCCTGTCGATTTCTTGCAAAGTTGTCTGGTGAAGAAAAGCAGGTGACGGAGAGAAAGTATCGGACGCTGAAGTAGTATTCAATGTGGCCTTGGCGACAACTTGATGAGCGCACACTGTCAGGTTACACGTGACGAGTTGCCCTTCACCTGAACAGCGACGGCACTATTGTTCAATAGAACAACGGAAGCGTGCAATATTAAGCCACCAAAGACCGACACGCACAGCGCAAACGGGGGGCGAGAAAAGGGAAGATGAGGAGAGACGGCGTACCACGGTGCAGACACAAAACTGTTCTACATGCGGACACAGTCCTTTATTAGGAGGATAGACGAGATGAGACAAACGCCGAGCAAGGTTGAACACTGCTCAGGCCCAGAAGGCAAGAAGAGACGAGGGCCAATGGAGGGTTGTACATGGTCGGTGTCGAAACAGCGCGCCACTCCACGCGACTCCGCACTCAAGCTTCTGAGCCTAATGTGTGGATGTTGGATCTGCGTTTCAACGTCGGACCTGAACTGTAGCCGCCAGCAAGCCTGTCCCGGGCCCGCAGCGATACGGCGGCGTAGCGCGTACAGGTGCATATTCTTCCGTGCTTCTGGTACAACCAAGTTCGGTAGTTCGTCGCCTTATCGGCCACATGAGGCGGAACGCGTCCTGGTGCTGAGTTAAGGCGTGACAGTTGTGCCCGTCCCGCTGATCTACGACACAACAACCGGCCGCTAGGCATCATCTAGATCGCTCGTAGATCACGGCTTGCATGTCTCCACTATTGCCGACAAGCACTGTGAGCCTGCCGACTGCCCTGTGAGAGCCCATTTCGTGGCCTTGACCGCCGAAATGACTGCAGGCAAGGAAAACACCGTGGACCAGGTCGGGCGACAGGGCGACCAAAAACAACAAGGCTAGGCGGTGCTAAGCCCGCCGAACGTGGAAGAACAAGGCTTGCACCACGCGACGACAGGTGATGGTGCGCTGTTGCGGCGCGTCGCCAGCGCAGAATTTCCCGCAGTGAATGGTGTTGAAGCGTCGTCGGCAGGCCTCCCCACCGCACCGACCACGCTAAGTTTCACGACGCAACGTTTAGCGCCCTACAAACATTCTAGCCCTTCTGCCTCACGATACACTCACTTCCATCTGTGAGCATCTCAGTACTACCGAGAGGTCAAGCATTGCTAGAAGACGAGAAACAACTCTGAACCCTCGGACTGCATGTGCAAATTGCGTCTCTCATCAGCGACCGCAGCAGCCTTTGTTCCCTCGCGTGGTGAGCTGCCCGACCCATCCCGTCCAAGTTGCCTCCCCAGGATGCCGCGTTTCAGATCCTAACGTCCAGCTCAGCCGATTGGGCGTCACATCAACTAATCTGATTGGAGCGCATTGCTCCCTTTTGGGCAGCACCCACTCGCGCTGCACGACCAGATAGCCGCTCACCCAATCTCTATATTTGATCGTGCCTTACCCAGACAGTCCGAGCTCTAACACACTCGCCTGTGCCTCGTCACCTCTCCACTCTTGCGATGCTGAGAAACAACTCACGATCTTGGGTTCGCTGTTCATTGTTGAGTTCACGGGATGCGATTTCGCGCAAAGATGCTCCACAAGCGGTTTCGTGAAACGCGCACCAAACACAATCCAAAAGTCATAAGTCTTGAGGCATATACACGTTCTCGGCCGGGGTGCCGATGTTCGTTTGGTCAGTGGGACATTGCAAGGAACGCCTTTTGAAGGTCCAAGCGTTTGACGAGCGCCGTGGTACAACAGTATTTGCTGCAGTTACATGCATATCAAGATCCTGCTATCGAGGTCTTGCTGTGTGAGGGAGTATTGGGGTGGCTGGCAAGTGTCGCTTGTCGCACTTTCGTGCTGTTACACGGTACCTGCATAGGTTCGTTCGAGGTTCCGCTTGCGGAGTTGTACGCAATAATGGGGGGGCAAGTACAAGGCATGGTGAACGATAAGAGTGCAAGTATAGCGACAGGTAGTACGAGGATTATGTGATGGAGTGTTGTACTTGGGGTGGCTTTGAAGTCTGAACGTGGTGTGCTGACACGATGCACAGCGGTCCGTCCGTCGTCCCCATCACCATCAATAGTATGGTCGTCATCGTCCGCTCTCATAATCATCATCGCGGTGCCCTTCAGCACCGTCAACACAGCACCCGGAGTCCCTCCAGCCCAACACTCCTCGCTCCGATGATGACCCCAAATCCATACCCCCATCACGCCTCCCACTCACCCCATAGAACACAACAACAACCTCGTGCGACGCAGGCTCCAAGCGCACAGCATTCGCCCCATCACCGCGCCTCGCATTGAGCTCCCCGCGCACAGTGCGGTCCGCAAGCCTTTCCCTCACGCTCTGCACGTAATGCTCATTGCTTCCCAGTTAACACTAGGTGCACTTGATACTAACGCCGGGCGTCAAATCGACGCTCGGTGACGCGTAGCCGTCGGAGCGGTACTCGCAGCCACCTGTGCGCAGCTAGCCCCAGTGGTCTTTGTGCCTGTCTTCGTATGTGACGCCGTCGTCCCACCAGTAGTCGACGCGTAAGTTGATTATATTTGCGTGGGTGGAGGGCGCCGTCTGGACCGTACTCTTTGAAGAGCTGAGCATGTCGAGCCGACGCTGATTTGACAGCGTCGGTGTAGATGGAGCGCTTGGGCTCAGCGACAGGTTCAGATGTACGCTGTGCAGAAGAACAGTCAGCCATCTCGGCGTCTTCTTGTAACGCGTCAAGACTTGGTAAAATTCACTATGCCAATCTCATGCCATCGTGCACTATTCACCGTGCTCATGGAAGTTCGTATTCATCACGAATGCATGACTTACAGCAGAAAGAAGGGATGACTGACCAAAAACGCAAGATCCTAAAACGGCAGACTTACATGTAGCAATCATTCGGACCAGGGACCCGAGCATCCGTCAGACAGCAATTGACTTCGTCAGTGAAGCGCGGCCAGGAATACGTCAGATAACTTCCGAATGTACCTAAGGTGATGTCTGACGAATTTTGGCGACCAGTACTGACAGGAGCAAAATCTTGCTCTGTGCTTTTGTTGTAGTGTGCATCCGAAATCAGGCCTGCGACAACAGGTGATGACAAAGTATCGAGATAGCCACCGTGGTCCGCAAGTGCTTCCACAAAGATGACGAAGATACTATTGTTGTTTGTAGGCGTCGTGTCTCTGTGCTCAGCGTACATCATCTTCTTCTTCGTCTTCCAGGACCTAACACCAGTGATTTCGCCCGTCGGTCAGATGGCATACTCGGAGTCGCAAGCATGGTGTTCGGGGTGTATGGCGTTGACAAAGTCTCGGCTGACGGTGTCAGGAGCCCAATGCTCCTCAGTCGAAAGGTTCTGCGACCGAGGGCTTTCGCGATGGATCGTTTCCCCATCCTTGACGTTAATAAGGCGCCATGCTGGCCGTGGGTTCGATATCTCCATCTTAACGATCTCGACGGCCCTCACCTAGCTTGAGAGTGATTGCGATCCTGCAAGGGAAAACCGTATATTGCCATTTTTACGAAATCCAACCATTCTTACAGTGGTTCTACACGTCGAGCCAGTATAGATGGATAGTAGGCGGCTGTACGGAAGAGGCTAGTGCGGACACGGCTGCCTCAGCCGAAGGCCTCTATGGCGAAGATGGAAAAACCATCAGTTCCGTTATGCAGTGCAAACACAGCTGCTTGTGTGCTGCATACCCACATGAGAGATGGTGGATCCTTTGTCAGACGCTGAGTGCTGGGTTCTCGAAGCCACTGGACCACTCGACGCCACGCGAAGGTGACTAAGCGGGCGCTAGTGCTCCGCTCGAAGTTCGCGACAGTCCATCGCGACATTTGCTTGCGCAGCTTCACCACGACAACCTCCGCTACCGTCGCCGTCGCTCATCCACACCCAAACCAGTTGCCTGCGCCGGACCTCTATCGCACACCGCACAAACACGCAACACCGCAAGCATGGCGAACTACCTCGCGTCCATCTTCGGCACGGAGCAGGACAAGGTCAACTGCTCGTTCTACTACAAGATCGGCGCCTGCCGCCACGGCGACCGCTGCTCGCGCAAGCACGTCAAGCCGTCGTACTCGCAGACGATCCTGCTGCCCAACCTGTACCAGAACCCGGCGTACGACCCGAAGAACAAGATGAACGCGCAGCAGATGCAGATGCACTTTGACGCCTTTTACGAGGACATCTGGTGCGAGCTGTGCCAGTACGGGCTGGTCGAGGAGCTGGTTGTATGCGACAACAACAACGATCGTAAGTCCAGCAGCACCCATAGATTGGCGCCCAAGCTAACAGCAGAACAGATCTCATCGGCAACGTGTACGTGCGCTTCAAGTACGAAGAAGATTCGCAGAAGGCGTGCGACGCCCTCAACTCGCGCTGGTACGCCGGCCGCCCCATCTACTGCGAGCTGTCCCCCGTGACCGATTTCCGAGAAGCGTGCTGTCGCCTCAACAGCGGCGAGGGCTGCGTGCGCGGCGGCTTCTGCAACTTCATTCATCGCAAGGAGCCCACGGCTGAGCTGGACCGCGACCTGGATATGAGCACGCGCAAGTGGCTTAAGGAGAGGGGCAGGGACGAGAGGAGCATGAGCAGGAGTCCCACGCCCCCCGCGAAACGATTCTAGGAGGACCGTCGCCGCGAGGCCGGGGGTGCTGATCCTGATGACGTGGATATTACAACCGGGGATGAGACCAGGGTCAAGACTGAGAATAAGGAAGACGCCCAGAAGGAGCTGTCCAGTCCTTACAGCAGGAGATGAACAGTTCGGATTGCGGTGCCATTAGTAGGAGTCGAGAGAAGCAAAACACACCAGCATGAAGGGTGACACGGCGTCAGGGAGTTTGATACCTCATTGCGCACAGCGCGCATACGGAAGGATTGTACAATATACGCAGCGAGCGCTGACGGGTACAAGTAGTTTGAACAGCATTCAGTCCTCACTCCAGCCCGGTGCTTTTCACGCTGCAGACAGAAGAAATCGCATTGAGCCGTCCCGTAGTCTGGCCTGGTATCATCTAAACGCTAACACGCTAATCAGCAGCAGAAAGACGTCTTCTTGCGTCAGCCCTGTATCCCTAAAAGACCCATACCCAAAACGCCGTCCATGCATATGCACACCGTAGCCCTCATCGCTTTGCCATCAGGCTCCCCATACCGAATCATGTCCATACCGCGGACAGTCCGAATCCATCTATATAATCCCCTTATGCCGCAGCACAAGCACGCTTACAATCGCCCCCACAACAAGAAGAAGAAACACGCCCCAAAACGCCCAACACATCCACGCCCTCTGCCTCGCCTTGCGCTGCTGACCCTCCAGCCAGCTATCATTCCTAATCCCCGCATTAGTCTCGTCTTCCATGTCACCTGCGGTGATAGTCGTCCAGAACCGGAATGCGCTCTTCGGCCGCCCCGAGAGGCTGATGCCCAGCGAGAGTCGGCTGCTGTTGCCGTGCCGGCCGAAGCGGGAGGTGCGCTTGGAGTTTGGGGCGGAGAAGGAGGCGCTGGAGGGGAAGTGTGTGGATTTGGGGGTAGGAGGGAGAGAAGGGGGGTGCGAGGATAGTCCGAAGCGGAAGCGTGATGTGCGTTTGGAGGGCGGGGTGTCCGCTGCGAGGGCGAAGTGTGTGGAGCGCGGTGTGGTGGGGAGATCGGGGACGGAATTGTTGGTGGCAGGGTAGTGAGAGTGAGTGTAGGAGGGCAGTTTGTGCAGCGCGATCACCTCAGGCGTCTTCCCGTCCTCAGACGTGAAGTATACACTCCGTGTCCCGCTTGCCTTGCTCCTGCGCTTCTCTTCCGCCTTCTCATGGAAGACGTGTGCAGGGGCTGACACTGGGCGGGTGAACGCCGCGGGAGGAAAGGCCGGGGAGAGGTGGCATTGCGAGGTTGGTGTGGTGACGGACGAGGGCGAGTCTAAAGGGGACGAAATGGACACGACGTACGCATGCTTGGTTTCCCGTTTCCCTGTTTCTGCCTCAGCGGCGAGCATGGCGGCTTCGTCGTTGTGCACGGCGACCGAGAAGCGGCGCCAGAAGTTGGGGTCTTGGACCATAGTGATGCTGATTGGATCGGTTCTTTGAAGCAGATCTGGACTGTGGGAGGGATGTTCGTGGTGGTAATGTTGAGGTTCGCGGAGGAGAAGGTAGGAAGGACGGTAAGGCGTGGAGCAGTCGATTGAGACAGGTACAGAATTCGAGGTGGAGTGAAAGCGAGTGGAACCAGCCGGATTTGAGTATTCGTAAAGTCGAGTCGGGAGCGTTCGTTGCTTGCCAAGCTATCGTTGTATCACCACCAAAGTATAGAAACTACGCCTATCGAGCAGGAGCAGTCTTGCACGCAAAGTCGTGTTCGGCGGGTATAAGGTGAAGACAATGGCTCATTCGGGTGCGATGACGATTATGGGAGCTGTTGTGCTACTCGAAATAACTGTTGTGTTGCCCGAGATTGTAGTGGAGCAACGTTCTGGCAGACAGGTGATCCCGCACTCGTTTTGAATTGAAAGGTCGCGGTGCTAGGATGTACCACGTTGAAGATCGAATGAGCGTGGCTAGTTGGTAATTGAAAGGAATGATGTAATGTGTTTGTTTGTGTGGAAAGCAGCTCGTCAAGGCGCAGACAGATGAAGAGTGAGGGTGAAGGAAACATGTTTGTTACATAGCAACAGGAAACAACACACTTGGCCGTACTGCACCGCACCCCTAACACAACAGTGCGTACCATGGACCTGCATACCTTGGATGCAACTGCCGCTCAGATCAGCAACATACCGGATCTCGTCTTTTTCATCTGATGAAGCGTTCACCGCGATGGGGTCCTTGTTTGAGACCGTTTCTAAGTGGAGCACTAGTCGTCCAATGAGAGCCGGCTGAACCGCAAGAGAGCGCTGGGAACCCTTCCAGACAGGGCTCTGACAGCGCCGAAATTGCAAAAGGACGACTCGAGACAGGGAACGGGCTGCATGCTGGCAGGTGCCTAAGAGGCCTGATCGCCGCTTTTATGAAGACGATGCGCGGAAGGCTGAGGATTCACCGGCAGCTACCCGCACCTGCAGCTTCATAAAGTTTGACGGCTCGTCGTGCGGGCAGGAAGTTGGGTCGATTTGGAAATACGTGCGATCAACCTCATATTGAGAGGTTGGCCAAAAAGGAAAGTGACGTTTGGCCTGAAACGAGCGCTAGACCGCCCCAGGGCGAGGCAGCGTTGTGCATCGGCAACCATGGATCTGGAAAAGATGCGTTCAATCCTCCGTTCAATCTCTGACCGTTGGGGTTTCCTGGACCATTACTCCACAATCCTTGTCTTACCTGACCGTCATCTCGACACGCGTTTAGACCGCACAACGGATCACGATGCCAAAAGAAGAGCCGCTGCCATTCTGGAAAGTGAACGTGCCACGAGAGCAATGGCCAGCGGAGTGTCCTGATTTCCTGAAGAACATTAGCGAAAAAGACCAGCGCATCATTGGGACGCCCGATGAGGAGTACACGTTATTGAGCTGGCCGGAAGTGCGGGACCTCGTCAGTACGGCAGTGCGCCCCAACGTCTGCACCAGTGCTGACGGCGGCTGATAGGTATCGACCGCGTCGACAAGTTCCATCGCAAACCGTCAGAGTTGCGGCGGTACAGGGCGTTCACATATCGCTTGGTGAAGGAGTATGGCAGCATTATGAACTTCATTGTGAACGAGCGGCTGCAATGGGGCAGCATGCAGCCGAAGGGGAAGCCGTTCGAGTTTGACGGTACTGGTACCCCATTGAGTAAGAATTCAGAGGGTCTAACGTGTCTTAGAGGACATCGAGATCCTGTTCAACGACTGGCCATACGGCATCGACCCAGACATTGTGCATCTGGTGGTGTGGACCAAGTTCGAGCTCGAGGACGATGAAGAGACCGGCCTCTGCACCGCGGAATCACGCAAAGAGATTGACGACTACGTCCAAAGGACATTCGCGACGAAGGTCAAGGAGCTTGTTTGGTTTAAGAACTGGAAAAGTCTGAAGAGCGTTCACGCTGTTGAGCACTTCCATGTCATGCTTTACAAGCCAGACCGCGATTTCCTGAAGGAGATCACCAACGGCGACGTCCCCATGACAGAAAAGTTTGAGTGAGCACCCGCGACAGCATCAGCCTACTAGCCATGGAAGCGTTCAGCGAAGCGTTTTCTAGACGTAAGGGGACCGGTATCGGATAGACTTTAGATCTGGCAGAGAGAGGACCGGTTTCGAAGGATTGACAGGGGCTGATTGATAAGATTAGATGCTGCAGAAAAAATGGCAGGCGTCATCTCAGCCACTGTGGCGCGCGTTGAGCCGCTGAGCCGTTACCGCGGCTTTCAAGCATTCGACAACGACTGCCAAAGTGGCGCTCACAGCCCTTTTCAAACACCTCAAGTGACCTGCTGCGCTGCAGTAGTGAACAATAGTAGCCCACACACCTGCTATCTCGTCCCTCTTTGTTGTCGTTCGTGTCCCCGCTACGTCGCATCCCGCGCACGGCGCCCTGACCACAAAGCGGTGAGAGCGAACCAAAAAGTCGCGGATAGGGGCCCACTTGTAGAAAGAGGGTCGAGTGCGTGTAGAATCGCTCCTCAACTGCGAGGCAGCTTCTTCACAGTGTGCTCGCGTGCTGCTGTGACGCCAATTGCCCGTATCCGGCGAGAGTTGAGTGTGTGTGAGTGAGTATTTCGAAACTTTTCTGCCTGTCCGACGACAGTCGTTGCGCTCGAGGGGTGGGCACAGCGGATGCCGGCTCGCGGCAGGACACAAGATGGGATGGATGAACGAGTACTGACATGTCCTAGACTCGAACCGCTCGTACACGTCGCATTCTTGTTCACTCGTTCCCGCACGCAACGCGCGCAGATCGCTCCGGCACACAGCCACTGCACCGCGTCACCGTCGATGCGAACCGGTTCCTGAAGAGCCCCGCGACGCCCCTCGCTGAATCAACTTCAGCGGTGCAACATGTTCGGCTTCCTCACCAGCCGCTGGCAGTCAGCCACACCCCAGGCAAAGACGACGCCGACCTGGTTTGCCCACTCCGTCTCGCCCATCCTGCTCTCGATCGCAAAGAAGGCATGCACCCACCCCATCCACACCATCGTCACAATCGCCTTCCTCGGCAGCTACTCGTACCTGGGTGTGCTTGACAAGGGCCTCCTGGACACCGAGACCGCGCATACCGGCCGCGTTGATCTGCAGACACTCCTGGCCGGCAGCAAGCAGCTGCGCGTGGGCGCAGAGACGAACTGGCAATGGCAGGTCGAGGAGACAAGTGCTGGCGTACAGGCGCGCGAGCTTGCCCTCATCACCCTCGTGTTCCCCGAGTCCAGCGCCATCAACTCGGCGCCCTCGCAAAATGCAGTCCCCAGCAATGTCTCGGTCGAGCGGCTCCCGAGCTCCTCGAGCTCTTTCTCTACGTTGTCGCAAGATACCTCGCTCGCCTACTCGATCCCCTACGCCGAGGCCTCGGATTTCCTCATGGCTATGCAGGAGATTCCTGCGCCCGCCGATGTCGCAGACGCCCATGGCTCGGACAAGGAGGGCACACGCGAGGAGAAGAAGTGGATGATGCGAGCTTCCAAGAACGGCAATGCCTCGGGAGGTGTGCGCAACTGGGTCAACGACTCGTGGACTTCGTTTGTTGATCTGCTCAAGGTACGTCACTTGCCGTGCACTCACACGTGCCAACCCGGCTAACATGACTGGCAGAACGCTGATACGGGCGACATCATCATCATGGCACTTGGTTATCTCGCAATGCACCTGACATTCGTCTCGCTGTTCCTCGCCATGAGGCGGTTGGGCTCCAACTTCTGGCTCGCGACAGCTGTGCTCCTCCAGTCAGCGTTTGCTTTCCTCTTCGCTCTCGGTATCACAGTCTACCTCGGTGTACCCATCAACATGATCCTGCTGTCCGAGGGTCTGCCCTTCCTGGTAGTCATCATTGGATTCGAGAAGCCCATCGTCTTGACGAAGGCCGTCCTGTCGGCTGCCATCGATGCTCGCCGTGCCGCCGAGGACAACCGCGGAGAACCCGTCACTATCCAGTCGGCTATTCAGGTTGCCATCAAGAGGACCGGATTTGAGATTGTCAGGGACTACTTCTTCGAGATCTTGATTCTGGTCGCAGGGGCCATGTCCGGAATACAGGGTGGACTGCGACAGTTCTGCTTTTTGGGCGCATGGATTCTCTTCTTCGACTCGGTCATGCTCCTAACTTTCTATACTGCAATCCTTACCATCAAGCTCGAGATCAACCGCATCAAGCGCCACGTGGCTCTGCGACGCGCATTGGAGGACGACGGCATTGATGGAAAGGTTGCAGAGAACGTGGCTCGCAGCAGCGAGTGGCCTAGCAACTCCGGCGACGTCCAGCTTCGCTCGAACACCACCACTATCTTTGGTAAGAAGATCACTGTCCCCAAGTTCAAGGTCATCATGGTTGCTGGATTCTTCCTTGTTAACTTCTTGAACCTCGCCACCTACCGGTTTGGTCTTACACAGACTAAGGGTAGTCACGTATCTGGCGTTGGTGCTTCGCCTCCTCTCGATCCCTTCAAGGTCGCTGGAAGCGGGCTAGACCACCTCCTTGAGCAGGCAAAGAGCACAGGAGTCACCACCCTTGTTACAGTCTTGATGCCTATCAAGTACGAGCTTGAATACCCATCTATCCACTATGCTGAGCCTGGCGTATCTGACTCGGCGTTCGGTGCCAACATCAGCAACCACATTGTTGACGGCGTTCTCAAGAGCTTGGAAGACCCTTTCCTCAGCAAGTGGATCGTACTCGCCCTTGTTATGAGCGTCGTTCTCAACGGCTACCTCTTCAACGCTGCCCGTCTGACTATCAAGGAGCCGCACAAGGCACTCGAACCACCATCGCCTTCAGAAATCCAGGATGGTGCGCCTTCCACTACGCAGTCTCGTGTCCCATCGATGTCCGTACCCACTCCTCCCAGAACTCCTGGCCCTGAAGAACAGGCTGGCCGTGGTGGCATCAAGCCGCTCACTGAGATCGCCCCTCGTCCTGCTCAGCAAAGACTCCAGGTTGATATCCCCGCCGGCCCTACCGACTACCAACAGAAGCAGCCCAACCGATCTATGGAGATCTTGGAGCAGATGCTCAAGGAGAAGAGTGCACCCAAGATGACCGACGAGGAATTGATTGAGATGTCACTCAAGGGCAAGATACCTGGTTATGCACTCGAGAAGACTCTCGGTGACAAGACCCGTGCTGTAAAGATCCGCCGCGGACTGGTCTCGCGCACCCACGCGACCCGTGAAACATCGACCCTCCTTGAACGCTCCCTCCTCCCTTACGAGCACTACAACTACGACCTCGTACACGGCGCGTGCTGCGAGAACGTCATTGGTTACTTGCCTCTCCCTATTGGTGTTGCCGGGCCCATCCTGGTCGATGGCCAGAACTACTTCCTTCCTATGGCCACTACCGAAGGTGTCCTGGTCGCTTCGACATCTCGTGGCGCCAAGGCTATCAACGCTGGCGGAGGTGCTGTTACTGTTGTCACTAACGATGGCATGACCCGTGGACCCTGTATTGGATTCGATAGCCTGACTCGTGCCGGTGCTGCGAAGAACTGGCTGGATTCTGAGGAAGGCCAGAAGACCATGGCTGACGCTTTCAACTCGACTTCTCGTTTCGCCAGGCTGCGAGCACTCAAGAGTGCTATCGCCGGTTGCAACGTCTACGTTCGCTTCAGGGCCACTACCGGTGACGCTATGGGCATGAACATGATCTCGAAGGGTGTCGAGCACGCCCTGACCGTCATGGCTACTGAGTGCGGCTTTGACGACATGCGTGTTGTGACCGTTTCTGGCAACTACTGTACGGACAAGAAGCCCGCCGCTATCAATTGGATCGATGGTCGCGGTAAAGGTATTGTGGCCGAGGCCATCATCCCTGGTGCCGTTGTCAAGTCAGTCCTAAAGTGCGACGTCGACGATCTTGTCCAGATGAACATCCAGAAGAACCTGATTGGCTCTGCCATGGCTGGATCCATCGGTGGTTTCAACGCGCACGCCGCCAACATTGTTGCTGCTATCTTCCTTGCCACTGGGCAGGATCCAGCTCAAGTCGTCGAGAGCGCGAACTGTATTACCATTATGAACAAGTACGTAACCTGACTCACTTCAGGTCGAACATGAACTGACTTCCTCCAGCGTCAATGGCAACCTTCAGATCTCCGTCTCTATGCCCTCGATCGAAGTTGGCACCATTGGGGGCGGCACAATCCTCGAGCCGCAATCCGCCATGCTCGACCTCCTCGGCGTGCGTGGCGCTCACCAAGAAACACCTGGCGACAACGCGCGCCAGCTCGCTCGCATCATCGGCGCTGGTGTCCTCGCAGGAGAGTTGTCGCTCAACAGCGCACTCTGTGCGGGACATCTCGTCAAGGCACACATGGCTCACAACAGAAGTGCCGTCACATCAGCGGCACCCTCGCGGGCACCCACTCCTGCGCCAGCTACACCTGCTGGCAACGGGACGCAGACACCTGCCACAAATGGCGGACCTATCCCACGGCGTTAAGAGGACTGGTGGAAGGTCACAGCACGGATGGCGTATGGGAGTTGATGCATAGACCGTGAGGAACAGCGGTTGATTTGTTGTCTGACGGTGAGCATATACATAATGCTTCGATTGAGTTATCTAGACGCGGTCGTTATCGCGATTGTACATAATAGTACCGTAGGAAAATATATCCCCTTACATGTTCAGCTTCTCTCTGTGCTATGTCGACTTCAACGGCTGATACACTGCACGGACTTGAGAAGCGCGAAAGCGAGTAACAACCCCTTTCGAAGGCAGGTTTTGGCGATATTCTCGAGATGAAGTCCTTGCGAAGAGGGGATCGATTATGTAGCTCGTGATTCTTTCATCGGCCTGCGAGTTAGAAGAACTTCTAGCGTCCAACTGGCCTGGCGCTGGAAGGCCTGCAACTGCTTAGGAAACGTAACCACAATGTGACAATGTGATAACGAGCGTCAATTGGGTTGAGCATGACGATATCCACACCCCTGCCCATCCGCGGTTGTGCCTGCATCGGCGGTGGGCTGGTGGACCCTGATGCTTGTGGGATCGTTCCTGCCATCCTTAGATGTGGGACGTTTTGAACAACAAGACAGACTACTGAATGGAGCCCTCCCTCATCACACGACTCTCGACCTCATCGCGCATGGTGATTGCAACCTCGGAGTTCGGAATTGTAGCGTGCATGAGGAGTAACGGCGCAAGACGCGCAATTGGCGTTCCCGCACGCGCATGACCCTTGTTCGCCGGCTTGCCGTCACCGTCTCTTGCGGGGTGGATCCTCTCCGACCGCAGTCATAAGCAGCAAGCTCCACGAGCATGCGCGACTCAGTCCTTGAGGCAAACGGCCTTGCCTGCTTACTCTTCTCTGCGATTGCTGCATAGCATGCGTCCAGGAACTACGGCACCATCATGAGCGCGCCGAAACTGCCAGTCAAGCAACTGGTCATCCTCTGTGAGCAATACGCCGTCATAGTTCACCGCCATGGGCATAGCTGACAAACAACAGCAATATGTCGATTTGCCGAGCCTATCGCCTTGACATCGGTCTGGCCATATGTTCCAGAGCTCATGGAACGATTCGGCGTACCTGAGAACGAAATCGCTCGCTGGGCTGGCCTCACATCCGCCATCTTCTCGATATGCCAGGCCTTCACAGGCTTGATCTGGGGCGCGGCCTCTGATCACTACGGCCGAAAACCGATCATATTGCTGGGACTGTTCAATACCATGTGGACCATGCTGCTATGGGGATTCTCGACGAATCTACCCATGGCCATGACGGCGCGTGCGCTCCAAGGCTTGGGCAACGGCAACGTTGGGATTCTGAGGACGACAGTGGCTGAACTTTGCCCGTGGAAGGAGCTGCAACCTCGAGCCTTCTCTGTCATGCCGTTGGTGTACACGATTGGCGCCATCTTCGGTCCTACATTAGGCGGTGCTCTTTCGAACCCTCTTCGGCTCGACCCCCGCAGTCCTAGCGGTGATAGCTTACTGGAGAGATTCCCGTACTGTCTACCAAATCTGGTAGCCGCTGTCTTCTTCGCAGTTGGCATCGTCGTGGGGTGGCTCTTCCTGCAAGAGACTCTGGAAGGCAAGAAGGACCACCAAGATCTTGGTCTGAGGACTGGTACAAGACTTGTTGCGTCTATACGCAAGCTACTCGGCATCAAAATGAAGAACAGCAACCTTGAGCCGGAGCATGAGCCGCTTCTTGGTCAGCAGAAGGCTGCCAATGGTACTTCTGCCACCGTCGAAGGATTAGTCGTCGTGACAAAGCCAGAGAAGCCCGGAATACGGGACGTCTTGACGTACCAGACTACCCTGAATCTGGTCGTGTATACACTTCTGGCACTCTACTCAATTGCGTACGATCAGGTAAGTCATCGCACGGGTCGACCGCTTTCTACGTGCTAACGTTCCACAGCTAATCCCAGTCTTTTTGCACCATCCACCGCAAGACCTGAATGACCCCAACGTCAGCCTTCCGTTCAAGTTTTCCGGTGGCTTTGGAATCGACTCGCGACGCATTGGTGCCATGTTCACCCTTTTCGCCGTTGCGTCGACCTTGTTCCAGTTCTTGCTGTTCCCTCCACTTGCACGCAATCTCGGCGTGCTCAACTGTCTACGAATCGCTTTCCTGATCTACCCGGTCATTTTCTTCGTCACGCCCTTCGTGAGTCTTATACCCGGCCACACTGCAAAAGAGATCGTCATGATCGCTCTCCTGGTAGTGCGCGGTCTTGCCGGCACCTTCGCATTCCCGACTTCGACGATCATGCTCACAAACAGCGCGGCCAGTCTCCAAGTACTAGGAACAATCAACGGTGTGGCTACCAGCGTATCAGCTATCGGACGCGCGTCCGGACCAGCTATCGGCGGCGGTCTATTTACCTGGGGCGTTAAACGAGGATATGTCATCGTCCCCTTCTGGACCTTGACCGTTATCTCGCTCGTCGCATCAGTTCCAACATGGTGGCTCGAAGAAGGCAAAGGTTTTGGTGGTGATGATGAGGAGTCCGAAGACGAGGAGGACGAGTCGACCCTTGACGACGAGGAAACGGCCACAGCACCGAGAGCGATACCTGAAGAAGCTGCAGTACGGTCAGAGTCCGAGTTCGGCGAGCCCGGCGCCATCCTCAGCTACACGAGTACACGAAGATCTAGTGCAGCCATTTCGGACGAAGATGACGAAATCAACGACCTGGAACGAAGACGTTCATCAACACGACTACAAGGCACCAGAAGTCACTCTCGAGGAAGTAATGTCAGAAGACGCTCGTCTATCCCAATTGGCATGGGCAAAGGGCTGCGAAGATACAGCTCGAATCTGGGTAGTACAGGTGTTGACGCCAGCGGTACGAGCTGGGGTGGAAGATAGTACCTGATCGCAATGCATTATAGATTACAATGCCGCTAATGTCCCAACTTCAATGCGCTGAAGGCGTCATCGAAGCAAGCAAGAGCGGCGGCGAGGCGGATTCAGTCTTGCGTGATAAACGACTATGGCCCCTCAATGTCGCACACGGCCAGGACAACGTCGTAGTACAGTGGACATCAGAATGCAAGCAACTTCACTTGTATGCTAGCGAATTGGGTAGTCGACGATTGCGCGTTTGGAGTGGCAAGGCTGAGAATTCACAGGAGGGTTGTATTTGACACGACTTTCGCTCCTACCCGCGCTGCTGTTCCCGACCCTTCACACCCCCTCAAAAAATCGTGTTTCTTGCTTGAGTAAGCCGTTCACTGCTGCCGCGGATCAGCTCAGACATGGTAAGGGGATGCTGAAGTATGCCCAAGCCGCGAGTGCTGACCAAGCCTCGCAACCTGAAAGCTTATAGCAAAGTCTATCGATCCTTTTGATACACGCAAAGCTGTACCATTGGTGTTCGAATATCTAGCGGCATATTGTGGCTGCATGAATGGAGGCTGTGGATGGGGGCGATCAATTTTCAGCCTTGCAACGCGGAAAATTGAACGCCTTAAAGCTTGCTCGATTTCCCACGAAACTATGGAACAGGATCACATCGAGTGCCTTCTCTCTACTAACGTCTACTGATTAACCTCATCATCCCTCCTCCCTCGACCAAGCTAAGTATAGATACAGTCCATGGCTTCACGCAGTGAACATGGAGATCAGGCTGAACCGCCCCCACGCCCCGATTCCATTTTAACCTTGGAAGGAAACGCGTCAAACCAGAATCTGTCCACAGTCGAGGGTGATCGAAATAGCGAGTGCTCTGAATCCTTCCCTTTCGAGAGGGCAGAAGATACCAAAGAGTACGATACTCAACGGGGGCTGCGCAATCGCCGGACCAAGTGGCAGACGCCCGCCGCAATAATAGGGTTCTACTTCACGGGTACGAGACTCTTCCTGGCGCGATAGCTTATGACTGACAAGGGCGTGATAGCTCTGATCAGTGCAGCGGCACACTTCGGCCTTTTCATGTACCTTGACGGCCGAATTGCTGCTGCAGGCGGCGACAAGTTGCCGTTCAGAACAACAACCCTACCTCAAAGCTATGTCACTACTCTGTCGCTGCTACTTGTCACGATATTCCGCGCTACTTTAGTGGCCAGTGTTGGCATTTGCTACGCTCAGTATCTTTGGATGGTCTTGAGGCGTCAAATCCTTGAGGTCAAGCTAATCGAAGAGCTTTTCCAGATCCGCGCTAACGCCCTTCGTCTGTTCAATCCAACGCTCCTTCGATATGCCCCGACTCTTTTCCTAATCGCCATGATATCCTGGTTGATTCCTGTGGCAACTATCTATCCTCCTGGAGCCATGGTCGTGGAATTGGAGGCGCGTCAGATTTCACAACAGTTCAACGTGTCTTTGATACCGCAACCAGGAAAGCTCAGCCACCATAATGCCAATTTTGCGTATATTCTACCGTCGATCGAAGTTGCCGACGTTGGGGAAGACGAAAATCTCTACGTATTCACGCCGCCGTCTGTTCCCACCGACCAGATGGATGGCCTATCCGAGGACAATATGACAGGACAATACCTTTACATGTAACAGATCCCCAGTTCTCATCCCAAACGCTGACTGACCCGGATCTAGACAACCAATCACGCCTCTCGTGACACTTGCCAAATCAATGCTGGTAAGCCCACGCATACCCCAAATCCAGCAGCTCACGGAAGTCAATGCTTCATACACGATGATATTTCCCGGACCAATGGTTCAGTGCCAGGAGTCCAACATCACGAATGTTACTTCCGTGAACCGATCAGATCTCTCAGAGTACGTCGAACATTTCTCAGATCCCTCTGAGCAAGGGGTAGACCTAGAAACGGGACAGATGCGATGGACTCTTAATGAAACGTTCGAGCTATCACGGCTCTACTCACCGAAGGGCGCGATCTTCTTGAACCACACCGATCGATCTGATGGATATTTGACCGTCTCTCCTCGTCCACAAATGCATACCAATGAGACTGGGGTCAAGTACAACTACACGTTGGCCGACAACATTACCTTGATCTGGACTGTCCGTCAGCAGGAGTGCTTTCTAGCTACGGCGGAGTATACTGTGGAGGTTACCAATGACAACGGATTACAGCGCGTCCGGTACACGACTGGGACGACACAGTCGTTACCCCACCTCAGTATGGTAGACTGGCGCCAGAACCCAGTCGAGACTTTTCCCACGCCGCTGCGTTCTTGGGAAGAGTACTACAACATAATGGCCCTTTTTGACTCAATGACTATGAGTTTCGCTATGAGCGGCGCGGATCTCTCTGGATTGACGTTTTCCCGGGCAGGATGGAATACGACCGGCTCCTACCGCTTCAGTAATGGAACGGATACGGAGACGTGTGTCGCAGAAGAGCTGTCGGATAATAACCCATATGCGTCCTGTGAGTCAGACTTCCCACCCCAAACCATAGAGCCTTCACCACGCCATAACAACCATATCCCCCAAGCGGTCATTCACGATCCAGAATACTGAATAAATGCAGGCGATCCGATCTTTGAGCTGTCTCCATTCCTCCCGAACACCTCAGACACTGGCAACGTAGACTTCAAGCTGAACGAGACGCTTCTCAACGAGGGGTTGGTCAACCTTACGATTGCGGCCATTTCTCTCAATTTGTGGCACGACGTCGTTGGTGGCAACGTGACCCGTCTTTACAATGTCTACCGCTTTGAGCATCGCCTCAATTTCTTCCTTCCATACGGACTCTGCATGCTGCTCACTGTTCCGATATTAACGCTTGGTCTCTTTGCCTTGCGACACAATGGCGTCTCCGCTATAGACGGCGGCTTCCTGCAAGTTCTTATGACTGCTGCGACAGGCGATACTGCTATCGAACGGGCTGCAAGGCCTGGTTGTTTCGGCGGTAAGGAAAACATACCAGAAGAGCTGGAGAAGCTGAAGGTTCGTTTCGGTGAGCTCACCGCTACCGATGGGGAAATTATCGGAGAGACAAAGTCACTCAGTATAGAACATGAGACCGAGTCCAGGCAGTCTCAAGATGCGAGTCGAGAAGACTCTGTCAGGGACCCTGCTTCAGCGAGCTTGCTCGAAGCTCGTGAAAGCGTTGAAGTTGGAGAAGAGGCAGAAGCAACATCTAGGATCACAACGGCATCAGCAGTGTCTCTGCATCAAGCGACCAGCACCGTCACTCGAAGGGCAGGTTCTGGTACTACCGAGGAGACCATCCTATTCCGCAGAGGTCGTGACCTGAGTCTGACTTGAGCGAAGCAAATCAGGATCTTCCCTTCAATGTCAAGTAGAGAATGAGTGGACAGTTGGAATGCACTATAAGTGCAGCGTAGCAGCCACATTTTTGCTCAACGGACTTCTCGCATCAATCAACAAGTTGGGGATTTGCACATTATGCGGCACGGCAATCGGTCCCCGACGCCAGGCAGCAACTTTCCGAGGCGTTCCGGCAACAACTCGTTCGACAAAGACGCCCGTCAGCACTTCCCTTGGCTCGCAGCAACATGACCACACTTCACCACGTTCCCAGTCACGCATCGCAATCCTTCCGAATTATGTTCGCAAATCATCGTGACGCAATGGAGGCTATAAGTTGCCTGCGATACCAGCACAATGCTATTCATCAGTCTTTCACAATTTGACCACACGTTCTGTATTGGCGGCATGGGATCAGACAAAGGTCTCTACTACACACTCGGCGCCATAGGCACCGGCAGCGCAGCTTATCTTCTCACGCATCACAAACAACCCTCACCACCCACAGTCCCGCTGCATGGCGCAGAGAACTGCAAATATATCCTTGACAACTCCCACTCACACACCTTCTCGTTGTCTGACGGGCGCAAGCTCGGCTACGCAGACTACGGCGATCCGAACGGCAAGCCGATTCTGTACCAGCATGGCATTCCTGGAAGTCGTATCGAGGCGACGCGGTACCACGATCTGGGTAAAGAGCTCGGACTTAGGATCATTAGTATTGATCGCCCGGGGCATGGGTGGAGTAGCTCGTTCGAGAAATTCGGCGCAAGGACGGTGAAGAGTTGGGCTAATGATGTCAATGAACTTGCGGAGGGACTGAGGCTTGATGAGTACGCTGTAATGGTAAGTTCACTCCCTTGCACTCAGGGTCAAGTAGAGTAAACGACAGAGGTAGATATAAAGACGGGTCTGACACACACAGGGCGTATCCGGCGGCGGCCCTTACGCGCTCTCTCTCGCTCACGGCCTCCCCAGAGACAAGCTAAAAGTCGTGAGTCTCATTTGCGGTATCGGGCCTCCAGATATCGGCATGTCCGGCGCAGGGTGGCCCACCTATCTAGGTTTCACGGCCGGCTGGCGCTACGCCAATTCGAAGATTACCCAGATCCTCCTGCGATGGTTCTTTCAACGCGACAACGCCGACAGCCTCGAGCTCTCTGACGAAGAACGTCTGCGTCTGTTCCTTTCTCCAGACCGAACCAAGGGCATGAGCGACGCTGACAAAGCGTTCTTCGGTGATGAGGACGAGATGCGCGCATATCTCGCTACTTCGAGAGCGAGCTATCAGCAAGGGTTTGATGCTATGTGCAAGGATGGGTATGCGATGTGTACGGAGTGGGGATTTAGGATCGAGGACATTCGCAAGGATCTGCCGGTTGTGTTGTGGTATGGGAGTCAGGACAAGAACGTACCGCCGAACCATGGTAGGACTATTGCGCAGCGGTTGAGGATGGAGAGTGAGCGGGGTGATGGTGAGGTAAAAGATGGAGGACCGGTGGCATGGAAGGAGAGGGTCAGATTGAGGATGCTGGACGATACACATGCGAGCATCAGTATGCGGGATAAGAAGGGGTACTTGATGGACATTCTGAATGCGTGGGGATGTTGAAGATTCATGAGCAGAGATGATCGCCACTCAATAGTATACTTCCATCAGTCTTACAAGATCGGTTTTAGGCCTTGCTGCTGTCTCAGATGTCGAGCGATTGATCTGTCTCATGCTCTTAACGTCACATAACATGCGCATTCAACAGCCTTGACAAAAAAGCCCTCGCGAATTACCGTAGGTTGCTCGGTGGCTCTGTGAACATTAATAGTCTTGAAGACAATCGCAAGCGCCTTCAAGATCTCCATCCACGCAAAGCTTCTTCATGTCAGCGTGATTGACACAATCAGAGCTGAGGTACCGAACTTACTTGCGTCCAATGCATGCACGGTTACCTGTAGAGAAAGGCAGAAAATGCTCGACGAGCTCGTTTACATTAGTATACATCCATCTTTCCGGTCGAAATTTGGTGGGATCCTTGAAAATCGTAGCGTTACTCATCAGACCGCACGTCGGGACGCTGACGATGGTCTATAGATCCTGTCAGTGTCGCATACAAGGCGATGTAAGGGTCAATCGTACGTCAGCAGGAAACCACATTCCAGCAATACGTTTCCCGCCCTTTGGAACAACTCTCTCTAGCCCAGTTGAGCTCGTCGGTCTGATGCGCATCACCTCCTTAAGTGCTGCATTCAACAGCGGCAAATCCTTCAGCAATTGGTAGCTTGGCACCCAATCCAATTCTTGCACGCCTGGAAACGCAGCATCCAACTCTTTCTGCAAGTCTTTTTGAAGGACTCGATCCCTCGAAACAAAGTCGATGAAGTGCGTTATAGTGCTGCTTGTCGTATCGCTCCCGCCAACGATAAAACTGATGGACTCGGCTATGATTTCCTGCTCGCCAACGTCTCCGTGGTCTTTCGCCGCGAAAAGGTATGACAACAGGTCTTTCTGTGGCGACGTATTGTTCTTGCGATCGAAGTATGCAGCACGGCCTAGAGAAGCGAGGTTTGATGCAGCACGCAGCCCGGCACTCCAGAACGGATCGAAGTACACGTATTTCATCCAAGGTCGCAGATGTGCAGGCAATGTGCCAAGGGCATTCAGGACCTCGCCTCGGGTGTCAACGGTGGCGATGAGGTTGTATTGGTCCTTCCCCTGAGCGATGAAGCCGAACGACTTGCCGAAAGCGAAGCGTCCAATGACGTCGAAAGCAAGGTAGTTTGCTATTTGTTGTTAATAAGGATACTCCACCAGGGACATGATTTGGGAAACATCAAGGCTTACACCATACTGTGAAGTCGATGTCTGCTCCGGATTTTGCAATGTCCATAAGCTGCCTTCGCCAACATGACAGCTCAGCATCCATGCTCGGCTCGAACTCAGATAGTGCGCGAGCCGAAAACGCAGGGTTCAAGAACTTTCTCTTCCGCTGGTGAGCCGTAGGATCCCGTACATTGAACACTACAGGCGTCACTTGTAAGAATGAATCGTAGAAGTCGCTCTTCAGGCAGCCAGACTTGTAGCCATAAATATCGGGCGCAGCCTCTGGAAGGTTGATAGACACGTGGTCTGGTGCAATCTGAACGAAGTCGCCGTATTTTCGATGCTGCTCCATGACTGCAGCGGAGCGGCGAGCATTCCGACACTGTCGGACAAGCCAAAACGATGTGAGCCTTGCGATTGAGGGGCCTGGAAATTGTCGTAGTGGTGAGAGCCAGAGGATGTATACACATCTGAGGGCCTAGTGATCGTGAGTATGTGCAAGCCCCAAGAAGCTCGCATACAAGGCTTTGGGGGCCTTACCAGAACAGTGACAACAACAAGCGCCGCTAATGTGATAAGTTCATAGTTGACCCATGCATCATGCCGACTTGTGAGCCACGCCTGCGACGTTAAAGGCGTCCATGGATTCATCATCGAAGGAGTCGTGTGTAGCAATCGGCACCGGGAGTGCGAAGACTATGTATGCGTGCAATGAGAATTCCCCAAGCGTTTTATCGGGGTTTCGGTCCGAGTAAAACGTGCGCTACAATGTTTATTACCCGTGTCATGTTTTGATATCCGTTATTCCCGGGCGTGATGACTGTCGGTAAGACAGTCTAAGTCGGATGTTGACGACGGAAGAGCGGGGAAGCTTCATGGATCAGCAAGGCGTCGGGGAGTTAACAGTCAGCTACGCACAAGTTCTACACAGAATTCTGAGTTCTTAGCTTCTCGCTATGCCTCACTCACTGGGTCATCACCCTTTTGCTCGGTCAGACATCTGGGTATTGCTGCCAGATATCGTCAAGCTCTATGCCCAACTGCAGATCAGTGTAGTTGAATAGATCTAGGTTGACTGATAGGCTGTCATTTACGGAATCACACCGAAGATGGTCGCTGGCGATTAACGTGTGTGACAAGCGTCCATGCCCAGTCTGATCGGGGCTGCCTCTCTGCACTAAGAGCCAGTCAGTAACCTGTCGCCAAACAACTTTCAAAAATCATCTTACGTATCGTCGTCAAGTGGCCTGCAAATGCCGAGATATATTGGCGGCAGATTCTTGTCATACGGTCACCTTTATGAAGCTGCTTCAAGCACTCGATCGCCCTTTGAAGATGTTCCACAGATAAACTAGCGTCTTGTGGACAGCACTCTTGATGTTGAGACTCAATTCGATGTTGTGTTAACAAGACCGAGTAGATGACGAGGGCGGAGTTGAAGACTAGGTATGAGTTAGTTTCGTCCAATAGGCAGGCATATGCAAGCAATCACCATAGTAAAGAGTAAGCCACCATGCTCCGAGTAGTTCCTGTGGAGGCGCCTCGGAATGTTGAAGCGCCCATTGTGTCAGTCTTATGACCAATGTAGATGCTTGCGCGCAAATTCGAATACTATTGGCCCCAATCTGTCGCAGTACCATTAACTGCTGTCTGTTGATTTGAGGACTTCCTGCTGCTTCGAGGAATTTGCAAAGCAGAGGGCGGTGTGTGAGGATGCGGAAGTTAAGGAAGTGCAAGGTTAACACAACGCGCAACCGACTGATGGCAAAGTCTGTTGGCGGAGAGGCTAGCTCTTCTTCCGAAATCAAAGCCAGCGGTCCCGGTAATCGGGTCTGCCATTCGAGAAACCTCTGTTCAAATTTCAGAAGTGCGGAGGCGATCTCGTAGACATCTGTTGGTCCATCAAAGCCAACATTGCTCCCATAGAGCACATTGAAGACTTCAGACATCATTCGGTACATGGTTCTGTGAGTGTCAGTGCTGGGGCCAGGTTTCAGGAGTACAAAGCGTTACATGGATGCTCGAAAGAATTCGATGCTGGCAGTACCTTCGCCCATGCCGTCGTTGTCTGGCAAAAGCGACTGACTCTCTTGTATGACCTGCGGTAAATCCACCCTGATGAAAGACTCAGGTATGGAGATAGGTCGGCCAAAATTCATGCTCAATATGCTGAAGCGTCCACGTTAGCTGAAGCCAACTAGTGTGTTTGGGAGGCCCACCGGTCGAACACAACGCACCCGTAACAGACTCGTTTCCGGAGTTCTCGCTTTGGCATCGAGTATTGTTGCAGAGCATCGGGCGAGTGGAGTCCCAGCTGATAAGCTGCTTTCACTGCAAGGCCGTGGACGTTCCACGTTGCAACGGAGTGTTCGGTGCCTTGTAGGTACATGCTGGTCAAGAGAAGCATTTGAACTACCTGCTCATCAGTGGGGTGATAACATCGCACACTGTACGCGTTTACTGACTTCGAGACTCGTAGCATAGCGAATCTGACGATCACTCAAGATCATCGCGCGCTTGTAGAAGAGATCTGAGCTTGAGTTGGGGGCATCGGCTGTGACTGTACGGTGGTGGCCAAAGTTCGCGCTCGTTGCCATCGCGAACATCATGTTCAGCAGTCCTAGCCACGATCTGCGCACTGAAGAGATGCCGTGGTCAATCATCTGCTGATATGTCTCAAAGAACTTGTGACGTTCTATAAACGGGTTTGTAGACACGTGAGAGGAACTGCTCTCCATTCCATCCACTCTTGATGTCAACTTAACAAGAAGGTCTTCCATCAATGCAAGTCGAGACTCCAGCCCTGCGGTCAACCTGGAGCTGTTCAGCAAAAGTACGGGATAGCATGTCATACTGATTGTCTGACTCTTTGGATGCTGAAGATCTGGTCAAGGCGCTAGTATTCGAATACACGCACTGGATGCCCTGCTGAGCACATGGGGAGCACCCTGGGTGAAGACCATCGCACTATTGATTTCCAGTGTTAGTGCAAGGCCGCACTTAGCCGTATGAGCAGTCTTAGCGCGAGAGCATCTTGGATCGTGCACACGACCGCATGAAATCTTTGGAGCTGCTCACGCGTGATTTCCTCTGTCTACATTGCGCACATGCAACAGTGACCCTGTTCCTTTTCCTGGGGCGGGCGTCTGCTGCTTGATTACCAGGCTCATCTGCTGAGAGCCGCCTTTCGGAACTCATGCTGACATTATCGTGTCAAAGATGGTGATCAAACGACTGCGAATTTGGGGAGTTAGCACGGTCACGCGTGGGAAGCTGTCGATGAGCGCAGCAAGACGCGTTATTGGAAATGTGGGGACGGAGCCCGTGGCTTCCGGCGTGAGCAAGACAGATCCCTAACTCCCCGGCCGCAGCAATGTTCGGTCACCTCGTTCATGTTCCCCAGCCTCGTGTCCACGAGACGATCAGCGTAATGATTTGGTTTGCACAGAAGCCGCGACAATGAGCTGTGGTATGGGTCGGGGAGATAAAACAAGTAGGCGACTACACCAAGCAAACTGGGACGGTCAAAAGTGTGCTCAGGTCTCATACCTGTCAATGCATGTAAGAGCAAACAGTCCGCTTCTTCTCCGAGATTCTCCATCCTTTCCTTCTTGCTTCTGTTGAGCAGCCTGAACATCCGCCAGAATACTCTTTGCTCCTCGACCGAGTGCAGCCAGGTAATGCAGCAAGATGCAAGCATTCAACCGCTAGCAGCGGATAAACCATACAAATGGATACGTCAAGAGATCGAACGATCGGACCCATACACCGAGTACGAGAAGATATTCCGCCTCTCCATGGAGTATGCCGGCGACTCAGCATTCATGAACAATATGATGTACGCACTCACCTTCTCGAACTTCATTCCCAACGAGTGGGGGTCTGAAGTAGTCTGGCGTCACGACGGGGGTAGAGTACTACACAGCCCCACGGACAGGATGTATGAGACCTTGCTGCACAACTCGACATGGTGGTTCTACGGCCCTCGTCATCTCAAGACTCTAGAGTCAATCGCGATTATCAACAAAAGGCACCAGTACCGGGCAAAGCAGTATCCTGGAGCCTTCGCACATCCAATAGACTACACCTATGTCCTCTGCTTTTCCGCGGTCTTGAACCACCGCTTTCGTCTGCGCCTCGGGCTCTCAGGCTTCAACTCGAAACAGAAGATCGCCGCTCAACTCTGTCTAAAGGAGTTCACGCATCTCTTCCTCGTCGAACAACCTGGTCAACCCGAAAAAGAGTGGGTTCCTCTGTCTACTGTCGCTGCTTTCCCAGACGACTTCGATGGCGTCATCGCGTTCTGCGAGGACGTTGAAAACAACCACATGCATGTGACTGACGCAGGTCACATGGTCGCAGAGGCGCTTTTCGACCACTTCGCCTACGCGCACTTCCCACCATGTCTGCGTCATCTTGGTCGAGCGGTTCCAATCGCGCTTTCGCTACCCCAGTTACTGGCGGCGCACCGGATTAAGCCCGTCAGTCCGGTCCTAGCGCAGATCATAATTTTTGTCATTGGAACATTCATATGGTTCATGGAAACGTTCATGCCGGATCCTAAGATTGCTGCGCGGGAGCTCATGGAACAGAAAATTGGGACTAGTAAAGTTGAGGACAGAGAAGCGCGGAGAACGGCGGACAAGGGGTTTCCAAGAGTGTTCGAAGGAAATCATCGAGGAGCCGCAGCCTTGTGCCCGTTCAGAGTGAACGAGAAGAGTGCTTGATCTATAGCTGGCAGATTGAGCATGAGCAAACGCTTCAACGTGCGGCGTCGGCACTCACTGGATTCGGTACCGGTACTGCGGCGTCTGCCCGCTGGCTTACCTGATGCTACGGCCGCTACCAGAAGCCTCCGGTCAGACGTACTTTCACACCACAGATTAGTCGAATCCAGCTTGTTGGCCTGCCCACTTCTACTTGCATGCACGACAGCAAACGAATATGATGCTGAGGAATAGCCCGTTGTTGGTTGCCTTAGGCTCAGCCTGACACAGAGGGCAAGAGAGGGCACACTAGCTGAGAATCGTATGCTGCGCCTTCACGCCCTTGTGAACCCACTTCCAACCCTTTTCAAGCTTTACATCCTCCACGTGGATCTTTTCGCGTCATGTCCAGCCACTACTTCAACCAAAACGCGTTTAACAGGCAATCCCGGCAATAAGAGTAAGCAGACAGCACCAGTACACTCACAGAGGTTCATCGTCCATAGTTGACTTCAATCAATCCTCTCCATTATCCCCTGCAGCATCCACCCCTACCACACCTCACAGCTTCCCCCTCCCATGCCCCTTCCCAAGCACATCCTCCCTCCGCCTAACATCCACATCCCTCGGCCCCTCACCCTTGAACTTCGTCGTAACAACCCACTCCCTAATCCCCATCCTCCCGTGTCCTTGCGCCTCGACCTCCCTTCCGGGGCGATCCAGCACAAGCACTGCCGTATGTTTGTCCACGCCACCAACGCCATCCTGCGCTTTCTCACCGTACTCGCCCTGTCCCAACACCACGGGGGAAATACACGCCTCCGCAAACCCAACCTCGGGTTTTCCGTCATACATGCGCGGCTTGCGTAGGAAATCCATAAGGCGCTCGCGCTCCTGCTTGAGCTCGGTCAGGGAGGGCGTGGGCGAGGACGGACCCGTCACGCCGGCGCTGAGATACGGCGCAAGGAGCAGTGTAAGGAAGAACTGCGGTGGGAAGAGGATGATGCGGTTCTTACGCGCGAGATCGATCCACTTGTTCGGCGGCAGAAAGCGCGCCGCCGTATGCTCGATTCCGCCATCGTGCGTCGGGTTCGGGATCACGAGTTCGTCCTCCTCTTCCACGCCGGCGCCGGGCGGCGTGCCAGCGCTCGCCGCCTTCTTCGTCGGACTCGTCGAGTTCAGCGGCAGGAAGTAGATGTACATCTGCGTGGAGAACCTCTTCGGCACATTCGCCGGCGTGATCCACCGTGTGAACGGGATTAGAGCGTCTGTATCAGCCACCGCGCCCCATTTATCCAACAAGTCGGTGAATTTCTCAGTGCCAGAGTGTACCGCGCGGCGCCCTTGTTCGCGCTCCTCGTCGCTGATCTCAGTGAACAGTTTGCCGCTCGTCTTGCTCTTGGCCAGCAGGATCCCGCATTCTTCGAATGTCTCGCGGATCGCGGCGAGGCGGTATGCGGGGCCGTCTTGGTGCCGGCCTGGGTCGTCGGTGGCGGGGATTGCGCCGTCATGCGTCTTGGAGAGGGCGCCGCCAGGGAAGACGTGTGCGGAGGCGAAGCTGGACGCTTTCTTGACGCGGTGGAGGAGGAGGATTTGGTTGGTGGGTGAGATGAGAAGGACACTGTTGGGCGATTAACGCGTGTGTGAAGGAGGATGCGGAGCTGGTACCTTGAGCTGGGCCTGGGGACCGGAGGCTCTTTCATGGGTTTCTTCGAAGGCTGATGGTCTGCTGGAGACGACATGTTGCGTTGGGCTGCTGAACTACGAGGGAATGGAGGCCTTAGGTCTGAGGTGGCTCTCGACGCTGGGGATAGTCCGGTGCGTAGGTGGATTCTGGATGGCCGAGTATGCAATCGACGTGAAATGTATGGCGAGCACACTGTTCGAGCTTCACTACTAGCCAGGAGCGGTCGAGAAGGTATAAGCGGCCTGAGCATGGTCAGCCACGCGGTTAATTGGCGATGCGCGTGTCATTGTATGGTGTTGTGTCGAGAGGAAACGCGGGGAGGATGCCGAGGTCCAAGTCGCAACGCGCGAGCGAGTGACGTCGCGCATCAGAGTCAAGGCGCAGCGTCGCGTCCGCAAAACCGGCAGCATCACGGTCTCTGGACAGCGTTGGAGAAGATGTTGGTAGTAACAGTGAACATGGTTCGTGGTATCATTGCTTTTGAGCCTATCTAATTCTCCAAATATTCCATCAATCGTCATCACGTGTCTAGAAATTCAAGCCATACCCAACGCCCTTACAATGCAAGTAGATCTCATCAGATCTGTGTCTATGAGTAAAGCTTCTTGTCGAAGCTGTGCAGGCCATGGACGTTGCCCTCGGCCTGAGCACTGGCAGTGCGCAGCTCAAACCTGAGCTTGCCGCTGTCGACAGCCTCGTGCATCTCGGTCAAGCTCTTGATACCGACATCCTGGAGCGAGTGCTGAACACCGGCCATGAGGTATGGCACGAACTTGGTGATAGAGCCACGGTCCTGAACGGATCCAGAAACACCCTGAGCGACCAGGACGCGGTCACCCTCAGAGAAGTAGCGAGCAGTACCAGCGTTGCTAGCCTTGGAGTCTGGGTTACCAGCTCCTGCCTTCTTGTCCTCCATGGCGGCAATACTGCCCATGCCACGGTAGGCCTTGACGAGCTGACCGTCACGGCTGACAAAGTACTCACCGGGAGACTCGGTGGTACCAGCAAGGAGACCGCCCATCATGACAGTGGAGGCACCCATGGCCAGACCCTTGACGATGTGACCAACGTTCTGGATACCACCATCGGCAATGCAGGGAACGCCGAAGCGCTTGGCAAACTGTGTGACGTTGTAGACGGATGTGGCCTGGGGACGTCCGACAGCCATAACCTCCTGGGTGATGCAAGCGCTACCGCTACCCATACCAATACGGAGACCGTCGGCGCCAGCAGCGATGAGCGCAGCAGCCTGGTCGCGAGTAACGACGTTTCCGCCAATCACATCGAGACCGGGGTACTTCTCCTTGATGTACTTGATCATCTCGACCTGGTACATGGAGTTACCCTGGCTGGAGTCGAGGATGACAATGTCAAGACCAGCGTCAACAAGCTTCTGCAGGCGGATCTTGTCCTCGGGACGGGTGCCGATAGCAGCGGCAGCGATGAGCTGCTTGGAGTGGGGAAGCTTGGACGCAAGGGGGTAGTGCAGGTTCTTCATCAAGTCGGAGCGCGACAGGAGCGCAATGAGGTTGAACTCCTTGTCGACAATGGGAAGCTTGCCCTTCTTAGACTTGTTCAGGATGGTGTTGGCCTCTTGGAGGTCAATGCCGTGGGGACCGGTGACGAGGTCGGTCGACATGACAGCGGTGACGGGGTCGTTGACGTTGTCGTGGAACTGAATGTCACGAGGAGTGATGATACCGATAAGCTTGGAGCGAAGCTTGCCGTCCTCTGCAAGTCATCGTTAGCGACTTTGCACGCTTTCATTTGAGAAGCGATTGAGTGGATTGAAACCAGGATCAGAAAAGTAATCATGGTCTCCACAGCACGGCGGAACCGTTGCGGATGAACGAAAGTTATAAATGAAGTTGAAGCATCATAGAGAGAGGTGCGTAGGAAGAACCAGAGCTGCTTACCAGTGACAGGGAATCCACCGAACCCCCACTTCTCCTTCAGAGCCTTGGCCTCGGCGACTGTGGTCTTGGGAGAGATGACGATGGGGTCGAGGATGAAGCCGTTCTCGAAACGCTTGACCTTGCGGACCATCTCGGCCTGGTCGTCCTGGGAGCAGTTGTGGTGGATCACACCGAGACCACCAAGCAGCGCAATGTGGATAGCCATGTTGTGCTCGGTGACTGTATCCATGGGCGAGGAGACAAAGGGAGTCTTGAGGGTGATGCGCTTCGTGATGGGCGTGTCGAGGGTGACCTCGGCGGCAGGGAAGCCTAGGGAGCATGTTAGATTGGGCGTTGCGTCGCATGTGCCTGGCGACCCTTTGCGCACACTTGAACGAAAGTGCGGCGGGGTATTAGAGTCGCGCTGGCTGCGAGAGCTACGCACCAATGTAGCCAGGGAGCATGAGGAAGTCATTGTACGTCAGACCACCGTTCCTCTTGGAGTCAATGAGTGTCTTGACGTCAATGCCATCGCGCTCCTGGTACTCGTTCTGGAGCACCTCGAGGGCCTTGGAGTAGTCCAAGGCGTTGGCGGTGGTGTCGATCATGGCGTCGCCGTTCTCGATGGTCATGATGAATATGGGAAAGACTTCTCAGGAACAGAGAAGTACTTGCAGAGGTGACGTGAAGAAAAAGACCTCAGTACGTGGATTTCCGACTTTGGCCGGGAAAAAGTGAACTTTTCCCAAGAGCAAGAGGACTGCGGTCCGAAAGTTTTTTTGTGGTGGAAGGCGCGAGGGCGCTAGCCGCTTTGGTCGTGAGGGGAATCCATCTCTACTTTTCTGCCGATCACGTTATGTACCGCCCTACCGTGTCTCCGAGACGCGTCGTGATGGTGTTGACTGGGGTGTTGAAGGACTGTTTATCAAGGAAATTCATTTCCACGGACTGTGCAGAGCAGCATAGGGACGTTGCGACTCGTGTTGGGTCGATGGAAGTCTAACATGGGCCGCACGAGTCGCGCGCGCTTACTGTAGTGTGGTGGGAGCGGCGACCTTGACGCCAAATGTAGGAAGGACGGCTGTTGCAAGGAACATGAACTCGAATCAGGTCAACCGTCGTGACCGCATCGCATCCCGGCCATGTTAGGATATGCCAAGGTCTGTGGTGATGCGCCGGGAGGGAAATCCATGATGTGCTGGTGGCGCCGCGGCTCTGACCCTAGCAACGACAACACAGCACGATAAACAAAACTAACGCCCTGCGCACGCCTGTGCGCGGCCCTCCAATTCCAGCTTCAACTCCGCTGTGACATCTGCCCTCCCCATCCCCACATTCCACATTACCTTCTTTGGCTGCGGGAGTGAGCGCCTGGACGCTGGACGCTGGACTACTGCGACTCGCTGCGAGCGTCTCTTTGCCTTGTTTTTGGACGGCAGGCGCCTCCAGGTTACGAAGTAGCCCGACATACTCGCCCTCGACATACACTGTAGTAATACCGGCCGACATACACTGAGTAACACCGGCCGACACACACTGAGTAATACCGGTCGACGTACACTGAGTAATACCCGCCCGACCTAATACACCAGCTGTTCCATACATGTTGCGCCGCCAGACACTATATACCTGCGGTGATCAAGCATGAGCTACAACTCGTACACGCCGCGAACGCGACTGGGCCACCCGACCGCCTCGCCGTCCCCGCTCCGCCAGGCCTCGACGCTCTCCAACGGCTCCTCCACACGCTCCAACGATGCGCCGAGCCGGTCGAGCACGCAGTCGAGCGGCGCCTCGAACGGCTTCGGCTCTGCGCTGGGCCACCGCCGCGGGTTGAGCGAGGCCACCGCGCTGTCGCAGCCGCGCACCGAGAGCCACTACGGCGCCTCCGAAGACACCAGCGCCGGAGCAAACCCATACGCAAACCTGCGCAAAGCACTACGGCCCCTCTCGCAAGCACCCCAGAGCTCACCGCCGCCCTCGCCCGAGAAAGAAAAGCGCCCCGTCACCCCGACCGCCAGCTCCTCACGATCCTTCTCACACAACCGGTCGCAGAGCGTCGAGAACATCCGCTACCAGCCCTTCGACGGGCCCAGCTCGCCCACCTCGCCGCCGTCAAAGCCGCGACCGCTGTCAATCGCCATCTCCCGTGCAGACTCGATACGCGCACCCGCCCGCGACCACTCGTCACGGCCGCTCTCCACACATCTCGAGAAGCCCGTCCTCCAGAGCCTGCAGAAGTCCGCCACAGGGCATCTGCGTACGCTCTCCAAGTTTGCAGACTCTGGCAGCGAGGATGACTTCAGCATCAAGTCGCCGGAACAGGAGGTCGTTGGCTTACACGGGCGGCGAAGGCTACAGCGGACCGACCAGCAGAGAGGGAAGAAGACACAGTCCTCGTGGGCCCGGAGCAACTGGATGGACCAGCAGCGCCAGTTCCTGCAGGCGTACGAATACCTCTGTCACATTGGAGAGGCAAAGGAGTGGATGGAGGACATCATCGACTCAGAGCTGCCGCCTGCAGTCGAACTGGAAGAAGCGCTGCGAAACGGTGTGACGTTGGCCGAGATCGTGCAGTCGATCAAGGGCCACCCACTGCGAATCTTCCGCGACCCGAAGTTGCAGTATCGGCATTCTAACAACTATGCCCACTTCTTCAATTTCCTGGCCGAAGTCGAACTTCCGGATCTCTTTCAGTTCGAGCTCATCGATCTCTACGAGAAGAAGAATGTTCCCAAGGTCATCTACTGCATCCACGCCCTGTCCTGGCTGCTTTTTCGAAAAGGCATTGTCGACTTCCGCATTGGCAACTTGGTCGGTAAACTCCAATTCGAGGATCACGAGCTGGAAGCCACGCAGAAAGGTCTCGACAAGTCTGGTGTTAGCATGCCTAACTTCTCTGGCATGTCGGCAAATTTCAATGTCGAACCGGAGCCCGAACCGGAGCCCGCCGAGTCGGAAGATGATCGAATTGATCGTGAACTTGGCGAGAACCAGGCCATGATCTTGGACCTGCAGGCTCAGATGAGGGGTGCGTTGGTCCGTATGCGCTTGGGTGACATGATGCAAGAGCTGTGGGACCACGAGCATCTCATTGCGGACCTGCAGTCCCGCATTCGCGGCGACTGGGCAAGACAGATTGCAACATATCGACTCGATATGCGCCGCTTCGCAATAACGCTGCAAAGCGCAGTCAGAGGCTACCTCGTCCGGTCGAGGAAACGTGGCGAGGAGGACTTTTGGCGCAACAACACAGCCCAAGTGCTGAAAGTTCAGAACCTTTTCCGCGGACGCAAGGCCAGGGCGCAGGTCCAGTACACAAAATCCGAGATTCAGCAACACGAGCATGGAATACGGGAATTCCAGGCAGCCATCCGAGGAGCTTTGGAGCGACTCCGCGTTGGCGACCGATACGCCGAGACTCGGGACACCGAACCAGCAACTGTACATATCCAAGCCATGATTCGCGGAGCCCTTCTTCGACACCGAGTCGACCGCGAGTGGGCCGAGCTGCAAGCCAACGAGGCTCAAATTGCCAAGTTCCAAGCGGTATCTCGGGCAGCTCTTCTTCGACAAGAGATGCGGACCGACCAGGAGAGCCTCCGGCAACATGAAAACGTAGTCACCCTCTTGCAGGCGGCTGCCCGTGGTATTCTCGCTAGGAAACAGAATGCGGAGATGCAAGACCAACTGGTAAGCACGTCAGTCGATTGGTCCGCTGTTCAGTCCAAGATTCGCGGTGATGCTGCTCGAATGTCTTTCGGACAATTGATGAGTGCGCTGTGTGCAGAAGAGCCACAAATCACGGATCTGCAAGCGAAGATCCGTGGAAATGACTACAGAGTTGCTTTTGGGCAGATGATGAGCGCGCTCTACGCAGAGGAACCGCAGGTCACCGACATCCAAGCCAAGATTCGGGGCAATGCCTCCCGAGTCGCGTTTGGTCTGACGATGAGCGCGTTGTATGCAGAAGAGCCGCAAATCACCGATCTACAAGCAATTGCAAGAGGCGGCCGTGTGCGATTCGAGACTGCAGACACACTTGCGCAGTTGAGCGGACAAGAAGCTTCCATCCTTTCTTTGCAGGCTTACATCCGTGGTTTCCTTTCTCGACAAAGGCATTTCTCTGACCTCAAGGCGCTCCAGGCACAAACCCCAGCTTTTGTTGATCTGCAGTCGGCGAGTCGAGGATTCGTCCAACGGCAGCGGACCTACGACATACTCTGCCAACTGAACGCACAAGAGCCAGAGATCGTTCAGCTTCAAGGAGATGCCCGTGGCATGCTGGTCCGCATGGAGATCGGCATGCAGCTCGCTCAACTTGAGGAGCACGAAGAGGCTATCGTCGAGCTCCAAGCACTGGCACGTGGTATAATCGTCCGCCACAAACATGCTGAGAAGCAGCAATTCTACCGTGAGAACATGGAGAAAGTCATTAAACTTCAAAGCTTCGTTCGCGGTCGTCAACAGGGAGAGGCGTACAAGAGCTTGACCAGCGGCAAGAACCCACCTGTGTCTACAGTGAAGAACTTTGTCCATTTGCTGAACGACAGTGACATCGATTTCGATGAGGAGATTGGTAAGTGACTGCAACATCCATCGTTTGCGGAGATGCTGACATGATACCAGAGTTTGAACGTCTGCGCAAGACCGTAGTCCAGCACGTACGACAGAATGAGCTTGCTGAGCAATATGTCGATCAACTGGACATCAAGATTGCGTTGCTGGTCAAGAACAAGATTACTCTCGACGAAGTCGTCAAGCACCAGAAGCACTTCGGCGGTCACGTTGGAACACTTCTGAGCAGCAAAGACATCTCATCGAAAGACCCCTTTGACCTCAAGGCGCTCAACAAGACCTCACGCCGCAAGCTCGAACAGTACCAGGAGCTCTTCTTCACTCTACAGACACAGCCTCAGTATCTGGCACGTCTCTTCAGGCGGGTTCGCGAGCAACGTCTCGAAGAGAAAGATACCAAACGCATTGAGCAGTTGACAATGAGCTTATTCGGGCTCGCCCAAAAGCGGAGAGAAGAGTACTGGCTCCTTAAGCTGATGGCAAGGTCACTCAGAGAAGAGGTGGATGGTTGTGCGACCCTGCAAGAGTTCACTCGTGGCAACTTCTTCTGGACAAAGCTGTTTGGCAGCTTTGTTCGCTCGCCGCGCGACCGCAAGTTCTTGAAGGAGCTGTTGGGCACCGTCATTCGCGAGAACATCATCGACAACGAGGAGCTGGACCTTGAGAGTGATCCTATGCAAATCTACAAGTCTGCAATCAACAACGAGGAACTTCGCACCGGCCAGCGGAGTCGCCGGGATCCCAACGTTACTCGTGACATGGCGCTCAAGGACCAGGAGACTCGAGCCACGTTCATCCATAACCTCCAAGACCTCCGAGACGTTGCGGACCAATACTTCTCGATGCTTGAGGAGGTCCTTCACCGCATGCCGTATGGCGTTCGCTACATTGTCCAGCAGATGTTTGAGGAGCTGCGCCAGAAGTTCCCGTACGAACCGCAAGAACAGCTGCTCCAGGTTGCAGGACACTGGCTCTGGCGATCATACATCCAGCCCGCGCTTGCTCAGCCTCAGCACTGGGGAGTCGTCGATCGCGGGTTGTCCAATGTCATGGGTCGCAATCTCAACGCCGTTAACAAGGTTCTTGGGCAAATAGCCGCAGGGAGGCTGTTCGGTGGTGAGGATCTCTACCTGCAGCCACTCAACAGCTACGTCACCGAAGCGATCGACCGTCTGCAGGATATCTGGGTCAATCTGATTGATGTCCGCGATGCGGAGGCATACTTCGAGATCGACGAGTTCAACGATCTATTCGCACGGACTAAGCCAACACTGTACATCAAGCTTGCGGATGTCTTCGCGATTCACAACCTCGTCATCGATGACCTTCCAACTCTCTGTCCATCTCAAGACGACCCCTTGCGCGAGGTAGTACGCGAGCTTGGAAGCGCAAAGAATAACGAGAACGAGCTGTTGCATGTCAGCTCGACTGAAATTACTTTGACACTCAATCCCAAGTTCCACGAACAAGAAGGTAAGCGTCATAGTCCAGTTACGTCGAACAAGTCTGACCATAACAGATCCCGATGCACACCTTAAGTCACTGTTCATGGAAACAAAGCGCTACGCACTATACATCATCCGCGTCCAGACTGGCGCCAATCTTACAGAAATCCTTTGCAAGCCTGTCACAACCCAAGACGAAGATCGGTGGGAATCTCTCGTCCGCGAAGAACTCGCCGCACAAAGGAAAGACCGCAATCGCAAGCACAGCGCCGTCCGATCATCAGCCGCCTCCACTTATACCACGGACATGGGTTCCAACTCGGTCTTGGAGCTTGACTATCCCACTCTTAAACAATACTGTCTGGAGAACATGGTCCAGCTCCAACGCGCTGGCCGCATCTCGCCTCACAACAACTACCAGGACCTGCTTAACGCCATCGCAGTCGACATCCGCACCAAACATCGGCGCCGCATGGAGCGTGCACGCGAAATGGAAGGCGTGCGCACAACGCTCGCTGCACTAGACGAAAAAGCACACTTCCTGGAGCAGCAACTCAAGTCGTACAACGACTACATCGAACAAGCCATGGTGACACTGCAGTCCAAGAAAGGCAAGAAGAAGTTCCTCCTCCCCTTCACCCGCCAGTACAACCACATGCGCGAACTCAAGTCCACCGGCCGCGCCTACCGCTTCGGCTCCTTCAAGTACTCCGCCCGCAACCTCGCGCAGAAGGGCATCCTCGTCTCCTGGAACGGCTACGCGGAGACCGCCTGGGACCGTCTTGAACTTACCATCTCGTCTAACCAGACGGGCATCTTTGAGATCCAGGGCAGCCAGGGAAGCATGATGATTCCTGGCGCGTTTGCAGAGGTCCCGCTTGATGGCCTACTGCAGGCGCAATTCGATAATCATCAGTTCATGAACCTGTTTGGTGAGGGCAAGGATGGGAGCGGCAATGGCGCCGTCAGGGTTAATGTTAATCTGTTCTTGCATTTGATTTTCAAGAAGTTCTACCGCGACGAGTAGAGGCGCTTGGGTCTAGGCGCCATTGGGGTTGGAGGGTAAGGGAGGGATTGGGGAATGGAGCGCGAGGATAGGATACCATTGTTTATGTTTGCATGGCTGGATGGGTGTTTGGAGCATGTCGTGGGTTTTGGTAGTGATGAATCATGAGATCATGCCTCTTGAGATTTGGCATTTGCGATTGTGCGTGCCCTCGGTCAATCACCTCACGATCCACTTTCCAAGCATTAGATGTTCAAGTTCACGTTCCGTGTTCGGAAGGAACCGCGGCATCACCAGCTCGTGTTGCTCAACTAGGATTTGACAGCACCCCAACCCCAACATCTCCTGTCATACATTGCGCAAGAAAACCTCGAGAGTCCAAGACCTTCCATCGCCCACCCCTGTGGAATGCCCAGATAAGCATTGCGGCGCTGCGATTAAGCTTCGTAAGCCCCGCGCCTAATGCAGGATGGGTGTGGGTGACGAGGCCGGCCTCGTCATCCCGTCAGGGTAATACAAGCCGCGCATCCTGTCGAGGCGTGTATGCGCCATTTCGTCGCGACGACCTTGTTTACCTCTCCTAATTCCTCCCTCCCGACTCCTGCTACCGCCAAAGCTTCGCGCGTTCCGCAGATTACTCTGTCATTGCTCTCCCGCAGTTCAGGGGTGCGGCACAATCGCCTTTTATCTCCCACGCCTCGCACAACCACCGATACCGACACGCACCACCACTACGCACCACCCACGATGAAGCTCTCTCTCGAGCTGCCCCTCGAGCTCCTCCTCCTCTCCTCCAGCATCCTCGCCGCCCCGCTCGCGCCCCGCTCCGCATCCTTCTCCTCCCTCGCAGGCCTAACATCCAACGCCAAAGACCTCTCCACAACTGACACCCGCTTCCCCTCCAAGTACTTCCACGAATCAGTCTACCATCCGCACTACGACGGGCGCTTCTCGTCGTCCATCCTACCCCATAAAACCCGTCAATTCCACATGCGGCTCCTGCTGAGAAGCTACACGCTTGCGATGCAGCGCGCGAGGGTTAGGACGTGGATTATGCACGGCGGTTTGCTGGGGTGGTGGTGGAATCGGGGCGTGTTTCCGTGGGATAGCGATTTGGATTTTTGTGTTGACGAGGGGGGGATGCAAGAGTTGGGGAGTTGGTGGAATATGACGGTGCATGAGTTCAGTGCGGTGGAGTTGGGGGTTGATGTACGAGGGGACGACGGTCGTGGTGCAGAGGCGGGCAGGATATGGGACAACAAGATGAAGGGTGGTGGGAGTGAGGTAGAGGGCGAGCGTGAAGTTGGACTGGAGAAGATACGGCGGCCTCCAGGCCTGAAGGCAGGGACGTGGGACACAGTGCTAGACTCGGGGAAGAAGTATCTGCTCGAGGTGAACCCTTACTTCGTCGATCCGTCAACGGGGGATACACACAACCGAATCGACGCGCGCTGGATCGACACATCAACAGGTCTATTCATCGACATCACAACTGTGCATCCCGTGCCAGCCGATGCCACAACAGACGTCGAGCGCGCAAAGCACCAGTTCTTCCTCGCCCATTCCGACGAGCGCGACAGCCCCCTGGACGGCCCGGAGGAAATGTACACCAAAGACACGCACTTGTACACGACGGCGGCGCTGTTCCCGCTGCGCGAGTCCACGCTCGAGGGCACGCCTGTGCTCGTGCCGTACGCGTATGAGCAGCTGCTGATCGAAGAGTACGGCCCGCGGGCACTCACGGAGACGTGGTTCAACAGCTACAAATTCGACGGAGAGACGAAAGAGTGGGTCATTGCTCCGGCGCCAGATATGGGTAAGGGCAGAGGGGATAGAGAGGATGCTGCTGGGCGATTTAGAAAAGGAGGGAAGAAGCCAAAATGGAAGCCTGTGGATGATAAGGAGAGGAATCGCAAGGATAACACGGGGGGTAAGGTATATACACCAAAGCCGGGGAGTGCGAATGATGTGCATGTGGTCCCTGGAGGTGCGGTGTGAAGCATTTTTACGCGTGTGGATACCCAAGTCAGCGAGTACCTCGAGATTCAATGAACGTTCACGTGTATTCCACCTTAAACTGTCCTATGTTTGCTACTAACATGACAGAACAAGTTATACAGCCAGAGACGGCTGCTTCCAGGTCTCAGTCGAGCGGTCGTGGACCCACGAAGGAATCATAACCTCGTGTCATCCAGCAACGCCATTACTTCAACGCCCAGTCCCCGTCGTCCAAGAGACAGCTCTTCACCTCCACTTCCAACGTAGGCACACCAACATCGCCACAAGTGGTTGCCGCTTTGAGGCGTCTCGAAACAAAGCTGAACACTCTGCACATCTCAGCCGCAGTGGCTACAGCTGAGGCTCCTCAGTCACCGCAAGCAACACTGGCATACGTGCATCGTATGGATGTTGGCTGGATACGAACACTTCAACCGACCACAATCCGTGTTTGTTCGTGTCGTCCGGACGATGGGTGCGTCATAGGCGGTCTGTGCAAACGAGAAGAACTTAGTTCCCAGCCACCGCTATTCTCAAATTGCCCACAACCATTAACTATACGCACTTGACCACAAGGCTTCAAAATGCATACGAAGACAAGCCTTCGCATTGAGTAGTATCAAAGGCCATGCGAAGCAATGAAGGCCATGCAGGTACAGGCGGATCGGAGATGCCGGACGCACCCAAGATCTCTTCCTGCGCCTCCCCGACACCACACGACCCACTTTCCCCAGAGACCGGCGCCGCTCCGACAATAGTATTCTAAGAATAACAATACCGTATGCAGCTGGCATTCTCCGCATCACTGTTTGCAAGGACTGCTTCATACACTGCTTACGGGGCCAGTGCTGCATAGGACAAGCTTTGGACCCCGCATCCGGCAGCGCCACCATCGCTATGCCAACCTCCCAATGTCTGAAGAAACAAACCACAGCTGAACATTGACATCGTGAGACTTTGCTATGGAAGTGGAGGGGCTGGTCACTCCAGTGATCAAAGCGTTACGAGCGCCTAGTGGCTGAACCCACCAGCTAGCCATGGTTCGCCTCTCAAACACGAGGTAGTACGATGTTCGAGGTATGTATAAAGGAAGACTAGATGCCTGCTCAGTCCTACATCACCACCATCATCAGATCTTCGTACCGCAAATTTATTACTTCAACGACTATCACACTCGCTACTTCAACTACAACACACGTTGCCATTAAAAACCAAGATGCAGTACACCATCTTCACTGTGCTGGCAACCGCCGCCTCCCTTGCCTCGGCGCAAAGCTCCAGCGCCGCTGCCTCTGCCAGTCAGACTCCCATCGGTCAGGTCATCCCTATCGGCGGAAACTGCGACCCCAACGGTACACCATGTGCCTTGGGCGCCAACTGCTATGCTGTCAACTCAATGCTTCAGCCTGTCTGCGGTAACTTCCAGGCTTCCTGCACGAGCAACCAGCAGTGCGCCTTCAACACCTGCAACGGAGGCTTCTGCAACGGCTTCCTTGCTTCGTCTTCAGCCTCTTCGGCAACGCCTACAGTCACACCCACATCATCCAGCGCAGGAGGTTTCCAGCCCCGTCCGTCGTCCACCGTCACGGCTGCTCCTGGCACCCTTCCTCTCGGTGCCGAGTGCGATGCATTCGCCGCTCAGAGCCAGTGCGTTGCCGGTATCCAGTGCTTCGCCAGCAACTCCGGTCTGATCCCGCGATGTGGAAACTTCAACGCTGCCTGCACCAGCAACTCGCAGTGCGCGTACAACACCTGCAACAACGGTCTCTGCAACGGCTTCCTTGCTTCGTCTAGCGCAGGCAACGGTACCGCCACTGCTTCGTCCACTGGTGTCAAGCCTAGCAGTGCTTCAGGAAGCGCCTCCATGACCGCTTCCCGCAGCGCGACTGGTACCGGCGGAATGACCGCCTCCCGCACTAGCAGCATGCCTGTATTCACTGGCGCTGCGGCCGTTGCCACTATGGTCCCTGAGGTCATGGCCGTCATGCTTGGTGTTGCCGCTTGGGCATTGTAGATGCCTTGCAAAGATGAGAAGCAAATTGGGTATTGTGGCGCTTGATTAGCTTCAGCGTGCTTTACGTAGACAACGTAGTAACGATGTATGTAGACTTAATATATGTAGTAATGATACCTTCAATACCAACCACCTCTCTTGCATCTGAGTTACTAGTTCAAACGCAAGACTCTGTTGAAAGCAGCTGCACCCGACGTTGATTTGATTTAGTCACTCCGGAATTTGCGATGCAGCTGAGATTGAGAGCCGGAGACTTGACAAGTCGGCGCGATCAGGTTGGGGGCAGAACTTGTAACAATACCGAGATGCAACGTGTTGCTAAATACGAGTGTATAAGAATAAGACGTGAAGGCATGATGCCTGATAAAAGCAACGCTCCCCCGGTTCAATGCAGCCTTCTATGCTCGAGTCACAATGCCCAACGCCGTCCAATGCTTGATACCTCCACAACCGTTACCCTTCATCTCCATGCACACAACGACGTCGAAGCATAAGAGAAGCCTTCAATCATGACGTCCTCAAACGACAAACCTGTCCCCAACGTTCTCTTCGACCTCGACCGTGGTCGTAACCCTGATGTCGTTCTTCCTCGGCGGCGGAGGAAGCACGACTCCCACCTCCTCATCCCGGGCCCTCTCCGGTATACTATACTTGTGACATTCTCTCAGAATCGTCTCTTCACTTGCATTGTCACTGCCCATCTTGACAGTAGTGTGCAACGCACTAGCTCCGTGGCCCATGAACACGCGGCTCCCCGTGCTTCCCTTGTGTCCGAAGCCCTTCCCAGCAATACTCCCTTTCTTGCTGTGCGAGTAGTCGTTGAGCGGATAGCTCCTTCCTTTGCTACTGTTACCGCTCGAGTCGCCGCGGGAGCCGTAGGCGATGCGGACGTATAGTGGTCGTAGGACGGGTATGCATGCGCAGATGATGGTGAGACATATCTCAGAGGATGACCAGAGCAGCATAGGCGCGGTGTCGTAGACGTAGTTTGCTTTGCTGGCGAGTGTGCGCAGCTCGACAGTACGTACGACCGAGCAACAGCCTGCGAAGACACCGAGGGAGAGACCGCATGCGATGGTTATTTTCTCCTTGCGCTTCATGTTGAGTCCCATGACCACTGGCCACGGAAGGATTGCGAGGATAAAGTCCATGGTTGCGGACCAGGCTGGGCGGTGTTAGTTTGTGATGTATTGAAGAATATGTTGGACACTTTACCGCCCATAGACAAGCCGACGTCAGTGAAGTTGACTGGACAGTGGCCACCTGGGGTGGTGGGGTTCCACAGGAACGACACTGGCTTGCACTGCAAGAACAGTAACGCCGTTGTGATGATGCTGAAGATCGATGTGCTGACCATCACACTCCATAGCAGTGCGATGTGCCATTTCCGGACGACGATGCGCAACAAGAACAGAGCAATCGCGGCCTTAGATACAGCTATGCCCATCTAGGTTACTGCTCAGTTGGAGATCTTGACATAACCGTCATCACAGAAGCTGGACTTACGATGCAGATACCCTGGCCAATAGCTTCCCAATAGATGGCTTTCGAGTTATCCAGCCCAAGACGCACGATGTCTTCAGTCGTTTTCCCGACTCCGTACGATACACCCACTGAGGTCGTGGCTATGAAGGCGATGAAGGTCACCTGTGGTTGTTTGTCAGCAACGATTTGACAGTGCAGATATAGATGTTTCGAATGTGTCAGGATGACATAGATCGAGAGAAGCTTCACTCACCAGGTTGACGACCATCATGTAGTCATCCCAGCCCAAGCTCCTGATGATGTAGTAACGGGTGTAGATACGGAGAACGATGAAGACCGAGGATATAATGACCTGAAGCCACATTACTCCATTGAGGATTGGTCCGTAGTCTGAAGGCTTGCCCATGATGAGTATCGTTTGATCGGGTCTACTCAAGGAACTCAAATTCTACCAGTGATGGAACGATAGTCCCGCAATGGGCCTAGAGGAGGTGACTCTTCGAACTCTTGTGAGGCTGTGGATTCTGTCGGTCTTCTGTGATGAGAAATGGAAGGAGCGAGCGACCTCCGAGGTGAAGCTATCCAGATCTCTGTTATGGGACTCGGAGTAAGAGAAGATGATATGACAGTGTCCGAAGCGAAGCAAAATATTGCTCTCGACATAGAGAGAACGATACTGCAACACAATCGGCCCACCATGACAGCGCAGCGCCTACATCATCTCCATCAACTACCCCGTATCGACAGCTGCTCAGAAATGCCGGCGGACGCTAGGCAGATCGTCACCGTCTTGGTTTGGAGCGGGTGGACGCGCCGCCATACTCCAATTGATGCGATAGCCAAAACGCCACACACCAAAGCTGAGAAGGTGGGCTTTCTCATGGTTCCGTCGAATCCCACGCGAAGCACTTGCATGAGGCGATGAGCATGAGTCGGGGTGTCGCTCGAACGGGTAAGTTGCCGCTGGCTGTCCCTGGCATGGCACATGAGACTAGACTGTGATGTGCTCAATGTGTAATGGCGTGCATACAGACTCAGGGAGCGTTCCATGAAACGGGAATGACCTGACAGCTGAGTTTTGAACACATTTGACCCTGGCTGTCAAAGCTCGTACCAGGTTCTTAAGCTCAGGCTCAGTCTGGGTTTCCGACAGCTCGTTCACTCGCTGTACGACTGCCCGTGTCTTCGAAAGGCACGATGCGCATGAGGTGGGCTCATAGTTCGTCTTTTCTGCCCGTATTTGCAGTGCGCGGAGGTGCGCGCAATTGTGCTCCACCACAGTGACGCCTCCAATCCTTCGTATCCAGAATCTCGGAAAGGATTAGTCGGGTCTACCGTGTAAGTACGGATATGTGCAAATTTTGCTTCTATGCCATCTTTCATTTGCTGAACTCCTAAATCTGGTCGACATAAGTCATCACCGGTTTCACGACAGTGCGTATCGGTAACCAATCGCTTGTGTGACGTTCACACGTTCAAACGTTGGCAGCGGCTACGCGGGAGCGGCTCGCTCGTTCCCCGAAGTCATGCCAGAGAAATGTGGACCTCAGGCTGACGTTGGTCGCCTTGCCATGTTCTGGATGGTGAGCTGGCTGCAGTGGCTCGAGATTCGCCTGCAGCTCTCTATTTGCGACGTGCCGTATTGCTCCACCGCACTGCCGGTACATTGACAGGACGAAATTGCCAAGAATCATAGTGATGTTGAGGCAGCATGTCCATCACAAAGGCCCGATTGTCGTCATGAAGAAATGAAGTTGTGGATAAGTGGGTGAAGGGAGGTGCAGCTGCTATGCCAGGAACAAGCCTCTTTCCCGCGACGTTTGCAAGCGAGCCACTGGGGTTCTCCCATCCCGTGCGCCCCGAGCCTTCCTTCCCCACCACATCGTTCTCAGCAGTGTCACAAACAATTCAAAGAATCATCAATGCTCACCGCACAACGCCCTGCAGATGCTGTGCTACCGCACCGCGCGCATTGCAGATGTCGCCGTGCGCCCACGTTGACCGCTGCGTGCTCTCATGCATGTTGGTACCTTCTAAAAGGGAACTGAGCGGATCATCAGCCGTCTCCCGCACGCTAGCGCCTTCCCCCGAGACCGTCAGGCCAACGCGAGCAAACTGAGATGGACCATATCGAAAGCGATTATGTTGCCACTGAACTACAAGATCTAGAAGCGTGCATGAAGAGCTAACGCTGACAACGGTTGGAAGAGTTCCAGTCACAAATCGTAGCACCCCACGAGTAGCCAATAAGTCTCGCACGCCCGCTGACCCTATCCTGAATCATGTCAGCATCAATTGATAACGTTGAAGCGGGAAGGTCTCACGAACACTTGATCTGAGAGACCGAGAGGCCGGAAGACCAAGCATTAGCCTACGATACGTTTAACACAAGGCCGCGATAGTCCTGCATCCTGCCATGCGGATGACATAAGTCAGCTTACGCTGATCTATGCCCCGCGGCGATTGAGCTATTGGAGCCATTCGTTCGAACCCCTGTCGTTCGTACGGTTCCCTAAGATCGACCCACAGGGGTCGTATTGCTGCAGAAACCCACGCGATCGGTTGTGGATTATACATGTCGAATCCGCCCCTCGATCACTACTCGGAATTTTTTGTCCTCACGTTGCACAGGCAAGTATGGCACTGCTATCTTTGACGCTCACTCTATTCGCACTTGGAGCTGCTGTGTTGATGATTCAGTATGTTGTTGCGTACCTCAATTCGCCTCTGAAAAGGATTCCTGGCCCAACCCTGGCAAAATTCTCGAACGTCTGGCGCTTCTACAACCACTACGGACAGACGCACATCGAGACGCAGAAAGAGTTGCACAAGAAGTATGGTGACGTGGTTCGCCTCGGTCCGAATACTGTCAGTGTTGCAGATGCAAGTCTGCTCAAGACGATCTACTCCACTCGTGGCACCTTCCTGAAAGTGAGTCGAAGCACTGAACATAGTCTGTGGGAACTCGCTGACCATGCCGTAGAGCGATTATTACTCTGGTAATACCATCCTCGAACATGATCACTCCTCTTCGCTAACCGATCTCAGTCAACGATGCTCTTCAGAATGGCCATCTCATTCAAAATCTGTTCAGCACCCGCAGCAATGAGTATCATGCAAAAGGACTCAAGCCAGTTCAGAAGCTATACAACTTTCAGAGCGCTCTCCAGTTAGAGCCACTCATGAACGAGGACTTGCGTGTCTTTGGCAGTGAGCTCGAACGCAGATTCATGAACGGTGACAATGGCGGCAAGACATGTGACATTGCTGACTGGATCTCGTACTTCGCATGGGACTTTTTGGGCGACATGACTTGGAGCAAGCGCATGGGATTCATGGAGCAAGGCAAAGACGTTGGCGGTATGCTGCAGACCGCCGAAAATGTGATGCGGTACTTCTCCGTTGTATGTCAACTCCATGCGCATCGCCATGCAGCCCATTAACACTCTCAAGATCGGACAGATACCCTCGCTCGACAAGTTACTCGGCAAGAACCCACATCTGACACGATTTTATAAATTCGACGACTTTGCCGTCGCCGCTGGCTATGCAGTCGAGCAGTTCATGGAGCGCATGGCGAACCTCGCACAATACAAAGACAAAAAAGACTTCGTCAACGGCTTCCTCGCCGCAAAAAAGGAACATCCCACCCTCGTCACCGACAACGAAGTCATTGGCTACATGATCCTAAACGTGCGTCTCTCCCCTTTCCCATCCCCCACACACTGACTCTCCAGATCCTCGGCGGCGCAGACACACTCGCAATTTGCACGAAAGCAACATTCTACCACCTACTGAAGACACCCGCCGCAAAAGCAAAGCTAGTTGCCGAATTGCGAAGCGCCAACGCTACTTACCCAGCGCCCTACCAGTCCCTCGAGAAGCTGCCGTACCTGGATGCCTGCATCAAAGAAGGGCTGCGCATCCATCCGGTCGTTGGACACATCCTCGAGCGCGTTGTGCCCGCCACAGGTCTCACGTTGACTGACGGCACGGTGCTCCCGCCTGGCACCATCGTCGGCGCGAATCCATGGGTTGTGCACACTGACACGCGCATCTTTGGTGACGATGCCGAAGAGTACCGGCCTGAGCGGTGGCTTCGTGGCGAGGACGAGAGCGAAGACGCGTTCAACTCGCGACTGAAGAGGATGAAAGACGCGGATATGGCGTTTGGAGGCGGGAATCGGACGTGTCTGGGCAGACCGCTGGCGCTGGTGGAGCTGTATAAGGTGGTGAGCTTCGTGTTTGGAAAGTACGATGTAAGTGTTCCTGCAAGCAAGGATCCAAGCATGCGCTGACGGGATTAGATCGAGCTCGAGGATCCGGCAAAGGAGTGGGATCTGCACAAGCAGTGGTTCGTGTGGCCGCACGACGTCAAGGTCAAGATGAGCCCGGTCAAGCAGAAAGGAAATTGGGTAGAGTAGGGCGCAGGTGCGGCCGAATGAGACGGCGCGGTGGAAGGCTATTGTGTGGCGTGTGTATGCTGCATACAACTTCTGCTGAGTCATAGTTTGTGTCTCTTTTGCCATAGCCACTGGTGTAATGGCAAGACGATGTTCCTCTTCACCACGAGCTCTCCTACTCAATGCACAGCCAAGCACGTAACCTAGTTGCATGCCTCAATCGCTCGCGTCCACGCTCTGTATCCGCATTGCCCGCCTCGCAGCGATTCCCGCGCGCTGAGGTTCTCGGCCATACTCGCAACCCTGCATTGCTGTCCCAGCACGCTCTCCATGGTCAAATGTCTCCGATTCCCCATCACCCCTCAAACTCGGTCCTCTCCCCAACATCCCCTTCATTCGTCACCCCATAAGCATCCTCAAAACTCGCAATCTGCACGTCCCACTCCTTCCCATCGGCGCCCGCCATCCCCTCCCACCGAAACGCCAAGACAGCACCATCCTTCAGCCCTGCGCCCTTGGGACAATCCTTCCCTCCCGTCTCCTTCGCAGCCTTGCCCTTGCCCTTGCCCTTGCCCTTGCCCTCGTCAATCGCGACCTCGTCGTCGTCGGATTGCGACTCCCACTCGCCGAGCACAAAGCCGGCGCTGGGATCTAGCGGGTCCAGCGGCCGCCCGAGTTGGATGGCTGATGGCGAAGAGGGGAGGGTGAGGGACGGCCCGTGGTCGGACTGGGCAAAGCCGGTATCGGTCAACGCGGTCAGGAGCGAGGCTTTTATGGCGGAGAAGGTGCTGAGAGGGTCGGTGTGGAGCAGCACCGTTGTGCGGGCGGACTTGAGGCGTAGGGTCCATGTGCTGGGCGTTGGTTGGGCCATTGTTGGGGAGGGTCTCGTGATTTGGCTTTGAGCTGTGTCGAGAGACGAAGGTTTGGGTCGTGATGGGCGTGGGCGGGTCAGGGTCAGGCGAGTCGTGTTGCGGCGTGGCGGCAGCTTGATGAGGGGAACGCGTCGCGGGTTCGCGCGGGCATGTGATCGGCAAAGCGCTTCGATCCAGCGTCGATCCAAACTCGGCACTCCAGCAACAGCTCACTTCCGCCGTCGCTAGGTCCCGTTGCATTGGGTGATCCGTGTTCAGCTCACTAGAGCGGGCTCCAACTGCACTGCCCTTCGTTCCTTGCTTACTTCTTGCCGTGCCACCGTCGCAACCATCTCCCCGTCGCCGTGTTCATCTTCCCAGGAAGCCGCACCTCTACCGCGCACCACAATGGCAACCCTCACGCCCTCCAACCCCGCGGCAATCGTCGTCGACGACCTCCCCCCACCGCCGCCCCGCCCCTCTCAGCCCCTCACCAACGCGCCCCGCCTCGGCATGCCCTTCGACCGCCGCCTGCTCCTCACCACCTTCACATCCTTCGTGTGCGGCTTCACGCTGGGCAGCGCATCCGCAGGCTCCATGGCCGCACTGCGCTTCCGCGCCGAGAACGCGCACCGGCTGCCCATCTCGCAGCCGGGGTGGTACCTGTACCACAAGAGCAAAAACTACTACAAGACGAAGGAGGGCGTGTTGGAGGGGCTGCGCAAGGGGTGCAAGGTCGCGGCGTGGAGCAGTGTGTTTTTTGTCGTCGAGGAGAGTCTGGATGTGTTCCGTGGTACCTGGAAGGCCGGGCGGACTATGGATGAGATGGAGGGCGTGGATGAGTTGAGTCTGAAGAGGATCGATCGCGGCGTCGCGGGCAGCAGGGACTTTGTCTCGAGTGCGCTCGCCGGCATGGTCACGGGCGGCGTGTGGAGCGCGTGGCACCAGTTCCCCGTCAGCTTTGCCGCGAGGACCATCAGGATGGGGCTGGTCGTGGGTCTGGGCTATGGGCTGGGCCAGGACGCGCTTGTGTGGGCGAAGGCGCGGTATGGGGACGGAGAGGAGGGGGAGAGTTGGATCTACAAGGGTGCGAAGAACAGGAAGCAGGTTGATATTGGTGAGGGCGGGGAGAAGGCGTAAGAGGAAGACTCAGGCTTCACGACCACAACGAAACCACCATTACACCACGACACAAACGCCCATTCCACTCTCGACCGCGCCCGGTCCGCCAGCTCATTCCAACGCGTACTGGTGCTTCCTCAGAAACGTTTCGAGGCCCGTCACCTCTCCCCTCGCATTCTCCCTCGCCCATCTGACATCCTCATCCATCGACGGCCCATAATATCCGTAGTCCCGCTGAAAGGCCCACATCTCGAAGAGCTGCTGTCTGAGCCCCTCTGGCAAGAAGCCCTTAAACGTCTCATCCGGCAGATTCTGGTGGCCTACCGTCTTCCCCGAGACTCTGCTCACAACCTCGCACACCTCCTGCATAGTCAAGATCTCAGCGGCCGCAGCAAACTGCTTCCCCTCGAACCTGTCCGGCTCGGCGAGAATAGCACCAACCCACTTCCCCGTTTCCGTGATGTCGATGAACGGCACACGACTCGACCCGTACAAACAGTTTGCGAGCACGTATGTTCCGTCGCCGCTTGGGCTGGGCCGGGGCCGCATATGGTCGTACAGATTCTGCATAAAGGACGCGGGCGCGAAGAACGCGCTCTTGACCGGCAGACCCCTGATGTACTCCTCGATTTCGGCCTTGTCGTCGAAGTGCTCAACGTTCTTGAACTTGCCGCCGCTGATTTTGGCCGGGTGGCTCATCGAGCTGAAGATTATGTACGATACGCCTGCTGCGAGAGCCGCTTCGCATACTGCCTTGGCCTGGCGCGTTTCGATTGCGCGCGTGTTGCCGGCGTACTGAGTTGCGGTCATGAAGAAGAGCGTGCTGGCTCCCTGAAGCGCGGACGCGAGCGAAGAGGGATTGTCCATATCGGCGGCTGCGAGCGAGGCGCCAGCGGTCTCGAGTTCTTGCATCTTGGTGGCGGACGTGGAGCGCGATATGGCGCGCACGTTGTAGCGAGCGCGCAGCTCAGGGTCAGACAGCACGGTTGAAGCGATCGAGTATCCTTGGTTGCCCGTAGCGCCCAAGATGGCGAGCAGGAGCTTGTCGTTGGACATGTTGTTGACTTTGCTTCGTGATTTTATACCTGAAATCGCACCGGTACATGTGATGCGAAGGGGCAGGAGAGATCGAGCGATGGTTGTTATTCTTGTTGTACATGGTATCCATCACGAGGCTACCGACCTTTTATACTACCCCTCAGCTCTTCAGCTCTTCATTACATTGCGAATGCCCGATCCAGTCCAGAGACGGGTCAGGGATGGCCACCGCCAAACACCGAAGTCCTAAACTCCTAACTCCATCTCCAACGGCCCACGAAAGATTCATCGACCAGTGACAAGCCCGTGATGGCACCGCGTCCTAACCTAATCAAAGTATGCACATCGACATCGCGAGCTTTGGATGGGGCGCAGAAGGCCTTGGCTTGCCTGATCGTTGGTGTTGATCGGAGATGGCGGAGGAATTGTTCGGCCGGTGCGGCGTTCGGCGATGCGCCTTCAAGGGAATGTGCAAGCGGTGTTCTGATGGGAAGCTCGACACCGAATTGATCCTCGCTTGATGAAGTCAGACAAGGTGACCATCTTGTCGCTGTGGTGCATCTCCATGTGTTTTGCAATGCAGTGCGCGTCTACACTCCTAGGCCTGCAGAGGTGAGGGGAGAATATTGCGAACTTCGCAGATGATCGAACGTTGGACAGAGATGCGAGTAGTGAAGCCTGAATACTGTCGACCGGAAGGGTGTGACCTGGCGCCATGGTGGTACAACCTGACGAAGAAGCACGAGATAAACGCTCGTAATCAACTTGCAGTCAGAGACGACGAACAGCATATCGTCTGATCAACGACAGATTCAGAATCGAGACTCGCAGCACTTCATGCTGGATCTTATCTACGTTCGACAAATGAAGCGAGGTCTGATATCGACACGTTCCGTGCAACATCCCAGCAGGGCAGAGGGTGTCACGTCGAGTTCCATGTTGGGCAGTCAGTCGCTCAGCGTGAGATCAGCAGCACGCGACTGTGCCGCATTGCACCCTTCGAGCGCCCAAACGTTTGTGGTGACACAGGGTCAGAACGCCCAGGTACCGAGCCTCTGAAGCAGAGTGGTGCTCGGGTGTTTGATGATGCCCATAGTTACACTGTCTCCTGACGATGACTGCTTCTATGAAGAAGACATTCATAACCCCGGTCCAGGACGCAAACATGGTGGTGAGAGATCTTGATGTCCTCAATAGGTCCTTGATTCTAGTCGTGAAGCGGAGATAGATACTCAGGACCCAAACATCTCGGCCTCAAAGTCTTAAGATGTCTGAGAGCCCTGGTCACATGTTTTACAGCAGTAAGCAGTCCAATCGAGCAGAACGTATATCGTACAGGTGTATATGGCCCCAGCCGTCGCCTATGCAAAGGCTTACTCGATATGATCGAGCAAACATCTGCACCTATCAAGCTCTGCACGATCCTTCGGGCGTCTATCCGCTGTACTTCCTGCATTAACCGCTGTCTAGACGGGGCTACGGAAGAAAATTCACTGCATGTTGCATGAATGGTTTGCACGGCCACCTCAATGCAGACCACGATGCTGCAATTGTGCAGCTGTCGTCGTGGGAATCGGCGTCCAGCGAACCTGTGGACCCTGGAGCATGGAAAATTTGTCGTGAGCCGGCGCACCAATCCTAGGTGCGTCTTCCGCGGCTGACTCGCGCAATTATTGGCTGAACAAGCGGGAGAACTACATACGCCAATCAGTAGCCAGATATCAACACGATGATAACGGACCTTTGATTCGAATTGGGATCTTGTCAGTGGGCAGACGACAAAGAAATACCGACGATGAGCTCATGGGAATGGTCAGCCGCCTGAAGTGTTGTACGCTGTACTGCGGAGTAAGGTGGAGAGACGTGATGCGTGTGATCATGCGTACCCAGATCTCTGCGCCTCATGCGGGAAGCTGCCTAAAGGCACAAAACCCTGCATGTCCCCTCTCACTGTATGCAGGCCTCATTGCGTATATAGGACCCTGGTATCTTCGCTTGGAGGTGTTCGATTTTCCCTGATCCCCAATTCACATCATTCCATCGTCGCCGTCTCTGTAGAGCGTGGTGCTGCGCTTCAATTTCACTTCCAGAGCTTCATAGCGCCGACGTCATCCGGCTTTTACTACCGAGCAGCTTCCCCGTCAGCTCTTGAGCACGCGCGCAAGGCGAAGGTGTCATTGCAGCGTCAAAGTGCGCTTGCGCATCCAGCTACTAAAAGATAGCACATCGCAGCCTGGATAGGCAGAGGAAGAAACCCCCAATCGCCCATCATGTCTCTCTCGGAGCGCCTCACGACGATGGAGGAGTATCAGCCATGGAGTGCGCCTGGTAGCCGCGAGTCTTCACGCAACCGGAAAATGTCATTCAACCCAGTCGGAACGTGGACCGAAGCTGCAGGAGAGGTGCAGCCCGTTGGCGCATTCGAGGTACCGAAGTGGAAGAGATATCGTAAGTCCCAGAAGCTTGTATGACGCGGAGAGCCGGCTAATTGTTGCGCAGTGCAGGTATTCCTTGCTTGCATCTACTGCCTGTTTGCTGCGGGTGTTGTATTCGGATATGCAGCGATCAAGCCAGTATTGCTAGCAGAAGGCGTGTACAGAGATAGGTGTTCGAAACAAGAGCTGAAAGACAATGTACACGTTTGTTATGAACAGGAATTGAGGTGCGTGTAAAAGACATTCGAGAATTTGGGAAGGCGCAGCCCTCGCTGACCACATTGGCAGGCTCAACCTCATGTTCACGATCGCCGCTGTATCCACAAACGTCGTCGCACTGCCCGTTGGCACAATCTTGGACCGTTATGGTCCTCGCGTATCTGGCATAATTGGTGCAGTCTCGATTACCATAGGATCTCTCCTGTTCGCATTCGCCTCAGAGCTTCCGTTCGATGCGTACATCCCTGGGTACCTGTTCCTGGCGTTGGGAGGGCCGTTTGTCTTCATTTCCTCGTTCCAGCTCAGCAACACCTTCCCTCAGTACTCCGGCCTGATCCTGGCGCTTCTCACGGGCGCATTCGACACGTCGAGCGCCATCTTCTTGTTCTACCGTCTAGTCTACCAGGCTACAGATGGCGCATTCACACCTAAAAAATTCTTCCTCGGGTACCTCATTGTCCCAGCATATATTCTGGCAGTGCAGCTCCTCTTCATGCCTGCAACCTCGTACAAGACAGTCGGTGAATTGGTGACTGAGGTTGAAGACGGCAACAGTGTCCACGACTCAGACGACGAGATCGAGGATCTGGCCACGGTCCAGACCCTGCAAGATGCTCGCCGTGCGCACAGAGACAGTATCGCTAGCGAAATCACCGCTCTATTGGGCACGAAGGATGGCGCCGACCAGGCCAAGGAAGAAGAGAAGAAGCGGAACAAGTCTGGCGTTTGGGGAGCACTCCACGGACGCACAGCGGCAGAGCAAATCAGAACTCCTTGGTTCATTCTTGTCACATTGTTCACGGTGTTGCAGATGACGAGGATCAACTACTTCGTCGCTACGATTCGCTCGCAGTACACTTACATCTTCCACGACTACTCCAAGGCTGTGGAGATCAACAACTTCTTCGATGTTGCGCTGCCTGTAGGCGGCATCATCTCAATCCCTTTCATTGGACTGATTCTGGACAATACCAGTACCACGTTCACTTTATCTCTACTCGTCACCATTGCCACGACGATCGGTGTCTTGGGAGTCATTCCTGAGACCTGGGCCGCGTACGGTAACATCGTTCTGTTCGTGCTGTATAGGCCTCTCTACTATACTGCAGTTTCGTAAGTACATCTTGAGTCCTTTGGGATACTTCTGCTAACGATATGATAGCGATTACTCCGCTAAAGTCTTTGGGTTTGCCACCTTTGGCAAAGTCTACGGTCTCATCATCTGCTTAGCCGGTATCCTCAATTTCTCGCAATCTGCTCTTGATGCCGCGACACACAAGGTCTTCAAGAACGACCCAGTTCCTATCAACGTCATCTTGCTTGGCTTGGCACTGCTTGTTGGTATAGCACTCGTCTCCTTCGTCTTCCGAAAGAGCCACAAGATTATGAGGGAGAACATCGAAGAAGAGGCTGAAGAGGCAAGAGAAAGGCTTATGCCTGGTGTCAGCGTTGGCGTGCAAGATTACGGCGCTGTCACAGCCACTGGTGACGGATCGAGTGGCGACGAAGAGAGGAGAGGTCGTACGATGTAATCGATGGAAGAGAATGTACCATGAGAGTATAATCCTTTGCATCACGACTGACGATTAATCGAGGGTAGCATCTTCGATTTGCAATTGCGCATGTTGAGTTGCACAGCGAGGCGTTCGGGATCTTGGGCGGCTTGAAGAGTTCTTCTTTCAAAATTTCTTGTTGGTAGGTCACCTTTTACGTTTTGACCTTTTGGTCAGCGGCTGTTTGCAAATGACGACACCCCAGACTGTATGTATCGCGTCTCGTCATCTTACGTGGAACCAGACTGTACATACCTATGCACCAGATCAAATGGGGCCATTCGCGAAAAATGACTCATACTCTCCTCTGACAACCCTGCACTCTTCGTAAGGACGGTGCATTGACAATGTGGTACAGTGCATCCTCCATCAAGCTGTCCAGAGGTAGGAAAGCACGTGTCAGTTTGACGGGGCGTCTAGAGCTGACAGCACATTCGACTTCTTATACTTCTTTCAAACAGTCGTTCGCACAACAATAACTGCACTTTTCCGAGTTGCTGACATCACCACACATATTCAGGAAACCTTATTGCCGCGTTGCTGGCCTGATGTGCAATGTACTCTCGCCGCGTTTGTCCCCGACAGCGCCTTTCAGTCGAACACTACGCAAAGCAGGCTTCTAGAACACTGCCACTCTTGGCAGAAGCACCAGTACCGGAGGATAAGACGGCTGTAGGTGACAGAATCAGCGCGCATGATTGTGTTCATTTCTGCACGTCGCCGAATCACAGAAAAGAGATTTTCTTATCGATGTTTCAAGCCCACGCGGCGACCCACAATACTTTCACATGAAACAGGGGCGGGCACCACGTCGCGATGCGCCAACCTGAACATCCCAATTGAGATCATAGGCAAAACCCTTGACAGGTTCAATTCACATGTTGGCTGTGCAACATGTGGGCCCGCAACGGCATGGCACAGGGCGTTTACCGGCTTGGTATCTCTGCTTGGCGAAGATATGGCTCTCAGATGAGCCCACAAAGAAGTGGACATCTCTCTTCGTTGTCTTGCTACCTTCGTTTTTTGTGTTCTCGTGGAGCGGTGATACCTTTGTTCGCAATTTTATCTACCTTCGGACTACCTTTGTCCATGACATTCGTTCCTTGACTTGACGTCTTTGCATTCTTTTGACTTGCGAGTCGATTTCGCTCATTTTCATCACTTGAGAGATTTGAGTTTGATTCTGACTCTATATCGTATCATCCACCGCGCGGCGATTTTTTCGACATGCGTCTTCCAGCAGACATCATCCCGTTGGTGACAATCTTCTTCCCAGAGTCTCCATTGCTACCATCGAATTCGACGCATACCGCTATCCAGACGTCTTCGGCCATATCTTCCGCATCTCTCACACCAACTCCGACTCCGATCCCTTCGGTGAGCTCGTCTGCAGCTCCATCGGCAACCCCTTCCGCGACAGCAGCTTCGGCGCCTGAGGCAAAGCTGCTGCTCAGCCATGCTGGCTTGTACGCATCATCCCTCCGTTCCATCTACCCGGATCAGAATCTCGCCCTCTTCGCCGAACCGATCTGGTGGTGGCAATCCGGGTCAGCTGTCGACGCACTCCTGACCTACACTTCTACGACTGGCGACACTCAATATGCTAAGCTGCTGTCTAACACGCTTATCACCGAAGCCACTGGCACTAACGACTTCATGACGGTGCATGCGACCGGTAACGACGACCAGGCCTGGTGGGCGCTCGCAGCCCTCACAGCCGCCGAAACCAACTTTGCGCCCACCGGCCCCGTGCCATGGGCCACCCTAGCCAAGAACGTCTTCCAGGAGCAGACGGCGCGGTGGGATAACGACAAATGCAACGGCGGCATGAAGTGGAAGATTCTCCAAGGCGATGGAACGGATGGGTGGCACTACAAGTCGACGATCGCGAACGGCTTGTTCTTCCAAATGGCGGCTCGCCTTGCGCTGCTCACCTCCTCTGCGGATGTCAAGGCTTGGGCCGTCAAAAGCTACGACTGGACTGTCAGTGTGGGCCTGATCAGTCCGGAGTTTGACGTGTATGACGGTACGGACGATGCGAAGGGCGAGAACGGGTGTGTCGACGTGAATCACAACTTGTGGAGCTACAACGTTGGTGTTTTCATGTACGGCTCAGCAGTAATGGCGAAGCTGACTGGTGAGGAGGAGTGGCTCGATAGGACCAAGGGGTTCATCGCTTCTGCGAAACGCAACTTTGTTAACGAAGAGACCGGCGAATTATGGGAGGCGAAGTGCGAGGGAGATGGCAGCTGTGACTCTGATCAAGTCAGCTTTAAGGGTACTTTGGCAAGGTGGCTGGGCGCCACTGCCGATTTGCTCCCTGATCTGAGGGAGAGTGTTGGGGACATCATGCATGGTGCTAGCAATATGGCAACAGCGGGGACAATTGCGACTGAAGCCCAGGGTGCCATATCCGCATTCAATCAGCTTGAGATCGTGGACGCTGGGCTGAGGCTGCAGGGTGTTGGGGGAAAGGAGGGGATGATCGGTATCAAGAGGGACGCCCGGAGTGTTGCTGGCAGGATACGATGGGGAAACAGTCCGCGCCAATGAGTGCTCGACACCGGTTACCATCGTTCAATGCCATTCGTACAGTGTATGCTGTTATTCGAGTCAGTCTTCAAACCGTGTGTTCGCGGCCTTGCTGAGATGGAAGCGCAGACGTTGAGCAAAAGAGATTGAGTCACGTGCAACAAAACGAAGCTTGCACGTTTGACTCCTCGATAACGCCGCAACACGAACGACCTCTCCTTGTCGCTCAAGTTGGGACTACTAGACGCCCAGGTCCTGGTTCCCACACAGCATCGGAGTCGGTCACTCATCGCACGCCTATTTCGTATACGAATCTGGCTACCTATGGTATCCTGCAATGTGGTCGCACTTGATCATTAGTTGAAGCTTAGCAAAACCGTTGAGTCCGTTCACCAAAACTGCTCCATATCCATGAACTCTTCGATGAATGACATCACGGTGGCGCCATGGTCTTTGATCCGCCTTGTCTCGCACTCTCCTCTACGAAGGCGGCTTTATCTTTGACCAAAGCAATACGAGATGCGCAGCATGAATGCACCGAGGGAAGTACTCGGCGAATGTTCCGAATTCGTCCACCGATGCTGTCGAGCCAGGACATTCAAACAGAGACGCAGCAAGCCAATTGCCCGCAGAGCTTTGCCTTGAATGAGGCAACTGGCCTTACCCGGTGATACAAGCGCTCCAACCTCCGCACAGCCAAGTCGGTTACCCACGTTGCCCAGGTTCTCGGTCACTGTAGCGGGTGACATGCATTCATTTCGGAGGCGAACATTCAGGTTGGCGGCTGAAATGGACAGCCGGTGGGAATTGTTCCTGCGTTGCAATTCGGCCAATCAGACGTGTCGTGAACTGATCGCAGCACCGAAATAGGTGTAGGGAATCGCACGGCAGTCGACGCTAACGCTCCAACTGGCAACGCTCTTCGGCCCATGCAATATCCCCTTCACGCTTCGGCAGAATCGTGGTGCGTCAATCACCGGGTGATTGCTTCCGTCCACAGCTTCCCCATGGGGTCTTACTCGACAACGATCAGGCCGCGGCGTACTCTGATGGTGAAAACATTTTACGGCACTATAAATCTGTTCTGTCCGAGCATACGTCGGAAGGTACGAGTTTCAGCAACTGCGATTCGACACCATGAAGTGGGCAAGCCTCCTCCTTGCACTTGCAGCTACTGTTGTAGCAGCACCACCAAAGCCGAGTCAAAAGCCAGGACCACCAGCACCGCCTCCTCCACCTGGTCCTCCAGGCTACCCGACACTACCGCCTTCCCACAAGCCAGGCCAGCTGCCCGACAGTTTCAAGTGGACCTCAACTGGCGTCCTTGTCACCCCCAAGAATGATTCGCGTCAAATTGCCGGTGTGAAAGATCCCTCTATCATCTTCTACAAGGGCCACTACCACGTCTTTGCCAGTTCTGCCAGGGCTGAGGGGTACAACCTGCTCTACTTCAACTTCACCGATATTGCCAAAGCGAATGAGGCACCGTTCTACTACCTCGACCAGGCCCCCCTTGGCACTGGCTACCGCGCCGCTCCTCAAGTGTTCTACTTTGCTCCCCAGAAGCTATGGTACCTCATCTACCAGAATGACAATGCCGCGTACAGCACGAACCCGGATATTAGTAACCCCGCTGGCTGGACTGCTCCCAAAGTCTTCTTTCCCAACGGTACGCCAGCTCTCATTGCTGATGGCCTTGTGACTCCTCAACAAGGATACTGGGTCGACATGTGGGTCATTTGCGACGAGAAGAACTGCCACCTGTTCTCGCACGACGACAACGGCCGTCTTTACCGCAGTCAGACCACCCTTGCACAATTCCCCAACGGCATGGGCGAACCTGTGATCGCTCTCTCTGAGCCTCGCAAAGAGGACCTGTTCGAGGCCTCGAACGTCTACCACCTCGAGAAAGAACTCTATCTGCTTCTTGTCGAATGCATTGGCGCGGGAGAATCTGGCGGCGGCGTTCGATACTTCAAGTCCTGGACCGCGAAGGATCTCGCTGGCAACTGGACCGCACTTGCGGATACCCAGGAGAACCCCTTCATGGGCGCCGCGAACGTCAAGTTCCCTCCTAGTCAGAACTGGACTATCAGCATCTCTCACGGCGAGATGATTAGGAACGAAGTTGATCAGAACCTGAGGCTGGGTCCATGCGGTACTTGGAGGTTCCTGTACCAGGGCATCAATCCTGCTCCTACTAACGTGTCGTACAACGCCTTGCCGTGGGACCTTGGTCTTTTGACCCAGGACGGATGCTGAGTAACAGCTGCGCATTGAGTATATAGACCGTGTATGCAATGAGAATGCAACGATTCAAGACACCGGTTAGAGCAGCACCTCGCAAGCATTGTCGATGATCCTGATTCATAGCTCGACTTGAAAACGGGAATCTGTGTCCAGTCCCCGGAGTGGCCAAATGACAATGAATAAGGTGCCGAGAAGCAGGATCCTACAACGTGTCACGGCTCTTTCTGACCACGAGCTTCACGGCACGTTTATGATCCGACCAACTCTTCCTATCCCAAATTCCAGCATGCTCTGCTCGTGTCTCGCTGCCTCAAAACTCAGCTGTACTTGTGACAGCTTTCGTCGTTGAAGGTTCGACACAGAATACGCGCAGCAATCTGCGCAGAGAATGCTTTGTCAGACGCGAGCGTACTGTAAGTCGTTGATCCTCGACTTGCAGCTCTGATAGTTGAAGCACGAGACACAATATGCCCCATTGTTGACCAGCACCACTGCGTAGCTCGGCTTTAATCCGCAGAAATGGCAATCGAACAAGCAGCCGCAGCATACGAGTGGGTTGTCGTGCAACAGTAGCGGAGCGGACCCCATGGTAAGAGGCGTCCTGCAATGACTACAGTTGAAGCATCGTCCTTGCCATTAATGTTGCCGTCATGGTCGAGAAATCTAGGTGAAGTTGCACTCTGTCGCGCACTATATCGAGCACATCCGAAGGCTCCAGGCATGAACATGATGTCTCGACGGGAAGATGCGCGTCAATGCGGGAAAGAGCAACTTCCTCTCCCTTGGCGCTCGCTTATCTGGCATGCGCTAGCAGGGTGGCCGTCGATCTCAGGGTCTGGCCGGTGGGTGCGACAACAAAATGTGTACAATGAAATCTGTTCCAATCTTCATACTTCCCTCGCCACTGCCAAACAACCCAGAGCGAAACACACGTATAATGTCCTCATTCATACAATCCTTCCCTTCTGGCTCTAGTACTCTTATACGTGACATACGAAAGTGATCGTAGCAACTTCGTGTAGTAGACATCATTTGCGTCATTGCGAGGAAGGGGTGTCTGATCGCAAAGCTTTGCTTAGCTGCTGCGACCAGCAGCTTGACCGGCTACACAGCTATCAAGTTCTCTTGCACCCCACTGACTATCAAGGGCTGCCCGCCTGTCAACCATCCGTCAATCTTCAGTACCAAACATCACGATGTACCCCGCCGACGAACTCACTTCGACAACGGCCTCCTCGACCTGCAGCATCTCTCGACCATCTTCAGCCTCGTCAGCGCCGCCCCGTGAAGCTGAAAAGTCACTCCCAGTGGGTGCACCGTCGACGCCCCTGTTCGAAGTCCGCGATACACCCACCGCCGGCCGCGCCGTCTTCGCGTCACAACCCATCCCCGAGGGCACGCTGCTCTGGCGTTCAGACGACCTTACACTTTCCGTCTTACTCCGCGAATATCGCCGCGAGGTCTGCGGACAATGTTTCGTCTATGACTACGGGCGAGATCTGTCAATACGGGATCAGAGCGTGGGCTTTGCGTTTTGTTCCATAGAATGTCAGGATGCGTGGAAAAGCTGGAACGACGACATTGGGGTGACTGCTTGGACAGCGGTCGAAACGTTGGTTAAGAAGAGGAGTAAGGAGGATGACGAAATGGTCGAAGAGGGCCTACCTCGGCCGAGCCGCAAGACGATAACGAAAGCGTGGGCAGATGTGGAGACCCAGGCTTCTCTGATACGTGCTTTGCGGGAAGCTGAGCAGTCCAAGAACTCGAGTCCTGGTACAACGGAGAGTGCTGAGTCAGTGCAAATCACCAAGCAACACCGCAAAGCACTGTCCAAAGCGCTCCAGCAGAAGATCTCGCCGGACGTGATGGCCTTTGTCGTGAGCGGCATTGTATGGCACCACACCAACCCGCAGGACTGGCCGAAGGTCCTTGCACTCGCAGATGATCAGACACCGTACCACAACGCTGATGATCTCGCTGCCTTCGTACGCTCGTACCTGCACCTCCTTGCTATCCTGCCTTTCCCTCTTCTGTCCTCCCTCACTCCCGAGGTTGTGTTCCTGCTCAGCAGCCGCGACAGTCATAACTCATTTGGCATACGGTCCTTGGAAGACGATGGGAGCGAGTTTTTTGGGTACGGCTGCTGGCCTGCAGCAAGTTACTTTAACCACTCATGCGGTCCGAACATTGAGAAGAAACGTGTTGGGCGGGTGTGGGAGTTCCGGGCTGGCAGTGACATCAAGGATGGTGAAGAGCTGAACATCACATACTTAAGCGGAGAAGAGAGGCGGATGAGTCGTGGGAAGAGAAGGGAGGTGTTGAAGAAGAACTGGGGCTTCGATTGTGCGTGTGCAACGTGCGAGGCGGTTTGAGATGACTCTAGACTTCGTCAGCGTATTTCGTACCCCACTTGATGGACTCAGCAGGATTAAATGGATCACTATCAAGCGCATAGCATCCTCCATTGAAGTTGGGAGTTATATCTACTCCTTTTGCATATTCGAGTCTTATCCGCAAGCTCCCAATCAGCTCACGCAGGAAATTGATGCTATCTTGGTGAATTACATACCCACGTAGAGAACCTTGGGCTTACATGAGGCAAGAGGGTCGGATAACCCCCTTCTAGCATACGCCAAAGTCTCGACAGACTTCTCTCCCCTTAGCAGCAACATTTTCCACAATCCAAAGCTGCGCATTCGTGAAGATCATGACAGCACCGGGCAGAAACGCGAAATTGTTGGTCTCCAACCCGGTCCAGATCTTGCCCAACAATGTTCCTTCAGGGTTCCAGATATGTAGACCATCACCGCAGCCGGCCCACACATTGCCCTCCGTATCGCAGTGCACGCCATCGGGAAACCCGTTGTCTGCATATGCAAATGTCCTGCGGCCAGCTAGGGTCTTCTTGTTGATGATATCGAAGGCATATAGAGACGCGGGGCGCGTTAGGTTCTTCGCAAATTCCTGGGCGCCCGTGTCGCTGATGTACAGGGTCTTCAGGTCCGGCGAAAACTCGAGGCCATTGGGCTAGATTTTGTGAGTAACCGACCAAATACCAGTGGGTACATCGCTCAAAAGCTCACCTGCACGAAGCCATCCGCCACGACTGCGATCTCGCCAGTCTTGGGAGAAAAGCGATACACTTGCTTCGGAATCGTAGGCGCAGGCCTGAAATTCTGAAAGTATCCATAGTCTGCATCGGTGAACCACAGATCGCCGGTTTCGGGGTGCTGGCGCACGTCGTTGGGGCTGGAGAAGTTGCGACCGAGGAAGGACGTTAGGATCTTTTCTGATGCGCCCGTGACGGGATCGACAGAGACAAGTGCGGAGTAGTTGTAGAAGTCGCCTTCGTCGCAATACAGCACCCGAGATGGGAACGAGCCATTGCCTTCGGTGCCGGGTGGGAAGTAGCTTGTCCCACCGTTGGCTTCAGCCAGCTCGGCGTAGCGCGTAGAAGTAAACGAGTAGTTGTTTGCGAGGTCGATGACGGTAACGTTGATCGGATTGTTGAAGTCACCTGCCCAATTGCTCGTTACATAGAGCTTGTTGGTCTCCTTGTTGTATACGCCGGCTTCGTGAAAGGCCTGATAGTCCAGACTGTATAGCTGTCGTGCCGTTGCTTGCTCACCGATGACTGCAGCAAAGCTTGGATCGTATGCAAGTAGCTCAATCGTTGTGGGATTCGAAACGTTCGTACTTGCGAGCGTGTTGATGTATGCTGGGTTTGTCGCGTAGGACAACAGGTCCACCGGAATGATGCTTGACATGACGGCTGCGATAACCGTCGTGATGATGATCTTCCAGATGAAAGCTGGTCCAGCTTCCATGCCTTCTTTATAGACTCCAAATGTGCCGATCAGCTCCACGGGTCGCGCAACGAACCAACCTAATGCCCTGTCACAACGTCACCGAACCCCGCGATAAAGTCCTGAATCCGGGCAGATTATGATGCGGGGTCTTTGCAGGAAAGGGCTTTACATCATCGGCAGATGAGACTGGAGTTTTGTGGATCAGAACTGACTTATGTCCGGGAACACTGTGGGGAAGGTCTGATCTTGGAGTTGATGTGCATCGTGGTTGCCGTTTGGGACGCAGACCGACGCGGCAAAAACGCCGATGGCAGAGCCGCAATGCTTGTTCTTCCTTCACCACCACTATTAAACTGCCGAGACTTGGTTTTCGGGAATACCTAGCTCGGGATCCAGTCACGCACAGCCAACGATGGCATCAGTGTGCGACATGTTGTGTTGCCGAGGTCTTCTCGCGCTGAGGTGAGGGGCCGTGGCGCTGGCAAACCCCGCCCAAACGCATCTCAACCACACTCACGATGCTACAAAGCTCCACATGGTTTCGGGCGACGAGGAACCCTCAGCAGTGACATACAAGGCCTCATCGACACAAGTCGCTACCATCACGATCGATCGCGCCGCACGCCGTAGTGCAGTGAACCCTGCTACAGCACACAAGCTCTATACGGCCTTCCTCGAGTTCGAGAAAGACGCTACCCAGAAAGTCTGCATCTTCCATGGTGCAAACGGGACGTTCTGCGCGGGAGCTGATCTTCAAGAGCTAGCGACATCGGGTTCGATTCAGGAGCCGCATTTTGGACTTGTATCAGGCCGCAATATAGGCCCTATGGGTCCTTCACGGCTCCAGATCAAGAAGCCTGTGATCTGCGCTGTTTCGGGCTACGCCGTTGCTGGAGGCCTTGAGTTGTGTCTTCTCGGCGACATGCGAATTGTCGAGGAAGATGCTGTCTTCGGAGTCTTCTGTCGTCGCTTCGGCGTGCCGCTGATTGACGGCGGTACGGTCCGTCTTCAAGCGATCGTGGGCTTAGGCCGCGCGATGGACATGGTTCTTACCGGTAGAGCTGTGTCAGCTCAAGAGGCTTTGTCTATGGGATTGGCCAACCGTGTTGTGCCAAAAGGCAAGGCTGTCGAAGAAGCGATGAGGATTGCTGAGATGTTGGTCAAGTTTCCCCAACTCTGTATGAACAATGATCGTGAGAGCTGCTACTTTGCTGCGTACCAAGCTCAAAGCTTGGAAGATGCTCTGCGATACGAATTCGACCATGGAAAAGAGATCATAGCAAAGGAGAGTATAGACGGCGCAAGACGATTTGCTGGAGGTCAAGGACGGTCGGGAAAGCTTTGATGACCTGCTGTTACTTTGGGTATGCTGCCAGCAGTCAAGAACTTCGGTGCCGCCTCTTATCGTACCTGCTCGGAGGCTGCCGATCGTGCATGAACGGAGCAGCTCGGTTGCTTCCCGCGCAGCGTATATCAGGTCGAATGCCCGAACAACCTCACCTAGAATCATAACTCAGCTTATTACAATCCCTGTGCTGTCTAAACTGTACTACATCGTCGTCGACAATGGCCTCTCCAGCGAACAGCGACGCAAAGCTTGTCTCTACACCTCTCTGTACAGTCGAACACCGCATCATTCCCCTCACATCGAGAGGCGTGTCCTCTGGTTCGAAGGTGTTTGGGGCTGCAATCCTTTCGAATACCCAACTTGCTCCGCTCACCGTCGCCACCAATCACGAGTCCCCTTTCCCCTCTACTCCATGGCGAGATCAACTGTATACAGCAATTCTACACAGTAGACTTCCCTGGTCCGGCCACTCGACCAAACCCTCGAGAGGACTGCATCTTCTTTGCCACCCATGAGCCTTGCAGCCTGTGTCTGAGCGGCATTGCGTGGTCGGGATTCAAGGAGGTGTACTACCTGTTCTCGTACGAAGAAAGTAGGGACTTGTTCAGTATACCATACGACATTGATATCCTGGAACAGGTGTTCCGCGTGCGTGCGGACGGTGAGGGGGACGAGGCGCTGGTGTCGCGCCCGTTGTACAATCGGAAAAACAGGTTCTTTGATGTCAGAGCTTTGGCGGACGTGGTTGCCGGCATTGCTAATACCCCAGAGAGAGAAGAGATCGCGCAGAAGCTTATGGAGGTGAAGGCGCTATACAATGGGCTCAGCCAGACGTATCAGAATGGCAAGCATGGAGGAAATGAGACTGCAAGTGTTTGGAAGTAAGGCCAGCAGGCAGTCACAAGTACAGATTTCGGTGCATGTGAACTTTGATAAGGCAAAGATGTGTTGAGAAGTAAGGAATTACTGAATTGAATGTTGTCGGGGAAGCACTCATGTGCTGGCCGGCCCCAAGTTCAAACGCCGATCGGCAAATAACATACGGATCGAGCGAGCGACGCTAGCATCCACATCTCTCGATCTAGCAATTCTGCCCGCTTCATCATTTGCATCGATCGCATCGCTGCCAGTGCACAACCAGAATGTGGAGCCCGTCACTACCATGAAGACGAGCTTAGGGTCCATGGCATACTTTTATTACACCACGCGCCCGACAGGTTGCTTGAAGGGTACCGTGCCACCATGTCCTCCCTTCGCGCTCCGTGGCGACACGCGCACAGGACTCTCGAAGCTACTGCTTTTCGCGCACATGACCGATCCCGAACAATTCGTGCGTTGCGAACGACGCCATCACGATCGAAGGCCCGGCCATCGGGCACTCATCCTGCATCAGCTTCCCCTTTCGGTAGGCATCTAAGTGCTTCGGCCATTGCATCCGTACGTGATTCCTGCCTGCCCGCCGAGTGCTTTCTCTGAGGCTTTCATAAGTTTATTGCAGGCGCGTATACGCTGTACGGACAGACATCGTTGCAATGCGATGCAGCAACCGTATTGCCGAAAGGCCGGCGGCTATCGATCTCGTATGAAGAAGTACAGAAGCACGTTACGGAAGATAATTGCTGGGTCATTATTGATGTAAGACGCGATGTTGTCTTTGGGGCGCACTGACTTCTGACTGACCAAGGGCCTGGTATATGATATGACGGGCTTTCTTGAAGCACATCCCGGGGGTCGATCTGCAATACTGCAACAAGCGGGTAAAGATGCGAGCGCCAAGTTCACACTCTTGCATCCACCCGGTGCTATCAGCACATTACCTTCGGAATATTGCCTTGGACCAATTGACCCGGACACTCTCCCAGCATCGGAGGAACAAGAGCTCACGGAGGATGAAGTCCGGCAGCAAGAGGCGCGGGAACAGTTGCCTCCAGCAGCCAGCATGCTCTTAGTCCAGGACTTCGAATACTGGGCCGAGCGCGTACTCAGCACAACGGCATGGGCGTACTACCGAAGTGCGTCAGATGAGGAGGCTACATTTTTCGACAATCGTGAAGCTTGGCGAAGATACTTCTTCCGTCCAAGGGTTCTGCGAGATACGTCCTACGGCTCCACTGCAACTACCATTCTTGGGATCCCCACATCCATGCCGATTTTCATCGCGCCCGCAGCGATGGCCAAACTGGGGCATCCTCTTGGCGAAGTGAACTTGACTAAGGCGGCTGGGAGATCTGGTATTGTACAGGCAATATCTGCCAATGCGAGCTGTGGTCTTGAAGAGATGTTCAACGTGAGACTGGAAGGTCAACCGCTCATCTTCCAGCTGTATCTCAATAAGGACCGGTCTGCATCCTCAGCATTGGTCGAACGCGTAACGAAGCTCGGCGCGAGCGCAATCATTTTGACCGTGGACGTGTGTTGGCAGTCAAAGCGCACACTCGATGTGAGAGAAAAACTGAAGGAAGTGAGCGACACTCCTGCACCGAAGTCAATCGCAACTCCAACGGCTGGCCCTGTGGAGAAGAGCGTTTCGGAGCAGATCAGCGGATACCAAGCCGCGAACCTGACTTGGGGCGATATCGCCTTTGTGAGGAAACACACGCATTTACCAATCATCGTCAAAGGTGTGCAGTCCGTCGAAGATGTGCAATTATGTGTTGAGCATGGCGCTCAGGGGGTCATCTTGGTAAGTGTACTCATGCGGCACTACACAACCCACAAGTGCTGATGATATGGACCAGTCCAATCACGGTGGTCGTCAAGCTGACTACGCTCCGGCGCCCATCGACGTTCTTTACGAACTCCGAGAACTACGTCCAGACCTCTTCTCTAAGATCGAAGTGATGGTTGATGGCGGTGTACGTAGTGGCGCGGATGTCGTGAAAGCCCTTGCACTTGGCGCTAAGGCGGTTGGTATCGGCCGTCCGATATTGTATGCGAACGGCACACACGGTGAAGACGGCGTAGCAAGGGTACTGCAAAGTAAGTTTTTGAATTCCTCCGCACAATATACGGTGTTGATCTTGCCAGTCTTCCAGGAAGAGATCACAAATACAATGCGAAACATAGGCGCCAACACAGTAGATGATCTGAAGCCTGAAATGGTTGGGCCTATCGGACCATGGGTCGGCAGGAACCGCCCATCATATGCTTCGAGTGCTGCACCTGCTCGCAACGAGTGGAGACATTGACGTATCCGGGTCGCAGCTTATGTCACGACCACTGGACAACTTCATTTAGCATTCTGCACAATATAGAGGATACGGGGCATAGCAAACCAATAGAATGACTGCTGAGTAAAGTACGGCTACCGACGTTGGAAGATTCTGCTGAGACTTATTCGTACGTCCTCAACTTTTGGATGGTCCCCTTGCCTGCTTTGCACTCCCGCAATGGCTGCTTCCTACCCTCAACAAACTTCCATGTGTATGTCACCACGACATACACGACTTGGCCGCCACTGCCATGGTGGTTCCATGTGCGTCCATCGAGTTTGCTCGTCCCTGTCCATGTCCACTCCGCCAATGCTACGCCCTCAGCAACTAGATAGCCCTCATAGCTAGTAACACATCTATCCTCGCTCTGAACAAGCAGCTTCGTCGTCTTGTTCCTCTCAACGATGCGCATCATCTTGTTCTTCTTCCAATTCAGTGTCTCATGTTGGACCCTCAACTGACGAAGACTAGGGTTACCCACGAATGTACGAAGCCAGCTATCATCCATTCTCAACGGAGTATTGTTTTCCCACAACCACCAGTCCGAGTAGCGGATTGTGATCGTGAGCTCCGTAAGGCGAAAGTTAGGCTCTGCCATCAGCAAGCGGAGATTGTCTCCACACTCGAGCCAGTACATCTGGGTAAAGAAGCGATACTTTTGGAGCGTTCGTACCGCTTGCGGTGCGAGGTTGCGGACGACCGACCTGCCTGCCGTCATGCCTGAGCGGCTGGGTGGTCCCCGATCTCGATTGTGTCAGCCGCAAAGCTACTCGAGCGAAACACTACGCGTTTGACGTACCGAACCAGAAAGCCCATTCAAGATCTCGTAAGAAGACTTTTCGGCCTTCTGCATATGCTAGCTTCCAGCTGGCTAGTAGTGTGCTGGTGCTTTTGTGCGGCGCAGAGAAGCCTGGCCTGTACCAGTAGGAATCCTCGGAATATTTTGCCGCATCAACTTCGTAGGACATCAGAGCGAGAGCAAAGATACCGTTACGAATCTCAGGTGGTAAGACGCCGAAGAAGGGACTCTGCAACTAGAAATTGGAAGGTGGGGACGCAAGGCTGAACGCCATTCTTGGGACTTCGAGAGGGCAGTTTTCAAACCGCGAAAGAACGAAGGAGCGAAGGATTGGAAGTAAAGCGGCTTGGAGTGGCGATTGCAGTGACGGTAAGGAAGGGTGAGCGTCCAGGTCGGTTATAGGCGCCCAGCACGATGAGGCTGCTGCCAAGATTGCTGCCTGTTTGTTACACTCATGGTACGACAGACGCCATGTATACATGTGCTTGTAGTCAAGACCTAAACTTTCAGGAACAGGTTGAGTTTCCAGATTTTGGCCTAACCTAATGTCTTCTAGGTTCCTCCGTTACTTCATGTCCCCTCACTATACGCATTCGTAACACTCAAGACCATCTGTAACGCGAAAAAACAGACTGAGGCATGGCCTCGCTGATCTCAACGCTTATCAGATCTATCCTTGACCATACGCGTGGGACTCGACTCATCTGTGTCTGGCTAGATGAGCAAGGCGATCAAGGTGATGGACTGGCGCGACGTGCTTGGTCCGGGGAACAACGCGCTCGTGCGCACTCCATTCATTCATACGTGCCCTAGAATTGAAAATCTATTTCGCAGAATGGAGGTGCGATCGGCCGTGAAATGTCATGCTTGACTGTAAGAGCCCAGGTTCAGTTTCTTCCAGGTTGTATGCGCGGTTGGCGCCGGGGATCAAGCGCCCCGCGGGACGCGCCTTTCAGCCGGCCCGCGTCGCATCGATTGCCATACGAGTGCGGCGCTGCATTGTACACTTGTGTCCAAGCTCCGCTTTAGATGACATTGCAGGCCCCGACTGAGTTGCTTGCCTAATTCTGGTGTATATTGGGTGAGTTGGTCGCTCGCACGCTTGTCCATGGGCCATCTCGTAGAAGGGAAAGAGGGCAGCGGCGGACCGCGTCATCCATCGCTACGGTAACATACAGCCCGCGATGCCTCAGCCAATCTTTGGCTTGGTCTACGAACTACATCTGATCGAGATTCTCTGAAAAGGGGGTCACAGCATACAGCGAGTTGGCCTCCGCCTCTGAGCGCCTTGGTTATTGGTGCTGAAAGAAGTACCAGGTGGCAACGTATAGCAGTCATTCCCTTACAGCCACAATGCGAGTGGATGCTGTCAACTTTATCTGTCGTATCGCTTGAGGCGCATTGGAGCGGAGTAATTACACAACCTTGCAAGAGCACGCATGGAAGGATTCACGCTAGTGAGGCTATAAGCACCGTTGCACCAACGAACGTTATGTCACAGCCTCCCGCCCCACGCTGCCGCCTACATTGGTCAGATGCGAAGCAGAACAGTTCGAACTTGAGTTAGCGTTTGTTTTCAACCTAGACTCAGCATGGCAGGCATTCAGGGTCTTGTCGGCGTAAACGTACGATAGCGGCTGGTCGTCTCTGTAGTTTGGATGCCTCGCTCCGTACCCAATGGAACGGCGGGCAGATCGTGCCTCGCAGTCTTGGTAGAATAAAGGCCGTGTCTGCCGTAAATCTTCTGATAACCGTTCGATATCGAACCTTCTACCTCATGGCTTCCAGCAAAAGCAACGTCTACTCAACTAACAAGTATCTGGCCAAAGAAAGGACTCAGAACGTGAAGATCCCAGGAGGCAGCCGCTCAATCACGCTCTCGGGTGTCAAAGATGCCGAGTTCGTGGCGATCGGCCTTGGAGGCACAAATATGCTGGCAATGCTGTGGGCAATCTCCATGGGCCGCCGCGCCGTCGGTGTCGACCTCCGTGGCGATCCATTTCTGGGGGTGCACTGGAACATCCGTGAAGATATGTATCATCAGTTGGGTCTAATTGACAAGATGATGTTGGACCGATACGGACTCGACAATCTTCCCAAGAGACTGGACGGATCACTACTGAGCCTGGCCGATCTCTTCTACCATCCGATGACTAAGTCTCGGGACATCATACCAGGGGCCATCATCGAAGGTTACGAGAAGGAGTTGCATATGGTTGGTGAGATCCATGATATCGAATACATTGATGACCGTTGGAAGGATGGCCAACCGCATCGCACTGTCACCACTGTCCCACCGCCAAGTATCCCAGAGCATCCATGCCCGAACAAGATTCGCACAGACTTGCGCGAAGTTCTTGACGGACCGTCAACGTTCCAGGCTGCAGCTTTCTCGATCCAACTTCTTCTACGCCGCTATCTCGAAGCTCTCGAGAAGATCGATCTGAATGCCGACAGGACACCCAGATGTCGCCTTTTCACAAAACACCGCGTCGTGCAAGATGGTAGTGGATTGATCCATCATGCTTGTGGTCGAGTTCAGATTCGTATCGAAGAAGTCTCAGAAGTGCAATACCACAACGACCTCCAGCGGATCCGCACACCAGGAAGCGACTTCATCGATCTTGGCGTACCCGAACTCTTCAGTATCGCTACCGGTATCAACTGTCGCGAAGCAGAGCAGCTAGGCTTCCAGCAGCACGACGTACAGGTCGATCATGGCGACGGTCAAGGCGCCAAGGTAGCGCAGGCAGATTTTGTCGCTGGACAGTTCAACATCCTCGTCGATGGACGCTTGCGCCGCCGTATCGCTTCAGAGTTCGACCGGCACGGCAATGAGTCCTGGGTACGACAAATTGCTGTCGGCCACGAAGGCGATCCCAGAGTATCTTGGCTCATCGTGGAGGTACCGGAGTTCATATCCCTGTGTCCCCTCGAGCGCGGCCTGGTCGACAGCAACACCAGCAGAGATTCTGCGGATTATTTCGCAGCGTACCAGCTCCTGCTATACGATTACTATATCTCTCAAGCCTCTCTTATTCTTGAGATATCAGCCGACGAGCTTCGCCGTGTAGCCATGGTGTATGGGCCGAAACCGTTCAGCCTCGTCGAGCGCATTGGCACGGACGCACGCATCGCTACGAACGGGGTAGTAGCAGGCGACTCCTTTGGCAACGGCCATTTCCTGCACTCGGCAGGCGCAATGTGTGGTATGTTAGGCCATGGCTACCGATTCCTGGAATACTGGCAACGCCGCGCTGCCTCACACTGCGCCGGATCATCTCTCCACTTGCTTGCAGACCGTATTAAAGCTGATACGGAAGCGCTGCTAGAGGTCAGTGCCAAGGAGTTTAGTCAAGCAATCCCTAGCAACTTTGGCACCGACAGGGGCAGGAAAGTAGCAGCTGCTAGTGGAATTGCAGAAGAGAAGAGAGCTAAAGTCAGCGCGAAGACAGAGAAGGGGAGGAGGTGGGACCAGGCACCGTTGAACCCAACAGATTGGAGACGGGTATTTATGCGGAATGGTAGGACTTGGAGCGACAAGCTTCCACATATCAGCAACCAACATCCAGCGTTTAGAGTAGAAAAGGCTAGGCTCTAAGGTTAAACAGCTTAAGTAATAGGAAGTACTAGCATGTTCTCTAGCTATATGTTATTAGAAGACACACTATCCCTGATATTACCTTTATTTAAGAGGCTATATAATAGTAACGTAAAATACTACCAAGCTAGACAAACTATTAAGCGAGATACTTCTTTTTAGTATTGCAACTTTCCTATAACGTACTTCCTAGGCAAGCTGATTACCTAGGCAAGCCTATTACTTTTGCTAAAACTATATCAAACTTTAGTTAACCTATAATGCCTAAACGCAAGAACATAAACAGCTCTTAAAAAAAGCAGATATATAGCTTATAGTCTAGGTTATTAAACGCAACACAATTTCTTATTGTCTTAGTAGCCTAAATAATACTAGGTTGTATAGGATAATGTACATATACAACAAGCAGCGCAGTACACTAAACAGCGCACTTTTGCGAAGTCTATACTAAATCACCCTTCCTCTACTAATACCTTACTAATAACTATATTTTAACATATTAAAAGAGTGTTAGATCTAGCTTATACTTTAAGCCCTTAAATAAGACGCAAAACTCTTAGTGTAATACGTTATAGCTATCTATAGCGTCTCTAAAAGTATACTTTATATCAATTATATAGAATAACCTTTATATGTTAATGCTATAGCTAACTTATAGAATTTAATTAGTACTAGGAAGTAAGTAATTATTATACATATACTTAAGCTAGTTACGTAAAGAGAGTCCTGCAAGTAGGCTAGCAAATAGGTTAGGTTAACCCTTCTATAGGTAAGGTATAGGTAAGGGTTGGCTAGCATAGATTAAGGTTAGGTAAGGGTTAAGCTAGCATAGGTTAAGGTTAGGTAAGAGTTAAGCTAGCGTAGGTTATGATTAGGTTAGAGTTAAACTAGCGTAGATTATAGTTAGGTTAGAGTTAATATATTATAGGTTAGAGTTAGGTTATTTAGAGGTTAGAGTTAAAACCTTATATATTTCTATATAATAAATTATTATTATATAGTACTAACATAGATATAACGTACACAACAGGCAAGCAGAATACACAGGCAAGCAAAACACTTTTGCCAAGGCCCTACCAAATCTTACCCTATTATAGCCTAAAACACTACAATCTAGCGCTACATAAGGCAAAGCAAGCTATAAAATTACTTAGAAACCTCTTTTACTTTATTCTTACAAGTTTGCGCATTATGCCTGCTCTCTCTACACTATCTATAGCATTATTAGGATAGTTTACCTCCTTTAGCGCGTACCTGCTTCTTCCCCCTCTTTCTATTACTACGCGCCCTAAACTTCTTTAGAGCAGTTAACCTCTAGCCCTCTTTAACTATAAGGCTTCCCTTAGCTTAAATATGCTTTCTTCTATGCAATTTATGTTGTATAGTAGCCTTAGCAGCTGCTTTAAGCTTACAGATTTGTTTTTGTGCAAGCGCAAGCTTATGCAACAGGATAGCTCCCTCCTTTGTATAGTGCTTAATTGCGCTTAGAACAGAATTTGGTAAGCTACCCTGCTCCCTCCTATACTTGTCTTAAATTAGAGTTAATTGCAACTTAAATTCTAGGGTATTGCTTAGGGTTTGCAACTGCTAGGGCTTGTTGTTTATAAGGAGTAGTAGTAATAGAGTGCGCAGCTTTATATCTAGGGTTAATATAACCTATTCTAGGTTAAACAGGACTAATCCAGCCCCTTAGAACCCTCCCTAGATATTACTAGAGGTTATAGCTTTCTTCTAAGCTACTTTAAAGCATAGTAGGAACTCCTGCTTTGTAATATAGTTAATCTAGTTGTGCATAAGCACATTAACCTTATCCCTGTATGCCTTCTTTAGAGGGCTAAAATAACCTACGTTAAGTAGCTGCAGGAGATGCAATAAGTGCAAAGGCATACATAGGCTTATAATCTTCTAATCCTTGCAGTATTGCTAGAATTCTATAGAGTTATAGCTCTTATAACTATTAATAATTAGTATATAGTAGGTGCTAACAGTGCGCGTCTTTATATGCCTGTTAAAGTGCTTTAACTAGTTAAAACTAAGCTTGTTAGTAGTCTAGCTGTTTTTAGAGATGCTAATAACCTAGTCTTAAGGCAGGGTTTCATCCTTATACTAGTTAGACAGGTGTTGGCAGGCTTTAAAGATAATATAGGCTAGAACAGCCTATCTAGTAGCATTAATGCCCTAGATAATAGTCACCTACTCCTAGTTGCCTAGCTTGACCTGCTTTGCTTGTCCTAGCTTCTCTATATCTATAAAAACTACTCTAGTGCTTATCTAGCCTATTATAAAGCCTGTCTTGTTAAAGTTATACGTGTTGTTGTCTAGGATGCTATACTTAACTTTAATATTAGATATAAAAGTAAACTAGCCCTATATAACCTTAGAGTCCTTGCAAAGGGCTTGCTTATAGTTATACTTGCAATTAAAAACTATTCTAAGCTCCTCCTAACGCAAAACAAACGTACTAGCCTAGTTTATACTAATAAGGGCTAAACTGCGCTCTTTTTGCAGAGAATTAGCTATATTAGCTATAGCTGCAAGCTAGGGGGACTTCTCTTATATAACTAGCTCAAGTATATACATAACAATTACCTGCTCCTTAGCAGGGGTTAGAGTCTGTAAATTAGGCATAGTATTAACGCGTAAAGGCTGTCTAGCGCGTTAATAGTGTAGTGTAGTTAGAGGCACGTTATAGATGGCTGCAGCATGTTGCAAGGAGAGTTTTGCGTCTTATTAAAGAGCTTAAAGCATAAGCTATACTTAACTTTCTTTTAACGCGTTACATTAGGGCAGTTAGGGAGGCATTGGTGTAGAAAGAGTGTTTTGGTAGGGTCTTGGCAAAAGTATTTTGCTTGCCTATATGTTCTACTTGCCTGTTGTGTACGTTAGTAATTATAGATTTTTGTTATAGTATATTAAGCCTAATCTTAAAATCCTGCAGGTATAACTATATTTCTCTTTAGCCTTATTAATAGGGTGCAAGGCTTACTATCTAAAATAGTTAACATAAGTGCATAGCGAGTAGGTCGGCTAGGCAAGTAGGCCACCCCAACAAGCTATTAGGCCTACCAACCTTTAAACTACAATAGATTAACTACCTAACCTTAAATTGCTCTTAAAAGAAGACTAAATTAAGCTTATATTTTAAGCAATTAAGAAACCTTAAGAACTAAGCGTGCGACGCGCTGCTATTGTCTATAATATGCTAAGAACAACCCTCTAAAGGCAACGCGCTAGGAAGCAGTTAACACGCAATACCTAGCCTAAATTATTAGCGCTTAATAAGACAGAAGAGAGAACGCTTATGCAGCATATTAAGAACCTTAATAAGCAAGGCAGAGCCCTAACGCTCTATTGCGTTAAAGATATAGCTAATTAACTGCGCGCTACACGCAACGCAAAGCCTATTAGCCCTTAATAGGCGTTAAACTTTGTTAAACGCAAACCTAAACTCTAATTATATATAACTTAACAGAAGGATTGCTAGAGAGTCCTCTGCAGCAACTAAGGGGTTATTAGGCTCTAGTTTAACCTAGTGCAGAACATTAAGGCTAAGTATAGCATTCTAGATAATAATACCTACAACTTTAACAAGACTAGCTTTACTATAGGCATTAGAAATTGCGTTAAAGTAGTTACTGCATTAGAGAGACGCTTAGAGCCTATTAGGGTCTAGCAGGGAGATTATAAGTAGGTAACTCTAATTACTGCAATTAACGCAATAGGCTAGGTAGTTGCCCCCTATCTTATCTTTAAAGCAAAGAACTATAACATGTCCTAGTACTCTAATTTAAAGCCCTAATAGCGCATTAGGGTTAGCAGCAACAGCTAGACTATAAACAATATTAGAGTAGCCTAGTTAAGGCACTTTGTTAAGCAGATTAAGGGCTAAAAGGTAGGTAGCTATATACTACTAATACTTAATAGCTATAAGAGCTATAAGTTACTTGCCTTCTAAAAAATCTACAAGGAGAATAAGATTATTACTCTATATATGCCTCTGTACTTATCTTATATCCTGCAGCTACTTAACGTAGGTTGTTTTGCCCTATTAAAGTAGGCGTATAGCAAGGATATTAGAGTCTTGGCGCTAGACTATATTAGCTAGATTAACAAAAAATCCTTTATTACAACCCTTAGGAAGGTGTTTAATAAGGCGTTTTTAAAGGCAAACATTGTATTAAGCTTTAAAGCAACTAGCTTAGTGCCTAATAATCTATTAGTAGTGCTATTAAAGCTTAATATAAAGCCTTGCACGCTAACACTGCCTCTCTCTAGGAGGGCCTAATAGAACCCTAAGACACCTACTAATACTAATAAGATAGAGGCTTAATTAATATTACTTTGCAATTATATTTAAAGGCACTAAGGATTATTACTAACCCTAATAGTAGAGATTGTTAATTAGCTGCAGAGAGGCACTGCAATACTGCTGCATAGGCAGACATTATTAGTAGCCTAAGTAGTGCAGCTTAAAGCGTTAAACAAGGCTACTTCTAAGCACAAATTGCATAAAAAGAAGCAGATTTAGGAGGGTAGAGACCTATTAAAGGAAGAGGTAGAGGATTTAATAGCCTAATATAACGTTAGGGCGCAAATAGAGGGAGAGAGTTATAAGGGTAGGGCCTAAACAGGCGCAGGCAAGAGAGGCAAAAGGCACTATAAGCGCTATAGTAAGATAGGACACAATTTGCGCACGTGTAAGAAAGATATAGTAGACATTAGCAATTAATAATATCTACTGCAGGTTATAGTACAATATAGTAGTGTTGTGCAATTGTAATTAGTAGGCCTAATAGCTTGTTGGGGTAGCCTACTCGCCTAGCCGGCCCACTCGCTATGCACTCACGTTATATTAGGAGCAAATAGAATGTTAGGACTATGTTATATAACTATAAGGGAGGATAGGGAAAAAAGAGGTAGTAAGTATATCAAAGTAGTAGTTTAAGAGACTAATTGCTACCTTCTAGTAATAAGGGTAGAAACTGCCCTTATACTAGTTAGTATAGGCTGATAGCGCAATCTCTACTGCTATATAGCGTGTACTTAGTTATGCCCTAACAACTATAGGATAGGCTATTCTAGCCTATATTATCTTTAAAGCCCACTAACACTAGTCTAGCTAGTATAAAGACAATAACCTACTCTAAGATTAGACTATTACTATCTCTAAGAACAGCTACACTACTAACAAGCTTAGTTTTAACTAGTTAAAGCACTTTAATAGGTATATAAAGATATATACTATTAATACCTACTATATACTAATTATTAATAGTTATAGAAGCTATAACGTTGTAGGATTTATACAATACTTAGGAAATTAGAAGATTGTTACCCTATATATACCTATACACTTATTACACTTCTTATAGCTACTTAATATAGGTTGTTTAAGCGCTTTAAAGAAGGCGTATAGGGATAAATTCAATAAGCTTATACGCAACTAGATTAACATTCCGGTAGGGCAAACAGAACACTAGACCGAACAGAACACTTTTGCCAAGACCCTACTAAAACACTATTACTACCCTAATACTACTATAACAGCACTAGTCTAACGCGTTAAAAGAGCGTTAGATACGGCTTGCGCTTTAGGCTCTTTAACAAGACGCAACTCTCTCTTTGCAACGTGCTGCAGCTATCTATAGTGTACCCTTAACTATACTATACTATTAACGCGCTAGACAACCTTCACGCGTTAATATTATAGCTAACTTGCAGAGCCTAACAAATAGTAAGGAGTAGGTAATTTTTACGCACATACTTAAGCTAGTTGCCTAAGGAGAGTCCCCCTAGCTTGCAGCTATAACTAATATAGCCAATTCTCTATAAAAAGAGCATAATCTAGCCCCTATTAGCTTAAAATAGGCTAGTACTTTCGTTTCGCGTTAGAAGGAGCTTAAAACAGTCTTAAATTATAAGTATAACTATAAGTAAGCCCTCTACAAGAATCCTAAGGTAATCTAGGGCTAGTTTAGCCTAGTAGCTAATACTAAAGCTAAGTATAGTATTCTAGACAATAACACGTACAACTTTAATAAGACAGGCTTTATAATAGGCTAGATAAGCAGCAGGAAAGTTGTTATAGATATAGGGAAGCTAGGATAAGCAAAGCAGGTCTAGCTAGGCAACTAGAAGTAGGTAATAGTTATCTAGGGCATTAATACTACTAGATAGCCTATTCTACCCTATATTATCTTTAAAGCCTGCTACTACTAGTCTAACTAGTATAAAGACGACAACCTGCCCTAAGAATAGGTAATTACTATCTCTAAGAACAGCTAGACTACTAACAAGCTTAGTTTTAACTAGTTAAAGCACTTTAACAGGCATATAAAGGAGCATACTATTAGAGCCTACTATATGCTTATTATTAATAGCTATAGGAGCTATAACTCTGCAGAATTCTAGCAATACTGCAAGGATTAGAAAATTATAACCCTATATATGCCTCCTTACTTATTGCACCTCCTGCAGCTACTTAATATAGGTTGTCTTGCCCCTCTAAAGAAGGCGTATAGGGATAAAGTTAACAAGCTTATCTGCAACTAGATTAACTATATTATAAAGCAGGAGTTCCTGCTATGCTTTAAAGCAGCGTATAAGAAAGCTATTACTACTAGCAATATCTAAGGAGGGTTCTAAGGGGCTAGACTAGTCCCTTTTAACCTAGAACAGGTTATATTAACCCTTAATATAAAGCTGCGCACCCTATTACTACTACTCCCTACAAACAACAAGCCCTAGCAGTTACAAACCCTAAGTAATACCCTAGAATTTAGGTCGCAATCTACGCTTGTAAAGAAGCAGATTTAGAGGCACGTAGACAGCTTACCTACCTCTATAGTTAAAGCGTTTGAGAAGGTGTTAAAGGGAGCAGCAATTATTGCGCACAAGCTAGCTTTAGCGCAATAGGAGAACACTAAGCTTTAATTAGCCCTAGCAGCTGCTATAGAGCATAAATCGCGCAAAAAGAAGCAAATTCAAGTAGGAGGATCTCTTCTAGTTAGGGAAGGCTAGCAGCTAGCAGCTCTAGCAGAGTTTAGGGCGCGTTATAATAGAAAGAAGAGGAAGAAGCAGGTGCGCGCTAAAGGAGGTAAACTAACCCAACAACGCTATAGACAGTGCAGAGAGGGTAGGCACAATGCGCAAACGTGCAAGAATAAAGTAGAAGTAGTCTCTAAGTAATATTATAACCTGTTTTGCCTTATACAGGGCCACAGTGTGGTGTTTTAGGCTATAATAGGGTAGGTGTTGGTAGGGTCTTGGCAAAAGTGTTCTGTTCAGTCTAGTGTTCTGTTCGCCCTACTAGAACGTTAACTATATTATAGAGCAGGAGTTTCTACTATACTTTAAAGCAGCTTATAAGAAAGCTATAACCCTTAGCAATATCTAGAGAGGGTTCTAAGGGGCTAGAGTAGTCCCTTTTAACCTTAAACAGGTTATATTAACACTTAATATAAAGCTACGCACTCTATTACTACTACTATCTATAAAGAATAAGCCCTAGCAGTTATAAACCTTAAGTAATACATTAGAATTTAGGTTATAATAAACTTTAATTCAAGCAAAGTATAAGAAGCAGTAGGGCAGCTTACTAGATTCTATACTAAGCGCGCTTAAGTACTATGCAAATAGAGGAGCAATTCTATTACACAAGCTAGTTTTAGCATAATAAGAGAACGCTAAGCTTTACGCAGCTCTAGCAGCTGCTATAGAATATAAATTATATAAAAGAAAGCGTATCTAAGCTAAGGGAAGCCTTATAGTTAGAAAAGGCTAGCGCTTAACTATACTACAGGAGTTTAGCGCGTATAGTAATAGTAAGAAGGTAAGGAAGCAGTTACAGGCTAAAGTAGACAACTTATCTTAACAACACTATAGACAGTATAGAGAGAGTAGGCACAACACGCAAATATATAAGAATAATATAGAAAAGGTCTCTAAGAAATGTTATAGCTTGTTATGCCTTATACAGCACTGCTTTATAGTGTTTTAGGCTATAATAGAGTAAGTTCTAGTAGAGTCTTAGCAAAAGTGTCCTGTTCGCTAACTATCCTGCTTAGTCTATATATATATTAAGTTACTTCTTAGCATCTTACTTTAAGGTTAACAAGCTATATTGCGTATTGCTAAGACTTTTGTTACTCTAAGCTATTAAATAAGACTTTGTCTAGACGCAACTTACCCTACTATTCTAGAACTAGTATGTTAAAGTCGTACACAGGACAAAGTCCTAAGTATACTAGTTCTATTAGGTCTTAGAGATAACGTACACAATAGGCAAGTAGGACACACAACCAAGCAGGACACTTTTACCAAGACTATACTAAAACTCCCTTCCTATACTAATGCCTCCCTAACAACCCTAATTTACTACGTTAAAAGAATGCTAAGTATAGCTTACGCTTTAAGCTCTTAATTAAGACACAACACTCTCCTTATAGTACGCTACAGCTATCTATAACATGCCTAGAAGTACCTTATATTAACAACGCACTAGATAACCTTTATGCATTAATACTATGCCTAACTTACAGAATCTAACTACTACTAAGGAGAAGATTATTATTATATACATACTTAAGCTAGTAATGCAAGGAGAGTCCCCTTAGCTCGCAGCTGTAGCTGATATAGCTAATTCTCTGCAAAAAAAAGCGCAGTTTAGCCCCTATTAGCATAAACTAGGCTAGCACGTTTGTTTTGCGCTAGGAGGAGCTTAAAACAGTGTTTAATTGCAAGTATAACTATAGGCAAGCCCTCTACAAGGATCCCAAGGCTAGATAGGAGTAGTTTACCCTTATAGCTAATATAAAAGCTAAGTATAGCATCCTAGATAACAACACGTACAACTTTAACAAGACAGGCTTTATAATAGGCTAGATATCTACTAGAGTAGTTGTTATAGATGCAGGGAAGCTAGGACAAGCAAAGCAGATCCAGCCTAGCAACTAGGAGTAGGTAACAGCTATCTAAGGCATTAATGCTACTAGATAGGCTGTTCTAGCCTATATTATCTTCAAAGCCTGCTACTACTAATCTAACTAGTATAAGGACAATAACGTGCCCTAAAACTAGGTAATTACTATCTCTAAGAATAGTTAGACTACTAACAAGCTTGGTTTTAACTAGTTAAAGCACTTTAACAGGCATACAAAGACGCGCACTGTAAGTACCTACTATTTGCTAGTTATTAACAGTTACAAGAGCTATAACTCTGCAGAATTCTAGTAATACTGCAAGGATTATAAGATTGTACTTCTATATATACCTGCGCACTTGTTGTACCTCCTGCAGCTACTTAATATAGGTTGTTTTGGCCCTCTAAAGAAGGCGTACAGGCATAAGGTTAATAGGCTTATACGCAACTAGATTACCTATATTACAAAGTAGGAGTTCCTGCTATGCTTTAAAGCAGCTTATAAGAAAACTATTACTACTAGCAATATCTAAGGAGGGTTCTAAGGGGCTAGATTAGTCCTGTTTAACCTAAAACAGGTTATATTAACCCTTAATATAAAGCTGCGCACCCTATTACTACTACTCCCTGCAAACTACACGCTCTAGCAGTCTTAAACCCTAAAGAACCTAGTTAAATTTAGATTATAATTAACTCTAATTTAAGACAGGTATAACAGAGATCTAGGTAGCTTACTAAATTCTACTATTAGCGCGCTTAATTACCTTATAAAGGGGGCAATAGGTGTAGCGCATAAGTTAACTTTGCTTAAACAAGAGTGTGCTAAGCTTTAGGCAGCCCTAGCAGCTGCTACAGAGCATAAATCGCGCAAAAGAAAGCAAATTTAAGCTAGAGGAAGCCTTATAATTAAAGAGGGCTAGTAGTTAACTGCTCTAAAGGAGTTTAGCGCGTATAGTAATAGAAAGAAGGGGAAGAAGCAGGTGCGCGCTAAAGGGAGTTAACTGTCCTAACAACGCTGTAGACAGTATAGAGAGGGCAGGCACAATACGCAAACATACAAGAATAAAGTAGAAGAGGTCTCTAAGTAATACTATAGCTTGTTTTGCCTTATGCAGCGCTAATCTGTAGTGTTTTAGGCTATAATAGGGTGAGTTTTGGTATAGTCTTGGTAAAAGTGTCTTGCTTGGTCGTGTGTCCTGCTCGCCTATTGTATACGTTACTAATTATTAATTAGACTAATTATTGCAAAGCTATAATAAGAGTTATATAACTCCTTGTTTTAGTCCTATAGGCTTATAGTAGGTCCTACTTATAAATCTTCTTTGCCCTATTTGACTATACTGCCTAGTTGTAATTCTTTGTCTAGGGTTTTTGTGTTCCTAGGATCGTAACATAGTACTTATCTCTAAGACCTAACAGAACTAGTATACTATAGACTATGTCTAGTATAACTTTAATAGCCTGTTAGAGATAAATTCTACCGTGTTTAGCTAGAGAGCTAGCGTCCTATATAGCAATATACCTAGAGGTAATAGTACAGAGCGCGCTAAATAGCTATTAGGATATATTTATAATTAGATAGCAGCCCTTTTATTTGTAATAGTATAAGATAGGGACTATACTAGCTAGACTTAACTATTATCTTCTGTAAAACCTTAAGCACTATAGACCCTATAGTGCTTAAATAAGGCTGTAAAACTAGTAGAGAGTAGCTAAAAGTTTAGCTATAAGAGGTCTGCTATTATATAAGGCTAACATTACATATATAAAAGATAGTAATCTAGTAAATAGTTAATTTTGGTAAAAGGATAAATTAGTAGATAGAGAGCTATTTAAGAGGCGGAGGCAGTCAGCTACTTATAGGGCGGCGGCTAACCTCTGCTAAGAAACAAAGAAAAGGAAAGAGTCAAAGGAAGGATAACTAAGCAGGAACAAGCGTTAGTAAGTTCCTGTGTAGAGTCCTGACAGGCACAGAGGTCGTGTATGATAACGCTATAGCCTTATGGCTTGTGGATTCAGCGTGGGGCACTCGCGAGAGTGAGCGCAATGCCAGCTGGTGCAGGTGCGGGCGCAAGTGAGGGTCAAGCTACATCTACGAAGCAGCTCTGGTAGTTGCCTTGCCGGACGAACTTTACAACTACCATATGCCGAAGCCGCATCAAGGAAGACCTGGTACAGATGTGTAGTGCTTGGTGTTCGCTATGGTATCCGCTATTGAAGCATTCGACCGGTGAAAAATCGCCGCAACATTGCGACCGACATTGATAAGCGACGATACTCATTTGGCATCGTGCGGCTTCGCATCGTCGTCGACATCATCGTCCCACTCGTCCCTTCTAACGCCGCTCTCATGCTCATGTGCCGCACTCGAGCTCGCAGCCGCGGGCGGCGCATCATCATCACTCTCGTCATCCTCGAAGGCCGCAGGGTCAGCGAGCGGCTGGCTCTCCGAATCGCGATCAACGCCCTTGCGTGTCGGCGCATCCAGCACGCCTTCGTCCGCCGATACGCTGATGCCTCTGCGACCCCACTTATTCGGCTGGGCGTTCCTCTGGGGCGCCGCTTCCTCGTCGTAGTCAAAGTTGTCCGTGTTCTTGCGCCCCATGCCGGCCAACCTACCGACCAGCCAGCCCCGGTCCAGGTCCTCGGAGTCGACAACGCCGCCCTGGCGGAGCTTGACGCGCTGGCGCGTGTAGTAAACCCAGGCGAAGTCGATCATCAGGGCTGTCTGTATGGTGCCAAAGACCCAGCTCGTGGGGTCGCGGTATCCCTTCTCTGTGGCGCCGCGCACAATCCAATTCAGGACGTAGAGGAAGCGGTAGGCGCCGAGGGTGACGAGGTAGTACGAATCGATGACGGTGGGGACAGTGGTTTGGCGGAGGAGAAGCAGCTGCGGAACGACGCAGACGGATTCGAGTATCTCGGAGAAGACCCAGAGGAGCTGGCTTGTTAGCACGAGCGAGCCAAGGGCCGGAAGTAGCGCCATACCTTCATGGATGTGCTGTGGCCAATGACATGGTCCGAGAAGATCCAGTACCAGAAGGGCGTGATGGCGAAGGCGCCCAGCAGGCAGTACATGCCGAGCTTCCAGGCCTTCTCGCGCTCGCGGGTGCGGGCGTAGACGCTGGTCATGAGGAAGATGATGTAGAACGACGACAGCGTGTAGAAGATCTGCACGTGTCAGTCCCTGGCAGTACGGGCTCAGGCTCCAGGCGATGGCCATACCTTGAGGGTAAAGTTCCAGATGTGGGCAGCATCGCTACGCCCGCTGGTGGTGAAGATGTCCAGGTAGCGGGTGCAAAAGACGAGCGCATAGAGGGCCTGCGTGAGAAGGGAGACGCCTGCGCCATGTTAGACAGTGTCCACGTTGTGGCAGGGCAGGCACCGACCCTCGGAGCTGCTGTTGGCGTGCATGGCCCATATCAGGATCAGCTTCGACGACGTGTGCGACACATCGCCGAGGATGTGGAAGAGGTTGAACCCCATCGCTCAGCGGCGTCGTGGGAGCACAGCGTGGCCGCAAGCCCGATGTCGCGTGGAGCCGCGGTAGCTCCAGCTGTCTCGACCTCGATTACAAGACAACAAGCCAACAAGCCAACAGGGTGGCTTCAGTGGCGGCGGGCGTGTCGGAGCAACGCAAGGGATGCTCCTGCGTGGAGGTGACGGGCTCGTCGCTATTGTGTGTGGGCGCGAGGGAGCGCGCTGGTGGTTGGTGCTGCTATTGCTGTTGCTACGGGGAGCTGGCGCCTGTGATGGGTGATCATGGTTCACGTCCTCCAGCTTGCGTGGAGCTGTTCCGCGCCTTGGCGGCCCTGCATGACCCTTGCCTAAACAAACGCGCCGTTACATTGCCCTCCACGGCCAGGACGGCACCAGCAGGAACACCACCATCCCCAGCCCTTCTTGTCAGGGTCAGATGAGAAAGTCGTGTGCCGTTCATTCGTAGACTCGCAGTCTTCAAAAAGGATGTGCAATATGCTAGCTACGCGAGAAGGCATGCAAGCGAGGGTATAGAGCAGCGACCGAAAAGAGGCCAACGCGCCAATGGGTATACAGAATCCAATCAAGAACCAAGGCCGTGAGAAGAGGATTGCGCTTCGTGCGCGAAGAACAGACATGCAAAGGGGCGCCGAAGCGCAAAGAAAAACCGAAATTCGTCCTCGTTCCGACCCCTCGCGCCGCACTACGAGTGCATATACGGCAGGAACGATGTCGCCGGCTCTGCTGGACTCATCGAGTACGGCGTGAATGTGTGCTGCGCGTGCTGGTCGTACTGCGCCACAGGTGTAGGCAGCGCGTCCGTCTCTGCCCACTTGCGCGCGCATTGACGGGCCGTCCACTTCTCCTGGGCGCCGAACTCAAGCATCTAGAATCGTCAGATCAAGCTAGTGGACGGTGTGCTATGTGGAGCCTACCTTGTGGGAGATGATGTCGAACTTGTTCTGCGCCCAGTACTCGTGCGCCATGCGCAGAGCCCTGACATCCGCCTCGCCCCAGACGCGCATTCGCTCTCGTAGCCGCTTCAGGCGCATCTGCAGTGCGGGAATCTGGTACTGTTTACCCAAGTCGGACTGGAAGTGCGCCGCAATGTCCTTCCACGGCATCGATTCCTCCTCTTTCAGCCTCAACAGCAGCTTGTCCTCTTCCGTAAGCTCGAGTTGCGCTGAAGTTGTCGATTCCGAGCGTCGCCGCCTCTTCGAAAGCTCCGCCGACTCGTCATCGTCTCTTGGCCTCTTGACGGCCAATGACCTTGGCGTGTCAATAGGTTGGGGCGCTATCGGCGTGAACACACGGCGCGGCTGCGGCGCAGTCAACGGCATCTCGATGGAAGTTTCCCCGGTACGAAGGCCCCGTATATGCTGCGCAAAGTTCGCATAATAAGAGTCAGATGGCACTGAAGGCGTGTGGATACCCAGAGGATCAATGGACCAGGACGACGTGCTTGGATCAGACTGCAGGACGGAGAAGGTGCCATGAGATGACTGCTGCCCGTGTGGCTCGACTTTGACGTGGTTTGGCGGCCGCTGTGAGCTTGCGTCTGAAGTCTGCGGTAGCTCGACCGACTGTCGTCCCGATTCGCTGAGCAATGAACTCTGAGGATAGACCGGTACCGGAGCCAGCACTCGTGCTGAGGAGTCGGCATGCGTTGTTGTTGAAGGCACCTGGGTTCCTTGAGGGTACGTGGACGAACGTGGGGAAAGGAGCACTGAAGATCGAGGTGGGATATAATGACCGTACCCAGTGTACTGGTACCGTAAGATTAGTATGCCGTGAACAGCGTGAATGGACAAGACAAACCTGGAAGTCGTTGGCTGTGACGGACGCATCATACCAGCCAGTTGCTGGGAGGTTGTTGATGTTGTGCGAAGACATAGGGCTCTCATGCATGCGGCTGTATGTGTGAGGCGGCTGGGGAGACTTTAAAGCGGGCGACGAGCCTAGCGAAGAAGCTTGAGGAGTGTAGGAGCTAGGCCATGTAGCAGACCTGCCCGAAAAGAGATGCGGTAGAGGCACGGCATCCTCAAGCTTGAGTGACATGGTAAGTGGTCGGTGATGTGAACCGTTATGGTGATATCAAGCCTCAATCTCCCAGCATGACCAGTCGTACTTGAATTATCCAGTCCGGTCCAAATGTCGAAGTCCACTGGGATGCTGATGCCTGAGACAGTAGTGAGCTGGTCGGGCCTGCAGTCAAAGGGGCCGCAGCCATCTTAACGAGTCGATGATGGATTTAGTGCGGCACTTCTACCACGCTTCTCGAAGGATGCTGCTGCGCACTGGCTTGGGCACTTAGCGCCAGGCCCTTCACCTTGCCCTTGGAACGCTTCTCGTGCTATAGCGCGCTCCAACCTGGTGCGTCTGCCGCTCTCGAGCCGTGGAAGACTAGCCCCTCCTTACTCCCGGCCTGTCAACGGTCTTACCCGGCTCATTGCCAGGGCCTGAACGGTCCGTCGGGTCATGTCGACGACGATCTCACCGTTGATGGCCGTTCCCTTGCCTTCTCGAGGGGCGTCGACGATGTTCCTACTTTCAAATGCTTCATGTTGGCGGTCAAGGACACTCCTACCGCAAGACAGGCCGGAGAACATCCGATCGTTCCGCGCTCTCGCAGGCGGACACTTCGAGCAGGTCAATTTCTCTTCGATGCAACGTGATATTGATAGCTCGGTCTGCGCTGGCGGCGCCGTAAGGCCCCATTGTCTGCCAGGTTTAGCTCCTTCGCGCGAGACAAATTTCGCAAGCCGTGTGCTCTCATTTGGTGAAAGATCAAGGTGTGCCGCACAACTGCAGCAAAATGCCCAGAGATGGTAATGGTCAAGGGCGCATAGGCGCTTAATTGCATGAACGCGGCAGCTGACATTGGTTGCTAAATATCGCAATCCGGCTGAATGACCACTAATCTACTCCTTTGGTGGGGACATGCAGCGTCCACCCTTACACGTCGTGCATAGCTTACCGCGCACCTGGGCCGTGCTCGTTCTCCGCGATCGTACGGTCGTTCTCCGTCGTTTAAAACGGCTAAACCAATTCGTTGCCAAGCTGCGATGTGTCGAAGGGCGGACTGGTGGATCTCCAAGAATGATCTGATTCAGCACTTTTATTGACCAAGATGTGCTTTGTCCGATCCTCTTTTCTCCCAGGGTTAATGCGATGGGACCGCTTGTTACAGTGATGTCACATCGAATCGCAGAATAGGTACGTAGGTAGAACGCTTGCAACGCTCTGAAACGGATGGCTTTGCTGTAAGAATCGCATCATCAGCGCGACGGGCATCAAAACCCGTTGTAACCCTGCGTGTTTGGATCTGCTGGGTAGCTCCACAATTGCATCGAGTCCGGGATAAACAGGGCTGATAGATCTGCATCAGAGCCTGTGCCAAGGTCGAATTGAGTGAAATCGAAGTTAAGATCGAAGTTGGGCTGTGGAAGGCCCATAACGTCAACTGCGTGCGACTGACCCTGCATACCTGCATACCAGTTTTGCTGCAGAGGCTGCTGTGAGGCATGTGAATGTGCTTGAAGCGCAGCCTGTGCTTGTTGTTGGGAGCTGCTGTGGCTGTGTGACTGTGTCTTGGAATTCCCAGAGTTGCTGCTACCCATTGCGACTTCGGACAGCAAGTGGAGAGGGGTCTGATTTGTCGACGCCTGTCGGGCAGGTGCCTGCGCACCTTCGTTGGACGGACGTCTTGAGGCTTCGCTTGAGTCCGCCTGCTCTGACTTGGAAGTTCCTTCCTTGATCTGCGCAAATCGCTCCTGCAGTCGCTTGGCCACAAAGTAGAACTTCCCGTGGGGCGACTGAGCATCCCTAGACACGATCGCGTTGAACATGGTGACGAGCCTTTCAAGATACATCTCGATCTGCAAGTCTTCCTTCTTGATGATGCTGCTAACTTCACCCGAGCTTGTCACGGACACCCACATCTTCATAAGACATACGATGGCATAGATAGCGCGCACGCCTGGAGAGTCGTCAGCGAGGCGCCATAGCTTAAGAAAGAGGTGGACTTACAGAATATGACTGGCAGCGTCAAGAGGATGTCCAACTCAATGCTGAGGATCGTATCGAGTATACCGTGTGTGGCAGTCAGACACTCGCCCAATGCGCCAATGTGTGCTGGCCCTATGGGCACATCTTTCTTGACGGCGCTTGATGTGAAAGACTCGAGCGGGAAGGGTGGTTGGAGGCCAGGCTCACCGGCACCTTGGTTCTGGTGAAGCGCGATTTCGTGCAAGAACAGATTCGTCACATGCTCACCGAGACGCAGAGTGGCTTTAAACACGTCAGTATGGCGCACTAGGCTGGGGCCAGTAAACTTACGATCCACCTCGCCCATCTTCGCATTCTCGTCCTTCAGCTGTTGTAGCTCATTTTCAAAGATCTTGAGCGCGTAGATGACTTTAGGCTCGGAGATGGCGACCTCGACAGATGGGTCATCCATGCAGAATTGGACAGATATGTTCTCTCCAATGTGCGCCATTTTAACTTGCTGACACAGTAGCCTGTCAGAAGGGTATGCATCTGGCGAGGTTTCGAGGATCCTGACGCTCTCCTCCATATACTTGGTCCACCGTAGGAGGATCGGCCGCCGCAAGACCATTGTGATGCTCATGCAAAGATAGTAGCATACGAGGAATGTTCGGCGTGCTTCAATGCTGCTCGAGTTCGGATGATATCGACGGAATGGTCCAATCGATAGCTTCATGACGTTCGGTGTCGCTTTCCGTCCGAGGCCAAGGTCCAACGCCATCACTGCGGCGCAATTGACCATCATGTAGAAATTGTGCTGTTCGAAGTGCAGAGGTGGTCGGTACCATAACACAGCGACCTGTAGCGCCTGAACAATCTCTAACGACTTCTCTCCGTTACGCCAGATGATGTCTGCGAGCTGGTCTTTCAGCATCTTTGTCAGCTCCCGTTGCACGTCCTGCGAGACTAGCTGCTCTGCGCTGCCGTGCGAGGACCCCGCGAGCAACGATAAGAACAGTAAGGGCTTCTTCTCGCGGACGTCTCGAGCCGTTGTCCCCGGCGCAAACGGCACAGCTGGGAAGTGCGGGCATATTTCGGTGACATAACGCAGAAAGACACGCTCCGCGAGCTCAGGGCTTACGAGCGAGTCGATCAGGGCATTGATGTGCGAATTATCAGCGTGGATGTGGCTCTTGCCCTTGCGCTTCATCTCAGGATGTTCAGCCAGATCGCGATGGATGGCGTCCATGTCCTCCGGTATTGTCTGCTCGTGTCAGATAAGAGGCTACAGTGCTGATGAATCACCTACTGCGTGGCTTTGACCGTTATTTACCTTTCTTCGTTTCGCCTCTGGCCCTCGTTGGATAGTCTGAGCTGGCCCATATCCTGGAGGTATGTTTGTGTAAGGCCCTTGCGCGGGACTCGACCATTCGTGACTGATGCTTCCCATTCGAAAGGAGCCCTCGGGCATGGCCATGGCAGCGGTGTTGCCCTCATGTTGCGGTATTCCGCCATGGTGCTTGATATCCGTGCCGCCTGACTTTTGCGCGTGCAATGTTGCCGTCAGCGCATCGATCTTGCGTTCCAGCTCGGCGACACGACTGTCAGCCTTCTTTTGGCGTTTGCGCGTGGGAGGCGTAGTAATGCTAATCGAGTCAGCAAGCTGTTTTCGCGCAAACTCCGAAATGACCGTACCATGGTCGCCCAGCTTTTGCGCATCTTCTGCATGATACATTGGGGTTTTCCTGGTCGCAGCGCACTTTCAGGCCTCGGCAGGAATCGCAGGCGCGTGGGCGCTTGAAGTCGGCGCCGTCTTTCGCAGACGCAGATCCTGGCGTCGCATGGGCGCCATCGTGGTCGCCCTCGTCTTCGTGCTCGTACTCTTCGTGATCGCCTTCGGGAAGTTGCGGTGACGTCTGTTGCAGCGCTGGATCCAAGCTGGTGCTCGGTGGAGGCTGCGACAGCTGCGGGGCCGGCTGCTGCGGTCCTGACGTTGGCAGATAGTATGGATGACCTACGTTTTGCTGAGGCTGCGACGCGTATGATTGTGCTTGTGTATTGTCCTTTCCATCGAATGGAGTGAACAAGGCTGGATCAATGGGCGCTGCCATCGTCGAAGGTTGAACGGGCGGGCAGTCGGCGTCGGTGGAGTGATTCCGTTCCAGAGTGGAGTCTATCAGGCTCGTGCCAAGCCTATGCTGTCATGTAGCCTTGAAAACTGAACATGTCCACTGGTTGTGGAAATTGCCGGAGGGCTTCAGAGATTATCTGAGGAACTCAGCTGGATCGATTAATTTTCTGAAGACTACAATATGTCGTGGGTGCGTCACGTTGAGTGTTCTTGGCGACATGGAAGAGTCGCAGCGTCAACTGAGTGAAGTTGCAGGAACAGAGTCGAGTCGGAAGTAGACAGCTTGCTGTGCTATTGTAGGGAGTAAAGAGACCAGTAGAAGCTTACACGTAGCCAAAGTTTTGCAATGAGCTCACAAAGAAGGTACGCTGTTAGCAAGTTCCCTTTACTAAGAAGGTGCCGCAAATTAGACAGACGGAGCATGCATGCTCTGCAAGGGCATAGGGGAACCATATCCCTGAGTGCTGGAGTAAGCATTGCCTGATTGCACGAGTGCCATGAAACAGCTGTCGAAAGCTATATGACTGTGATGATCCCAAGTCACCTATCCTCTTTCAAATGACATACATATATGACTGACCCATACATTCATACGTCAGTATTGGACTACGATGCTTTTAGCATGTTCCGCGTCGTTGTCGTGGCGGTGTAAATTGTTGCAGCGATTGAGTTAATTCTACAGAGATCGAAAAGCAAGCAGCATCGTACCGAAAAAACCAACACCACATAGAGGATTGTGGGCTGTGAGCTGGTTAAAGGCACCTGTATGCATCACGTTTCAGCGTCAAGCTTGTCATCTGAGAACAGATGGATCGTGTCAGACACAACCGGAAGAGTAAGTGGCTCTACATAAAGGTACAAGCATCACGCAGAAATTACAAGGGCGGATAGGCATTTGTGTGGCATTATGTATAGTCTAGTCTGTCTTCGAGGGTCATGTATCGTTGATCGTAAGTTCGTTCCTTGCATCATTGCATCCAGGAGGCTTAGCCTGAGCTCACAGGAGGAATAATGGCGACTTCGTCGCCTGCTTTGATCTCTTCATCTAAACATAAGGCGTCGTCGTCATCTAGATCCACGTATTCGAGGTTGACAGTCACAGCACAGCTGCTCAGAACCTTGTCCTTGATCCCAGGATACGTGCCATCAAGCTTCGTGAACAGGTCGCGTATGCGGACGGGCGCGGGAAGATGCTCTGTCGTCTTGCCTGTGAACGTAGAGGCAGCCGCAAAGTACAAGATCGTAAAGTGATCTGCCGGGGCCTTCGGTATAGACGCCATCTCTACTAATTGACACTGAGACCCGTTAGTCGTGTGCTGAAGCGAATGCAACAAGCCGTGCAGGCAAATTTTCTAATCAGCCAAAGAAAGGTGATCCACAGGCTGCCACCGAAGTGACAATCGGGTAATACATGCTGTTTTGGAAACATCATAAGAAGGGGGTTGGGTATGAATTGCGAGGGTGCTGCTTACCTTTGAATTTCGTGTGTGATGAGGGAAGGAAGGTGCGGAGTTCTCGGAGGAGAGCTTCTGTGGAAGGCGCTAATGGCGCGCTAGTACCTGTCGCGCCTTCCTTGAGCGCATCATCGTTAACATTTCTGTAGCCTTCATCACAGTCTTGTAAAACATGCACCCACGTTCGTTGTGGGTATCCAGCGACATTTGCTTGCGGTGTCAATGGCGCATCGCTTACAAAACCCAGACAAATGCTCGCCTGCACACTTTCCGTAATATCAATTCTGCCATAAAACTTTCCAGGACGCTTCCAAGGCGCGCCTTCCATACTTCCTCTCGCGTAGGTCTCGGCACCACACTTCGACTCCAGAGCACTTATGGTATACAGCGCGCCCAATTATTCGTCGAATCCACGCCCATCGATCTCGCCGTTGACCCCGTATTCGTTGCTCGACCGCCGCAGATACCAGTTCGCAATCATCTTGGGAAGTGGCAAGATCAATATGGCAGACCCAGCGAAGAGACGCTCTCCGCGTTTGAGAAGCATCCGTTAGCTGGGGAGATATACAACAATGTGTCAAAGGTCTCGAATGCGTCAGCGGCTGACGATGAGACGAAGGGCGATCGATGGTTCGCCGGCGAAGACGATGACGGCGAGGACTTGATCACAATTGGTCTCTTTTTGAAGCCAGGTGATGTGGTGGAACTCTCGTGAGTTACTGCTACTTGTTCCTGGGTATGTCCGTCACTGACGTTCTGCAGACAAGCAGGACGAGAACCGATTCTTGCCGTGTTCGTTCAGCAGCTCGACAACGATAGTCAATTCTACACCATCAACGGCAAATGGGCACACTCGAATCTCGGACAGATATCGTTCGCAGTCCCTGGCTGCATCGACCCCACGCTTCTGCAACCTCTCATCCCATTCCTGCCGACCGATCCTGATAAAGCCAACCCGAAAGGCGAGGTCCACGTACCTCCTGAGGTCGCTGCTCCAGTGCAGGATCTCCTCGATGACTTAGCCGCACAATCTGAAGCAGTGTATCGTCAGAATGCTCCGGTTCTGGACACCGCCTACGCCGTGCTTGCGGACAGCAAACGAACTCGCATGATGACACTTGCGCAAATCGCAAAGGCCTTGCTGGGTCGAGGGGACTCCATGTGGACTCCTACTTCATCAGATCTTCTAGCTGTACGGAAGGCTTTAAACCACAACGCTTTCCGTTTCCGGTCTGATCAACGTAGCCACAGGCTGACCAACGTCTTTGCAATCCGTCCCAAGAAGGACGTCGAGACTGTGGAAACGGTTCATGAGTGGATTCGAGAGTACTTCGAGTACCAAGCGAAAATCGCGAATGAAGCGCAGAAGAATGTTTTGCGTTCAAAGGGTGTTGAGAACGTCCATAAATTCCTCCAGAAGTCCCGCAGGCTTGTTGCCAAGAGCAGAAAACACCGCGATCCTGCCTCAGGCGGAGTTGGGCCAAGCAAGAACCGGGGTGCGATCACGTTACGAAGCGACGAGACTTTCACGAAGACCGACATCGAGATCATTACATTTCTGCAAGCTTGGGTTCTGAACAATCAGTTTCAGAATATGAGTGGCCTGCATTCTGCCTGCACCGATCTCGTCGCAGCTACTGGTCTATACCAGCCTGGTGTCATCCAGCACCCTTCCGAAAATGAATCGCAAGTGGATCTGGTCCGACGTGCGACAGGTCTCGTATTTCTACAAGAAATTGGAGTCGTCACGCCATATGAGAACCGCTCGATCTACGATGAGCAGCTCATGCTTCCTACAGTTCGACTGTCTCGCAACAGTGAGTTACTTAACGAGAAGGCGAAACTACTCGAGAAGGAACCTGACTTCCGCGACTCCATGGCTACTTCGCGCCGAGATTGGGGCGACACGAACATTTATTGTATAGACGATATTGGAGCCCAAGAAATCGATGACGGTATTTCGATAGAGAAGCTTGGAGGCGCTGATTCAGATGTCTGGGTCCACGTGCACGTGGCTAACCCTACTGCGTTCTTCGACAAGACACATACGCTCTCCAGTCTTGCGGCCCATATGACCCAGACTGTTTACACACCGGAACGAACATTTCCTATGCTGCCAAAGTGGGCTACGGAGAATCACTTCAGTCTGCGGCGCAACCGGCCGGTCATCACATTCAGCTCAAAGGTTAATCGCCAAGGCGATGTACTGGAGACTAAGATATCGCATGGTACGATCCGCAATCCGGTCTCGATAACACCCTCCGAACTAGCTTCAAGCCTGGGAGAGAAGGCCAAGAACAAGAGACGCGAACTTGTTGTTGGTGGCGACGCTCCAGCAAGCGGCGAGACTCGAATGCCTCCGGAGCTTAACGAGGCTCAGATGGAGGAACTACAGAGTCTTTACTCTGTAGCCAAAAGACTCTACAAGAAGCGACAACAGCGTGGCGGTATTTCGATGTTCAATAGCTCGCCGAGCGTGCGTGTCTTTGAGGGCGTCGACAAACCAGGGTTGACGTGGAACGCCCCTTCTACGGAGAAGTCGCGATTCATCGACGGAGATCCCATTATTCAGATAACCAAAGCTACCCCCAAAGGATTCTTGCGGTTCGATACGGACGCCACCAACATCGTTGAGGAGATCATGATGCTGGGTTGCTCAGCGGCTGCGTCCTGGTGTGGCGAGCGAGGCATACCAGTGATGTTCAGAGGCTCAATCGCTCCGCCCAATGTCAATCGAGCGCCGTCTGAGGATCTCAAGCACGATATCATGTCAAACTACTTGGCGAAGCACAAAACTCCACCACTTCGACTCACCATGCAGTACATGGAGTCACTAGGTCGAGCTATCGCTCACACTTCTCCAGTACCGCATAGAGTCATTGGAGTCTCGGGTTATGTCCGAGTGACAAGCCCTCTTCGACGCTTTAGCGACATGATTGCTCACTGGCAGATTGAAGCTGTTATGCGATTTGAACAGAGAACTGGGAAGAAGTTCGATGCTGCCCGGCTTGGCGGTCAGAGGGGCATACTGCCGTTCACACAACGCCAGATATCGGAGTCCATCATTACTCTTTCTCCTCGCGAGAAGCTCATCGCCACCACGCAGCGGAATGCTGTCAACCACTGGGTGTCTCAGGCTTTTCTCCGTGCCTTACACTACGGTGAAGCCGAACTACCAACTACCTTCAGATGTTGGATCAGATACATTGATTTGGGAGGCAACCGACCGGGCTTCAAGCCTATGGCGGCAGGTCTCATGCCAGAGTTTGGTCTGAGAGTTGCAATCCGGGGTATTGAAGATGCCCAACTGGGTGACGAGTGGGAGGTCGCACTAGACAGTGTGGACCTTTTCAACGCTCGCATCTATGTCAAGCCTGTTCGACTCCTGAACAGAGAAGCAGATGCCACCGAATAAGGTGCTTTATGGATAATCTCAGGGTAAACCCCAAGCCAAAGCCCACTCGTGATTCGCAGTTGAGAGTCTGGATCCAGAGAGCTGGAGCTGAGAAGCTCAGCTTCGATCCTGTTCCCGCGGTAGTCCAATCAAGTCAACTTCCTGGGTTGGCGGCGGTGAGGCGTTCTGTGCAACGGAGGGGGCCAGGTGGCCGCGGCACGAACCATGAGTCTGGGGGGGGGACCGGCACGTGAATTACAAATATTCCAGCAGACGACGCGATCAGGGCAAGCAACTTGGAGGGCATCGCACTAAATGGACCGCACGGCGAAGGCGAACATCAAGCGCGACGGCAACAAACAGCTACAGCGGGCGGGGAGACACATTAATACTACCCCTGCAAGCCACGACAAGCCCGCGGCGCACTAGCGATTCATGTCGATCCAGCAAGGATGCTAATGTCGCGCTGTCAGCACGCGTGGTCCCTTCGTCCGCCTCTCTGAAGACAAATAAAGTGCAGCACGGTAAGGAATCCGGTTCGTGCACACATGCCCGTGGATGCGCATGCGGCACGGCCGGGGTGTGTGGATCCAGCGGAACGGGCCCTGGTAATCGGCGCCAGATCTGTGTACCAAGTATTATGAACTGTCCCGACAATCTTTTTACATCCTTGGCGATATCTCTGTACCACTGAGACTTGGTGAGGCTAGCCGACGCACAACGACCAATCCGGATTCATGACTACACTGACAATCCAGCATGGGTTGACCGACAGTCTCCCACTGTGCACATTCTCCACCCATTACCACTCAGACTGTTTTTGTGAATGAGGCTGCAGGCTTCCAATTAGTGATCACGGAACACAGGTCAGGGATCAGCCACCTCAGCCTAGCGACATGCACGCACCTGTCATAGGAGCTGAACCCTGGCAACTTGCACTTTTAAGCAGGGAGCAGCGGGTCTTATAACACCATCCCCATTCGAGGAATCGAACCAACCACATCCCGTCGCATCTATTCTACCTACGGTACTGGTATAGTGCACTCAACCCTAGTATCCATGACGGCCGTCTTGTCATGTCTACATTTTCCCACGACACCCTTCGGAGTCCCACTGCCCAATCCATGGATGTCACCAGAAGGAAGCAGCAACCTCAGCAACCACGTCAACTCCTTTCTTGTACCAAATGTCGCGAAAGAAAGGTCAAATGTGATCGCACCAAGCCCTGCTCCGCCTGTTGCGCAAGAGGAGCGCCGAAAGAGTGCCATTTTGTTGCAGAAGGTGGTGACTATGCACCAATACAACAATCCTACGAACTGCGTAAACTCCGCGCAGAGAACCTTCGACTGAAAGAGCGATTACGAACCAGCAAGATCTCGATTGAGGACGATGACTCCGATCAGTCGTCAGAGTCTCAACCGGGTGATCGATCCAGGGCATCATCCACAAAGAGACGTGTAGCACGCCAAAAGAGGTTCCAAGGCTCCGAATGGTCTGACTCAATTTACTTTGGCTCTCCAGGTATCGCCAATATCATTGCGGACGTGAGTGTAGTCGAAGAGTGAATTAGTGATCGTGCTAATTCATGTAATAGTTCGCAACTGTTAACCTGACCCCTCGCCATGCCCAGTCGCTGGCACATCATATGCCCCGTGGACCGGACATTTTCATTCCGAATTCGCCTTCCACTTATCCGTTTGCAACGTTATTTCCAGCTACTCCAGAAGAATGTATACCACAACTTCTAGACATCCTCCCTCTCCGCAAAGAGCTCCAGGAATATTTGACCGCCTTCGAAAAACGCGTCTATGTCTGCGCTTTCCCTCATCTGCCAGTCGAGCTCACCAAGAACGAGATCGATCGCTTTCTTGCCGATCCCGAGAGGAATGCTAGAATGTGTCCAGAGATGCTGGCGCTAGTCTTTGCCGCCATAGCGTTAGGCGCCCAACACTCTGTGTGGGACAAGTGTGCCGGATCGTGGAAAGCTGAAGCGGCAGATGCGGAGGCTCAGAGAGGCAACGTCTATGGTAAGTATGCCCGTATTCTCAATGAGCAGTTCAACAGTCCTGACTGGCCTCAAGTTGCGGCCGCAATGCAAGCGTTACGTCTTTCGTCTTTTATGCACAAACCGTCATTACTGGCCATTGAGACACTCATCATGATCGGACCTTTCTTGTCCAATTCCGGGCGTTTCTTGGACGCATGGACGCTCTTTGGCACTACTGTTCGATTGGCGCAGGCGATCGGTCTTCACCGTCACCCCAAATACCTCGACCCAGCTCCCCCCACACAAGGTGAGTGTGCGATTCGGCAAACGCTCTGGTGGTGGATGCTCCACATGGACGAGCAGTATTCTATGACTTTGGGACGCCCACTGGGGATAAGCGGCATTGGAGATTGTCCACCGCCACACGAATTGACCACAGATCCGCGGATGCTTCGCTTTGGAGAGTTCATCAACCACTTCACTATCTTGGCTCGACAAATTTTGAGCAGCGATCGGCTAACGAACGCAAAGATCGATGAGTTTACAGATCAGCTAAGGGGGCTCCTGGACACGATGCCCGAGATGCTCCAATTCGACGATTCTTGGTTGGACACAGACAAGGAACTCCCTGAGTGGCCATTGAGTGCCATGTCTGCCGGTATGTGCCTTTTGAATGACAGCAGCCTGTTGGTCAACGCTCACCTTTCGAAGTCTATTACTGCAAAACACACACATATCTCATCCTGCTGAATCGTCAAAAGAACGACAAACCAGAGACTCCTCGAGGACCTGGTGCCAAGGTTGCATCGGCGTTTCGAACAGTCAACAGGACACCTTCTTCGCATCCTTCGCCAACCACTCCTTTGTCTGGCCTGCAACGCGGAAGACCTATGGTGATTGCGTCTGCTGCAGGAATTCTGACAGCGTTCCTATACTTCTACACCCGAGCGCCAGCATCACTCGTTTCATGGACGATAGGCCAGCAAGCCTTCAACAGCTCTATGTTGCTTCTTCTGGACGCTCTGGAGACGGGCAACTTGAGTCATGTGAGAAAGGTCGAGCACACATATATCGTCTTTCGAGAAATGCACGACAATGGCATTCACAAGCTTGCATCTTTGGCTGTTGAAAAGCTTAGCTGGGGTCTAGATCAGTTACGAGCAACGATCGGAGAGAATGGAGCACTTCGATCTTCGGAAGAGACCAATGCCAAGTTGAGAGCACATGTAGCAGTATATGGTATCAGAGAAGGCTCTCGCGACACAGTAATGGGCAATACAGGCATGCTCCTACCCGAAGAACAAGGTCTACAGTCGTACATGACTGAACGCTTCGCGCCGTTCTCATGTCTGGAAACAGAAGCTGTGAGTGAGGCTACGACCCCGAGCCAACTGAAGGAAGAGCAGGATTCGCAGTTCTATGCCTTTCCGAATCTCTTGACTAACAAGATGTCGAAAAGGCCGAATAAGACTGTTCCGATTTCGAAAGAGATGCAGAACGGTGCAGAATTGCCCCCTAGACCCGCCTTCGGACGATATCGTGCGCCGTCATCAAAGGAACACTTCCAGCCACAAAGCAGTGTAACGAACTCGGCCTCGCCTATGAGCCTTGCAGCGCCCGTAGTGCGAAAGAACTGTAATGAAGCGAGTACCGTCTCAGAGTACCCTTGTCAACAACTGAGGCAATCGCCTCACTTGCGACATTCGAAATCACGTCAGACCACTCCACCTTCACCCAAAGGTCTTGATCAAAGGCCGGACTCCGGTACGGGAAGTGGCAACAGTGCTGCGTTTACCCAAGTATGGCATCAGCTTGCATCAACACCCAGAAAAGACCAAATGTCAGCAGCCCAAACCAGACACCACTCACGCCCCGCGCCGCACGAACTCGCGACAACGCCACCTGTTCAGCGACCCACCTACTCCTCCACTCTGGCAAACAAAGTGCACAGTCCTCTTCGCGACGAGCGTTACGATGCGCATATTCAGTGGTCGGCGAATCATACGGCTCCGATGTTAGACAGCGCAGAGTCAGGGATGGTCATCTCGCCCATGACCGAACAAGGACACACTGTCCCGGATATCCGCCACCGGAGTGCTCGACAGCAGCACGTAACGTATCAGTATCCATGTACGAGCCATCCGATGGCGTCAAGCACCGCCGAAGACGCAGCGATGATTGTGGAGCAAATGACAATGGATCAGTGGAAACGATGGGTAGACAGCGGGGCGCATGGGTAGTGTTACGACTCACCCCACCCCACCTCGTGTCATGCTGCTTCGGCGCTCTTGATCTTGCGTTCACATCTGTTTTCGCGGGCCTATCATCGTGTGCAATATTGCGTTGCTGGCATTGAGCTAGTATATCTGCACGAAGTATCCGTCATGCCGACGCATCCCGTCGAATATACCATGTATGAAGAAACCTATGTAACACGCAACAATTGACCCGAAATCCTCTCCTTTTGTACAATCGCTGTGTTGTGCAAAATTCCTTCCTCTAATCTTGAACTTGTCGTCATTGTTAGTCAGCCACCGGCCGACAAATTGGAACACATTCCCGCTTCCCTGCTTCCTGACACACCCCTCTGCCCTCGTCAACGTGTCGCTGAACAGCTTGCGCAGTCTCAAGCCTCCTGTCATTCCGAATCAAGCAATGCAGTACGTAACTTCTGCTATCAGCGTTCGTCACATGATAACCCCCATGCCTGCTTTTGGTGGCTGCCACGTCCTTGTCTCGTAGCCTCGCCGTTCAATTCTTCGCGCAATCACCATTACCGGAGCCCGTGAGCGTAATGCAAGCATAAGGCACCCGCACGTGGGGTATTAGTGTGCTGTAACACAATCCAGGTACCAGCTGTACCGCCTGGCCCCTCTGAAGGTCAATGCCCCATGCACAGGACTACCTGTCCGTCGCCGCGAGAAATCCGTCGTGGTTCACACATAAATCCGCTCGCCCACCCACTGCCCCTGCAACCGACATGCACTCACGCTAATCGACCCATTCCGATGGTCCGTTCCTATCCTGGTCCTCGGGTACGGGTTGTCAAGCCCACGAGTCAGAACACGATCTTCGAAGGATTTGATCTTCGATCGAGTTGCACAACAGCGATGCGAAAAGCTCGCGTTCCGCATCTCTGCCAGCTCTTGCTACAACACAAGCTGAGCGCGTCGCTCGCGTGCACCACAAACGATCGTCGAGTGTACAGATCTACCGCTACTCGCTAGACGCTTGTCAAGCATACGAGAAACGGACGTCGTCGAGCCTCACTTCTATCCGCAAATCAGAATATGTCATGGCTTTGCGACACCAGAGCTTAGATGTTCGTGGCCATGGAAGTCTAAGCTCCACTCTCGCAGCCGTTGGCAGACATATGTACCACAAATCGGCGTCTCGATCGACGTCGCAGATGTTCACCCGGTGGCGCTGTATGCGCGAACATTTCTTGATTGGAGGAAGGGGACCCGGATCAATACTAAGTCAAACATAGTGAGCGAGTACATAACACTGATACCGCATATCATCAAGATACTTTCTTTTGCGTTCCAGAGCTAGAAGGTGCATACAATAGAACGTGGCTGCGACCGTTTGAGGGGCGTTGTCGGCGACCTGCAAGCGAGCCATGGGCGTCAACAAAGGTCAGACTCCCATCGAGCAGCGGCTGACTGCAGGATCGAGTACCAAACTCACAGCTCGTGTGCGACAGTCCACACGCCAGCGTTACTTTTTCCAAGAGCAAGGAAAGCCTCCGGTTGTCTCCTGCAGATCAGCCACAAGCGATTACAGCGCGGGTAACGTACCAGGCTTAAGGCCCTTCCGCGGTCCAACTCTATCGATCCCCTTAATAGCGACAAGGGGGCAGAGATCTCTGTGTCCAATCGAAGGCAACACCGGCAACGTGACCAACTCCACAACATTCGGACCGTCAAACCGGTGGGGACCTCACCTCCCTTGCGTCACCACGCATGCAAAGAACATACGATACTTGCGTCAGCAGCCAGCACCAGCGCCTCGAGCCGCTACCGATGGGATTAGCGGGTGACTTGGTGAAGCTTGAGGGCCTGCTAATGAAACGTTTATGCAGACTATAGGCCTCAGGTCGAGCGTCTGGTCAAGAAGGTCGCCGACCTAGGGTCACGGCTCCATGTACCCGTATTCAGGGTCTTGTATCCTGACTGCAGATACGAGATTCGCAGACTTTCGTGTAGAGACATGAGAGCCACAGTGGTGACGAAGGAACACATTGAGCAATAATTCGTCGACGAGTCTTGCATACTGCCTTCCTGGCGCGCATGAATTCTTCCATCACTGCTCAACGCAGGGGACCACCCGCTGCATCGCATATGCAAACTCGCTCTCGACAATCTCTCACTGCGGGACCGGCCCGCTTGCGCTAGAATAGCCTCACGATCTCCCGCTATCCAAGCCATCGCACCTTCCTGCGGACTTTGGCGAGAGGCATTTATCCCATTTATGTACACCGCTCCTCCATACGCTGCTTGTGATCCCACCAACAGAATCTCAGCGGGACTGTTGCGACACAATTTGGCTTCAACGCAGGGTGAACGGCCCGCTGTATGCGGCTGTGCAATGGCTGCCAGCTGACTGGAATGCAATGCTTGGGCCGTGTGACGGGCGGGTCTGGGTTGCGGGATTGGCATGAACATAAGAGATGACATGAGGGTGCTGCGTCCTGTTTTTGACGTGAGATGCAAGCAAGTGATCGCCTTAGTCTAGGCAACGCCATGAACATTTATCTTGTGAGGTGCACAACTGTTTTGTGAGCTGTTATTCACGGGGCAGCAATTGGCGCATGTCAGACTACATATTTGGCCACTGTTTATCAATCCTTTACTGTCGAACATATGATGGAGACTATTGACAGTAGCTTCTTGAGTACCTTTGGCTCCAAACGCAACCTCGCTGCACCAATCAGAAGAGTAGCTAGGACACCCGTTCTAGCGGCGTAGAAAAGGCTGCGCGATACGTCCCTACTGATGCGGCGTCCGCCGCGCCTGTAGCTTCGATCAGAAGAGCAGCAGGAGGCTCTCCCAAGAGATACCTAGGGGCCCAAAAGAACACCATCAGAGCAATTGATGCAGCCGCCGCAGAGCAAGGCGCTACCATAGCAACGGCAGTACGCAGACCAACAAAAATGCTGCCATTCGCGCATCCATTGATAAGAGTAAAGACGAACAGCGGCGGCAGAGACGTGCTCACTGGCCGTATCGCCAGCATGCTCATCGAGTTGACCAGACAAGCGATTATCATGGTGTCGAAAGAGCCGACTTTGCAGCGAGCGGCAGGACCGTTGCACCTACACCACCACCAGCCTTGACGAGACCGTTGACAAGTCCGGGTCTCGAGCTGAACCATTGCAAGGACTTGCTGTTCGTTGCAGTATACAGAAGAGCCGTGCATACCCCGACAAGCACGCCTGCGATGCAGAACAGCTCACCAAGGTCATGCAGCGTAAAATTTGTCGAGTGGACTACATCTGCTCCTATTGGTAAGCTCAAGTGACCGGCCAATGAATGGCAAGCCAAAACGTAGGCCCAGTTGTGCTCCGCTTGCAAGTAAGCGAACAAAGATCGCTTGTCTTGCGCGCTTCGTCATGGGGTTCTGAATATTCTATTGTCATGAATGGTGCTATAGTTGATGTGCGAAAAGTTACAGTGGGAAAGAGAGCCTGCCCAGTGAATCGCGGTCCGCGTTTGACCATACTCAGTGAGAATGCAGAATTGACAATGCTTCGACATAGCATGACAATTCGTATTCTGTACCTGACGTGGCCATCGAGATTTCCTCAATCAACGACATCCATACCCGTCTGGAGAGTCTCCCTCCTCCCATTGGCCTCGAGGCCAACTCGAATGAGCTGCATGATACAACCGGTCTGAGTAAAGAACAGTGCAATACCAGCCCCATAGCCAGCTCCGCCCATTGTAAGACCAGAGATGGCACTGCTCATTTTCCCAACAGCCTTGGCCCATTCTTCTATAGCCAAGTACACGCTGTATCCTGCCCTCTTGGTCCAGCTTTCGATTTGCAACCAGAGCAACATTCCGGACTGGATGACAGACGAGAAAAGCGAAAATATGTAGCCGAGATATTTGCCACCCAGCGCCCCAATGATCGGTATGCCTCCCACCAGCCAAATACGGAAGCGGTGAGCGAACTCAGGATCGGCCCACCTATGACTGATGTCCCATCGTACATTCTTAATGTCGTCAGACGTATACTTTGCGACACCAACAAAGGATCCAAGCCACAGTACGAGCTTCGACCCTGCACTCAGCATCGCCTTCATCGGGTTGTATGGTTCCTCGGGGATCAGCTGCTTAGGCCAGGAATAAAAGGTGAAGAACAGAGAGCTGGCTGCTGGGATCGCAATCTTGATCAAGATTGCCACAGTGCTACTGGACTGTGCAAAACGTGTCTGGTTGAATCGAATCGCTTCCTTCTGCTTGTCACTCAACTGTTTCTTCGGCCGATCGGATGAGGGTGCAGAGCTAGCAGGAGGCTTTGCAGGAGCGGTAGGTGCTCCGTTGGAGGCAAAAGCGGCCATGGTCACGTTATCACCGGGTTGCGAAATGAGATCTTCAGTCCTGACGCGACCCATCCTTGCATCGAGTTCCGGCTTCATAACATTGAGCTTGAGCAGGTCTCCGACTCCTTCGATCTCATTGGGTCGCTTGCCAGCAATGGTCTTGAACATGAAGGTGGCCGGAATTGCGAGGATTAAACAGAGCGCATCGAGGATCGTGAAGTCCGCACCTCGCGTCAATCTCCTGTAAAGGGGCGACAAGACGGGGATCTGAATTGGCTTGTTGAGCCCATCAGCCAGGGCGAGGATAAGATCCGCGAAAGATCCCAGGGCAGCCACGACAAGGCTTTGGATGAGTCCGATTGTGTCCTCGAGCAGGTCAATCCCAACCTTTTGCAAGACGTCTTCAATAGTGATGTCTCGCGACTTGAGCAAGTCCTTAATATTGATCTTACATCTGTCCAGCAGCTTCTCCATCCTGGAGCTGATGTTGGTTATGCGCATCAGGAGACGCTGGACGGGGTTGGACCCATCATCGGCGCCATTGTTCAATGCTCCGGAATGATTAAGATGATATGTACCGTACTGTGATGCTGGTGACTTGAGCGCATCATTTTCCTGTTGACTGGACTTCCTCTGCGCTTTTGCTCTGTCTCTTTCCCCTGGATCGTTGCCTGCTTTGACTTGCGCCATGTCTGAGGGCAGTTTCTGGTGCTTGAGAGCACGAGCCTTCTTCCGTAGATCATCGAAGAAATCGGTCGCTTCATTCTCGAGCTGGCCGATAGCGTCAACGCCCCAGAGCAAGCCCTGGGTCGTCAAGTTGACCAGAATGTTCTTAGTGTCCAGAATATCTTGCCAGTCGAAGATGAATTCGAAGAATTTCTTGACTTTGTTCAGCCCATCACCGATGACTTCAAAGATCTTCTGAGCAGCAGCTGCAATTTGCTTGGCTGTATCCAGGACGAAATTCCAAGCCTTTCCGGCAATGTCGACCACAAAATGCCATACACCCTGCAGTTTCTTGAGGCCCCACTCCAGACCTTCCGTCACCTTGTCTCTGATATAGTACCAGATACCCCAAAGACGATCTGAGAATGACGCAGGGGACGCCGCAGCGTTCGCAATCAGAGAGGTGGAAGCGACGGTCGGATCTGGAGCAACATCCATCCGCAATTGCGAGAGCTGTTTGAGAGCGTCAAACGACTTCTGGAGGTCTGTTTCGCTCAGACCAGGCTTTACGAACGTGCCCCCGTCAGGCAACTTCATCGATCTGAGATCATTCATCGTCTGGAGACCAATGACTTTGTTCCATAGTTTGGAAGCAGGATCGATTGTCAGAGGCCCTGACTCTAGGGCTTTGGTTGCCCCGGAGGCATCCATCAGGGTGATTGGAGGAACAGTAAGGTCCTCGCTCTTTATGATGATTGTCAGAGCGCCCGCCGTATCGGTAGTGAGTTTGACACCCTCCGGACCCGTTCGAACCGACTTCCCATTGACGATCAGCTCCATGATCGACGGGCAGGATACCTGCAAATTGTGGTTCGGTAGATTACTGCCAGTGAGGCTATCTGTCACCTCGATGTCGATAGTGTGCGACTTGAACTCCATCAACGCATCTGAGTTCGGTAACATGATGTCTACCGGATCTTCCCATAGCAAGCTCTGATGGTCCTGCTCAAGCATTTTCATGTGATTGCTGTCATTGATCACAAAAACCTTCTTCCCGAGGGTACTGTGTTGCAATACGGCGAATCTGTCGGTCTGCTGTTTCAACAGAGGGATGACAGGTGTCACCACTGTCGGCACCGATCCGTCCTCTGGAAGTACCACTTCCTGGTACGATAGCAGTCCGTTGTCGTTTAAGGCCCAAGCCGATAATGAAGAAGCAGTCTGTGCCACAGCGAGCTGTCTGCAATCCGCATATGCGTTTTCGTTGTGTACGACACCATAAGGTTCTTTCGAGCCCCGGTACAACTGGGCTGCACTTCGCCAGTTGAGCTGCGCTCCGGCGATGATGATGTCGGTATAACCATCCTGGTTATCGAAGCTTGCTATGCGACATGCTCCCTCTGGAACTTTTTGAACGATAGACTGGAGGACTGGGCGCTCTTTGGTCGGGTCAAACCCTACAAAGCGGAGAGCAACCTCGCTACCGTTCCCGAGAGACTCGCGCGACAGTACCATGAGGCCACGGTAACGCCGAAGGTTTGCAACACATTTGTCGATGATGCGGTCCGAGTTGACAGGCATCTGGAAGGCAGTTTGCCTTTTCCACTGCCGATCAGGAACACTGACTGTGAAGGCCCAGATGTCTTCTGTGTTAAGTGAAGACTCACGGAGAACAACGTGAAATTGCGGATATGCTTTGGCGTTCGCCTCTTGCTCGATGGAGTCGTTGCTAGTCCCCTAGAAAGTTAGTCAAGGATAGGATCGAAGCTATCCGACTATACTCACAAGCAAGATCTCCCGGACCTGCACTTCCAATCTCTCCTCGGGAGAGTAAAAGTCTGTCCCAAGACTGAACATGCGTTTCCACTCGGCAAGCCGCGGGGGCATGGGACGTAACACGAATATCTCGTCGCTGTGGGCGTCTTTCTGTGCACTGAACACTAAGAAGATCTGACCGTCTCTATTCTGAGAGATCGCCAGCGCCTTAATGACTTGGACTTCGGACAGTCCGAATTGGTCGCTGAGGTTGATCAACTCGTTATGACCAGAAGCGCCTTTCATGATGAGGCATAGCTTGCCACTGGCATCTGCTGTAAAGATCATATGTTCGCCAGCCTCATCCTCAACGACATGAAAGTCGCCTTTCAAAGCGAGAGGTCCTGCAGGGAAAGCATTGACCATGAACTCTGTTCGTGCTATAGCTTTCGCCATGGTTGCGTCGACGTGGAAAAACAGATGTGGTTTGCGCCGGAACGAAGATGTAAGTCTTGATAGAGTAAGAGCGCTGGTTATGGGAAATAGCGGCTATCCTGGTGGCCTTTTTATCATGAGCGAAGGACCGGCTTGTGGATAGATGATTGAGTCTGGACTCAACGCAACGCATTGTTCTCATCGTCTCTGCCGGTGCTTCGACACTCTGGCTCAGCTCAGGAGCCCGACGCGCTCAACAGACCCAGTCAGGATCGCTCGCGAGCGATACATCCTGATACTATCACAGCTGCAAGACTTGCGCCGACTCGTAGCATTGTCAATGCTAAGTCGCAGACACGAGCTAGGGACCAGTCACGCATTGCTAGCTAGCCCCGGGCTCGCTTGCGTCGATTCCTGATTGGCGTAGCACGCAGCAAGTGTCTCCTAGACTGAGGCACAATAGCGGCTGTAGAGGAAGAGGTAAGGCTTCGGCCATTCGCGTGCAGAGAAAGTCAAGAACGAGGCGCGATGTTCGGCAGCCCCGCGTTTTGGACGCGCACGTGGCAGCGAAGAGCGCCCAGCAGGGAGAGGGACGGACCGCCGACCCTTCCTCAGCTGACGCCACCCAGACTTTGAACAACAAGTTTCCTGGATTCGGAAGACCACACCTTTATTCGTACAGGCCCCGCATACCTCAAGCACCCCATCGGCCGAGACCGTGATAGCATGAGGTCGCGGCTGGCTAGTATGTTCGCGACCTCCGATTGAGTTCAGCTGGTTTCTGTGCCGTTCCAATATGGATCATGACTGCTTCCACGCACGAGGAAATCAACAGGATGAGCTGAGACCAATGTGTCAGCGCTGGTGCATATTAGTCGATTCTCGGACGTGACTGTCGCGTACTGACAGTACGCCAGGGAGATTGACCAAGCCCCTCTCCTGCCATATTATTTAAGGTTGACCAGAATAACCACAATGCAACACCAACCTGCCTCATAATCAGAGTGTGAGCAATACTTATATTCAACCAACGACAAAGATGTCTGCTGCATCAGCCTCTCGCCTAGGCCTCGATATCGGATCATACGATCAAGTGATCGCATTGTCGCAGGACAACATCAACGAGACATTGCAATACCATTACGACAATCACGAAGAATTGAAGAAATTCGAGGCGAAGCTCAACACTCCAACCAAAGAAGCTATCCGAGGGAAGATCGATGCGCCTCAGGTTGAACTCATCGACAAGGCTGGTGCAGACCAGGCCTTCTACCGCCTGGTCTTCACAGAGGGTTTCTACACATGGTGGGACCAGCAGAAGCCGGATCTAGATGCTCCTGTTGATCCAGACGCCCCACCGGCGTCTACCCAATGGATTCAGAAGAAGATTCCTTTGAAGGGCTGGAAGTTGGCCTTCTATGTCGACTTCGCAATGAAGAAAATGGAGACCATCCCCGACAAGATCAAAGAGCAAATCAATCTGCCGGGAAGCTATGGCGTGGATCAGCTGCTCATTGACTTTGGAACTGCCGACACAGTGAGTTTCAGCTGGGACAGAACTGAGCTCGCCAATTTTTCAGATAAGGACAGCCAAGAACAGGCCCGGGACGTGATCTCGCTCTTCGTTGGTAGATGGTTGTCCATGATCAAGGAAACAGCAGGCAACCACAACGTCCTTGGATATGCGGTCACAGTTGATAAGGACCAGAGTCAGAAAGTGCCTCAGTCGGATCCCTCCTTTCCTCCAACGGCGGTGCGTCCACAAACAATCAACTACCGCCCCGAGGGCCAGGCAGAGAAGGCATCCACATCCGACGGCAGGAACGCATTCCTTTTCACGGAAATGACTGGTGAAAAGGGCCCAGAACGACTTCGCGGGACCAGTGATCTTGAATGGAGTGGAGATTTCTTCTACGACAGCCTTGGCGGATCCTTAGTGATGTCTCGTCGTATATTCTGGGAGAAGTTCATCAAGCCGAGGTTGCATGGCGTCAATTCAGCCGCCATGCACGCCATCAACCGCGTGGCCAATGTGTTGGCTACTCCTGAGCTTGCCGAGCATGCCACATGGTGGTTGTCTGATAACGACACTGTCGGAGATGGCCAATGGACGTCCACAGATGGCCTCGACGAAAGATATAGCTGGCATACCAACAAGTACTTTGACGTCGAGCATGAAGTTGATGGGCCCAATCACATGTATGAGTATTGGACCAATACTATAGTCAACCACACGCTACGCCCTCAGGTCGGTACGGGTAACATATACCTGGACTACAGCATTCAGTTCGCAACCACTCTGAGGTGCGGCGTATGGGGCATCCCGAAGGATGTTTCCAATTTCACTGTCGAGACCAAATGCTCGTATTCTGGTTCTCTTGGTATATCCCTCAAGGCTGTCGACAGTACCGGTGGTCTGACAGTCCAGGCTGTGGACTCCGACACCCATCCTTCCATTGAGGTCAACGCTGACTTCAGTGGCTTTGCGATGAAGGTCATCAAGCTCATCCCAGGTGTCGCCGATATGTTCCGCGAACAGAGTGAGCTGAACAAAATGAGAGACCAGATTAAAGGGTATATGGAGGAGAGTATCACAGAAGCTGTGACATCTGCCAAAGGGCTCGAGGATGCTTTGAGTGGTCAGAAACGGTTCGTTTTTCCTGGTGGTGGCACCTTCGACATGAAGAGTCCGATCTTCAACAACAAAGGCGACCTTCTCATTGGACTGTCGTATCGTAAAGGGGATCTTGCTTGAGCATCTTATCTAGAGAGTAAATGAAGATAGTGCTGAATCAGTAATTAATCCGAGCCACGTCTGATCTTTGATCTACCTCTGGCGTTTAATACGTGCTACAGAATGTTATTCCCGGACAGTTTCCCCATAGGGCGCCCCTTCCAGTTTGTAGCCACCGGGCTGGAGCTTCTGAAAGACAACGTTCGGGTCATACTTCTTCGCGATCATCTTAAGCTTCGCAAGGTTATCTTCTCCGTAGCTGGGTACAACGTTCTGATACGGTCCCGCATAGTTCATGTAGATGTACCTGTTGTACAGACCTCTGTTCTTCGCCTCGGTCTTTGCGGCCGCCATGAACTCAGACGCAGCCTTGTTGAGGGTATCGTCCTTTGTCGCATCATCCCATACCATGTACAAGAGACAATGGAACAACGGTCCATCAGCAGGGTTGAGCCCAAGTGCATTGCCGCCTTTCTTACTCATCTGCTTCAAAGTGGGGACAGTGAAGGCTTGGAACGTCAAAGAACCTTGATCGGGCAATGACCCAACGTTCTTCTGATGCAGTGTCTGCATCCAGGCCATGAAGTCCCGGTCGATCTTGAAAGTCCCAGCCCAGAATGAGTAACGATGACCTGCGGGCATCTGGGCGTTCAGCATGTCGGTGTCCGATGCCAGAGTGCGGTTGATCGTGCTCTTCATTACCGGCGGGATTGAAAGATAGCCCTGGAGAATGGCAGGTGGTTTAGTCTCGTCGACCGGTTGGAGGTACTCGAGCTGGATCTGTGCTGCTGGTGAACCTGCTGTCACTGCAAAAGATAGGATTTGAACGGCTTTAGGGTCAGTCTCCGTGCTCTCTGCCATTGTGGCAAACGCATCGATAAGCTTTGGGTAGTCGGGCTGGAGATGGATGCGAGTACCACCCCACATCAAGCCTTGGGGAACCGTCTCCAGAGTGAATTTGGTCACAACGCCGAAGTTGTTACCGCCGCCGCGAAGAGCCCAGTAAAGATCTGGAAACTTGGTGGGAGTGACGGTCAGAGTAATGCCTGAGGCAGTGACAACCTCAAAAGAGGCAACATTGTCGCAGGCAAAGCCATAGATGTTACTGTGGTGAGACACGCCACCGCCTAGCTGAGGTCGAGATCAGATCCTGCTTGATCGTATGCTTGGAACACCAACTCACTACAAGACCAAGTCCAACATCAGACGCGCGTCCTCCGATCACAGTAAGGTTTTGCTCCGCGAGTTTGGTATAGATCGTTCCCCAGCGATTACCAGGCCCGATCACAGCGGTCTTCTTGTCACCCGAGAGCGTGATTTCGTTCATGTCCTCGAGAGATACAGTTATCCCATCTTCGATGCTGGAAGCACCAGGAAACCCCGTGTGTCCGCCGCCCTTAATAGCGAACGGGCATTGTGTAAGACGAGAGAGCAGAACTAATGTGGAGACATCTAGCGATTTCGCAGGCTTGAAAACACAGTAAGGGTCGACTGTTGCCGTCTGGGTTGACCAATAACTGTCCGTGAATGCATCGTACTCGGAGGACCCACTAGTGAGAACTTGTTCGTTGAAGATGAGCTTCAGAGAATTGCACTTCCACTGAGGTCAGCGCTCTTCGGGATGCGGTGCTTGGTAGAATTCACTTACAGCAACAGCACAAGGACTGAATAGAGATCTCTTCTCCGTGATGTTCGCTAGTTCGGGGAGGGCAGAAATATCGACGCCATTGGCGATCAAGGCTTCGGTGACATTGAAGTCCAAAGGTTCAAACGCCTCTTGCGCCAGTGCATTGCCAGCTATGGTTGCAAGTGACAGGAAAGATCGAGCCTTCATGTCGAGAACGAACGGTGGCTCCCAGAGAAGTCTTGCGGTGTCCAACGAAGACCAAGCGTGTGGGAGATTGCAGCTTTTTATCGATGCTTGGAGCTTCCAAATGATACCATTGGAGGGGGGGGGGGGTCCAGGATTGCTGCACTACCTGCCGTGTCGGGCCTGAGCGAAGGATGCATGCTCAGGTCCAGACGGAAGGATCGTAACCTCCCTGGGCGCTGAGCCTCTAAGGAAAGGATGCATGCAGAACCGGAGAACCCGCGAAAGCCTTTCAAGGGCCCAAGAAATTGGTCTTCGGCGCCTGCATCAAAGTGACGGGTGTCAAACTTTCTATGCACTTTCTAATATGATCGCAGTACGACCCGTGTACATAGTCCAGTCTCTGGAGTGGGACATCGTAGCTGGCTATGTGGTTACTCCGAATGAAGTCCCCAAGAAAGGCGCGCCTGAATAATTGTTCAGGCCACTGATGTCCCTCGGTCTTTCTGCTGTTCGGGTCCTAGACAAAGCATCCATGGAGGCGGAAGTGCTTCCGTGGGGTTTAGAGCGAGATCCTTCGCGCTTCAATCCGTGGAAGAAAGCATGGCCCGCGGTACAGACGACTCCTACAGGACCACTGCGGCTTGTGCTCTGTCACTATCAGTATCCCTGAGCCATTGTCGCTGAATGGAGATATCACGAGCCGGCGCAAACATCAACCGCGAACTCTGCGCAAGAACGAGGCGTTGCATTGCAAAGTTATGGCCAGGAAGGAGTCAGCCGTTCGGTGACGGGATGTTCTTGCCCACGCCATGAGCCGCACGCCAACGGCAGGGGGGGACGGACCGAATCTGCGACCAATCACGAGCGACCCCCGAACGGCGCCGCCTTCTGCCTCGTTTCCTTCCTTCCAACCAGACCACCTTCACAGCACGTTTGGAGACTAAACACGGAACGAGCTCCCTACCTGCTTCCTAGCCGTGTCGAGCCGCCTGAGATCTTGTCCTTCGAATCGCCGCTCCAGACGGCACCGGCAGTCACCTACTGTAGCTGTGTCAACAGATGCACAAGGTTGCCGCGTCGTAGACATCACTGTGCTGGAGACTACTCGTGAACCAAGCACAAGAGGCTCGGTTTCTAGGGTCAATGTTGGTTGAGTTGAGGCTGCTCAGATTATGGAAGTAGAACCGCAGGTGCCGGTAGGATCCAAGCTATGACACGCCCTTCTCTCGGCTAGATGTTGGATTGGTATGGACGGAAAGTGAGGCTGATTGAAGCTTTTGTTGCATGGGAGACGAAATGGAATTGGAACGGGCTCAATAAGGAAGCCATTGTTTGGTACTTCTGAAGTGCGAACCCCCTCCGCCTTTCGCATACCGCCGACTACAACTACATCACCTCATCGAACTTACCATTATGTCCTCAAAGACCAATGGGTTCGCCCAAGGAACCGTTCTCAAGGTCGCATACTTTATGCTTGGCCTGACGAGCTGCGTCATACTTGCGAGGATTGGTCTCAACTTCGTCAAGCCCAAGCGGTGGACAGCGTCCGACTACCTCGTCTTCTTCGCTTTCGCCTGCTACGCGACCATGTGCGCCCTTTATCTAAGTCTCTCACCGTGTATGCAGAGACTTTACGATGCTGCCAATGGCAAGATACCACCTTACCCCGGAATGCAGCTGGAGACCGTAAAGATGACCAAGATGATCTTCGCGGCACCCTGTATGTTCTGGATGACACTGTGGTCTATCAAACTATCGCTCCTTTTCCTGTACCGCAGACTACTCGTAGGGCTGCCTGGAAGGTACACAGTCGTCTGGTGGAGCATCGTTGGCGTCTGCCTTGCGGTATGCATCGTGCATCAGTGAGATCGATGGAAGTGATGCTGACACTAGCCGTAGACTCACGTAGGAAACTACTTCTTCTACTTCAGATCATGCGGTACCATTTCTGGATTCTGGACAGGTGGCTGTGTACGTTTTAGGGGAGCTTACACCTCAAGCAAGTACTAATTCTCCACTAAAGAATGGAAATGCAGCAAAACAAGCGCAGCTAGTCAGTCTCTACTACTCGTTTACGGTAGATACAGCCACGAACCTTATGGGTCAGTCTTCTGTCTTGTGTACAGACTCATGCCTACGACAGTTTAGCTAACGTGTCGTAACACAGTCATGGCTTTGCCCATCAGTCTCACCTGGAATCTGCAGATGCCGCGCAGTAAGAAGAACGCCATTCTCACGCTCTTCGCAACTGGGTTCATCTGTGTACTCTTTGCCTGTCTTCGAGTGACTCAAGTTGCTGTCAATGCCTCCAAGCCCGAGGCTGATGGGCAACCACTGGACCCAACATGGCTCGCTATATGGGGCATGGTCGAATGCTCAATCGGTACGTACTTACAAAACCTGCATCACCTGTCATCTGAGCTGACTGGATCAAAGCTGTCATCATCGGCTGCTGTCCAGCCTTCGCAATCCTCGTGAACGCGTCCCGAACGAGGGTGACATACGATTCACAAGGCTATCGAAAGCATACGGGTCGCAGTACGGGGCAAAGAGGCAGCAAAGTGCAACTCAGAACAATCGGCAGCATGGGAACGCGCGAACGCAATCATCATCTGGATTTGGAGACCACAGACTTGCACTGGGCGGACGCGCACAGTAGCCAGGAGCAATTGAGAGCTACCCATGATGGTATCCTTGTCTCCACCACTGTGACACAGAAGGACAGCACAGTTGTCACGATCGAGCATTAATAGCACCAGCAGGATAAGATACTTATGAAAACCTGTCTAGCATGGTCTAAAGCAACCCGTCGACGATTTGTGGGATACCTGTTTACATGCCTTACCAGCGCGAAGAGAATGATAGAGAAAAAATATGAGTTTTGGAGTAGGTCCACCGCGAACATGATGGAGATGAGCACCTCAGCATCAAATATATTAGTCCGCCAGAGTCTCTCCTCAACTCTCCTCACAGGCCGAGACACCATCTTTGAACCCGCAGCAGCACCCATGCAGATCAAAACCGCAACAATGTTTTCAAAAAAATCGCACTTTCGTCATTTTACACATGCTATGCTAATATGAACACGGATATCTTTCCCCCTGAGCATTGTTCGAAGTCGTAGTCGTCGTCAATATACGTCACTTGGTTTCCCTGTTCATCGTCCCATACGGATGACGCCGGCATGGACAAGCTTCTGAATCTTGGAGCGAATGCCAGGGTTCTTGAGGTGCTCTTGCAGGGCTGCGGGATCGTCCTTGGCCTGCTGCAGGATGCTCTGCATGATCGGATCTTGAAGAATGCTGACGATCTGGTGAGGTGTTAGTACGGTGCGCTGAAGCGTATGATGCATTTAGACTTACCTCAGGGTCGCGCTGAATGCGCTCCATCGTCTGCTGCTCGGTCTCGCCCTCGCGTGCCGAGTACTGAGCTTGCAGCGCCTTCGTCTCCTGTGTCTGGATCTCACGAGCGTTCTTACCGTCATCGTGCTCCATGGCCTCAGCGCAGACGTTAACACACTTGTTGTACTCCTTCATGACGAAGTAGGCCTGAGCCTTGCGCAGGTACGCGCGGATGAACTTAGGGTCGAGCTTGATGGCTTGGTCGCAGTCCTCAATGGCCGAGGGGAAAGCGACGAGCTTGATGTAGCAGGCAGCTCGGTTGGAGTAGCCTCGGGGGTCCTCTGGTGCGCGCTTGATCATCTCAGTGTATGCTTCGACAGCGGCAGGCCAGTCTGCCTCTTTGAATTTGGCGTTTCCGAGCTCGCGAGCCTTCTCTGCCTCCTCAGGGTTGATGTACGACTCCTTCTCCTGCTTGATCTTCGCCTTCTCTGCTGCACGCAGCTTGGCAAGGACCTCGGGTGTGCGGTGCTCTGTCTGGGCCTTCTGGTAGAAGTTGACGGCGTTGGCGAGATCGCCCTGCTTCTCGTACGCGGTACCAATGCGAGCGTACGCCTTGGCAATGATCTTGAAGTCGGCGTAGATCTCACGACCGTACTCGATAGCCTGCTGGCAAGCCTCGATGCAACCCTGGTAGTCACCCTTCTCGAACTTGGCAGCACCGAGGTTTGTCATGTAGGCAATGTCCTTGTGTGTCTCCCATGCCTTTGTGTAGTTCTCAATGGCCTCGTCGAACTGGCGCTTCTTGTAGAACTCGGTACCCTTCTTCTTCAGCTCGTCAGCCTTGATCTTGTTCTCCTTGACGACCTTCTCTTCCTCTGTCTCCTCAGCTTCGGGCTCGGGCTCGGGCTCCGGTGTGGGCTCCCTCTTGGGTTGTGTAGGGGCCGGTCGCGCATCCGGCATCGCAACGTCCTCCTGTGCCTCGGTAGCACCAGCGGCAGCACCGCCCTGCTCTCCGGGGCCGCCGAACTGCATATCAATGCCCAAAAGTACGCTCATGACCTGCAGGAAGCGGGGATCCTGCATGAATTCGCCCACGCGGTTGGGGTTGCTCTTCAGCTGCTGGAGCTTCTCCATGAAAGCGGGATCTGCGAGTAGAGAGGCCGTCTTGGGGTTGCTGGCGAGCTTCTGGATCATGTTGGGGTCGTTGAACATGCCACCGAGTCCGGCTGATGGGTCACCACCAAGACCGTCTGCTGCAGCCTCCTGCTCGATCGCACGGCGGACAGCCGCGAGGCCAGACTTGGCTTGGGCATTGTTGGCGTCGAGCTTGAGAGCCTCGTCGAAGGCGTCTGAGGCTCCTACAAGATCGCCTGTACCGTGAAGCGCTGTGCCCTTGCGTCCCCAGCCCTTGGCCCAGTCAGGCTTGATCTCTGTTGTCTTGTTTGCGTCCTCGAGCGCTTTTTCCCAGTCCTTCAGCGAGGCATAGGCGCCTGATCGGTTCGAGTAAAGCACGTGATTCGAAGGGTCGAGCTCGATGGCCTGAGAGAACTTCTCGCTGTATAATGTTAGTCCATATCCATGTTGTTACAGCGGCACTGTGTTTGGTGGGGCGCGTACATGGACTCCTCGAACTTCTTTTCCGCAAAGAGCTTGTTGCCCTCTGCCTTGAGCGCGTCAGCCATGTTGTGATGTGTGGTATTAAGGTGTTGTAACGGTATCGAAATAGCTTGCAGCAGATTGCAGGCGTAGCGCAGACAGAGCTCTTGTGCAGAAATACGTTTGGCTTCGCAGCTAGAATGTTCCAGCAGGCGGAGCTCTGGCGGGAGTGGAAGCGTCCGTGCTCAACTGCGCGTAAGGCTGAAGGGCGTCATCCCCCCCATGGCCACATGCGTCTGGCTCATCGAAACACCAACTTGATCTACAATCGTGAGTGCGCCCTTCTGTGGCCTACCTTCCTAAGCTGCGAAATGCAGCCTGGGCCGGCATCGTCTCTGTTGCTGTCTACTTCTGCCAATACCAGTGCAGCTTCCTGCTCTTCTACTAGCGCAGTCAGGAGCGCCTGGAGACGAATATGGTCACACAGAGCTGATAAGACGTAGCAGGATAATTTCGTCACGTTGGTCGAGTGAGACTGTCTCTTGATCGCATCGCCAGGTCACTTGAGATGATGAGCATCGACAAAGCTCTTAGCCGCCAGGCCGCGTGGAACTCCCAAGTTGCACAGAGTGACTGCACAGACAAGATCATCGTTCAGAACCTCGCCGTCATTGTCAATGCCGGTACGGACGTTTGGGGCCGCAAAAAGAAGCAACGAGCGCTGATCAGTGTCACTGTCACCCTCGGAAACCACTTCGCCTCCGCATCATCATCAGACACTGTTGATGACAGCACTGTTCATTATGGTACCCTCAGCAAGGCAATCCAAGGACGGATCCAAGATGACACCCTTGAATGGATGAGCACCGCAGATCTTTCAATAGCGATAGCCGGCATTGTGCGCACAGCTGCCGGTGCAGCACCAATATTTGCCATCGAGACTGATGTCTGCTACCTCAAAGGCAGTATGTTTGGTGACGGAGCTGGCCACCAAGCATCTATCATCACCACGACGGGAATCTATTCCAATGTTCTGTACCTGCGCAATGTCCGAATTCCATGCCTGATTGGCGTGAACTCCAATGAGCGGCTGCGAAAGCAGCCAGTGGTAGTCAATCTGTGGGTCGACTGCGTCCCTGCGTCTCGTGTCGATGACTACGCGGCACTGGAGACTGCACTGGTTCAGGTACGTTCGGCTCAAGTTGCCTGGGTCACTCTTCTGACGGCTACCAGATAGTCTCGGCAACAGCGTACGAGACACTCGAAAGCCTCTTGGCGTTCGTCATGCAGGAACTCAAGACTAAGTTCTTCACCAAGGAAGTAGACCAGAGCGCCTACATTCGACTGCGAATGGAGAAGCCAATGGCAGTACCATTTGCGGACGCCCCTGCTGTCGAAGTTACGCGTCCACTGAGAGCTGCATGAGAACGTGGTCGACACACGGCAATGCAACTGGTACACAGTCCTGCAGGGCTTCAGCTACGTGTTGCTATCACAAACTTACTCGGGAACCGGAAGTCTGCCCCTGAGATAGGCTGTGGCTCGTGCCGCTAGCCTTGCATAGGCGAGCATTTCACAGAGCCAGAAGTCGGGCTAAATGATATCGAAACACTACTTCTGTGGATAGTGGCTGGCTGTCTAGGCAAATTTAGCAAGACTATACAAAGCTGAGAACCTTCAGGGTACTAACATGACAAGCGATGGAACCAAAAGGCAGAGATTGCGTATTTCCAATGTACCAACGGCGGGTACCTACAGCGGACCACCGATAATCTCGATGGTGGCTAGCACTCAAACCCAATTTGACTCGAGATGTTGTCGAGGATACCCAGCTGTGTTAGTAGATCCCCCACGTGGCTCGAGCACAACCCGCGGACGTGAACGCGCAGCGCCACTGTGTTCACCGCGTTTTCCCGAACAGACATGCAGCTTCACCAGGGTGTGACTGAGGATGCACTCAGAGAAAATCTTTCACCCCATGGAGGGAATATCGCCCGCATTATTGCCACACCCCATGGTAAAAGGCCAGTCTGGGGAGTTTGTTGGGGAGACTGTCGGGAGGCGTTGGGCACGCTAGAGACGTTATGCAGCTGTCTCCCAGAGCTTTAACCCGGCTAGGTTTACGAAATTTCGGGCTGGCCCTGGCCATAGCTTCTAGAGTACCGAGCCTCAACAATAGAAGATAGTGCATCACAGTATAGCAACGGCTGCAACTGCTTCAAGGCTCATGGGTTCCGGCGCTTACGGCGTCCTCGTGGAAGTTGTGTACCACATTATCGTAGAACACGACGAGTGCCGCGCTGCGACGTGGAAGACAGGGGAGGAGGGGCACGATTGATGCAGGTGCTCCCCTCAACCTCAACTTCTCGATGGTGTCTTTCCGTAGACAGTAATGATAGCTGAGAGGCGCTGGACTAAACAAGCCAGGGCCGTATAAAGCGTGCTCCCGCTCAAAAACTGGCACGCCAACGCACTACACTTTTTGACAGAACCCGGTTGCGGCTTCTCCTTCAGCTCCATCGCCGTTGCTAGGTCGAGAACGTGCCTCGACTTCCTGCCCCACTAGACACATTGAACTTGGGCCGTGCGAGATAGAGCCATTGCCTTTAAGCAACCTGACCGCCTCTCTTCATTTACTCCTGTTAACAGTTCACTCTCTCCTTTCACAGAGTGTCTTCTCCTTTCACACGCAACCCACACATACACAATGGCCGGTCGCGCTCTTCCTTCGCACTTGAAGCCTTCCTCCGCTGAGGGCGGTGAGGGTGGCTTCGCGCCCCGTCACCACGGCAAGACACAGTCCCACGTTGTAAGTGCTCCCCTTTCCGCAGCACCCAGCCACGGCAGTCTCCTTCCACCTGTTGGATGTGAACGGGCCGAGAATCCTGTACAGACACGTGCAGCACCTTCGACTCGTCCGAGGCACCCAATGCTGTACAGTAGACGCGTTCGGTCTTAAGCTAGCAACGAGGACCGGTTTTAGAGGCTGCCACCAGCAATCGCTACTCCAGCGAGGATTCTGGTACCCCCGAACCCCTTCTCGGTTGCTTTAACTCTCGGCAACTTGCTGCCAGCTCGACCACGTCCACTTCAGCAACATGCCCGGCCAATTGCTGTCTCGAGCGTGGCAGCAGCAGCTCCGGCGCCCGCTCAATTTACCTTCCATTGACGACTGCCACTAACACAGTAATTTTGATAGGCTTTCGAGAACACCTCCACCAATGTTGCCGCTTCGCAGATGCGCAACGCTCTCAACAAGCTCGCCGATGGCGTCACCGACCCCGCGGAGAAGAAGGTGAGCATCCTCTCTCCCCCACCCAGCAGCTCTTCTGCCCCAATCGCCGAAAATTGTGGAAACTCGGAATGGGTCACTCGCTGTCTACCACGAGCACTCGGCGTGGCTGACAGGAGGGGCTTTACGTCACCAGAACGTATGCTGACCTACGTAGTACTTCGAAACTGAGATGGACAACTTCTTCGCCCTGTTCCGACGATACCTGAACGACAAGGCCAAGGGCAACGCCATCGACTGGAACCGCATTGCTCCCCCGAAGAAGGAGCAGGTCGTCGACTACAATGACCTGGCTAATTCCGAGGCGGTCGAGTACCTCAACAAGCTGGCTGTTGTCAAGCTCAACGGTGGTCTCGGTACCTCCATGGGTTGCGTTGGCCCCAAGTCGGTCATCGAGGTCCGCGACGGCATGTCCTTCCTTGACCTGTCTGTTCGCCAGATCGAGTACCTCAACCGCACATACGATGTCAATGTCCCGTTTGTCCTCATGAACTCGTTCAACACCGACAACGACACCGCCAGCATTATCAAGAAGTACGAGGGTCACAACATTGACATCCTTACCTTCAACCAGTCCAAGTACCCCCGTATCTTGAAGGACTCGCTTCTGCCTGCCCCCAAGACTCGCGACTCCGACATTGCCAACTGGTACCCTCCCGGCCACGGTGACGTTTTCGAGTCTCTTTACAACACCGGCATGCTCGACAAGCTTATCGAGCGTGGTGTCGAGACCATCTTCCTTTCCAACGCCGACAACTTGGGTGCTGTCGTCGATCTCCGCATTCTCCAGCACATGGTTGACTCCAAGGCTGAGTACATCATGGAGTTGACCGACAAGACCAAGGCTGACGTCAAGGGTGGTACCATCATTGACTACGAGGGCTCCGTCCGTCTTCTTGAAATCGCCCAGGTTCCCAAGGAGCACGTCAACGAGTTCAAGTCGATTAAGAAGTTCAAGTACTTCAACACCAACAACATCTGGATGAACGTCAAGGCCGTCAAGCGTGTTGTTGAGCAGAACGAGCTGGCCATGGAGATCATTCCCAACGGCAAGTCCATTCCCGCCGACAAGAAGGGCGAGGCCGATATTTCCGTGCTCCAGCTCGAGACCGCTGTCGGTGCCGCCATCAAGCACTTCAAGGGCGCTCACGGTGTCAACGTTCCCAGGAAGCGTTTCCTGCCCGTCAAGACCTGCTCCGACCTCATGCTCGTCAAGTCTGACCTGTACACTCTGCAGCACGGCCAGCTCATCATTGACCCCAACCGCTTCGGCCCTGCCCCTCTCATCAAGCTTGGTTCCGACTTCAAGAAGGTTTCTAGCTTCCAGAACCGTATTCCCTCGATCCCTAAGATCGTTGAGCTTGACCATTTGACCATCACCGGTCCCGTCAACCTTGGCCGCGGCGTCACACTCAAGGGCACTGTCATCATCGTTGCCACAGAGGGCTCCACCATCGACATTCCCCCGGGTTCCATCCTTGAGAACGTTGTCGTCCAGGGTTCCTTGAGACTGCTTGAGCACTAGATGGGGATCCGCGGCGTTGTTGAAGTTTTATTAGATTTACGATAACATAGGTCTTCCTGGCATCGATTGACCACGATGGACGGTACGCATGTTTGTAGCTTAGCAAGCCCTTTTCCACGCGACGAGGACGTAATGATGCACGCCTCGGACGCATTACGGATTGTAATAAATTAAAAGTTGCATCTCTCAATCTTGCGCACGAGTCAGTTGTTTCTTGTTTGCCTGATTGATGCCTCGGGCCCAAATTGGGCATGGGCTTAGCGGTGATGTCAGCCCACGGACAGCAAGGCCGAGCTCAAGCTGCCTGCCACAGCCTCCGTTGCACCACGGCGCGTGCTTGAACCAGAGGCGCAGTCAGCTGCCTGCACATGGCTGCGACTTCAGCTAAAACAGGCGTGTCGCCTCGCATCTGGCAGCAAGACGACTGAATCTTGCGCGACACGTTCGTTCTTGCATGTTGCATCCTGCAACTTGGATAATCCAGCGGGGCAATTCGGACATTGCATGTGCAGGTATTGGTACCCAACAAATCAGCTGAGCGCGTGTTTATGTCACTCGTGAGGCTGCCAACACTCACCCATGGGCGACATGGCCGCAGAGGCGCAAGAGACCAGAGAGCAGCCGCCGACTGAGAAGGCTGCGAACGATGAAGCTGCTCAGCGCGAGGCCTACGACTACTGGGGCTACCTGCTGAAGACGGACAAGTGCGGGACACCGATGCTTGACCGCTTGCTGAAGGGAATCGCGGAGATTATCGTGAGTGGAGGTTGCAGTACGAGGAATTGTGTCTGGATGGAAAGCTGACACGTTTGGCGCAGAGCAAGCAGTTCGAACCGAGCGACTCACCCGACCTCATGCCATCCCAGATCGCAGCATGGTACCGCGCAGTCGGCGGCGACTACGATATGCTCTTCACAGAGACAGCGCCCTCCGAGATCGCCTTTATCTATCGTGCCCTCGGCGCATTCCACAGCCTCCAGCCATCAGCAAGTGACGACGGATACTCCTCGCCAGCAATACCGGCGCTCAAGAAGCAGGGCTTTGTGACATGGCAGACCATCCAGCTGCTACTTGGACCGCAAGAGCATGTTCCCTTTCTCCAGAAGTCGGTGGAGCAGTTCGACGTGATCGACCCGGACACGAAGCGGCCCTTCCCGAAGTTGCTGCCGAGCAAGTGCTTCCCAGACAAGCCGGACGAGGCAATGGAAGAGTGGTACGAGGGTGTTGCTGCCAGGCTGAGGAAAGAAGCAGATGCAGAGGCAAATGGAGCGCGCACCGAGAACGAGCCTCGAGGCTCAGCCGACTTGTCAGGAGACGGATCATCGGCAGACGAGAAGACAGGCGCATTCAAATACTTCGAGGATCCCATGTACCGGAAAGCGAGACCGAGACCAACGTACATGCGCCATGTATCCAAAGAACAAGCTCGCTCGAACAACGACGGGCCGATAGCAAGGGTCAGGCACATGCTCAATCCGTGGGCAAGGCGGCGCAGCCTGCCACCAGGTCGATATGAGGAGGACAGTCTTTCAGACGAGGATGCGACACCCATTGCACCCGACCCGAACCGGCGATATCCTACTCACAAACGCCCACACCCGCCTCGGCGAGAGAGCTCATTGTCCACTACAGACTCCGACTCGGAGCCAGACCAGCCGCCTTCGAGACGACGCACACCTGTTCTCCGTCACCAGAGCTCGCATGAACAACCCGTCTCGCCGAGAGAGTATTTCCCATCCTATCACGAGCAACACCGACCTCCGCATCAGCGGCTACCGAGTGAGCGGCCGGATGCCAGAACGTCAAGCGCGCCTACTCCTGTTCCTGTTTACGGACCAACCAAGTCTCCTCTCTTCGCTACAACGGTCGCGCAGCAAATGCAGGCGCGAAGTCACTACGATAGACCTGCGATGCCCACGCGGGGAAGCTACAGACCTGTGCCAGCGCCAAACGTCAGATACGCGAGCCACTCTACGTCTGTAAGCCCCCAGCACGCACAAGCACCCTTTGTTCGTGATTACGATCGCTACGCCCACCGTGATAGAGATGCATCCTACGAAGGCAGCAACCACGGCAGCAGTCAATCACACCGCCGCCACTCATCCACAGGCGACGCAATCTACCCACGCGAACGCCACGAGCGCGACCGTGACCGTGACCGTGACCGTGACCGTGACCGTGACCGTGACCGTGACCGTGACCGTGACCGAGATGTGGCGCGAACACGCTCCCACGACCGTGTCAAGGACGATTGGGACGACGGCGAACGAGACAGAAGTCGCGACAAGAGGAGCTACGATCGGAGCAGAGAGCACAGCCGCGACAGAGAGCGAGAGCGAGACAGGGACCGACACAGAGGTAGCCACAGGTATGTCACGGGCGTCGAGGGCGGTGTCAGCGGGAGGAGGTACCCTGTCGTGTCTGCTAGTCCTTCCTACTGAAAACGCGTCTAGGGTCGGCGGACGCATTGTCAGGCTGTTGAAGGAGTTCTGAGATGGATACACAGTGTGGGGGGATGGTGGCTGGTGCTGTGTGGCTGGTGCGGTGTGGCTGGTGCGGTGTGGCTGGCGCTGTGTGGCTGCGGTGGTAAACGCGCGGGGTTGGTCTTGAGGCTGGGGATACGCGTGGCACAAACAACAAACGATTAATGATGAATGATGATACGACACGGTCGCACAGCGCCTGATGATACAATTGCAAGCTACAGAGACTCAAGCTGAAACTGCGTCAGAGTGCGCGGAGGCCGCGGATGCTCAAGATGAGGATTTGCAGATGGTGTTCAGCACGGTTCGGGGCAATGATCAGCTTGAATGAAGCCGAGCTCCCTCCTGCATGTTGGGATCTCCAGAACTTCTAGAAGGTCTGCTATCGCGGGCGATGCAGCACATGTCGGCAGGCTTCCCCACAGACACCGGACGCGACAGCTGTTGCATGCTCCAGTTCGGCGCCTCTGCTTGATACACGTAGCCATGATACACGTATCAAGCAATGCGAGCGCAAGGCCGCGTAGACGTTTGCAGGCGACTGCACAGCTGGGGTGGACCCTGCTCAGGGTCCGGCGACGACGGAACGCAGCCAACCACCGGCTGCTGCAGGCCGCAAGCGGAGTCGCCGAAGCGCTGCATGCTGGAGCTGCAAGTGAAGAACACCGAGCTGGCCAGGCCAGAAAAGAAGAACAGGAAAAACGGCGGCTCGAAAGCCAGATGTCAAATAACGATGGTCCATGCTTGGTCGTGTAGATCGATCGCACTGCCACAATGACATCGCGTTGCTAGCTTGCGGACCCCGTGAGTAAACATCAAGCTCAAGCTCTCGCTCCTGAGAGAGCTGTCCCGCCCAACCTGCATCCCTCCACACGGCCTTCCCCTCTCTCCGGCCACTGTATCTCAGCCACTCTTTATCCTTTCGCCTGCTGTGTTTGCTGTGCTCGCTGTCCCCTGAGCCCAATTGGCCCAGCGCCGTACACAAGCTGTTGACCTGGTGAGTTAGCTGCGGGACGTGTGTACGCCTCCGGTTAGATAGTGAGGCCGTCTAACCGGCCAGCAAGCAGGTTTGGTGCAGCTCCACGCCCAACATTCGAACACACCACCGAGTCCCTCGCTGCTCTCGCTCTCCCGCCCGAATCGCCGACTGCATCTCGACTGCGAGCCGCCCGCGTCCCGCCGTTCTGAATGCGCCTGCTGCACTCGCGCAGGTAAAGAGCAGCGCACTGAAGCAGAGCCATGTCGCACCTCAATGGCACAGCTCAGGCTGCCTCGGAGCTGAAGCAGCAGGGCGCCCTCGACGCCGCCCGCGACCCCTATTCCAGCGTCACGGCCGAGGCAGCAGAGCAGAGCGTCGTTGAGCAGGCGCGCCAGGGCGGCAGCGCGGCCTTCCAGTTCGACCCCGACGCCAGCCCCGAGCAGAAGCGCGCCCAGGCACGAGCACGAGTCCCGCCGGGTTTCCACCACGAGCGCAACCCCAATGCGACTGCCCTGGTCTCGGACGCCGATGACGGCGCAAATGGCGCCCCGAAATACGATCTCCCTCCTCCGACGAAAGCTGGCGCTGTCAGCCCGCCCTCGTCCCCCGCTGCCAACGGCCATGCGCCCGAGGTCGACGAAGACGCTCGCTGGGAGCGCGTTGGGTGGGCTCCGCGCTTCGGCATGCCGGGCTCAGAGAACAAGGACGAAGACGAGGGCACGCTGCTCGACCACCAGACATACCTCGAAAGCCAGCTCGACGACAAGTTCTTCGGCGACTGGTACCACAATACGGGCGTCATCATCTTCGCCTGTCTGAGCTCCTGGGTGGTAGCCACTCTCGGCGGAGGTCTGGGCTGGGTCATGATCATCATGGCCATCTGCGGCACCTACTACCGCACATCGATCCGCCGCGTGCGCCGAAATGCCCGCGACGACCTCAACCGCGAGATGGCCAAGAACAAGCTCGAGACCGACACTGAGAGTCTGGAGTGGATCAACAGCTTCCTCGTCAAGTTCTGGCCAATCTACGCTCCTGTTCTCTGCGATACCATCGTTGGTTCTGTGGATCAGGTTCTGTCCACCTCCACACCGGCGTTCCTAGACAGCTTGAAGATGAAGACTTTCGTGCTTGGAACCAAGCCACCCAGGCTGGAACACGTCAAGACGTACCCCAAGACGCAGGACGACATCGTGCTCATGGACTGGAAGTTCAGCTTCACGCCCAACGACGTCAATGATCTGACCGCGCGGCAGATCAAGAACAAGATCAACCCAAAGGTCGTGCTTGAAATCCGTATCGGAAAAGGTCTTGTCAGCAAAGGTCTGGACGTCATTGTCGAGGACATGGCTTTCTCTGGCCTCATGCGCCTGAAGTTCAAGCTGCAGCTTCCCTTCCCTCATATTGAAAGGGTCGAGATGTCTTTCCTCGAGCGCCCGACCATCGACTACGTTTGCAAGCCTCTCGGCGGCGAGACCTTCGGTTTTGACATCAACTTCATTCCCGGGCTAGAGACATTCATCATGGAGCAGATCCATGCCAATCTCGGTCCCATGATGTACGATCCAAACGTCTTCCCCATCGAGATTGCCAAAATGCTTGCAGGAAACCCTGTCGATCAAGCTATTGGTGTGCTGCAAGTTACCTTCCATGGAGCACAGGGCCTCAAGAACCCTGATAAGTTCTCTGGCACGCCAGATCCGTATGCGACCGTCTCGATCAACAACAGGAATGTACTCGCCAAGACAAAGACGGTTCACGAAAACGCTAATCCTCGCTGGAATGAAACTGTTAACATCATTGTCACATCACTGAAGGACTCGCTGACCATCAATCTCTTCGACTACAATGATATTCGCAAGGACAAGGAGCTTGGAACTGCTACGTTCGTGCTTGAGCAGCTCGAGACCGAGACTGAGCACGAGAACCTGCATCTCGAGGTTATGTCTGGTGGCCGACCGCGTGGGATTCTTCAGGCCGATGTCCGCTTCTTCCCTGTTTTGGAAGGCACTACCCTGCAAGACGGCACCAAGGAGCCACCGCCAGAGTCGCGCACTGGTATTATCAAGTTCACTGTTGAGCAGGCCAAGGATCTGGACGGCACCAAGAGCATGATTGGCCAACTAAGCCCGTACGCGCTCCTGCTCCTCAATGGCCGCGAGGTCCACAAATCGAAGACTATGAAGCGTACCAACATTCCCATTTGGCCCGATGCAAGCAAGGAGATGCTCATCACAGACCGCAAGAAGGCGAAGCTTGGTCTGGTGATCAAGGATGATCGCGACCTGGCTGCAGATCCTATCCTTGGAACGTACCAGATTACCATCGATGACATGCTCGAGCTTATGGCGAAGGGTCACGAGTGGTACAATCTGGCTGGTGCCCAGACCGGACGTGCAAAGATGAGGCTTGAGTGGAAACCTGTTGCGCTGAAGGGGTCTCTATCGTCTGGAGGCTATCTTACGCCGATTGGTGTGGTGAGATTACACTTCCAGAGTGCTCGTGATTTGAGGAACCTGGAGACCATGGGCAAGTCGGATCCATACGTCCGCGTTCTACTATCCGGTGTCGAGAAGGGCCGCACTGTCACATTCAAGAACAACCTGAATCCCGACTGGGACGAGGTTGTCTACGTTCCCGTACATACAATGCGCGAAAAGCTGACGCTCGAGGTCATGGACGAGGAGAAGTTGGGTAAGGATCGCTCTTTGGGCCATGTCGAGTTGTCTGTTGCCGACTACCTCCAGCAAGATGACAATGGCGAATACCTCGTTCATGAGCAGAAGCAAATCACCCCTGGCCCACTCCGGATGACAGGACATGCGGCGCACAAGGGCACACTGAACTACACTTGTTCATTCTACCCTACTATTCCTACTTGGGACCCTGAAGAGGATGCGGAGGAAGAGGAAGAGAGGGAGACGACACCGCCGAACGGCGTCTCCCGTACGGCTAGCGTTCGCACGGGAGGGTCCAAGGCGCCGGTTTCGACACACACGCGTACTGTGTCTGGCACAAGCCAGCTCGTTAGATCCGAGACTGCAGGCACCATCTCTTCGCTTGCGCCAAGCAGCAACAACAGGGACAGTGCCGCCGACCTCGCAAAACAGCTCGAGAAGAACGAGCATCAACAGGACGAGCACATCCCCGAGAAGCCTAAGATCGAGAAGCTGCGCCTCAACCCCGAGGACCTGCAGCAGTATGGTAAGCTGCGCCGTGAGGAGATGAATGTGGGGAGGTATAGATGGTTGAGTTGGTGTTCCCAGCCTACTGCCTTGCACCCATATTCTTATTCCTGCGTCTGAAGTAGCTGATGCTGACAACTGACAGAATCTGGCCTTCTTGTGTTCAAGCTTATTGATGGCGAGTTTGATGAGACGGGCACCTATGTCGATATCCTTATGGATGACATGGCATACCCAAGCTACTCCAGCGCCAAGATCAAGAGCCGCCATATGACCTTTGGTGAAGGTGAGTTTACCCTGACTGGTTTTCGTACATGACTGACCTTTCACAGTCGGTGACACCATGATCCGCGAGCTCGATTTCTCGAAGATTACTCTCCGTATCACTGGGCACATCGACAAAGACGGCGACGGCGATGACGATCACGTCATTGCTAAGCTCACAGGCAATACCATCGACACATTACGAAGGTGTCTGTACACTCCCACGCAGCTCACACTCAAGGACAAGCACAGTCGAGAGTACAAGATTACTGTCAGCCTCAAGTACCTGCCGGTCAAGATGCGTCTGGACCCCAGCGAATCCTTCAACAACCAGGGAACACTCCGCGTGGACGTCCTCGATGCCGCTGATTTGCCCGCCGCTGACCGCAATGGCTTCTCCGACCCTTACTGCAAGTTCGTCCTCAATGACAAGGAGGTGTACAAAACGAAGACGCAGAAGAAGACACTTCATCCAGCGTGGAACGAGTACTTCGAGGTTCCTGTGCGGAGTCGGACGGCAGCAGACTTCGTGGTCAACGTGTATGATTGGGACTTTGGCGACAAGGCGGACTTCCTTGGCAAGTCTGCGATCAACCTTGAGATTTTGGAACCGTTCCAACAACAGGAAGTCACTCTGGGCTTAGATGGCAAGAGCGGTGCTATCAGGCTTAGGATGTTGTTCAAGCCTGATTACGTCGTTCGATCACGCCAAGGCTCCTCTACCTTCTCTGGCACCTTCGCTGTACCAGGAAAGGTCATTGGTGCACCCGTCAAGGGCGTAGGGAAGGGCGCGGCCTTCGTTGGCGGCAACGTTGTCCGCGCAGGCACTTTCCTGGGCCGTGGCTTCAAGCGCAGAAAGTCACGCGGCGCGAACGGAGACGAAGACTTTGAGCGTCCTGGCTCCGATGACAGACCTAGCATGGACGTCCCTCTCGTATCTGTCGAAGGTAACGGGAACTCGACGTCCGTCTCCGCCGAGCCTCCAGTGACGCCGAACCGTAACACCACAGAGCACAACCGCCACCGCAGCTGGGGTGCGCAGTCGTTCGCTAGCCGCAAGGGCGACAGTGCCATCCCCGGCGCCGGTGATCACGGCACCGCTAACATCCAAATCCTGAGCGCCGACGGTTTCCCACCGGGCACAAACCTCCGCGTCTTCGTCTCGATGGGTAAGAAAGACGTTCACAAAACAGACCACATCAAGACCGCGACCGGCTCCGTCGAGTTCCCCGACGAATCTTTCAAGGTGCCCTGCACGGCAGACACCTTCTTCAAAGTCACCGTCAAAGACCACGCGACGTTCGGCCGCGACGACGAGCTCGGCGAAGCACAGTTCACCATCGATGACTCGGGTGCAGGCGGGGAGAAGAACGTCGGCGTTGGAAAGGGTATGGTGGTTATTAGGAGCAGTTTCACGCCTGCTGATGCAGGGAGTACTGCGGGGAGCGTGAGCCCTAGGGTCCAGAAGGAGAGGAGAGGACTGTTGAGTCGCGGGAAAGAGAGGAGCCCTGCGCCGCCAGGTGCTTAGAAGGCCGAGACCACCTTGAAGAGGCAAAGGGCGAGGTATAGCGGGTGCTCAACTTGTTGCGACAGCGAGGCAAGTCTGACTTCCGCTGGCAGCGTGCACGAGGAAGTGCCAAGGGGAAGAACGATGGCGCGATGAAAGATGTAATGGTTGGATGAGTGTGTTGCCTAGGTTTGACTGCGGCGTTTCCTACGTCGTGGCTGCAGTCGATCTTTCTGACCTGTTCTTCCCCCTTTGGAGGGTGTTCTATACCAATGCAAATTAATCAAGTGTCTCAGTGAACACTCCCAAGTCCGCTCAGATGCAGGAGGCGCAGCCCAACGAACGCGAATGACGTCCGTCCGTCCAAACCTATTTGAACTAATTCCATTCCATTCCCGTGTTCTTGCCAACCCTACATTCTGCTATTCGTGCGAATTTCGTGCGCTCAAGTCTCCGAACACTGCCAGGCCGGGATTCGAATGTCTCCGAAACCCCACACAGTCATATCTCCTCGAACGCAGCTTATTCGATCGACCATAAACAGCTCATCCTCACATCAAGCCAAGCGACTCCTTCGGGCAATGCAGTAAGAAAGGGTAATTGAACATAAGCGCTAGCCTCGTCCCCACGACCGCCAGTATATAAAGGTACTCCAGCGGCCTAGAATGCTTCCACGACATTTCGCGCTTGTCTCTTCGTCCAGCGCAAAGGCGAACGTACTACCCCCATCCCATACCCAGCAGAAACAACCAGCATCATGTCCTCTTCCTCCGACGCCGTCAAAGCCCACTGGCAGCAATCCGCCGACGTAGCCTCGCGCTACAAGATGGCAGAAAACGCCACCCGGCCCTTTGCCAAAACCATGGTTGACCTCACCGAGCGGCTGACCACGCTGAAAACCACGCCGGTCGACATCTTCGACCTCGGGTGCGGCACGGGCGCCGTGTGCGCCGAGGTGTACGCGAGCGTCAAGCAGCAAGACTGGAAAGATCTGAAGATCCTGGCGGGCGACGTGAGTCCGCCGATGCTGGAGTATCTTGCGAAGAGGGCGGAGGAGGAGGAGTGGCCTCACGTAGAGACGAGGATCGTGGATGGTGCGAAGCTGGATGAGGCGGGGCTTGGGGATGGGTGGAGTCATATCTTCGTCGGCTTCGCGGTGTTTATGTTCCCCTCTAGCAGCATCGCTCAGCTCGCTGAGAAACTGGCCAGCGGGGGCACGCTGGCGGTGAGTACGTGGGCGTGTCTCCCGTGGTTTGGCTTGCTGGAGAAGACGCTGGGGAGGATTGAGGATGGGCCTGGTATGCCGACGGAGCAGCAGATATGGAAGATGATGACGTATGAGGAGGCATGGCAGGACAAGGGGTTCGTGGAGAAGCAATTCAAGGAGGCGGGGTTGGCGAAGGTCGAGGTTGTGCAGAGGAAGGAGAATGTTGACTGTGGGACGCCGGAGACATTCATGACGACCTTTAAGTTTGTGTTGGGCATGTTCAGTACGCAGTGGCCGGAGGAGAAGAGGGCAAAGTGGTTGGAGGAAGTCGCAGATACCATGACAGCGATTTTGATTGAGGATGTGGGCGGTCCGGATGAACATGTGTTCATGGAATTTGAGGGTATCGTGGGTGTGGGACTGAAGGAATAGCGAGAGCATGAGGGATGTTAAGCAACGAATCCGGATTAACCTGCAGACTTGCAAGTAGAAGATGTGGTTGGGTATTTCCTCGGTAGTAACCGTAAATGCTGACTGTCCTGAACGCCATCGCTATGCCTCTCGAGATCAACTTTTATACCTCCTCCGACGTGGTCTCCAACCATTGCCCAAAGTACACGCACGTCCTGGCAGAGATTTCGCCTTCGTCGCCGCAAAGGTCGAAGACGGGACAGTTGCCGCAGGGAGCGTCGACGAAACCATTGTACACTTTCGTGTCGACCGCTGTCAAGACGGTACGGTAGTTTGTTCCTGAAATCTTCTCGAGTCGCCCATCAAGCACCATCATCTCAAGCAACTGTTCCATGTCGTCTTCTCTTACTGTCTTGCCCCTCAGAACTTCCTTCGAGTTGAGCCACTCAGCCACCGAGGCAGACGTAGGGTATTGCGGACTTGTCCGGTGCACGATCTTCGTTGCGTTCGGGTCTCTTGGCGGGTGGTAGGGCTTCACAGCCGGGGCATCCTCAATGTCGCGTATCCCCTGCACCTGTGCCTTCTTCTGTGCGATCTCAGCCGTCCTGTCTGGCTTCTCGTAGTCGTTCCAGTTGCCAGGAACTTTGATGCAAGTCTCGTTCTCGATGTATTGCGCCACGATCTGCGAGATAGCCTCGATCAACGCGGTGTCGAAGTCACCCTCGGATTGCCATGGACCTCCAGCAATGTCTTCTGATGGCCTCAGGTGCTTCAGCAGGTACATCTTACGGTTCGGGAACTTGACGCTCATGACCGATTGCACCAGATCTTTCGACTCCAAGCTCTTTAGACATTTTGTGAGGACCTGTTGTGTGACGTTCGTTCGTGCGCGTAGTGCCTTGGACCAGATACCCTCGGCCTGGACTTGATCGATGTGGTGGTAGAGAAGGCGTTCGTCAGGCGTCAGTCGTCGCAGCCTTGCAGCTTGTTAGCAGTGCAATACAGGGCCATGTGCAACTGTCACTCACTTATCGGCTTCGGCGCGCGATCGCAGCTTCCAGCATGGCTCTCCCTCGAACGTCATGAGCTTCATGAGATGACGATCGCACAGCTCCTGCAAGAGCATGGTGAGCTCGGCCATGGTCTCTGCGACCTGCATGTTAGACAGGTCGCGCTGGAAGAAGACAGTGCCCTGGGATCTCTGCGCGCATTTGTCGTACAGCGCGTCGGCGGGGGACGCTGCTTCGTTGTTCGCGACGTCGACGGCGGGAGACTCCTCCTCTTTGGGCACCATCGAGGGCGCCATAGGTGCGGCCATGTTGTAAGATAGCTTTGCGGGTCACCGTTCGATCATGGGCGTGTTATTGCAGCCGAGGCGCAAAGTTGTGGAAGATCGCCGCGCGTTGTTGCTCACAAAAAAGTGCGGGAAGGGTGGAGTCGATATGTCACGTGGGGCCCACTTGAGTTGCGGGGAGTGCTCACCTCCGAAGCCGTATCCTCGACAATATGACATGGTTTTCGGAATCGATCTTACACATTAAGTAGAGTATTCAAAAGGTCAATTCTGCATATCATGCTACATGCACATTCCAAAGCTGTTCTGCCTGCGATGCGACAAGGCTGAGAGGCGCCGTATAGGCAACAGATCTCAGAACGCCTCACTCGACTTGAGGAAGCAGTCCAAAGCTCGATCTTGCTATCCGACGCAGCCTTGTCGGTGATGTCGTTTCCACTGCCGTACGAGATCAAATAAGGCGTGATGGTCAATGGATAAGTGCATTGTTGTGTGTTCGTGGCGCGACGGGTCGTACTCCGCCTATACAAGCAAAGGGCGGAAGCAACAACCCTAAGCAGAGCGCTGCCGTCATGTTGCTGCCATGGTATCGAAAGTACACGTGATCTCGCAATAAGAAATCGACATTGATCAAACGACACTAAAGTCTTCCAATGTCACGACTGCAAGCGCCAACATGCTGACCCCAGAGCGTGCCAGATCGCGGTAAGACAGTGCTCATGATAAGTGAACCTACGACCATCCAGTCCCCCATCAATGTAGTTTGTACTTTACCCTTCCTGAGAACATCTCTTGAACCGACAACTCGTATCCATTCCTCATCAAGCAACTCGGGTGTGCCTGCCATGAACATAGCTTCGACACTAAGAATCGTCCTCTGTTTCCAATCTCGCAACAGGGACTTCGAATCGTTTTCTTCCTGAAACGCACCAGTCTACCAATGCGCACAGGATAAAAGCTCCCGTTATTGGTCCCGCGTAATTCATATTGACCGAGTTCACCGGCAGGAAAGCTGGGAAGGGCATCCAGATAAGCATAAAGACAATGTAACATAGAGAAATGATGTTGACGATCGGTCCAGCTCGGCCAAGCTTGAACGGGCCCCAAGGTACTAGAGAAGGATGCCATGTCGACAGTCGCCGCCAGAGCAGGAAGAGAATCGGGAAAAAGTACGAGATGTATATGGCGAAGGCAACCAGCGACAGGATAGCGTTGAAAGCAGTGCTGCTCCCTATGTTGATCAGTGAAAGGAGGCAGACACATACGGCGACCAGTACAAGGGCGTTCCGTGGCAATTTAAGGTCGGGATGTATACGTGCGAAGGTAGTGGATAAAGGTAGTCCGTTGTCTCGGGAGAAGGTCCACAGGAGTCGGGAAGTGGAGGCAAAGCAGTTGAAGAAGGCGACCGTTACCAGAACAGCAAGGATGGCGACGAAGAAATTCGTAGCTGCTTTTGATCCCGTGGCTTGGTAGTACACTTGGAGGATTGGAAGTGGATCAGCCAGAACCACCTCAACGTCTCCAATCGCGAACAGCACGGTCATCATGTAGAGAAACTGCATGACTGCATTCACAATGACAGCAGTCACCATCGAGCGTGGGACTTGTACACAGGCCTTTTTGACTTCATCTGACATATGGATGACGCTGTCGAACCCTAGTGACAGTCAAACAAAGACTTTGATGGTTAAAAAGGCTCAGATGAGGGATTGGGCTTACCAGTCAGTGGATATGTCACCGTGAGTAGTCCTATACCCCAGGCAACAGCTGGGTTGCGCCACCCACTGACATCGTTAGTCAGAATACGGAATACGTACTCGACCGTGCTATGTTTGCCGAGGACGCTCAGAGTAATGATGCTGGCAGAGAAGAGCCCTACGTGGCAGATGGCTCCAAAGGCATCCAGGGGGGTGATAATCTTCCTGAACCACACGTTCGTCATGAAGGGCACAACCGTAGCAGCCCACATGATTAATGTAAAGTGCCACCGCTCTGGGCGTAGTCAGGAAAGTTGAAGATGGCCAGCCCGGTAACGAGGTTCGCGACTAATGCCGTAGTTGATGTGGTGGAGCAAATCCATGCAAAGACAGTGATCCATCCTGTCACAGTGAGTGTTCTTCGGCTTTGTCACGACTTTCGTACATAGAAAATCCAGACATACCTTGCATCAACCTGAAGAAGCGATTCCATTTTGGAGCAAAAGTCGCAGCCCAGCGATACTGAGCTCCGACAGTTGGATCCCTATGTGTGTATGTTAGACCTCGTGTCGGCGGGTAACATCCTCGTACCTACATTGACGCCATCTCTGCCAAAGAAACAGCTATGAACGTTGTACCGATCCCGGCAAAGGTGCGACCATATACGATAGAGGCTGAGCCGCCGTTAAGAAGAGACAGCTGCATGGTTGCAGCAGCACCAGTCCAAGAACTCAGCAAGACGAAAGAAAAGTTCATCGTTGTGACTCGATTGATATATCTCTTGATGATGCAGGATGAGCTCATGTCAATGGTCGTAACAGATGGCTGTAACATACTTCGAGCGCCCTATGCTGTGGCTTTCCTCTTTTGTGCTGTTCACCTCCAGTCAGCTCAACATCGACGGCATCCTTCGTGATCTGCGTCAGGGCTGCGCTTTCGCCGGCTTTGCTCGTGGCCATTGTGTTATTTGCCAAAGTCAATAGGATTGACAGGTAAGGCTGACTTTATACCCTACCTGGCGTCATGCTGTTGAAAGGCTGCGCAGGTAGACTGGGCCAGTCACTATACCCTGACTTTTATGTGCAGGATGTAACAAGGGCTTTGCAATGATCGATGCAACGGCGAGAGAAATGTCGTACAGCAGAAATCTGATTGGACTCTGACTGGTGGTAATCGGAGACACGAGAGACGAAGTCTGATTGGATGTTCGGTAGTGGGGTACCGTATCTCATACACACTGCCAACCCAGTGAACAACTATTCGGGGAATCACGGTGTGTGACACAGCGGCTTACTGGGCGATCCATGTTCAGATGTCGTTCAGGGCCCAATAGCGTGAGGAGCGGACGGTCCAGTCAAGGTGCAGCGTAGCCGTGAAGTCAGACGCCGATTAGTCGTAACACGTTGGTGTGAGATTCGTAGACAAGTTGAGATGGCCTTTGAATTCTGTGCACCATCATTGAGTTTATGGCGCAAGACTGGTAGACGCACTACGAAGATGCGTGTGGCGTGAATTGCTGACTGCGTAAGTCTTCGACAGTACCACTGCGTTGGGTTGAGGACGGGTATGTGATTGAGTTAGAAACAACGTGAACAGGGACTAGCACAGCTGGTCGCACCTTTTCCTCAAGCCATCGCGGGGCTGGCTCAAATTTGCGGCGGCACAGGCGCACGCCTGGTGTAAGATCATTGGCAAACACTGTCGAGAAACTGAGTATGATGACGCACAGCGATAACGAGTGCAGGAGTAGAACCTGCGTGGAGGTCACGAAGTAGGCAGGAGCTTCGCGCCTACCAAGTCAGTAGCCTAGCCAGATCATGTTATCGAGATGACAGAGCAATAAAACGATTCAAACATAGGCCATATTTACATGCAATCGTACAGAACTTCAGTCCTTACAGCTTGGACTTCTAGCCGGCCGGTCAAACGCCAGCAGGCTTGCCGTACGTTTCTTTCTGACTTGTGGCGGGCTTCCACTCAAAGTGATGCTTGCCTTCCATGGGCTTCTTGACTTGAGCGTCTTGATCGCCCTTCTTGTCGAACATGTGGCTACCAAAGTAGTCTAGCTCAGCCTCGTAGAAGCTTGTTGGCAGGTCTATGCCAGTAGACACCTTGAAGTATTCCAGACTAGCACTCAGGGCAGGAATAACCTGATCGGTCTCAACTGCCTTGGCAACGATGCGTCTCAGAGCAGGGAACACCTTCTTGATGTCTTTAGCCACGACCGAGGAAAAGTTGAGGTTGAGATCGTCTGATGAGGGGTTATTCTTGAGCACAGGGGCAAGGATGTTGTCGGAGATGTAGTCGGCCTGGATGATGCAACCAGCACGCCAGATTTGCCACACTTGCGAGTAATCGATTGACCACTTGTGTTCCTGGTCGGCGCGCGCGATGATGTTAGTGCCTTGGATATAGCTGGCCAGACAAGCTGCGTATGTGGCTTGGCGAATATCTTCAACGAACGCCTTTTTATCCTTGACATCGTTCAGCACGCTAGGAGGGAAGCCACCATCGAACGTCTTGTTCGCGCGTTCGCGATCGCCGCGGTATGCAGATGCCAGGCGCAGGGCGTGAGCGACGTTGAGAGTGAAGGCAGGTACGTGAAGCTCGATAGCCTCGGTGTTAGACCAGATGCCGGTTCCCTCCTCACCAGTGATGTCTTGTACGACTTTGTCGAGAACTTCAGAGATAACAAGTGGGTGTTGTTGAGAGTCTGGCTTCGACTTGTCTCCCGGCTCACGCTTATGGGAAAGGTCGGCGCCGATTGAAATGAGGAATGTACCTTGCTGTCCGGTGTAAGTGAACGAACCATCTCGTGACTGAGAATACTCACCAGCTCGCCCGACGAGTTCCACTCCTTGAGCACATCACCGATCTCTTCGTAGTCGAGACCGAGCTTGCGCATGAGGCCCCAGGCTTCGCAGATGGCGCTCATCATGCCATGTTCGATACCGTTGTGCACCATCTTGACATAGTGGCCTGCGCCACCCTTTCCGATAATGCCCACGCAAGGCTTGCCTTCCTTGTCTTTGGCTGCGACCTTTTGGAGAAGTGGGAGGACCTCCTTCAGACCAGATTCGTCGCCTCCAGGACACATGGAAGGGCCAGCTCGGGCCGCCTGGTAGCCACCGCTGACACCGCAGCCAATGTAGCGGATACCTGTGTCCTTGCAGTTGTTTTGTCGTCGTTCGGTGTTTGCGAAGTGCTCGTTACCGCAGTCGAGGATGATGTCTCCCTTGGATAGCTTGGGCATGAGACCCTCGAGCACCTTGTCGCCGACACCTCCGTGAGGTAAAGAGAAGACTAGTAGACGGGGTTCGGAGAGCGATTTGCAAAGCGATTCGTAGTCTTGCAAGTACGTCAGCGCATATCAAGTCGACAATTGGTATCAACAAGCATACCCTTGTGCTTCGTGAGCTTCCCGTGATATCCCGCTTTCTCAGCCTTCTCGATCACGGCGTCCATAGCCTCCTCAGATGGGTCTGAGAGGTTGACGTGAACACCGTCCTCTGCGAACAGCAGGGCCATGCCGCCGCCCATGCTCCCGCACCCAATCATGGCAATCTAATGTGGTCAGCTTCTGTGTGTTCTATTGCCCATCTATCAGTTCACCTACGGATGTGAATTCCGACATGTTGATTAGTGGGCTGCTTCAGCCTCGAGTTGTCGCGAACGGTAGGATATGAGGAATGCAGAGAATAAGACCAGGATGAAGAGGTAGGCAAGATTGGAGAATGCAGGAAGGGTAGGATCTTGGTAGTGAACCAGCTTGTCGAGGAATTGGAGCATCTCCGCAGCGAGACTTGACGAAGAGCTTTATTATGCAACAATTCGACGAACGAAAGAGTGACGTCGAGTGGGGTAGGTAGCTGCGCTCTAGTGTCGTTCTATTTCAGATTTATAACATTGACTTGCAGTCTTCTTGTAGTCTTCAGCGATTGGTGAAGGGGAAGAGTGATGGTCCAAAGCTGGAAGGCAGCAAAGCCAAAGGCGACAGTCACGGCGTCGTCATGTTTGGCGCACTTTCACGCTCTGATGTCAGGCAAAGGCCTGGCGCTGTTGAGGTCTTGGAACGGCGTTCGCGGAAGACGCCCCGAGTAGAAGTCACGCTAAGAGAGCCGCACGCTACGCGGAAAGCTTGACCGTCATCTTGCCCACAACGACCCACCCGGACAACAACTCAAAGCTCACGACCACTGGCTTGCGCAATCACCTGACCGCATACCCGCACCCTCGCAATCATGGCCGATACAGAGATGGAAGTTGACCAGGTCGAGCAGCCCGAGACCACCTCTGCCGAGCCCAAGGTCAACGATGCGCGCACCAGCGGAGGCGCAACCGCTGTGCGATCAATTGAGGGGTGGATCATCATCGTTACAAATGTGCATGAGGAGGCGACAGAGGAGGATGTTCAGGATATGTTCGGTGAATTCGGCACAATCAAGAACCTGCACATGAACCTCGATCGCCGAACGGGTTACGTCAAGGTATGCCTGCTCCCCAGGGTCGAGGAGCGTGGGTTGACATCACGCAGGGCTACATCCTCATCGAATATCCTACTCTCGAAGAAGCAAACGCCGCGATCAAGGGCGCGAACGGCGAGGAGCTGCTGGAGCAGAAGGTCACAGTCGACTTCGCCTTCGTTCGGCCGCCCCCAGCAAGCAAGGGCCGCGCCCGCGACCACGACAAACGATCGAGCGGACGTAATGCAGGAAGGGCCAGGAGCAGGAGTCCCGGGCGTGATGGTTCGGACATGGAGGACTAGAGTGCGCGACAGACGTCCAGCGAGCGAGACATGTTTGCGAGGTCATCAGTGTCCGGGTCCCAAGGGTTATGCCATACGGCGAGCGATGATCATGGCTGAAAGGATTGCACAAGGTATACAACAACCGGGGCGCGGATAAAAAGCGGGCATTGGAGTTGAATCGAGCTTCCCGGTCTGTCCCTGACCAGGGCAGGTCGGGCTATTGCACCTCACTTGTAAGTTCACCCCTGTGGGTTAAATGAACATTTGCTGACTATTTTTCAGGGCTTATGGCTATTCGTCACACATCGTGAGCTCTCACTTTGACTAGATAGGACAGGGCAGCCCGTACATCTCAAGACAGAGGCACCTGAGGATCCTAAGCAGCGCCAAAAAGTTTCCAGGTCCTGGTAGCAATCATGGGCGGATTGGAAGCAGAGATCCGCCTACGATCAGGCGCAGTTGGATTGCGCAAAGTGGGTATCTGAATCACTTGCGAGCGTAAGCTCGAGACTGGTGAGGTGGGTGAATTTGCACGGTGTCACTTCACACGGATTCACCATCGAATCGGCAGCCATCAGGATCACGGCTTGCATCGTCACGAAAACGCAGTGGCCAGGCCAACCTCGCGTGGTGCCAAGCTGGCGACTGAGAGCCGATTGGTTGAACGGGATCCACGGAAACCAACCACCTCGCATCCAGAACTCCCCGTGCAGCAACAGCCTTGATTTGTTGATCACAAAGCGCATAATGTGTCTCTGTTCCTGACTATTTTACCATGATCCAATCTTTCGGATAGGACAGTACTCATCCGTGATATCTTCGGCACACTTCGAGCTCGTGTGCGGTCAGCGGTCCCGCATTTCAAGGCCGCCGATCTCCAGGGCTCCTTCTCGTTTGAGCTTGGTCATCGTTCGTTGCACAATGCACCTTCCTTAAACACGATGGTTTGCCTTGTACCATGAGTGTATCCCTGCTATCATGTAGTTGTCGCCATCGTCATATCGCGCCGCTCGCTGTATATATTCGGTTGCCTTCCGTACTTCTTATCCTGCATCTTCGCATCAGCATTCTTACAGCATGCGTTTTTCGACTGTCGTTGCAGGGCTTGCATTTGGACTCGGAGCCGCTGCCATCCGAGTAGGGCCGGTGCAGGCTGGTCAGGTTGCTGCAGAGGTACGTACAAACCACTATGTTATCTTGTGGCGTAATGAGCGTACTGCTTAGAAGCTTGGCCATGCTTATCACATTCTTTTCGCCGACTATGAATTGGTCGCACTCCTGAGACTCTTTTATCGACTGCTCGATATGGTCATGAGCTTACACCATTGTAGGTTCAAAACGCAAAGTCTCGTCGCAGTCTCTACAAGCGCGATGATGATCTTGACCTGACCCTATTGTACCCCGAACGCAACATTTCGGTGCCTGTTGACTTCTTCCACAACGACACTCGTTACGAGCCCCACTCGAACGGTACCTTCAACCTGAGGTATTGGTTCGATGACACTTACTACGAGCCTGGTGGCCCCGTCTTCGTTCTGCTTGGAGGCGAGACTGACGGAGCTGGTCGTCTTCCGTTCTTGCAAAAGGGCATCGTCCACCAGGTGATCAAGGCCACTAAGGGTCTTGGTGTCATATTGGAGCACCGCTACTACGGTACCAGCTTTCCAGTCGATGACTTGACGACCGAAAATCTACGCTTCCTTTCGACAGAGCAAGCTCTCGCTGAGATCGACTACTTCGCGAGGAACGTCAAGTTCGCTGGCCACGAAGACAAGGACCTCACAGCACCTTCGACACCTTGGATTGTATACGGTGGCTCATACGCCGGTGCACAAGCCTCTTTCCTTCGGGTTACTTACCCTGAGACCTTCTGGGGCGCCATTTCCTCGTCAGGTGTCACAGTCGCTATCTATGACTTCTGGCAGTACTTCGAGCCCATCAGACTGTTTGGCCCTCCCGACTGCATCAAGAACACCCAGACTCTGACCGATGTCATTGATAAGCACCTTATGGGTAACAACACCGCCAATATCAAGACCCTCAAGTCCGTTTTTGGTCTCGGTAACATCACCGACAACAGAGATTTCGCCAACCAATTGACCGGTGTCTATGGATGGCAGAGCACTAACTGGGACCCCGAGCTCAACTCGCCCTCCTTCTACAACTACTGCCGCAATGTCACACAGTCTTTCGACCAAGCCGAGCCTGCTACTGAAAGTTTGCGCCCCACAGTTGCTGGCTTGGTCTCGGCAGCTGGTTACGGTAACGACACCCTGGTCCAGAACATCACGCTGAGTGCCATCAACTGGGTCAACAAGACCGTTCTTCCCGGCTGGCGACAATCGAACTACTCACAGGATCGTTATTTCACTGTCCTGAACGAGACAGCTCTGCAGCAGTACACTTCTCTCGAGGACTACGGCTCTACCAGCTGGAACTACCAAGTCTGCACTGAGTGGGGCTACATCCAGACCGGCAACACCCCTGCCGACATACAGCCTCTCATCTCCCGCACCCTAGACCTCGAGTATCTGACCTTCTTCTGCCGCGCGCAGTTCAACATCACCACCCCACCTGACATCGAGAGGGTCAACAAGTACGGTGGCTTCAACATCAGCTACCCTCGCCTTGCCACCATCGGTGGTAATGCTGATCCCTGGCGCCCCGCTACACCGCTGTGGTACCCCGAGAGTCGCGAGGATACAGTTGAGGAGCCATGGCACCTCATCAGCCACGGTGTGCATCACTGGGAGGAGAACGGTATCTTTGATAACGAGACCACGCCTATCCTGCCACCGTACCAGGTCATCTATGCGCAGCAGTATCTGAAGAACTTTGTCGTTGATTGGTTGGATGAGTGGAAGGGTGGATATCAGACCGAACTGTAAACGCAGCCAATGTAGCCTTCGAAGTGCTCGCGATTGAGTCGCCTCGGTAAATTCTCGCCATAGCCGCTGTTTTAGTGTCATGAAAGCCGTGCATCCCCTCACATGTTCCACTTGGGGAATCAGTCAATTTTCCTAGGTGCATTATTATGGCCGACGTCATCGCGCTCTCTACCCTTTCTGACCAATGCGTAAGCCAGATCCTCCTCTTCCGATCCCGTCCAGGTAACCCGATCGGCGCTATGTACATCTTTTGCCTACGAATCTGTGCTTACGAGCAGGATCCATGTGTCCGCTAAGTCCTGTTCTGATAGCCTCTTCGCCACTCACATCCCCCGCCCCAACGACTCAATCCATTCCCAGAGAGATCCTCAAATGTAATAGCGAATACTGTTGCAAGACAAGCCTCCACTCTGCGTATCAAAGACGTGGTACTGGTCATCTTTTCGCCCAGTCCAAGAGCGGAACCCGTTGGAAGCAGACGTGCTACACGAATCAGCATCGCCTGCAGAAATTCACAACAATACAACACTTACTCCACTACAGAGAACGTAGCCTTACTCTGCGCATCGTCTGGAAGGTTCCAGGAAAACGTAACGCCAGTGTTGAAGGTGCAGTGGAAGGGAGCGCCTTCCCAGTGGATGAACTTGATAGAGTCGCCGGAGCTCACTGTGCAGAAGTGGTTGGGACCGGGCTTGCAGTTGCCGTCGTTGGGACAGTACTGTATCGTTGTCAGCAATTCTACTCTGGTTTCTGTGTCTTTGGGCTGGGAGGAAGAGTGAGCGGTACGCACTGCGACGGCTGATACTACGTCGGCTGTTGAGCCGGTAGCGAAGCAATTCACTAGATGGATGCCTTCCCCACGTTTGGAAAGAGGGGCTCCGGCAACTGCTGGCGCACCGTAGGCAAAGCTGCTGAGGAGCGCTGCACTGGTGAGTAGGGTTTGAGACAACATGGATGGCGGGGTGGTGTAAACACAGTGAGTTCGGAGAATGAGATTCGAGTGATGACTTTGAAGAATAGAATACTCGATCGCAGATAACGATGCCTGTTCATCTTTCGCTCTTTGCCAAATTCTCCTCAGTGACCTTAGAGCTGATGATTGCGAACTGCATACATTCTTCATCGGAACGGACTACCGCGCTTTGGAGTTGCCAGTGACGATGAATCGTCAGCATCATCCTTCCGGCTTCGCGGGATTATTGGTGACGCCTCTTTCGTCCACTATCATGCTACTCATGGATCTCTGCCACCGCCTACTTGCCTCAGAGTGCAGACAACAGGGGTATTGCTCTATCGATCAAAATGCATACCTTAACTTCCAGAACACTGAAAGATCAATGGATGTCAGCACTTATACCAATCGTGTCACTCTTCTGGTCCGCCTCCTTGGGAGCTGGAGTCTCAGCTTCTTCCCGATTAACCCTAGCTGACCTGTCTCTTGCTGATGCACAAGCGTCTACGACTTTAGTGTGCCTCCAGAAGGATCTAGACTTTTCAATTCGTATGTGATATGGCATACAACGGCATTGAAAGGGTGGTCGATGCAGCCAGCGAAGTCTATACGGTTAGGTTAAAGCCAACACACAGTCACTTCTCTGTAAGCATCCATATTCATACGCTGATCTGTCAGCCCTAGCAGGTGATCGATTCGGGCACACGGGACTAGGGAACCAAGGCAGGGGACGGGACACAGGTGGTGATTGTAGTTTAGCTCAGTATACACCAATCTAGCAGGGCTGCAGGAGGACGGCAAGTATTCTTAGGTCACCGCTAGTTTATGGTGACACTTGAGAGACCGTGGGATGCGTAAATTCAGATCACGCGTACGTTCCCGGCCTCAGCTTCGTGTAAGCTGTCGTGATACAATCCTGAAGTGGCCAAGGAATTCGTACCGTCAAATCCAATCAAGTGATTTCCTATCTATTCTAACGATATTCCACGCTCGTGAAGCATCCTTCGACGATGACTGGATTATGAATAGAGCCCGTTTAGCTGCAGGGTCTATCAGGTGCGTATCTTACCACATAGTATGCTGAAGTTGCAGGCCATGTTCGCCAAAGCCTGGACTGGACTATCGGATATGGGTGTGGCAGTGTCTAGAAGACGATGTACCGCATGCTACAGCGGCATCATCTTCAGACCACATTCTCAGTGCTTAGCATGCGAGCCTCTGACCGTCGGCTATCTTTCACGTAGGCTTCACAAATCTGGAAGATGCCAACATATACGGACTCTGTTCTAACAGGTTCTGATGAAGCGCAGCCCAACATTTGTTGGAAATCAAGACCTTCGTCATCAATTCTATCACCTTGTCTACACTCACTATCACATCAGTTAATATGCAGCTAGCCGTCGTTCTATTCGCTACTACAGCGCTTTTGACCACTGCCTTCGCCTTGACCGCAGGCGGCAACAAGCCCATGTGTGGTTCTGCTGCAGCGCAAGTCACGATCTACCCCGTTGGTGCGACCCCTTACTCTTGCGCCTCTGTTGACCAGGTACGCCATTCGTTCGCATGACCTATAGTATTCGAATCTGAACACTGACACGCGACAGCCCCACCAAAAGGCGGTAGTATTGGTACTGGCAAGGAAGTTACCGTTGCGGAGAACCAGTGCGTCGTCGTTAACATCGTGAGTCTAACCTCGCTTACACTCAATCTTGAAAGAAGAGTCTAACGTACTCAGCTTTTTGGTGGCGCCTTGACCGCATCTATGACCGCCACGCTCTAGATCGGCACGGCAGGCTGTTACATTCAAATCTTCTCACAGCAAGGCTGCGGCCTTACACTACAAAATCAGTGCCATGGCTTTCCATTCCATGGCCTGGTAGTTGGTAGTACAATCGGGTGTGCATCGCCTCCTGTACAGTCGTATGATGATTTACAGATCGTTTATAGCTAGTCGCATGCAGCCTATCATAGTACTTATCGACTACGTCTTTGTCCATCAACAACGCTCAGGTTTCATTATCAGTATTATATTGTTGAGATGCCCAACTGTATCATTCGGATATTTGAATGGATTTGATTCGATCTTTCAGGAACCGTTCCTTGCGGGTGTGCTCGGGAAGTCGTCATCTCTATTACCGTCTTTGAACGCTAGCGCTGAGTCGTTCATCCCGTTATGTGCAGCGTCCATGTATGTACGGAACGCAGAGGACATGACTACCACTTGCTTGAGATGGTACTCTGTCATCTCGGGAATGGTGCCTTTGTTCTTGTGCTTGGAGTCGTACACGGCAAGTGCGACCGCTGTCTGGAAGGCTAAAGCAGATGTGTCAGCAAAACTTCAGCGGCGAAAGGTTCCAAGCTTTTACCATTTCGAATCTCTCTTCCGTTCCACTTCAACTCCTTGACCTCGTCGCTCTTCGTGACGTAGTTTTTGGCATCGTAGTCATACCTGATTTCCTGACCCCCGTTCTTGAAATCATCTTTGAGCTTCTGGAACAGATTGCCCCAGATCTGAGCCCGAGCGCTGTCGTTCAGCTTTTCGTAACCAAGTGACAAGTGGATTCGAGACTTAAAGGCCTCGTCGAATTGGCCGACTCTATTTGTAGTAAGGAACAAGATGCCCTGGAAATAGTCCAATGCTCGTAGAAAGACTGCAACTGGTCAGTGATTTCATTATGTTGTCTGCTGCCAAGCATACCCGATACGATGCTGTTGCGCTTGAGATCACGGATGGATCGCCTCTCGAGATAGATGTCTGCCTCATCGAGCAACACCACGGCATCCCACTCATTCGCTCTCCTGAAGTATCGTAACAGACTCTTCTCAAGCTCGTCTGGCTTATGGCCAAGATCAGCTGCTGTGATGCTGAGTAGAGGCCTTTTAGTGAATTCGGCGACTGATTCTATCATGAAGTCAGATGAGCTGGTCTGCGTCGATACATCCTACTATACTCCAGACTTACCCGCTGTGAGGGTCTTGCCGGTTCCCGGTGGGCCGTGTAAGAGGATGATTTGGCCTTCACCCTTGCCGTTGATAAAGTCTGCGCTGAAACGTTCCTTGTTGTCCGTGTACGTTTTTGCAACGGCTTTGAGCAACTCCTTGCTTCCGTTGTCCATCACGAGCTTGTCGATTGCGGTATCTGCCATATCAGGCTCGTCCAACGTCGCCACATCAAGCAGATCTGCACCCTTGTCAGTCAAGATGCGAACAACTGACACAAGTTTACCAACCATATAGGCGATCCTTCAGAACGAATGCGAATATGTGTGAAGGCATGATTAGGTACTGATGCTCAGTGAGCTCTTCCTTTTTCGCCAGGTTGATGTCATCATAGTCGCTGAACTTTGCCCTGGCGTACACCTCTTCTGAAGTATTGGTCGGTTTGCAATCCTTGCATTCGCACCTGGCGACACGAATGGACTCTCCTAGGTCTTCGATTGTCCTGTACGGATAATGGTGACCCAGATCAGCGGTCCAGGTCTCATCAATCCAGGGATAAGACCTGTGCTCGGCAACGACGCGTTCTCGTTTATACTAAAGTCACTTAGTATCAGCACGGATGGCACATCTCATCTGACGTACCGTTTTGGACCCTGTTCGCAGGCCTTGCCCTGTGTATTGCAGGAAGCAGGGACGCTTTGCGTATGCAAAGTACTTCTTGCCATTTTCGAGCAACTGCATGCGCTGATGTCCTTTGTCATGGTCATCGACGAAACTGACGGGGAAGAACGGCAGCTCGGTGATTTCTCTCTCATCGTCGAAGACTTGGATGTCGATCTCGCGAGGTTTCTGAATTAGATGCGGAGGTAGAAATGCCAGATGCCACAGCATTGCCGTGTACTTTTTAGGTTCCCTCTTTCCGTTCTCCAGAGACACGCCACCACTCATCCTGTCAAGAACGTATCTGTTTAGCGAGCCATCCGACTCGCGGACGTACATGTCAGTACCCGGCTTCATCAGAAGCCAGAGCGTAGAGAATGTGGTGACTGGCGTGGTGCCGGCCCAGCGTGCACGAGCCTGTTTGTATGGAATCTTGGGATGGGTTTCCAAGTATTTCTCGAGTAGTTCGATGTGTTCATCGGCCTTACGATTGAACGTCCCATCGTGCTTCGCCCGAAGATCATAGTCACCCAACTTATAGGCTTTGAGGGCATCGAGGTGGTGGTAAAGATCGCGGTAGGGATAAACGAATGTTCCAGCATCCAGACCTTGACCGTCACCCGCAGGCGGCTCCGCAGAGTGTTCGATGACAGACCTGAGGATATTGAGAAGCCAGGGAGAATGTATCTTCAACACAGGTTCACTCATTTCGTCGCCGGGCCGCAATTTCGTCGACTTTCCACTCCTGCCTATCACATGGATAGAATGGGGACCAGATGTGACGTCCACGCATTCTTCCAAAACAGGAAGTTTCTCGAATTCATTGGCGACTTCGAACTCAAGGCGTTCATCGTAGGTCCTGCTTTCTAGGAAATCCAGGTGATCACCGCCATACGCTGATCTCTTGAAGTAGCTGACCTTGTATTGAACGCGATTCTCATATTTCGTCTCGAGCACCTCCTCGTCCTCGCCAGTTGTTGAGATCCCGGGCACGTGTTGTTGGGAGAAGAGGATTTCGGAAGAGGATTCCAAAACCTGTTCCCAGACCGAGGGAAGTATCACGCCTCCATCGTAGTACTCGAGCATGAAGCGACCATCACTCAGATCACTGAGAGCCTTTTCATCTTCAGAGAACCATCGCTGGAGGAAGCCTTCCATTCGCTGAATCAATCAGTACACTTGCGAGAAGCACGAACCAGTGACAACTGCTACTGACCGGCCAAGTTGAACAGGCTGCCCATGGTATGACATGCCTCGGACCACCGTTGATCTGAAGATTTATGTATCGCTTCTCCACCGACTCGCTCGTAGCTTCTGTGTCGTCGTCGGTTCCAACGTCAATTATTGCACTGGCGTGCTCAATGGCAGCAGTGAGGCGCGCCATGAGACTTTTGTGCTGGGTCCATGACGCCTCTGCTAGCGGCGGATTAGATGCTTCAGCCCTGATATCTAGATCGAGGTCAGCACATAACGAGATGGCACGAGTTGACGGTTTTCGAACCCTCTGCGCCTGGTTGTGTATCTCCTTCCGTCACCGGTGAAGGCAATTGCGCATTCGAAGCTTCCAAACCTGCCAGAGGCCCAGTCTGAGATGTATTCAGGCTCATGGCGTCATCCTTCTGTCTGACGTTCTCGATCGTTGATAGCGGTTCGGGGTCATTCTCGATGCTACCTGTGTTCGCAGATTCCATGTTTGCGCTTTGGGAATGAGTCTCCACTCGGATGATCTGGGATTGTAATGATTGTAAGAGGGAGGTTGTTCCGGCTTTGCAAGTCTGATCAGTGCATGGGTAGGACGATCGGTATTAAGATAACGCACCAATGCTGTTGCGCATCCGTCAGGCTGAATTCGCGTCCTAAATCATACGGATCATACATGAGGGGTGGTGGTCAGCCGTGTGCATACACTTTCCTGGTTGGCTGCGGGCTGCGAAGTCAAGCGAGGAGGACTTAGCAACGTGTTTCGGCGATTCTCCTTCGGTGAGAGAGCGGTTCGAGTACGCGTATGGTGCATGGCCACTAGATATTATTGGACTAGCCATGTGCGCTGCTGCAGGGTACAATGCACGCTGAGGCTGGGCGTCAGGCTGAAGGGATCAGGCTGAGAATGGGGGCCAAACGCCAAAAGTCAGAGGCAGGAGTAAGCACAGTCCAGAAATGTCTTTGCCTCGTTCCATTAACAACAAGACAGACCGAGATGTCGAGATCAGAGGGCCTTGTGCTGGTCCGTAGGTTCACAGACAGTCTCCAAGGAGAAACGATGCTGGAGCGTGCGACCATCAGCGCGCAAGAGAAAGAAGTCGCGACAGAGAGAGCGGACCGGAGAATGCTCCTGCAGTCCATTTATCGAGATGCAGAGGGTGATCCACGGTAAGGAGCCATCGAGTCCCGTGGCGAGTGGCTGCTGATAGTGTACTGTAGTGACCTCCCAATCTCCGATATGGATGAGGCCGGGCTAGCGTTGCAAAGGGTTTGCGAGCAACTCGAATCGACCGAGAAGCCTTCTACCTGGACAAAGATGGGTTTCTCGCGCAAATCAACTCGAGAGGCAGCGAATGAGACCATGTTGAACGTAGCTGCAACCGATTTCAACGATCTTCGCAGAATCGTGCAAGGGTTCGAATCGAAGTGGAAAGGAAACCAGAGCGAGGTGAGCAAGGCCTTGCATAGAGTTGATCTCCTGCTGACCTGAAAAAGATCGGCCGTCGTTTCCGCAGCGTTTGCGACAAAGTGGAGGGCTTCAAAGGCGTGTTCGCAATTTTCCCGTCAGAAACGATGTACACTTCGGTACTGTGCGGAAGTCTGTCGCTCATCGTCAGTGCTGCCGTCAATCACAACGACATCGCAGACCTGCTATCAGATGCAGTCGCGAGCATCGCAGGCAAGGCGGGCCGGGCAGCGAACTTGTTGCTCATCTACCCTGAGAATGCAACACTCCGTCGCATGTTCGCTGGCTTGTATGCCCATATCTTCCTGTTCTATAGAGATACCATCGAATGGTATACTCAGTCCAAACTGACTAGAAGTTTCAAGAGCTTTGATGCCAGACTGAAAGAGCGCTACGCGAAGGCGACAGGCAAGATCGACGACTGTCTGGTTGAGATATATAGAGTAGCGGGCGCTGCGCAAGCTATTGAAACGTGTCTGAAGTCCGATTTCTTGGAGGAAAAGATCGACCTCATGAGGCAACAGTTATCGACCGTTACCGACCAGCTTTTAGCGGGGCAAGCCGCGCAGCGAACCTTGCAATCCATGATGGAAAGTGCGTACGTCGAAGCAACAGTGAAACGCGACGTGATCCCCAGCAGTAGGCAGATCGCTAGAGCAGCTACCTCGGCTGTTGTTGGGGGTCATATGGATCGTGCCGCTGCAAGAGTGTTCAGCGCGGCTCTCAAACCATACGTAGTCGGTACGGAGGGCCCCAGAATGTTCCGAGATGGCAACTTTTGGCTTCCAGATATCACTGTTTCGCCGAAACTTAGCGAGTGGATCAGTCCAGAGACTCGGCTGTCAACACTCTGGGTCTCAAGTCCTGCCTTGCTTGGAGAATTTCCTAGCTCCCGCGCCGCGGCCTTGGTTGCAGCCGTCGCTGCGTGGGACTCCAACTTGCCAGTCATTTCACACTTTTGTGAGAGACCCAGATCATCTGGCGTGACAAGCAAGCGCACGATCGAGGACATAAGCATGCTTGGACTCGTGTACAGTCTCATCATCCAGCTACTGCAATTCAACGTTGAAGGAGACACCTTCGTCACATCCCAGGAAAGTCTCGAAGCGCTTGATGGTACTGACGGTTCTTGGGTAGCCGCAGTGTCGGTGCTAAGGGATCTTCTTCACGCCACGCCCCAGCTAGAGCGCTGCTTAATCGACGGCCTGAACAATCTCTGTTTCTCAGATGGTGCCAAGCGTTGCAGCGCGTTTCTCAAGATGCTTTTCGAGCATCAGGAGGCTTCAGCGCAAAAGTTCAAGATATTGCTCACCACGGTGGGGCAGTCGAGAGTCCTGCCAGACTATGTCGGTCCTCGAAATCGCATTGAGGTGGAAGGAGGAGCCCGAGAGATCGTCCGCGGGGGTCGGTGGTTAGATAGCAGCAAGAAATCGGGTGTTTAGATGGGCGTAGCGGGATGTTCAAGACGCATTATGACAGCATTGTTGCTTCGAGCCCCAGGGATGACAATAGCTGCAATGATGATGGCATGTCATCATATTGCGATTACCGGAGGTGGTGTGCCATTCAAGTACAAAGTCGAGACGTGTCATTGCGAATGAAACGCGCCTCTAGCTGGTGAGTAGGCGCGTCAACGCTAGCGCCCTTGCGCCTACCACAAATCCGCCATGACGTCTTCAGCGCTATTGAGACACAATCCCAAGACGTATCGCAAAATATGTCAAGATATTCATATTGCAAGCAAAACCCACGAAACGCCAACAATGCTATGCTACCAGACCAAAACTCGCTCTTAATGACCGCAATCGCACGCTCGCCCATGCAAAAGGTGTCTCTTCTTGAAATCACCTGTGTAATCCGCGAGATGCGTCTGGCCATCCAGCCTCTCGCCCTCCTTTGGCACCTTACCCATCCAGCCCACCGCAGTACCATTAGCATCCAGGACCTTGAGATCCTTGCCCTTCTCTCTCAACTCCTTCGTTACGGCCTCGACATCAACGTCAAGGTAATTACGGAGGAACTCGCCGACCTCGGTATTCTCATGATTCCCAACCAGCGCCTTAGCCTTCTCAGGATCAGAAGAGTAGATATTGACGTCTGCGGCCGAGTGGCCGTGCGTACTCCACCCCGTCTGCGAGCGGCGCGAGATCATGTCTGCGTAGGCGTAGAGCGCGGTCAGAGGCGCGTCGGTGATGGCTTCGACTTCCTCTTCCGTGTAGTCGTGGATGCCTAGGCCGTCGGTGATGCTGTTGATGACGAAGATCTTCTTCTGCTCGTGCGAGGGCGAGGAGAGGAGGTAGGCGGCGTACTCGATGGCGAGGCGCTCGGCGGAGTGCGAGGCGTTCGCGAGAGGCGCGGGGTACCAGACGTAGTCGGGGTAGGTGGTGTGGAGTTCTGGGAACTGTTAGTATTCTGTTTGAGGTTGGACTAGAGCTGGAACGTACGGCGAGCGGTTGCCAGACCACCGGTCTCATGGTCGGAAGTTGAGACCATGACAGTCTCGGTCTTTTCGTTCTTGATGAAGTCAAGTACGCTGCTAAAAGCCTTGTCGTAGGCAAGCACCTCGTGGACTTGGGCGGCGGGGTCGTTGTGGTGACCGGCGTGATCAATCCTCGAGCCTTCAATCATGAGGAAGAAGCCCTTTTCACTGTCGCGGGTGGCCTCGCTCAAAGCCTTCATGGCAGCCTCAGCCATCTCGTGGAGTGATGGATACTTGTCATTCTCATTGCGGCGGTCGATCTCGTAGGGGATATCGCCATCGGCGAAGAGACCAAGCATAGGGAAGTCGAGTTTGGAGCCACCCTTCAGACCGTCGAAGCCGGCGCGATCAGAGATGTAGTTGAAGCCGTTCTTGCGCGCCAGGTCGACGACATCGCGATCGTCAGCTCGGCAAGAGTGGTCGATAGTGGAGTTGGGGACAAAGTGGCAGCGTCCACCACCAAACATCAGGTCCACAACACGGCCGAGAGGATAGTCGCCTACCATTTGCTCGGCGATGCGGTCCTCCTCCTGACGCATGTTGACGTGGGCGGCAAAGCACGCCGGGGTAGCATCAGTGATGCGCGTGGTAACGACCAATCCGGTCATGTATCCCGCCTTCTTGGCTGCTTCGAGCACCGTCCCACATGGCTCGTGGTCAGGCGTGACTGAGATGGCACCGTTGTAGCTCTTCTGCGCGCACGAGAAGGCGGTTGCGCCGGCGGCCGAGTCGGTGATGAGGCTGGACGAGGAGCGGGTGCGTGACTGTCCGATCATGTGCTGGTCGATGACGAGCTGCTCGCTGAAGGGCGCGCCGTTCTGGAACTGCATGAAGCTGCGCGTCAAGCTCAGACTTGTGGGGCCCATGCCGTCAGACACCATGAAGATGAGGTTGCGCTTGCCATGGCTGTTGCTGGGGGCGCTGTCTGACGAAGATCCTCCGCCTGTCTTCTGGTATACTACGGCGAGCACGACGACACCCGCTGTTGCTATGATCGCCCAGACCAGCAGTCCAATCTCACGCCATCTCTTCCACGGTGAATCGCTGCGCGCAGTGCGGTGGCCGGTCAGGAGAGAGTCCTCCTCCTCGATCGATCGCTCCTGGAACTCCGAAGACGTCCGGTTTGAAAGGAGTGGGCGGCTCATTGTGGGTGTTGGTTCTGGTGAAGGAGTGGCAGGACAGCGAGCTGTCTTAGGGGAGCGTCGTATCGTGGGTCGTCAAAGTAATTATCGGGGCAGCTGCGGCGGATGATCGGCATGGCTAAGCGCCTTCCGGTTAGCGCTATCTGTCTCCCATCATCTGCACCACGAGCGTGACTGCCACATCCTGACACACATCACGAGCAACAACAACATACATGGTCAGCGATTACGAGCTGGTTGCTCAGGTTCGACTATGCGGGGTTGCAGACGCGGATCTCATAGTCTACACCGCCACTCTTCCTCTACACATAATTAGTCAAGTCACCGCGCCGTCGGAGGAGATTCGCATCATTGCACTACGATCATGTCAAGGTATAGTCTTTCAAAATCCAGTCCACTAGTCCCAGGAAGCCCGACTCGCTCAGTGGTCCGAGAAAGATGCATCAGGCAGTCAGTTTCAAGAAACTTGCCCGACTCGCCAACGCATCGTCCTTGATCATCTCCGCAGCCCCTTCTCCCACACCGTACGCGACCATCTGCGTGTGCCCATTGTTGAGGCGCGGAATGGACGACACATCCGCGACTCTCAGATTCCTCACACCGCGAACACGTAGTCTCGAGTCGAGGACCGCGTTCGGATCCTCCTTCGCTCCCATCGCGCACGTGCTGCTGGGATGGTAGCCTGGAATATCAGCGTCCGTCTTTCACGATGCTTCTGCGAAGGACAACTTACAGGTCGTGGCGTGCTGCTTCACGTGCGGGATCCAATCCTCTCTACTCGCATTCTTATGATGCGCAAGGTCCGCGGGCCAGCTCCCCTTGACCACATCCCTCGTCCCCTTGCCATTCATGACCATCTCGTTCGCAAACCGGCACGCCTCCGTCATGACAAGCATGTCCAGTGGGTCCTCCAGATACCTATGGTCAACGACGGGGTTGGCGTGCGGGTCCGCCGACGCTAGGGTAACGGAGCCGCGACTGCGCTGGTTGAACAGTAAGTTGCACATGGCGAACGTGTGCTTGCCGTCGATCGGGAAGTCGTCGTACTGCTTCGGGCCGCCGTAGAGCTCCGTGTTCCAGAACTCCATGTTGGGCTGCGACGGCAAAAGGCCCATTGGGTCCCGGCCCTCCTCGCGCGTGGCGTTGCGCCAAAGCTCGGAGTCTTCGAGGCGGTCGTCGAGGCGCGCGTAGCCGAAGATGCCTGGTGGTCAGTGGTGATGGATATTGCGAGCGACGAGGGGGACTTACCGAAGGGGAATGTGCTGAGAATACCTGTCTTCTTTTCTTGGTAAAGTTGGTATGTTGATGCGATTGCGTTGTCGTGGTAGGCGAGGTAGTCGTTGGTGAGGTTTGGTTCGGATACTTCGTAGAAGACGAACACGAGCTTCAACGTCTGTCAGTATCCTTGCGCAGGACTTTGCAATTGCGGTAATATCACGTACGCAGTGGTCTTGCAGGTTCTTGCCCACGCCAGGCAGGTCGACTCTGCACTCGATGCCATGCTTTTTTAACTCTTCGGCGGGCCCAAGACCAGATCGCATCAGGATGGCCGGGCTGCAGTATGCGCCGGCGGTAACGATGATTTCGTTCTTGGCTTGATATTCGGTCTTCTTGCCGGTCTTGGAGATGGTAGCCACGCCTGTTGCAGTTGGCTCGCCCGAGTCGTTGGAGAAGAGGATTTTATCCACGACCACTTCAGTCTTGATGGTAATGTTCGCTCTCTTGTAGCCCTTGGTGACGAAATCTGCCGCCGTAGTCCGAACACCTTGGTGTACTGTGCGCGGTACGTCACCACATCCATGTGGCGTCTCGCCAGTGGAGAACATGTCCGGGTGGTAAGATAGACCGACATCAATCATGCTTTCCTTAACACGTTCCGAGATTGGCGCAAGGTCGTGGGGCTCGATGTGCAGAGGACCAGAGGTTCCGTGGACAGACATATCTGCCTTGTGCCAGTCTTTCTCGTGCATGGTTTCCGCCTGCCTGGTTCAGTATGGGTTCAAGGGTGTACGGCTCGAATGCCTACCTTTGCCATGTATCCAAACATCTTGTCACCCGTCCACTCGTCCATGCCCCAATCATCGTAATCTTGTTTGGTGCCGCGAATACACAGTGTTCCATTGACGCCACTTGATCCACCGAGGAAACGACCGCGGCTGACCTTGACTTGCCTATCGTTTACACTGTTCATCGGCTCGGTGACAATGTTCCAGTCTGTCTCGCTGTCGAAGTTCTTGCTCCATCTTGAGGAGGCAGTGAGCATGGTTTCACACAGTTCAGGGGCGTGATGCCTTACCCGCCAGCCATGTGCACATTCTCGAGATCCGCGTTATCGGGGCCGGCCTCGAGAACGAGGATCTTCGCATCGGTATCCTCAGCTAGCCGTCCGGCAATGACACATCCAGACGTTCCACCTCTACGGTCACGTCAGTAAGCTTGTGGCTCGACCTTTGGTGGCAGAAGCTGACATACCCGCAGATGATGTAGTCATAGACCTCAGTCGGGTCGACGGAATCAACGCGTTCGAGCGACATGACGGTGGATTGCTGTATCGTTTACGAATCTCAAGGCGAACCTTATGTGAAGGGCTGTGACTTCCAGGAGGTCTATATGTATTCGGCTATTGAGCTGCATCTGACACGGAACCCGTCCGCACTCCTTCCGCAGTATGCTATCCTAGTGTCCGAGAAGTACTGGACAGCAGACAAGCTCGTAAGCTACCCCACACTAAGTTTACGTGAGACGCGTGTTGATTGGAGTGGTACTTTGACATATCGTTGGTTATGTTGTTGCTGATGCTGATGTTGTGTTAGGGAGATGTGCGTTGCGTGTGCTGAGCTCGACATTTCACGCGTCTCTAGGTTGGAGCCTGGTAAAAGAGGGATACAAAGAAGCGCGAGGCTTGACGGTATACATCGTGCAGCTCGAGAGACTGGAACTCGTAATTGACAGCGTGTCAGTCGGGTACGTACCCAGTACCTGCGCGGATCTACGCCAGGGGTCGAGCTAGCATTGGTGTTGGTGTTGTCGAAGTGGGGCCGTGAAATGCGGGGAAACCCCAGCCATTCCATAGATGTGCCCCTTATGTTGAAGGCCGCCGACAACGTGATGAATGTTAATCTGGTCGGTTCAATGTCGAAAAAGCGAATGAAAAGTACTCGGCCGGGTAGCTCGAGTACACAGCAGGCAACATGTGTGCCTTCAGTCTGCGTGAGGCGACTGCTGAAGCAAACACAGCGAGCATTCTCGCCCAGCAGCTCTTGCAGCAACACCAAGTTTCGCTCACTGCATTCAAACGATATAGGGTCCCAAGTATGATGAATCAGACTCCACTGATATACTCCAACAATCCCCTCAATGTCCCGTTCTCAACCCTGCACCCCTCGCCCTCTCTCATCGCCCGTCTATAGCCCTGGCTCAGCCACATGCGAATCAACTCCGGATCCAGATTCCTCACGTTCTGCTGCGAGATCATAACAAACGCCTGCGCGCACAGCGTCGTGCTTTCTGACGGACTGGGAGGTGGTCGCGTTTTGCAGGTCGAGCACTCGGGATCCGGCGCTGCGGCCGGAACATTGGTTATTGCTGTCGTCGGCTCTGTTGACGCAGGGCTTGCTGATATGGTGGAGGTGAGGAGGGTGTCTGTGCAGCACGGCGGTGGGCCAATCGTTGTCGTGACGGGAGGCAGAAGAAGTTGGAAAGATGTAGCGATGAGCGTAGGCTCTGTGACGTTGTTTGATACGGGTGCGATGTCGAATCCGATATCCACCGGTGAGGGATCGGAAAGTGGCGTAAGTGAGGTGCTGGTTCCAACCGCGCTATCCATGCGCTCAAAGTGCTTGGTGATGTCGTAGCATGCGAACGCGTTGGCGGTGTCGCGTTCTGCTTTCAGAGCCTCGATCTCGGCTTGTGCGTCTGCGAGCTGCCGCTCTGTCTCTGCGAGCCGCAGTTCAAGTGACGTGACATGGTCTCTTTGACGCGCACGATGGCGTCGCTGGTTCTCGCGGACGCGGTTCAATGTGTGTTCAGCGGACACGCGCTCCTTGCGACGCGATAAGCTTGCGTTCACGCTTGTTTCAGAGGATGAGGTGGGTGATGGTGAGCATGTTGCTGATGTAGATAGAGCCATGCTGGACCGGATGCCTTGTGTCACGTTGGGTCTGGTCCAGAGGTACCTTGCCTGCGATATTGAAGACTGTTGATCATGGCTGAGCGGTGCGTGTCGGTATATGAGATGCTGCAGTGCTGAAGCATGAGGTGTCAGAGATCTTGGCGATATGTCACCGATGAAGTTGCCACGCGATAGGTCGAAAACCGCGCAACTCAACCTGGAGGTGCATTTAGAACAAAGTGCAACCGGATTGGCTTTGCCGCAATGCCAAGATTATCTGACGTAGGAGGAGGTGCAATGCGAACCTGCTCGGGTTTTGTGGCGCGCTGCTTGTCCCGCCTGGATCACCAGGCTGGAGGATGCGAGGAACGCAAGAGGGGGCACCAACGCCGCACTTAAGATAAACTCGAATATATTTAAAATATCTCAACTTTCCTTCATGAAACAAGCACAGCCTCCTTGGCCAAGTGGTAAGGCGTCGCACTTGTAATGCGAAGATCGCTCGTTCGATTCGGGTAGGTGGCATCACGCTTGTTTTCTTTTTGCGCATGCCACGCAACCTCGCTGTACAGGGAACACCAACCTCATCTTCACTTTTTGTTGTAGTGTACATTCTTTGGTCAATGTGTGTGGGCTGTCCAAGCTGTAGCGTCAAGATTGCTCGCTGCTTACTTTGGCACGCAATAGTGTAGAAACCACTGGTAGTTTAATCAATTCAAGCACGGCACCAAAGATCTCAAAAAATCATTGCTTGGTCCAAGGCACGGGGAATGCGACGAAATTACCTACCAAGATAGAAGAAACTCTCGAGATTGCACCAATGAGTTCGAAGGGCTGAAAGGACTCACATTGCGATTGCACTTCTGCTCCTCCTGATGGAAGATGCTCTTGGTGCGTGTCTACGGCCGCGCCACAGCCCTGAACAGCGTCAACACTCTGCAAATATCAATATTGGGTTCCGTATGAAAACGCGTTCAAACTTGAAATCGTGCAATCGTTGTACAATCTATATAATCTACACACGCCTCGTCTCACCCAAGCTCTTTGCCCCCGGCTCAACCGGCATACGAACAACAGTCTTATTCTCTTTCACAACCCCTCCCTTCTCCCCTTGCGTCTTCTCAATCGCATGCTCATCGCTCTTTCCCCTCACATCAGCAGCTCCCCCATCCTGCGCTCCGAACGACTCAACAACCCAAGTGACACCGCCCCCGACCATCGCAACAAGCAGCGCGAAATCAACGATGTGCACAACCCACCACCAATGCTGCACACCCACCCCACAGCTGCTGAACTGGATCACCCACTCCCCTTCTTCGCCGAGCAGCGGATCGAACCACGCGGACAGGAAGCCGGCGTAGCCCGAGAAATCGCCCATCATGCTGCGCAGCGTGATTTCGCGCAGGTGCGGCGAGCTGGGGATGTGCGTGCACGTGTTGTCGGGCTTGACGTCGAATGTGCGTGGTGGGAAGCGGGCAGCGCGCCATGAGTCCTGCTGCTGTTCCTCGGGCAGGGCGGTATCAGACGCCGTGTCTGTCGATTCGTTCTGAGCGGTGTCTGCATCCAGAGCCTCGGGCAGACCTGTTGCTGTCGAGTTCCTCTTGTCCTCCTGCCAATACGCGTCCCCCTCGGCTATGTTCTGAGTGTCGCACCCCGGCGCACCGGGCTGCCTGATCCAATGCAGCGTGTCACACCCCTCGTGATCATGCCCATTGACTACCACGCCCCTCCTCCCCAACCCCTTGCCCTCAGCATTCACGTCGCGGTTGAGCCCGAAAATGCTCTCCAGGACCACTGTGCTGCCGTACTCGCTCAGCATGTTCTGCTCGCGCACGCCTTGGCCGCCCTCGAAGTAGTCGAAGTACGGGCTGTCGACGCAGACGCCGGGCGCCTTGTGCAGCGGGATGTGCGTGAGCAGGATTGTGGCGTGCGTTTTGGAGGAGACGGGGCGCGAGGTAGTGATTATGTGGTTCATGAAGGCGTACGTGTCTTGCTGGAGGGAGTCGGTGTACGCGGGGGTGTCGAGGTTCATGGTGTTGAGGATGACGAGGCGGAGCGCTGGGGCGTCGGGGTGGGAGGTTGCCTGTGGGTCGGTCCGCGATGTGTCTTTGTCGTCGTCGTCCGAGGAGGAGGTGTTGGTCGGTGTACTCGGCAGCTCGAACCAGATGTCCCAATTCACGCTCCCAAACGCTTGCTCAAACCTTTCCACGCGCTTCTCATCAATGTCCCCCGCATACCCGATATCGTGGTTCCCCGCGATATTAATAACCCTCTTCTCCCACCTCCCATCCTGCCCCAGAACCTCCCTCCGCCCACCCCAAGTCTTCTCCGCCACATACTCGGGCTCATCATAATGATCGCTCTGCACCTCAATCCCCGTAATCTCATCCGGCACCCTCTCCAGCCCGCGCATAACAGTGCCCCAGTACCTCCCCGCCCTCTTCTCAAACTCGCCATCCGTAACCCACTGACTGCCCAGCAAATCGCCCAAAACAGCGACATGCGTGGGTTCCGTGGCCCACCTCAGACTGCGCACAATATGCGCAAGGTACCAGTCGTTCCCCCACAAGTCCACCATTTTCCTGTACCCCTCGAGCCAGACGCCAAGATCCTTGACCGCACCGCGCGCAGCCGTGCTCAGGATGTCAAGCACATCCGGCGGATCGAAGTTGACCTCGCGCAGCTTCTCAGCGACGTTCGTCAGGCTAGGGAACACGGGCGCCTCGGGGTCGGGCAGGCTCGAGTCGCCCTCGAGCTGCGGGTCTCCGAGGGCGAGCAGGCGGAAGGGCGCGCGCGCATCGTGCAGCGGGAGCGACGTGTTATTGGGCTGGGGGAACGCGCAGCCGTGGAACAGCGGGTACAGGTACAGCCATGTTGTGCCGAGGAGGGCTACGGGGAGCAGGAGCGCGCTGAGGGCGAACAGGAAGCGCGAGAGCTGCATTGAGGCATTGTGTGGTGGTGAGTTGGGGTCTGGGAGGGCTCGGGGGTGCTGCGGAGTTCAGGGGGAGCGTGCGTGGACAGGGGTGGGCGGGGACAAATGACATCGTCTTGCTCGTTTCCGCTGACTGGAGGTGGGATTTACAAGAGGGATTTACAAGAGGGATTTACAAGAGATCTCAATATTGGCTGATACGCATATGGAGATTGTTCTGTTACGAGGTCATGGCAGCTTCGTATCGTCATGTTGTTCGTCTACTTCAGCACGTCTCTCTCCTGATCTCGACTTCATATGCTATCTAACCAAGCAGGTCACCAAGGGCGCCGCCTGGAGGCTTCGACCCTGACTGGGGTGACTGCGCAGCCGGCGTGCTCGGGGTAGAAGCCGGCGCACCCCAAAGACCCTGGCTAGTCTTCTGCTTTGCCAGGTCGCCCATCGTGACCTTCTGCGTCGGCGTCTGAGCCTTTTTCGAAGAGACACCTCCTAGCAAGGATGCAAAAGCATCGCCGCCAGCCTTCTTGGGAGCACCGCCTCCAATGCCTCCCGGCGACTTGACAGAGCCTGGTGTGGACACACTGGACTGCAGCGCAGGCTGAGGAACCGAGGTGAAGTAGTTGGGCCCAGCGGCCTGGTATCCTGTGGGCTTGGGCGGCTGCGAGAAGCTGGAGTTCATGGAAGCAGGCTGAGCAGGAGGAGACATCATGCGGTTCGCCGACGGCGCGGGCGACACTGTCGCAAACAGGTCGTTCAAGTTGCTGTTCTGAGCCGCAGACTGAGGCTGCGGTGCAGCGAATTGGGTGGTGGAGCTGATAGTGGAGGTGGATGCGGGAGGAGCAATGCCAAAACCAGCTGGCTTCGCAGCAGGAGCAGGAGCCGCAGACTGGAAGTCGTCAAAGTCATCATCGTCACCGAAATCGTTGCTTGCGGCAGGGACAGCGGCTGCTGGCTGCTTTCCTGACGATGAGCTGGCGGCCGGTGCGGGCTCGTCGTCCCATGCCAGCAAATCGACAACGGGCTCAGGCTGTTTGGGCTTTGGCGGCTCCGCCTTCTTGGGCTCTCTTCTTGTCGAGGTCGAAGTCGGCTCCTTTCGTCTGGGAGGGCTCGCGACTGTTTCCCCCTCGTCGTACTCGTCGTATTCGTCGAATCGCTCGCGCCGTTGTTGTGTCTCGTTGAAGCTGGGATCTTGTCCGCCGAAACCGCCTCCGTCTCCGTAGACTCCGCCAGTGTGGCCGCCGTACTCAGCGGACTCGCTGCCAAAGCCTCCGTATCTGCTGCTCCCTCCGCTGCCAGAGAATCCACCGCCCATACCCATGCCGCCCTCGACACCTCCGAATTTGTTGCGGTTCGCGCGTGCCTTCTTTCGCTCTTGTCGGATTCGGTCGACGTCGCCCAGTAGCTCTGCAAGCTCCTTGGCCCTATTCCTGACGTTGATGCCCTGGTCCTTTCCGTTCTGATCGATGAAGTGGAACTGCCGCAGCATCTTGAGCAGCGATACGTGGGAGCGCGCGTCGTCGATGACCCTCTCGGAGCCGTTCTTGATCAGGAACTCGAGCAGTTGCAGGGCCTGGGGTGTCAGTGCAGCCAAACAACGAAGACAATGCTGTACGCACTTTGTAGATCTGCCGCCACTCCTCAGAAGCTTTCTCTGTGAAGCGCTTGTAGATCATGGGCATGATCTCGTTCAACAATTGGCTGTTGCTGTCAGCGGAGGAAAGTGCGTGTGCCGTCGAGTGCGTACTAGTTGAACGTTGCGTTGGCGATCTCCTGCATCAGCGTGGAAGAGGCACCTGAGAGCAGTCAGCTATTGCGCTAGTACTCGTGGAGCTTGACATACCCCATGGCTCGTTGTTGGTCGCCTCGCGGACCTTGGCCTCCATCTCCGTGAAGTTCATCACCGCTGCGTGAACGGTTAGCAGTGGCCAGCTGGCCATGTGTTGCTGCTGCGCGCACCATTTTGGGCCTTGCGGAATCCCGCCTTCAGATCGTAGAGCGTGAGGTTGCTCACTTGATCTTTCAAGCTGTTAAAATCCATGGTTGTGGCTTGTTGGCGTTGCGGCGTTGGTCAGGCTGCTCGTGTCGAAGGAGAGAGTGGGAGTCGGGTGGCAGCAGTTGGGCGCGACTCGGCTCTGGTACGTATGGTCGTTATCGAGCTAAGCAGGGACCTTGTAGCTGGTGCACTAGTCGTCGAGTTCGCGTCGCAGTGCAAGTCAGGCCAAGTTCAGTGTCAATTGCACTTGCAAGTCGACCAAGGGCGCATGGTGGTCGAGGGCCCGGAGAGCGGCGCTATGGGGTTCGTCACGTGCATTACGTTGCTGATCGGCCATCTGGGCAAGGCAACTCAAGTCAAGCTGGCATTGATTCCTGCTGCAGGATCGAGTAATATGCTGCATGAAAGAACCATCTGTGCTCTGAAGACATCAGCAAGCACGGCGACTTTACACCAGTGTTTGTTTTTTCAATCTGGAAGATTACTACGCATCAATGGCTGTCTCCTCGATGCTCGTCAACGCCGGCGACGACGCTAGGGCCGCAAAGAATGGAGAGCTTGAGCTTCGTCCATGCCGAACTTTTGATCCCTGGACACTCCCTCTCCGCCATCATCACCTGTACACTAGCCATCTCTCCTAGGTCAATTGTACCATAGCCATCTCTTCGGCATCTTGTATTGCATAGCACCCTGCTTTTGGAGTCCTCCGCAGCCCCAGCCGCCACCACCTCACCCAGTACCGGTTTATCCGTTGCACAGTAGCAGTCAACGCACCGCGAAATGTAAGTGTGTGTCCTATGTGGTCCTGCTGGTGCTGCTCGCCCCGCATGCCACGCCCAGGCCGCGGCTTCACAGCGCGTATCGCCAGATGCACGCAGCAGCAGCTGGAGCTTCACCGCGCTACTGCCAGCTCCAGGATGCATGCTAACTGCTTACAGCCCCCCACCACCCCGCGCCCCACCATGTCTACTTCTTCCACTGTCCTCTCGGCTTTCCGCCGCTCCACCGTTAACTCCCTCCGCCTCCAAGCTCCCATCAGCAAGCGCTTCTTCACTCCCTCTGCTGCCAACATGGTTGTCAAGACTTACTTCGACGTCAACTGGACCGGCCCCGAGGTCACCGTTGACCAGCGCGGCAATGTCACCAACGTCGGTCCCGTGAAGGGTGAGCTGCCCCGCCATGCCATGCCTCCGAGCTGTGCCCCCGGTTGGAGCTGCCTGTAGCAGCTCTCCAGCACAACGTGCATGGTGCATGAACCACTGCTGAACCATTGCTGACCCCGTGCCCTGCAGAGCAATCCGGCCGCATCAACTTCGAGCTCTTCGACGACGTCGTCCCCAAGACGGTCGAGAACTTCCGCGCCCTCTGCACCGGCGAGAAGGGCTTCGGCTACCAGAACTCCAAGTTCCACCGTGTCATCCCCCAGTTCATGCTTCAGGGTGGTGACTTCACCCGTGGCAACGTACGTAGCCGGCGCGCATAGTCCACCACGAAACGGCTAGCTGATTTTCAACAGGGCACTGGTGGAAAGTCCATCTACGGCGAGAAGTTCAGCGACGAGAACTTCAAGCTGACCCACAACAAGCCCTTCCTTCTGTCCATGGCCAACGCCGGCCCCAACACGTAAGAGCGCCCTTTCTGTATACCAAAGGAGTCACTGACGTCGTTTAGCAACGGCTCCCAGTTCTTCATCACCACCGTCGTCACCTCATGGCTTGACGGCAAGCACGTCGTCTTCGGCGGTGTCCCTGACGGCGACGTCGACTCGTACAAGGTCGTCAAGGCGATCGAGGCCTGCGGTAGCGGCAGCGGTACCATCAAGTACAAGGAGGGCCCACCCACCATTGTCGGTGCCGGTGAGCAGTAGACGATTCATGTATAGATTTCGACGGCAGAATGAAAGGCGTTATTTTTTCGGTGCATTCGGCAGCTTTCGCGAGAGCAGCGATGCCCACTGGAGTTCAGTTCTCTCTATCCGGTAGCTATGAGCCTCAATTGATTCTACTGGCGACATCTCATATACATTCTTCGCTCGTCCCGATTGATGCTACGCGCCTGCTGCTGATAGCCGCCCCAAAATTTATCGATCGCTGCCCCTCACTCAACACAACCCCGCGCCTGACGCAATTAGCTTCCGCACCGACAACTCCCGAATGACAGACCGCCAAACTTCAACAGGCAAGGCTCCATGCGCGGCGTTACCACAAATGCCGATACCTAGCTCGCTATCGAACATGTCATGTACAAGGCGTGATGTTGACATAACTAAATTATCTATTTGGGTCACCAATTGACTCGATTGATCCATAAGTCCTTTTGATTCTCATATTGGGATCAACCTCCTTTCAGCTTTCAGCACGCAGGCTTCAATTCGGGCCAAATCTTCCTGTGACTCAGTCATAATCTAATCATAACCTCATCAAGGTCGGGTTGTTTTGGAGTTGATCACAGCTCCACGGCTCACTCTGACATCCACCACTACAATCTCAACCTGGATCACAATCAACAAACATGGCACCTCTCCACCCAGCAACCCACGGCATCCACGCCGACGACCGCACAAACATCCTCACCGATGTCGCCCCCGCGATCCACACAAGCACCACCTTCCGCTACCCACGTGACCCCTCGCAGCTCAACCCAGTAGACACCGAAGGTGGCGAAGTCATCGACCTCAGCACGCCCCTAATCTACTCGCGCCTCGCATCCGCAAACATCAACCGTCTGGAAACCATCCTCGCGCCGCTTATCTACCCAGCAGCCAAAGAGCAAGATCTGGAGCGCCTGGCAAACCACGTCGTGAGCTACACCAGCGGACTAAGCGCATTCCATGGCCTCTTGGTGAGCGTAGTGCCAAAGATTGTCGCTATCAGCGGCGGGTACCACGGGTGCCACGGCGTCCTGGACTTGCACGCGCGCATGCACGGTCTCAAGACGGTGGATCTGCACGCCGACGAGCAAGCATGGGACGCCAGCGGGATTGGCAAGGGCGATTTGGTGCATCTCGAGACGCCGCTTAATCCCACCGGCGAGGCGTTCAACATCGCCCATTTTGCGGAACGAGCGCATAAGCGCGGCGCGCTCCTCAGCGTCGATGCGACGTTTGCGCCGCCGGGCTTGTGCGATCCGTTCGCATGGGGCGCGGACTTCGTGATGCATTCCGGCACCAAGTATATCGGGGGGCATAGCGATATGCTGTGCGGGATCCTTGCGACCGCGAACTCACCTGAGGGGCTGAAGCGCGCGGAGGGGCTGCGCGCGGATCGGATTTTCTTGGGTGCGGTGCTGGGGAGTCTGGAGGGCTGGTTGGGCGTGCGGTCGCTGCGGACGATGGAGTTGCGTGTGCAGCGGCAGAGCTCGAATGCTGATCGGCTTGTAGCGTGGCTGGATGGTGCGCTTAAGGGCGGACAGGATGGTGAGGTTGTGCGCAAGGTTGTGAGCAAGGTCACGCATGCATCGCTCCAGACCGAGGACTTCGACTGGCTGAAGAAGCAGATGCCCAATGGCTTCGGGCCTGTTTTCAGCATCTACACGCACGATATCGAGCAGGCGCGCTGTCTGCCGAGTCATCTCAGGTTGTTCCACCATGCGACGAGCTTAGGCGGTGTGGAGAGCTTGATTGAGTGGCGCAGAATGAGTGATGCGGATATCGATGAGCGGCTATTGCGCGTCAGCATCGGCGTGGAGAACTGGGAAGATCTGAAAGCGGACTTTCTCTCGGCGTTCAAGGCCATCGCTGAGGGTAGTGGGAAGACGACAGATGCGACGAGAGGAGCAGATGTGCAGGTCGGACAGCAGGGCGCGAAGGTCGAGGGCGCGGGGCAGGGGAGTGTGTGATGCCTTGCTGATGAGACGGACCTACAGGATAACATGTTAAAGAAATGAATAAACCACCGTAAGAGTCCAAGACAACCAGTTTTTGAAACTCCATGCGTACAATTCAGTGTTGGTAGTCTAAGTCACCGCTATAGGGATCAGTCACCAGTTTATCGTAAGCATGGAAGTAGAAGTCATTACATAGTCTTTAGAATTCGTCTTGACAATATTCGAGAGCCATTTAGGAATTAACTCAAATGGTCCCATAGACCCTAGGGGCACGCAAGTCATGCTTCGTGCTATGCTCTCGTGAACTCGCTCTGATGATTATGCACACATCATTCTCAGCATGCATAGATCCCATCGCGCGACGCAGCTCAACATACCCGGGTACGCTTTACAAGGGCTTGGCCGCTTGATCATACCAAGCCGCTTGATCTTCGAATGCTTCATGTCTGGTGTGCTTGTCATACGGGTACGCATTTGTCTCCAAAGCAAGCGCGCGCTCGAACGTATGGAAGGAAGACGACGCCCCAAATGTTCAGGTCTGACATTCACTCACTGTCTGAAGCAGTTGGAACGAGCTCTGTGAATCATCGCGGTGAGAGGGTGAGTACACACTGTGTGCGGGCTCGGTCGTCAGCTTGAAGTCGATGGGTTGTTCGTTCTGCAACTTGATTAGGCAGGCATGACCTTCACTTTCTTCCACAGTGAGGCCCTTCCGAAGACCTTCCTCCTGGTTGCGGCCTGCGCTTCTACTCCTCACCTACCTTTTCTCCATCTACTCGCCAACTCACCTGCAAGCCCTATAGGATCGAAGTTGCCTACCACCCTTTGACCTTCATTCTTGGAATAATATACTATGTGCGAAACCAGCTCAGTCTCACGTGATAGCTAGCTACCACGTTCGCAGAAACAATGTCAGTACCCATCGACTTCTCTTGGAAGATCGATTGTGAAGGCACGCGGCGTACCGATGCGGCGCATGCTGCTAGGATCGCGGCTGTCAGAGATCGTATCGCTGCTGAAGTCACTCAAGCACCACCCGCAGCCGAAGAGAAGCCAATGTTCCTTCAAATCGGCTGGCGCCTGAGGTTGAAGGAGTGGTTCAGGCCGAGCTCAACTAAGACGCGCGCTTACGAAGAATACCTCAAAGCGCAGGCCATTCCAGATAAGCCCGACCAGCCCGTCGAGGAACGTGTCGAGCCAGCGTCTTTTCCCGGCACTGGGCTCGAGAAGCTGAAGGAGCAAGACGATGAGCAAGAAGAGGAGCCCCTGCCTCCATCACCGGTCGACAAGACAGACCTCAATATGACGCGAGGGGACAACGACGACCACATCTGCGCATTGCCGCCTATGCCTGATCACCAGCGTCAAGTACCTGTGGTCTCCAGCGAAGACACACACCCCGATTTATCAGCAGAGCGATGGAGAACCATTTCTCGAAGACCTATGGGACGACGGCCTGGACGCGGCAGACGCGCCAGGCAACCGCTGCTCTATCCGTTCTCCACTACCACCCTAGAGATCGAAAAGGAAAAGAAGAATGGAGGGTGGAGACTGCAAGGTACTGTCCATCAATCCTAAGGGCGGCCTGGTGAGCTCATGGGACGCGATACAAGGTATGGAGGGGCGGTATTGTTCTGTCAAGCCATTGAACATATCAATCATTCGTACAAACCCATGATATTTTCGTCAAAAGCGTTGACGTTGTTACCAACAGCCTCAACTCACCGGACAGGCTCCTGGGCGTGCACTGACAGAATGATAACCCCATCCGAGCGATACCGTCGAACCCATGGCCAAGACGTGCAGGAAGCATGGGCAGAGACATGGATATCAACAAGCATCAGCAGCGTTATCGCAGATACATTGCAAAACGCAGGCGTCCGCCACGGTGATGGAGTCCGCTCGTGCCCCACACCGACGAGAGCCGCACGCCGTTCGGCCTGTCTCGCTCTGGGCCAGCGCAGGCAGGAAAATCTTCACTCATGGCTCCTCACCAGGGCCCTCACCACAACCGATACCGGCACTCATGGCACGACCGAGCCAGTGCCAGACTCAGCCGAGATGGAGTGGAGAATTGCTGCTGTCACGCAAAATTATTGTTTCGGGGTGAGGTTAGTTTAAGAGCGATGCGCACTGGGTACCTACGGCTCAGAATGGGGAGCATTCCCAGTGAACGGGCCGCGGCATGGGCTGTGCGCTGGGAGCCTTGCGGTTTGAGGTGCAGTGCGCTTTGCATGCGAGTGCCGAGTGTGGGGAAGCTGGCAAGCTGGTCACGATGGTCGCGATGAAACGCACGAGAGCGCAATGTGACAAAGAAACGGGTCGGTGTGTGTCTTGGGCGTCCTGGATCGTCGAGGGCATCTGGCGATGAATCTGGCGATGACGAGACACAATGACGTTCTGCCGCGCTGCTGCTCGCGACCGCTCTGACAGCATCCACCAAGCTTCCAGAAATCACACCGTCAAGATCTCAGCGCCTTCCGACGATGCCGCGTTCTGCAGCTCTAGGGACACATGCAGGCATTGACCAATCATAAATGCTCCGCTTGCAGGCCGATAGGGCCAGTGCGGTGTCGTCAGTTTGGAGCAGTATGGGGCAGCTTAGGGCCATCCGACGCTGGCCGAGCACCGCGCGCAACATCGTGGGCGTTCCATGGAAGACCCTGAGTATGCCTTGAAAGTATATATGGCGTCAAGTACGTTTCTGCTGGTCACAAGACCATCGAACCGCTCTCGAGTTTATATTTGAAGATCAAGGGAATTCTTGTGAATTCACTTCAACCCAACGCCGCTGATTTCACATCCAACATCCATCACCACATATCAAGCAACTACACTTCGACCCGTCCATCGAGAATAGTTCACGGACGTTCCTAAGATGGGCTCCCGCTTCCAGCAGGTCCAGCGCCTTCAGCGTCTCACAGCCGCACCTACATCCAGGATACTTGCCCGCAATGTGCACCAGAGCTCCCGCCACAACACTGCCATCCAAGGCCCGGCTCACACATCACCACCCGTACAGCTGCTATCCACAAAGACATACCGACAGGGATCGACACCAAAATCGGTTCTCGCCCGCCTTCCCACATCATCGGTCGCCCGCTCGTATCTGATCACTGCCATGTCCTCCTCACCAGCCCTGCTCGGCCTGACATTTACTGTCCTGCGCAAGATGCTCGATTCAAAGAACTATCTTATGGATGTCGAGCGCAATCCTCTTATCCGGACTCTGCTGAAGAGCACTTTCTATGCTCAGTTCTGCGCTGGCGACAAGGCTCACGAAGTGAAGCCGAACCTCGCCGCTGCACGATCAGTGCTTGGATACGACGGTGTCATCATCGAGTACGCCCTGGAAGTCCTCGGAGGTAGCGAACCCACTGCTGCCGAGACAGCGGCTGAGATCGAGGTCTGGCGCAAGGGCATGATGAAGAGTGTTGAGATGGCGAGTGAGGGCGACTTCATCGGTCTTAAGTAAGTCAGCACCAACAACCCCACCAGCAAATCTATATACAGATACTGACAATACATAGATGGTCTGGCCTCGGCCGCCACGCCCTGCACCTCCTCCAGAACCAGCAAGATGCCACCCCCGAAATGTGGGCCGCTATCACCGAAGCCTGCGACGCCGCGGCCGCAAAGGGCGTATGCCTTCTTCCCGGCGCTGAGGAGGAGATCACCAACATCGGCTTGGAGAAATGGACCACCGCGCTGCAGAAGAAGTACAACACCAAAGAATACGGTCGCGCCCTCATCTACACAACCTACCAATGCTATCTCCGCGGCATCCCAGCGCGCATCGCGTCGCACCTCGAGCGCGCCAGCAAAGAAGGCTACATCGCCGGCGTCAAGCTCGTGCGCGGTGCGTACCTCAACTCCGAAGCCCCAGGAACGTGCTTCGCCACCAAGGAAGGCACAGACGCATGCTACGACGCGTGCGCAGCGACCGTCCTGCGCCAATCCTGGTCTGACTCGATCGCGCCCTCGAACCCCTCCCTCCCCTTCCCCAGCGTGAACATTGTCCTCGCAACCCACAACCTCGCCACCATCCAGACCGCAAAGGCGATCCGCGCGAGCCAAATGCTAGTCACCGACCCCAAGAACCTGCCGCGCCTGACGTACGCGCAGCTGCAGGGCATGGCGGACGAGATCAGCCAGAGCCTAGTGCAGGATCCGACCATGAAGGCGGATGAGAACGCCAAGGTAGTGAAGCTGCTGGCGTGGGGCACGATGACGGAATGTCTGAATTTCTTGATCAGACGGGCGGCGGAGAACAAGGAGGCTTCTTTCCGCACCGAGGATACGAGGAAGGCGATGGGTGCGGAGCTGTGGAGGAGGTTGAGGGGTGTTTTTGGACTCGCTTAGGAGGGGGAAGAATTGGTGGGCAGTGGAGGAGTGATGATTCACGGTCGATTGCATTGCATAGCATGGCGTTTGGGGGCGTTTAACTTCAACGATTTAGCGGGTTTTATGAGAGCATAGCGTGGAGCATGGGTTGCATGCCCCTTGGGTCTTTGGGACTGTATGGCCGATCCTTAGACGGCTTGTTGGATTTATCGGTTGTGAAAACACGTTCAATTGTATATTCTGTCTTCCAATCTATCTGTGCCTCGTTTGTGCGGCGTTGATTGAAACGTACAGAGGAAAGCGCGCGGCGGCGTTCGAAGCCTCTGCCACGCTCGAAATATATCCACGAGCTAAACTTACTCCTCAGTGTACAGCTATCATCATCACTTAGTTACTCCAGTTGAGCCACCGAACAAGCGACTGTCTTTCTTTGAACCCACAAAACCAGCACCTCCGGCAGCGAAGTCGCGACGGTTCGGCAAACCATCGAGGAAGCGTCATATCAGGCATGTCGCGCTTGGAGAAGCATTGTATACGACGGTGTTGAATGACCGCAGCGTGGGCAGCAGCAAGCTCTTGCACCTCTTGTCGAGGTGGAAGGACCAACCCGCCGTTGCGCTGGTAGTCGCGGATAGACAGCATCGGTACCAGAGATCTGTTCTGAGCAACTTCAGCCAGTCCGGGATCACCCTCGTTGGGATAAGCCATGCAGAGCGCAAGCTCGTGGCTGAGGTGTGGATCAAGCTCGAAGCCAACATCTTCGCAATTGACAGAGAACTAATCAGGCTGCAAGGTGCTTGTCAATGTGACAACTGCCTCCTATTTTCCTACGTTAAAGACAGAAATACCAAGCATAAAATCATCTCGCTCGCCTGGAAATGCCGCGTCAATGCCACTCCTTGGGTCCAAACGTCTCTCCTTTCGCCACAGTCTTGCGAAACGCCATCATGTTGTAGTCCAAGTTGTTGAAAACGTTGACGTTACCCCACCATTGTGGTGCACTGACTCCAGGCAGAGTGAGAGCAAAGAAGATGACCACTGTGCTCAAGATCAGACCAGTATCTAAGGCGGCAGCAGTCAGGTAGTTGTATTGCTTCCACCATCCATGCCATCGCTTCCTGATCCATAGATTGAAGATGAGTCCAAATATGACCCATGAGAAGAAGCTGAGAGGAGTGGCTGGGGGCAGCCATGCCATTGCGCCAAGTATGACCGGGGCGTGGAGGTTGCTGATATATCGATGTTTCATGACCTTCGCAAGTCCCCACAGAGCGATAGGGAGGACGCCACCCACAAGCCAGAATAAGTTGAAGTACTTATAGATGCTGTGACTTCCGAAAGCACGTGTGGGACCAATGACACCCCAGACAACACTGGAAGAGAAGAACGTGCGACCATTCGGACAAGTGAAGTGATTGGCTTGAATTGGCTCGCAGGCATTCTCGATATTGGCCAAAGCCCAGTCCATTGTCGCGATTTGCACGAAGCAACACCAAATTGTCGCGGCTATTTGTGCACTGAAGGTGATACGAGGTGGGATTTTCATATATTGGGCTAGTTTGAGGTCGCCGCAGAAAGTCTGAAGTCAGACACGTTAGCTGAAGAAACATAGACGGAAGTGAAAAGAACCACATACCTGAGCTTGACCCAGCACAATGGTGCTGTACACCTTGAATATCATCACGCCAATTGGCTTCCCTGGGAAAAGATATCCACCAATGAAAGGGCTGATAACGTTGAGGGAGAGCTGAATATTTGTCATGCCCATTATAGTGCAGCAAGGGACGACAAAGACTCCGGCAATAAGGCAGGCGATGAGGAACCCCCACCATGGAAGTTGAGTGTCGTAGCCTGCCACAACGCCAAAGCCCATTGCGAGCGAACCGACGAGCAAAACCAAATACCACCAATCTGGGGCTGGTCTATACTTCTTGATCATGTTGAAGTGAATATCCTCGGTCTGAGATGAGGCTTCTCGGAACTGCCGAACCAAGATTTTGCCACGGTGTAGAATGGTATGGACCACAGACGCGGTCAAGGCTGCGAAACTGAGACCGTAGTTGAGCGCAAATGTTGGTGCGAGGAACAGGGGTGAGTAAGCCTTGTACTTCTCAACGTCGAAGGTGAAATTTGCTCCAAGGATGTTGCGCACAACATAAGGCTTTTGGGTATTGTCGAAGAGTGTCGAGGTGTTCATGGGCAGATAGGCAGAATGGAGAGCGCCCGAATACGAGATCCCAAGCGCTGGAATGATGACGAACACAATCAGACCGATGAGAGTGTTCAAGTGCGAAAGAGTCGGCGATAGAAGCGGATCCTGCAAATACGGTATCACATTTGACCAGTCGAAAGTCAAAGGGATCAATGAGAGACCAGTGAACCCGCCAAACAGCTGGTTAACGACGACATTTTTGGGCGCAATCCAAGTTGGAAAGTCGAAAACCGACAGACCTTGCCATATAAAGCCCGGAAACCAGTAGTAGACAAACATGGCTGACGAGACGTAAACGAACCAACGGTAATGAGAAATAGACCAGCCATTGGCCTGTTCGGGATCTGTCTTCGACTTGTCGTGGAGGGCATACAGTAGCGTTGTGGTCGAGAACGTGGTCGGCCATGTCAAAGCAGCAGGCCAAACGAGGAAACGGCGGCCAAGCCCAGCAAGACAGATACCGATGAGCTGGCTGCTGATAGTGAACAAAAGCTGGAAGCCCACACCAAGGTCGTGATTGTAGAGTGACTTGGCTTGAAGTGCCAATAGAGCGTCGGTAGAGTAGGCATATCCATACGTGACAGACGCCATGAGTGTAACGACGGTGTGCTCCTTGATGCTGAACGGGCCTGGGTTCAGCGACCACACTACACCAAATGTGTTGAACGTCCGAGTAGGCATTACCCGAGCCCAAAAGCAACCAACAGGATAGACGAGGAGGAGTATGGCGACAACTGGGATGCTAATGGCGGGTGATCGCATGGAAAGAAGCATGTTCACGCCGGCGGCGACGGTGACGAAGAAAAAGCCAAGCACCCATGCGCGAAGTGTGTTGGCAGGTTCTTCGCCATCTTCAGTACGAACGGCGGCTTCCACATATTCGCTCGCAGTCACAACCTCGTTCGCAGCTTCGATGGACTGGTTTGTAGGAGTGGAAGTGCAGATTGCACCCGCAGAAGCTTTGGCTGATCGCTTCTCGTCCAGGGCTTCCAAGGCATCGCTCGTCTCGAAGGAGTGGTTGTGTTCGGCCATGATTTTTGACTTTCAGGCAATTCTCACGATCCTGTTGTCTGAAAGTAGCCAAACATCAGCGCTTGGCGAAGGAGACAGTCGTGAAAGTGTAGGTGGCGGGCACCTTTACGACTTTGTACGATGGTGTTTCCATTGTGGCGTGGTCATGTACATCCCTCCTGCTGACGACCGCATGCAAGCATTAGCTATCATGGCGCTTGGAGTGAAAGAGAAGGTCGCATCCTGATGTGATATCTTATCATTTTACCGAGGAAGTCAGGCAGTCCAGCATCGCTCCCGCGTCGCAGAAGATCCGGACACAAGCCCCTGGTCTCTAGAGAAGAGGAGGCCATTGCCGCTGTTTCCTCGAGTGCAGTTGATCTCTTTGCCAGCGACAACGTATTGTGTCTGGCTCTTACTGCAACGCGAGATACGGGTCACAGATATTCGGCTTTCGTGGTACACGAAAGGTGGGGTCGCTATCTGTCGCATCGGGCGTACTCCGCACATACATCTGAAGGATCGGCGGCCAATGAGGACTGCTCTCTAGCAGGGTAGCTGAGTCGCATTTCGCCTGCTGGCTCGAGAGCACGCTGCGCCCAAGTAACAGAAGGAGATGTGGTCAGAAGAACTAGAGTGAGGCCAGATGAACCTGAATAATTGCCTTCCATCATTCCAAAGTTGATGTGAGGAGCTGGGAATAAGCCTTTGTGGCGGATACAGGGTATAACTAGCGCTACGCTACTGCGACTCTAGTGGGTGCACAGATCACACAGAAAAACACCTTCCTCGAAGAGAATCGAGCCATTTCTATCACGACGTATCAAACCGACTACCTGCATATGACACCTGCGTTAGACAAGAAGTCACTCAGGATCCGTTCCCGATGTTACATGAGCCGTCCAATGACTATGATGCTCTCAAGGCGCCTCCTAGCTACCTTTTATCTGATCACTTGAACACTTTACCACGCTCGTCATCGCTCCTATCGAACTCACACCTAGACGCCTAGGCAGTATCGACTACCTTATCCTGCCTTCGGTGCCGTGTGGAAATTATGACCCGCAGACAGTTCATAACCCCAGTCGGCACAGCCCAGCTTCCAGCACCCAAAGAGACCCCGACTGTCCAGACCACTATCCAAACATTCACAGCAGACCTTGCCGACATCCAGTCCTTACTGAACCTCTCAGTTAGCCCATACCGTGCCAGCAAAGTCGAAGAACTTCTCACATCAACTCTTGCCTCTCTTTCTGAGAGCTTCGAATTCGATCGTCTTCGTCAGAATGAACAAGTGGATTACCTCCTCCTGCAATCTCACATCAGAAGACTACTCCATCAGTACAGAGCTGCAACCAAGAAGGTCCACACTGCCAAGGAGATAGGTCTCTTTGGAGACTGGATCGACGTCTGTATTGATTTTGTCGAAACGAGACATAATGTTGGCAAACAGAGTGGACGACAGATTGCTACTGCGTTGCAAAGCGCTGAGCAAGGTGTCGATCAGTTGCTTTGCTCACTCGACTCCAAGGACGGGTTTGGAGATAGCAAGGAGCGGTTCATCATGTTCTGGACGATTGCCAAATTCGAAGAGTTGCAAAGAGCTCTTGGAGAAGCAGTTGGGTTCTATCAAGGCTATAATCCCGTCATCTCGTGGTGGATTGAGAAGCCTTGGGAGGCATTGAGTACCAAACTGACCGCTTTGACTTCGGCTTTAGGTAAGAAAACTGGGATCGATGGATCTGGGAGTGCAGATGATATCGTCGGTGACCCGATTGGTCGTGAGGCGCTGCTACAAGAGCTTGAGGCGGAGTGGGTTGCTTATACACCTGAAGAGCTTGTGCAAATAGCAGAAGAGGAGTTCAAGTGGTGTGAGGACGAGATGGAAAAAGCGAGCAAGGCGTTAGGGTTCGATCGACCACAAGAGGCCTTGGAGCATGTCAAGAACACTTTTGTAGAGCCCGGCGAGCAAATTCATGTGAGAAGAAATCGTCGGAGTATTCTTCCGAGATTGCAGCTAACGGTTCGTATCAGGTTGTCCGGGATCTCGCCGACGAGGCAATTGCCTACGTTGAGAGGCACGACCTCATAACTGTCCCGGCTGTCGCTAAGAACTACTGGAAGACAACCATGATGACTCCCGCCCGCCAGAAAGTCAACCCTTTCTTCCTTGGTGGCGAGGAAATAATCGTCTCCTACCCAACTGACAGTATGAGCCATGAGGATAAGTTGATGAGCATGCGCGGCAACAATCCTGCATTCTCTCGCTCAACAGTCCACCACGAGCTCATCCCGGGCCACCACCTTCAATTCTACTACATGGACCGCTATCTTCCGCACCGTAGTGTCTTTCAGACACCCTTCTGGATCGAAGGCTGGTCCGTATACTGGGAATTGCTGCTGTGGCAGCGCGGCTTCCCGTCAGAGATCGGTCAGGAATGGGCAACCAATGAAGCGGCGAATCGCATCGGAATGCTATTCTGGCGGATGCACCGTTGCGCTCGCATCATGTTCTCGATAAAGTTTCATCTCGGACAGATGACGCCTCAAGAGTGCATCGATCTGTTGGTTACAAGGGTAGGACATGAGCGCGCCACGGCCGAAGGCGAAGTTCGGAGGTCCTTCGCTGGCGATTATTCACCTCTATATCAAGCGGGTTACTTGCTAGGAGCATTCCAGTTCCAGAGACTGCGGAGGGAGCTTGTCGAGGATCCCGAAGGCCCGAGGTGGAAGGAGAAAAGTTTCCATGATGCTGTTATGCGAGAGAACAATGTTCCGATCGAGATCTTAAGGGCGATGTTCAGGGGAGAGAAACTCAGCGTTGACATGAAGGCACAATGGAAGTTCAAAGGCTAGACATAGACCGCACCAACTGATAGCACCAGACGTTGGTGTCCTATAGATAGTCATGCATAGTTGCTCCTCTGAAATATGTTCACCAGACACCGTGCATAAGCCCAAGAAACGAAAGGAGATTAGAGACAGGAATAACAGGGTCCAGCATCAAAACGGAATTACCCCGTGCGAAAGTCCAACACAAGCAAGATCATACCAACGACCCAAGGACAGTCCAGGTTCAAACACCAGAATCATCCTGCTCAATGCTCGCTTGTTCCGTAAAACTCGTCCAGCTGTCGCATCCATTTGTCAAGCGAGTCTCGTTGGTCAGCGCAGCAATCTCATCATACCTCTCTATGAACTGAAGCGCAAAACCCTCACTCGTGTGCCACCCGATGTGGCAGTGCATAAGCCAGGCACCAGGATTATCAGTCTCGAATGCAAGGACAAGATATCCGCTAGCTGGCAACATAGCCGTATCCCTGCGTGGCGGGTTACTCAGGTTGAGGGAAACGGATGAAGAATAAGTGCCGGAGCCTTGAGCGAGCACTGAGAAGTCGTGGCCGTGCAGATGGATTGGGTGGGGCACGGCGAGCGTAGTCTCGATCACTAGATAGGTCCAAACATTCGCGTCCGGCAGCTCCAGTACGGCGTTCGATGTCTCGTATGTTGTGTTGCCAGCGAGGATCTGCTCGAGAGTGGGGTTCTCCCATTCGACGACCATGGTGGTGCTGTTCAGGTACCACCGGAAGAGGCTGTCAGAATTGAACCCAACGCTCGCTGCTTCAACGTTGGTACTTGACTCTGCTTCTACGGTCTTGCTGATGTGTGGGACCAGATTGTCGGTCTCATCGTCGCAGCTATCATCATAGGAGTAGGCGGAAGTGGACGGTGTTGAGGGCGAGTCGCCATAGTAAATTATACCACGAATGTCGTCAGAGTTGTCGTTCTCCGAGCAAGCAGATTGTGGAATGGCGCGCAGCCAAAAGTTGTCGGCGACATCAGCTTGATCGGCGGTGATGATGACGTCGTATCGCTGGCCCATGCCGATGTCGAGTACAGTCGTCTCGTAGGGTGTGATTGGTACAAGGTCGGAAGCAATGACCTGCATGGTGTGGTTGTCGACCATAAACTTGAAATGGGTGTCGACGGCGGCATTTACGAGTCGAATTCGGTATGAGGTCCCGGACGTGAAGGATGTGTTGTAGCGGTAGCCGCCATCGTTGTAGGTGTTGGTGCCATTGATGAGACCGTTGTCAAGAGTAGGGGGCCCCGAGCTCTCTGCGGTGATGTATAGCTCATCAACAGTCTGCGCACATCAGCCATGAACCATGTCAAAGGAATAGCGCCACTTACCTGGTGGTCCCAATCGTTCAGGAAGAGCATACCGAGATCCTCATCATAGTCGGCTGTCGCAGGGCCGTTGATGACAATACCACCGAAGATACCTTGCCACGCTTGCAGAGCAAAGTGTGAGTGGTACCATGTGCTACCATACTGTGAAGGAAAAGTCAGCTACCAGCTTTTGGTCATTCCAAACAAGTGCGGTCACTCGCCTGAGTTGCTCGCCATGTGTACGTGACGGTGTCCTCTGGAGCAGTGGGACATTGGGTGATTGAGACGACACCATCTTGATCGTTGGTGTAGTTCTGTCGGATACCATGCCAATGGATGCTGGTACCATTCTTGGAGTCCATCAAGTTGTTCTTCACATGTACTGTGACTGTATCGCCCCAATCTGCGAATAGAGTTGGCCCAGGGATGGTGCTGAAGACTGTCAGCATTCTCAGAGTCGTAAGTGCACCGCAGCTTACCTGTTCACAGCCATTGCTGAGCGTGAGACACCATCAGAAGCAACAGTGACATCGTCGAGGGTCAGCCAGTATTCCCTGGTGACGCCGGTATCGGGGACCTCTGCAGTATGATGTCAGCTATCTGGGCCTCGGTACGCAAGTTCGACGCTTACCAGTAGCATAGTCGGTGTCGATCGAGTAATCGCACCACTCCGAACGACTGGAAGCAGTGTTGCCAGCGCATACGTCTCTGCTTGACAACAGCTGGGCAGGATGCGAGTGGTGCTTCGAGGTCGAAGGATGTGCCAGCGCAGTGCTGAGCAAAGCGGCTGCGCCGAGCAGATAACGAAGGGACATAGGGAAAGACTTGCTTGAAAGACTGAAAGAGAGCGATCAAGCAAATAATGAATAACGTTGCGGGAATGATGTGACGATCAGAATGAGTGTGTTGATTTGGATGAGAATTCCTGAGGAGCTCCAACCTCTTATGCATTCTTTCAGCACAGCTTCGTCGCACTGCTGTGGCACTCCCATGTCTTCCTTCACTGACAATACTAATTTGGACATCTACCTTGCGATCCTACCCAAGATAGCCTTGCTTCGGCGGTTGGATTCAAGACGCTATGACGCGGCAATAGATAGCCGGATTGAAACATCCGACTTATACTCAACGGTGTATTGAAGAAAGGTGGGTGCGGCAAACATCGTGGATTGCCTTTTATGGAACGGATAGCTGTATGCCCCTGACTGAGTTCGTAACCCTGGCGGTAAGAGTCGCGTCAGCATGGGTGCCTTGTCCAGTGAACGACGACTGTTGTGGCTGGTGAAGGAGCACAGACCTCGGTCTCCACCTCAGGCATTACGCCGCCCTCATATGTAGTCGGGCTGAAGTGGATCGGTCAACAAGTTCTGACAAGCGTTTATTGCCAAGACGTACGTGCTGCTTAACTACTGATGGTAAGGCCGATGTCTTTGCCTGACACGTCTTCCCTGAGCACAGACAATACGACTGACAATGTGATAGGTATAGCCTTGAAGGTGACGAAGACTGCTTGCGTGGGCGCATCCATGTCCAGCTGAGACACCTGCTGGATGAAGACAGAAGTACGCTGATCGCTTGTCCGGGTCTCCGTCAAAGTCCACGGCTCCTCTTCTATCTTCGAGATCACTACATCAAGTCGCTCCTTATACTCGCTCGCTCATCATCAGGTCATACCTGCACCTCGTACACTCATATCGTTTGAAAACTCAACATGTTCCTCCCCAAGCTCGCTGTGCTCTGCACGCTTCCCTTTTTTGCCTTTGGCATGAGGAAGCGCGATATGCCCTCCAACTTCGCTCTCTACGGATACGGCCCACGCTTTGGCGGATTGCCCTTGTTCTACGCAGACGGCAGGTAAAACCTTCACTCAGTCTGACCTCACTGACAGCTTAAGGGTATGCGTATATTGGTGAAGTCGCTCAATCGAACAGCAGCGATGCAGCAAATGTTGCCTGTAAGTGTGAGCTAGGCTCGTCTGCCGGTGTCATACCCTCGTCTCCCGGTATCGTGCTAACGATGAGCAGTCTCTCGTGGAACCGACAAGGTCTGGATCGGGAATCCCAACACCACACTGTCAACCAACTCTACTGCTGTGAATTGGTCGAACGTGACCTTCTACGTTCCGGACAACACCACTTCGGACAAGCGCGTTGGCTTTCTTGCAAGTGATGCATCCACCGACGGTGCCATCGAGTCCGGCTTTTTCTTTTATGGATCGACTGCTGTCCTCATTGGAGAGAGTGGGACCCTGGAGTCAAACTTTTACTCGCTCCAGGTCAGTGACCGTACCCACCGCCTCTATTGGAACGACACAAGCCTCGGTCAGGTACCTGTCGTACTGAGAAGCATGGCGCCTTCGAACCCGCCCAACAGAGGGTAGGCAGTCAGCATCCGAAGGATTGCGTTCAGGTGATGTATATCGGCAGGTGGAGGTCGTCGATAGTTCGCAGTCGGTGGTTTCGTAGGGATGGTCGATCCTTTCCTGTGTACGTGTAGACGTTTTGTTGAATATTGAACACCACGCGTTTATCCTATGGCCCTCTCTTGTGTGATGGCGCACCTTAACAATAGTGATAAATAGCCAGGTACATGTTCGTCCACGGCGTCAACGACCCATTCACATGACCATTGACCGTATGTGGCCCTGCAGCTTCGTGCCGCGCGTCCTAGCGAAGGATCCGGGAACGCGTTGCAGGTGGGGCTGCGGACATCTCCATGCGGCGGGCCGTCAAGTATCGGTAGATGATTGACCGAGATTGCAAAGATACGCGAGTTTACTGCCTGGGCGTGCGATTGTTCTGATAGTGTTGGTCGTGGAAAAGTGGCGGACCACTAACCAACGTGTTGCAGCGCCCCTTCCGTTCGGTGCACGGACCGATGGCAACCACTCCTTCCGTTCACGAATCGTCCAACATCAACAAATACACAAGGCAAAGAGCCAAGACCAAGTCAGTCGATGCCCCTTGATGTGGTTGCATAGACCAAGTCTCTCCGAGATGTGAAAGCCTCAAATCCACTGAGCGGTCAACTGCCATGATGCAATAACCCCAGACCTTGTAATCTTCATCAAAAATTGTCCGACAACACTACAGCAATGTATCACCCAGAAGTAACCAAAATCGCTCTTAGCGGGTCTTTGCATACAATGTCTACAAATATAAAGCACGTTCTCATGCCAATACTCGCAGGCGATGCGTCAGGCCAGCCACCTGGGCAATCAACAACGACGAAGCCCAAGCCATACGGCGCCTCGAAGCCCACAAGCAAACCAACAGGATATCAGTAGTCCAATGTAGAATTTCCACGATCGCATCCTAGTCGCACAGCTACAGCTTGATCCGCCTAAACATACCCTCTCGCGCCACTCCTCGCCAAGCCTTGCCCCGAAACCCACTCAAAACGCTCCCAAACCAACCACGCACCACAATCACAAACACAAAACCTTCACAGCTAGTCTACAACCACTTACCGCACAAACACAGCGGCTGTCAAGCTCAGATGAGCATGGCGAAGTCTTGATCCCCACAAGGGAACAACTTGGCTACTCGCACATGTTTGATTTACGCAATCGCCTTACACCTGCCAATATGGAGCAGCATGAGGGCGTACACGAGCCAAGGCGTCTTGTATATGCTTCCCTCTTCCCCACAAGTTGTTCCCAAGTACTGCTGTGCAGCCCTCCATCGCGTTTACCATATACCTTTCAATTCATTTCTTTTCGTAGCCGGTCTGCTATCTTCGTTAATAATCTAACTGTCTATCCACGCCTTTACCATGTACAAGCTCGTCTCCTTGTCGCTGCTGGCTTTGGCCGCCGCAGCACCGGCACCACAGCGCAACAGAGGAGGCCAGCAACGAGCAACGGCACAGCAACAAGCCGCGCGTATACCAATGGGCATCAGCCAAGCACAGGACGGGAGTATGATACTCGATGACATGGTCATGGTGAAGTACGTCTGCAACACTACCTGCCCTGCACGCTGAGAGACTGCCAATGATACTAACACGACAACAATAGCGGCTTGCCAATTCGCTTCAAGATCTCTGCGCCAGCGGACCAGTTTCTAGTGGGATCGGGTGTCCCCGGCGCCGCAGCAACAAGCGGCAACGGCACCATGGGCGCCAATGTGCTGCTGCATGGTGACGGGGGACAATCCTTCTTCGACATGCCGAACCAAAATGTGCAAGCCAACACGATGGGCGTGGCTTTGCTCGCACCAAACTCCAACCTATTCTGGGGCGGCGGCAGCGGTCTGCAGCGCACCGACGGCGTCGCCCACGCGCAAGCCGTCAACGACTGGATCCAGAACGAGATGCCACAGCGCGTCGCGGTCAACACGAGCGCGATGGTCTTCAGCGGCGTGAGCGGCGGGAGTCTGCTGATGAGCGGATTCTTTGTGCCCGCACAGATGCAGAACTACGCGCCGAGTGCGGTCGAGTTGAATTGCGGTGGCATGCCGCCGCAGGTCAATGTTGTGGATGCTGCGGCCGTGGCGAGCACGCGGATTCACTTTCAGTCTACCCAGTCGGAGCTCAAGCTGCTGCAGGGCAGCATACCGCAGGCTGTCGCCGCGTACGAGCAGATTGCTGCGGATCAGGGGCTTAGTGCTGCCCAGGTGAATCAGTTGCAGACTGTGGATAATACGCCGCAAGGCGGGCATTGCGAGTTCGATGGGCAGGACTTTGTGTCTGGTGTGCAGACCATGTTGACGAGCTACTCGAATGTTGTACAGGGCGGGAACGGCGTGGTCACGGGCATTGGGGCGCCAAGTAAAGGGCAGGTTACAACTGGGGTCGTTGGAAACGAGAACTTAAAGTTTGCGGGTGGAAGGAAGCGTGAGGCCGAGTCGATGGTCGTCGCGAGGTGGGCACAGGACGTTGTCGTTGAAGAGGATGTAGCGCTGCTGGCGTGCGATCGTACTTCGTGCTAGTTGAAGATGCTACAAATTTCAAGTAAGCATGTCCAAGCACTGTCTTGTCCTCCGGTCTCTCATAGTATAGCACTGTGTCCGGGGTATCACGTCGGTCGGTGCAAGCGCGGCACGCGTGTTGGTGTGTTCATCGTATTCTTCATTTGACTGGTATTGTGAAGGTCGTCCACTGCTATTCGGCGCAATGTCCGCTTCCAATCCTTCCACCCGTAAATGCATTTTCGCCGTTCCCGTAGACCCGTAAATGTTGGAGAAGCAGAAAAAAGACACTTTACATGACGACACCGGAGTTCGAGGCGATACGCTGGGATCTGTTAGCTGAGTTTTCCCCTCGTCGAGAACGGCGCAACGTACGGGCCACAGCTCAGCAGCCTCCTTGGCGACGGGGCCGGTGATGGCAGAGCCCTTCATCTCACCCTTGGGGTTGACGATGACACCGGCGTTGTCCTCGAAGTAGAGGAAGACACCGTCACCTCGCCTCCAGGGCTTGCTCTGGCGGACAATGACGGCGGGCATGACCTTCTTCCTGAGCTCAGGCTTTCCCTTCTTGACGGTGGCCATGACCATGTCGCCGGCACCACCAGCGGGCAGGCGGTTGAGGCGGGCACCAATACCCTTGACGGAGATGATGTACAGGTTGCGGGCGCCGGAGTTGTCGCAGCAGTTCATGACGGCGCCGCTGTGTTCGCATTAGCCTGCGTTCCTCTCAAAACATTCCGCGACCCTCTCAAAGACACTACACGACCGGTGTTCGTTCTGCGCGGGGGTTCGAGAGCGGTCGCGGGCGGGTTGGACGTACACAGGAAGACCGAGGGTCATCCTCAGCTTGTTACCGGAAGAACCACGTCTGCAGGAGTTAGCATTCGTTTGTCGTTCGTCGTGCAGTCGCGACATACCCGCGCTTGGAGGCCATTTTGACTGTATGATGTGGTTAGTGGGAGGGCGAGAGATCGGGTGCTGCAAAGTTCGAGAGAGCGACGACGATGTCAATATTCTCAGTGCTTGCCCCGTTAGCGAAGGCGCTAGCCTAGACAGCACTAGCGGCGTTCTGAAGTGGGGCGATCAGAACATCAACACCACGACCTTGCAAAGTGCACCACTCCAGAGTCTGCGCGGCGATTGTTGATCTCGGCCGCGGGGTTGATGAGAATGCGCTGCCCCTATGACTGCACACAGGCAGTGCACGAACGTCGTGCAATACTGCACGCACCCCCTGATCCGCGGGCGTTGACGTGCTTGAAAAGTTGAAGCACTTGACTCACTCGGCGATTCGTCATTCAGTGATTAAATGAGGCGGCACACGCTGACCTTCAGGCGTCACTTATAGCAGTATCGAACAGCCCTTACCCTTTCATAGCCATGGTCACTCCTTCCGCGTTCGGTCAGGCTCACATCGATGCCTTTTACGACTACATTGGCTTTCCTGCTAGCCTGCGACAACACCAACCGCTGCAGGACCCAACGAAGGACATTCACTTCCTCACGCAGCTCCATGTCCATATGATTGCGGCAGTCCCTTATGACAACCTCTGGCTGCACTATGATCCCACCCACAGAGTCGACATCACCGCTCTCGGCAATTTCGACAAGATCGTACAGCAAGCGCGCGGCCGTGGGAGCTACTGCATGGGCAATCATGTCCTCCTCAACCACATCCTCCGATTCCTATCTTTTCCCGTCTACCTTGGCCCAGCTCGCACCCGGCCACGCATTGACTCTGTGCCCACCGGTGAATTTCCCGGCTGGATCCACCTGGTGAACATCATCACGCTGTCCGACGGTCAAGTCTGGACCATGGACGTGGGCTTCGGTGGTGACGGCCCCACGCGACCCATGCCGCTCGTCCACGACGCGCCGCAAGCCAATCTCGGCAGCCAGGAGGTCCGTCTGGTCCATGACTGGATCCCCACGCAGTTGCACCGCACAGAAGCAAGCAAGCTCTGGATCTACGAGTATCGCAATGGAAAGGACAAGCCGTGGAATTCGTTCTACGCTTTCTCCGAGACGGAGGCAATGGAGGCTGACTTCCATGTCATCAACCACTTCACAGCTACTGCGCCTGACAGTCATCATACGGTTACGCAGCTATTGGTCAAGTTCTTAAGGAGGGGGAAAGAGGATGGATCGGGTGACCAAGAGATCTACGGTAAGCGCATGCTGGTCAACGCAGTCGTCAAAGAGAACCTGGGCGGCAAGACGAAAATTATAGAGGAGTGTAAGACCGAGGCAGACCGCATCAGAGTATTGAAAGAGTGGTTCGGCATCACTCTTATAGAGGAAGAGAAGGAAGCCATCAAGGGGACAGCGACAGAGCTGAAATAGGCACGGTCGGCACGTGCTTGTTCGTGTGTTTGTTGTTGCGTGTTTCTTCCCCCACGTGCTTGCAGTAGACTGACATAAATCGCATCAAGACTGTCCAAATGGGCATCATCTAGAGCAGTGCGCAAGCACGATCCAACATAGTTGACCATTACGCTTTTCAGAAGGTATCGCAGGATGAACACCTCAGTCGAGCTAGTGAGAACGTTCCTTTCACTTCCGCCTTTCTAGATGCCAGCCTTCACTCTCGACTGCCGCCCTGTTTGTATATATGCACGCTCACGCGCCTCACTCCTCTCCTATCACCTGACCGCGAACCACCTCAACTCTACCACTCTCCACTACGCTGACAATGAACGCCGATCCGTCAGAGACGATCCAACCATGGGCGCCAAAAATGGTCTATCGAGCCCGTCGCCATAGGAGTCTGCCGCAGACACTGTGTGAGATATTTATTGAGCAGCAGGTCTTCACTTTCTTCCGATCCTACTTTCCCCTGGGTGGACCGAACTATGACTACGGCCCGGTAATGGAGCGAGCGACACGATTTGTTCTATATATCGTAGGTCAACGTGAATTACCGATCACCAATGAGCATCGTATTGATCAAGAGCAGGACCTGCTCCGCGATGACGCCGACTTCCGCCATGCCTTCTGTACAATGCTGCAGAACCAAACAAGCCCAAACTTACGGGCCGCAGCAACCTTCCAAGACCGCGAACTCACCAGCCTTCTCAAGATCCTCGCAGAAGTCCAGTGGTCTGGCAACGACCAAGTAGCCGCATCGCGCGCTTACAAGCTTGTACGTCTATCAATTCACAGACTCCATCGCCGACTGGCTGATGTTTTACAGGGCTTCTACGCACGCGACTCTGCAATGGTCGACCAGCTTGTCTGGGGTCTAACGCACCCTGACGCCGCTCACCGAGGCGTGCGACGCGATTTTGACGACCCCTTTTTCATCGCCGTACTACTGATTCACCACTTCAAATACCACGGCGGCCTGATCCTGCCACCCCTGCGCGCCGCACGCGTCAAGCAGGAGCTTCACGAGGCGCTGCTTGCCAGCGAGAAGGCGCTGAATAGGAGCACTGAGATGCTGTTTATGTACTACCCGAACTGGTGAGCCACCCGAACCGCTGAGCTGCTATGAGGTTGTTCAATGCCGCGTACTGACTGTTGTGCAGGCGCGATAGTCTGGGTGTCGAGAAGCCGCCTGGGCTGGGTGATCCTGCGAGGGCTGTCACTACTGGACCATCGGTGACGTTGCCGTATGGTATTGTGCGACCACCTAACGATCGACTGCCGCCGGCTGGGCCAGGCACTTTTGGTGCAGTGGGCGACAGCCATCCCGGTCGGTGAGAGATGGTATGTTTGGCCGAGAGGATTGGAGGCTGGAGGTGTTGCGAAGTCTAAAGGAATGTCTCAATGTTGAAGAGGCTGTGGCGATGCTGCTGGTCATGCTCTGACAGAAATGATCAGAATGTTTCTTCGATGTGATCTGGAACTTCTATGGACATTGCCTGTGGCATCTAGTCGCAGTCAATAAAGGCGTCTGCTCGTCAACGTATCGCGGGGGCTTTCGAAAAACAATCAGGACTAGATGGGTTTGTTAGGAATAGCGTAAGGACCAAAAACGCTCAAAGAACAACTGTTTGCGCGTCTGAGGTCAAACTAGGCAGATCAATGCTCTCACCATATACTTCCCGTGAAGTATTTGGGGATCTCCTTGCAAATTGCAGCATACGTGATGAACAAGAATGCTTCCCGAAAATGGGAAGCGCGAGAGCTGATACCGTTCCTTCAGCACGTCCTCGCTCACCGTGTTAGTAAACCCGGCGTCGGAGGGAGGGTTTGGGATGAAGCATGTAACAGAGTGGTTCAGAGCGCAAGACACCAGGTCAGAAGAGCTGATGTGCAGGACTACTCCAAGACGCCGTACACTGTCGTTAATCGACTATTCCTGGCTTTGGTCAACCACAATCCATATTCGCCGGATCATTCAGCGTTGGCAAGTATGACTGTAGAGAGTTGCGCGATCGTGTTCATACAGCAGGCGAAGACATATGGACCATATCCTCTGTATTCGCGGATAGGCGCATGGATGACGCCGGAATGGTGGTCCGTCATCGAGTGGGAGGAGGCGACGGAGCGCCGGAGCCAGCAGCAGCGGCATACTGTCGATCACAAGGAACGGTAAGCACGCCGTTCAAAAACACGTGTGGGCGACATGGCTGATTATATGCAGCTCACGTCAAGATCGCGAGATGGAGACTCTGCATGGACTATTTCATGAGAGGCGGTGGTCCGAGATGGTGGATCACGATCTGGACCAGACAGCTGCGAATACGTATGGCTTTGAGACGCCAGAGCGTGCGAGAGAAGCATGGGATGCGTTCGAAAATGGAAATCTGATGCTGGGTGGCATATACGAAGCCCAGAACTTGGCTGAGGATGTTCCTCATTCTGGACTCACGAATTTGAGGGTGGCGGATAGTGGTCTCGGCGTGTGCGACACTTCGAGAATACCAAGGACCGGCATACGAAGGCCGTCTGTCTAAGAATGAGGCTGGGAAATTCGGCTGCAGACAGCCTTATCAGTAGAAGCAGGTATCCGATTACTGGGCCTCGCAGCAGTCGGGTCTTGCCAAGTCCGCCGCTCGATCTGCTATGTGGGAACCATTCCCAACCAGAACCCATCGCTTTGAACACGTCCTTCGATACTGCATGGTTTAGGTCACAGCGAACTGGTGAAAGACTCGACCCTGGCCAACCTGCTCAACCCTGGCGGTTCGATGCATAGAAGCTCACATGCACTCCTACTCTTGTGGCTTGAATTCTCGAGTATCGATTGGCCTCCGAAAGAAGCCTTGCATGCAACGAATGGCCGTAGCTGAATCGAAGTCATGGCTCTCCAAGACTTTGGCGCTGAGGCAGATCATCCTCAAAACGTCGTCAGGAGTGGAATTTGATAAGGCTTTGCCGAAGCGCGCTTGTGCGATTCGTGACACGTTAAGGACATAAGGTGATAATCGGTGTTCCCTTTTGCGGGGAGTCCGTGCGGCCATGCTGCGCTCGGAGGCCCATGCGCTTTGTCACGCGCATTTTTTCTCCTCTCCAACCACCGCGCAATTGCCAACCACAACACCTTCATCGCGCTCTATCAGCGCCGTCTGCTGTGCCGTAGCCATTATCGCGAAGCGCCTGTCTGATCTCCGGTTGTGCGTGGTCACAATGCGACCTTGTTATCCTGCCACTTTGGCACCAAGCCCTTGGCTCTTTCCGCCCGCGGCTTAATGAGGAAGGTTCACTGCGCAAAAACCTGGGCGGGCCTGGGCATTCTCCTGCTGCTGGGAGGAAGCTTCCACCACTGCAGCCCAGCTTATCTTTTCCATCTTAGCATGGGCTTGGAGAGTCTTTTTCAATCGTTCTAACGGTGGATCGTGGCAACATCGTTGCATGGATTGGCGTTTGACTTTCATACTCTCCTCCCTTTCTCGTCCTGACTCCGGGGGCCTCACTACACTCCGGGCTTGTCCCACGGTCTTGGGTGCTTTGGGAGACGCGCTTAGCAACGGTATCGAGCTAAAGCAGCGCTTCTGTGATCCTTCGATTGCACGAGGCGCAATTCTAATGTCTTGGAAGTGATAATAGGCCATGGTTTGCATCTGAATGGTGGGGACCTGTTCAGTGTCGCGTGTAGCATCCTTGTGTAACTCCGGACTATCGTACTGGCCTGGGCCTTTGCATTGCGCCTATATGAATAGACTAATCGCCAACTTCGATGGAACCAGTCGTGTAGATTCTTCTGACTTTCACCTCCTCGTGCACAGGGAGCTGCCGAGATTGAGCAGCACGACATAGCATCTCTTCCTGCGCTGTTCATTTTTTGAAGGCCTCCGAGTCAATCACCACAATGGCTGCCACCGTCAACACCAAGGCTAGCCTCGAGATTACTAAGGGTGCGACCGCCCTCGACCCGATCCCTCTCGATGTCAGCGAGTCAAACTCGTTCCACGACGAAGACGAAAGGTTACTAGGCCCCTTTCCCACTGATGAGGAGTGGGCGACACTTCCTCGTGTGCCTGGTCGCATCCCATGGACAGCCTGGACCGTTGCCAGTGTTGAGTTCGTTGAACGCTTCTCGTACTACGGAACATCTGCTGTCTTTGTCAACTTCATCCAGAAGAAGCTTCCTCCCGGCAGCAAGACTGGTGCCGGCTTTCTCAAGAAGCCCGGTTCCGGTGCTCTCAACATGGGACAGCGTGCCTCGACTGGAATGACCACATGTGAGTTTATTCTGATTATATCTAAACGTTCACCACTGACTTCTTCCAGTCAACCAGTTCTGGTCTTACTTCACACCCTTGTTTGGTGCCTGGATCGCCGACGAGTACTGGGGTCGTTACAAGACCATTCAGTGGGCCAATTGGATCTCGATCATCGGTCACATCATCCTGATCTTCTCGGCCATTCCCCAGGTCATTGTCAAGCCCAAGGTCGCTATGGGCATCTTCTCCGCTGGTCTCATCATCATGGGAATCGGTACAGGTGGTTTCAAGTCGAACATCTCCCCGCTCATCGCTGAGCAGTACAAGAACCAGAGGGCGTACGTCCGTACCAGGAAGAATGGCAAGAAGGAGATCGTCGATCCCGCTACTACCACAGCGCGTATCTACATTTACTTCTACTTGCTCATTAACGCCGGTTCCCTCACGGGTTCTCTTGCCATGGTCTACTCTGAGCATTTTGTAGGCTTCTGGCTGAGTTTCACCTTGCCGACCATCTGCTACCTGGCCTGCCCTCTCATTCTCATGTATTTCAAGAAGACCTACAAGCTGACGCCCCCTACTGGATCCGTCATGGGCAAGGCGTGGAAGCTCATCCGTTTTGCCAGCAAGAAGAGCGATCGCAAGAACATCCTCAAGGACCCGCTCTTCTGGGACCGCATCAAGCCAAGTGAGATGCGTGCTCGCGGCGAAACCCTTCCGGCTTTCATGACCTTCGATGATGAGTGGGTCGACGAGGTTCGCCGTGGTGTTCTTGCCTGCAAGGTCTTCCTTTGGTACCCTCTATACTGGCTTGCCTACAACCAGATGATGAACAACCTTGTCTCTCAAGCTGGTACAATGAACCTGGGCAGGACCCCCAACGATATCGTCTCGAAGCTCAACCCGATCTTCATCGTCATCATCATTCCCATTATGGACTTCATCATCTACCCTGCCCTTCGCAAGGCCGGCGTTGTCCTCTCGCCTATCAAAAAGATCACCGCTGGGTTCGCACTCAGCTCTTTGGCCATGGTCTCTGCCTGCGTCACTCAGTACTACATCTACAAGATGAGCCCTTGCGGCAACCAGATCAACAAGCTTACCAAGGCTGGCCGGGACTGCAGCGCCGACATCTCTGTCTGGGTGCAAGTCTTCCCCTACGGCTTGGTTGGTATGTCCGAGGTGCTCGCGTCCATCACCAAGCTCGAGTATGCCTACACCAAGGCCCCTTCCAACATGAAGTCCACCATCCAGGCCATCGCACTGTCTACCTCCGCTGTCTCCGCTGCTCTTGGCCAGGCACTTGTCGCTCTGTCTGACGACCCTCTTCTCGTCTGGAACTACGGATCCGTCGCCATCGTTGCCGCTATCGGTGGTATCGGATTCTACTTCACCTTCCGCAAGGCTGATGCCGAGGAGGATGCTCTTAACAACCTTAAGGAGAGCGAGTACCTTGGCGGTCGGGCTCAGGCCGATGCTGAACATGTCTCGATCCACAGTGTTAGGGACGAGAAGAACGAGAAGCTCTAGGCGCTGGGCTAGTATTCCAAGGATAGTAATGGTTGATGATTGACACGAGATATACCCAATCAGTTGAACGAATGAACTGTGCGCATTCCAAACTTTGCCTGCGTTGTCCATGAAGTGACCTATCGATTCTTGCTACTTCCGCACTTACTGAATTCCACGGGAGAACATGTGGAGACGTGCATCGATTCGAGGAACGGCGCAAGGTTGTGGTGAGGTGTCAGCAGCCCAGGCGATCCTGAAGGATCTGATTGGTGCCCTAGTCAGCCTTGTCTCAAGCCCACAAACGATCTTGCAGAATTACTTGTTTCACCTACCACAACAGCCAGTTTCCTCAACGGATATGCTGCACGTATTTTCTAGACCTGTCAGCGTGGCTGATATCGCATGCAAGGCTGGATCTAGACCCAAATCGCGTCAAACGCAAGTATAACAACATGAGAACCTCAGCCTTGTTGCTGCGCGTTGCTGCGGTCGCTTCACTTCCCCTGCCAGCATCATCTTCACTTCTTTACAGTAGTCTCGATGGCGCGCATCTGGCGACTCCTGCTAGTGTGTAGCTTTGCCGGAGCCCATGCCCGAAACAAAGAGACTCCGCAGTCTTCAAGCAACGGGACTGTGCCCATCTCGAACTCCACATACGACTACATCGTGGTTGGAGGTGGACCTTCCGGACTGATCGTATCCGAACGACTCGCTGAGACAGGGAATTCGGTTCTCGTTTTGGAACGAGGTGCACCTTCCTTGTTCTCGTCAGGTGGTAACGTCCTTACGTCCTGGAATGACACACTCACTATCTTCGATGTGCCGGTTTTGCACGTGTTCTTGACAACTTGGCCGGGAGTCAACGCTCAGTGCACTGATGTGCCTACAGGCGCTGCAGCTGGCTGTCTCCTTGGTGGTGGGATCGCCATTAACGGCATGCAGTTCGTCCGCCCACCTACTTTCGACTTCGACGACAGATGGCCTGTGGGCTGGCGATGGGGCGATGTGAAAGATGCAGCTGCAAGACTGTATGAACGTAATCCTGGGACCTTGACTCCGTCTGCTGATTGTAAGCTCTACGACAACGACGTCAGGGATGTCGTCTCGAAGTTCTTCGCTTTGACTGGCTACACGCAAGTTGACACCAACGTAGAGCCGGACAGGAAGCACAAAGTGTGGTCATATCCGGCACTCAACACTGACCGAGTTCCGTGCGGATCCTGTGCGCACATATCTGCCACTCGCGGAGAAGCTTCCTAACTTCAAGCTTCAGCTATACACAAGGTCATCCGCGCAGTGCGCACTGGTCCATTGGTGACCGGCGTCGAGGTTGAGAGTGCCACTGGACAGCGATCCATCATCAATGTCAATAAGGGTGGCAAGGTGATATTCGCAGCCGGCGCTATGTCAAGTCCGAGATTGCTGTTCAATTCCGGCATTGGTCCCTTAGACCAGATTAAGATTGTGCATAATGGGACTGCCGATGTTACCCTCCCTCCACGTGAAGATTGTATTGACTTGCCAGTCGGGTTCGTGCAAGACCACACCATCGTCATTGTTACCTTCGATGTGCCTGGTGGTACAAAGGTACTGAACCAGACAGAGTTCATGGACCCCAGTGAGGCGTCGAAAGAACTGTACGCCCACGGATCTGGCCCTCTTGCTCAAGCTTCGAACTGTCTCATGTCCTACATGACAGTCACCAATGATAATGGCCACAAGACATTTATTCAGACCCACGTAGCGGGTCTGGTCAATGGTACAGCGCGATTCCTCGTCACTACTACTCATAGTTCCACATGGGCCGGCACATTGGGCATCACAGCTGACGGTAATACGATGTGGACCAAGAATCCATATCTGAACTCTGCTTCGGACAGGGAAGCGATGACAAAGGCTCTGGACGAACTTATCGCTATCAGTCGTCTGCCTGGTAGTCCCCTCTCATATAGCCTCGTGAACGCCACTGGCGCATCTATCGTCCAGGTTGCTTTGGGTCAGCAAGACCCCAAGAACAGGATGGTACCTGGGCAGCATATGATAGGTACCACGATCATGGGTACGGATGACGGAACGAAGAACGGAAGTAGCGTCGTCGACACAGACTGCAAAGTATATGGGATTGGTGAGTTACGGAAATCACTTGTAAAAGTAGTGACTGATCTGCTATCAGACAATCTGTTTGTTGTGGATGCTGGAATACATGCGGACCTCCCCACCGGCAACACAATGGCTATCGTGATGGTTGCGGCCGAGCATGCTGCGCAAAAGATCATGGCCCTCGGTGGTGCATCGAACAGCACTGACTCTTCATAGGTGGGCGTGCGGAAGAGTATTGGATTCTTTTTCAAAGCACGAATCGTCCCGCGTGAACCATTCTACTTAGGTAGCACGCTCTCTTTCGACCTTCCTCCCCAGACACCCTGTAGTCTCAAGCTCTTGACAGCCCATTTACTATGACGCATACTTGGGTGCGCCGAATTGATAAATGCGTGTATCGAAACAGTCTCTGACTGCGTGCGCAAAAGGTCTTCGAGATCATCGACGCTGTGGAAACCTTATCCTCGCCACGTAGCAAACCACCTGCTTGATTCCCCTTCCCCTTGCTCTTGTTTGACAGCCGCATCTGAGATATCTGCGCTTGGCATGGGGATACAAACATCACCTTCGGAAACGTGGCGTGTCGCATGCATCTTAACAGTCAACATCTCTTCCAATTCCACATTCGTCCTCTGCACCTCTGCCACTCTCTGCGCCACCAGCGTTCTTTCTTCACCAATTTGTTCGAGCAGCTGCATTTTCGCAGCCTTATGACCCTGAATGGACTGTTGTATCGCGCTCAAATATGCCTTTGACTGAGTTCTTGCGAACTCATGATCTTTGCGCAGGTTGATCATCTCGACCTTGTTTGCGTTCAAGACCGCGTGCAGCGCTTCAGTGTTCTGATGAAGCCTATCGTTGTTCTCTTGCGCCCTTCGAAGAGTTTTCCGGAGCATCGTCACTTTCTCCTTGGTATCGTGATATCCGCGTTGCGCAAGCTGCAGTGCCTGTTGCAAAAGAGAAATTTCGACCAAAGCGTTCGCCTTCTCTTGTCTTGCCACATCGAGATCGGACGCCAGTTCAGCCTCCGCCTTCTGAGCGCGTTTCTTTGCTTTGAACGCGGTATCTCTCTCTCGCTCTGTTCTGTCGAGCGCTTTCTCAAGCTTACGAATTCGCAGTCTGGAGGCGTTTAGTCTATAGATCTGGCTGGCGCTTGTCTGTTCACTTTTCCTGAGCATCTCGTCTAGTTCCGCGCTTAGAAGTCTGGAGGCTCTCAGCTCATTGTTCCGGCTGGTGACGATTCCCTCTAGAGTGTCCAGCACAAACTGGCTTAGGATCACACAATCCGTGCCAGTGACGTGGTGGCATGAGTGAATAGGACAGACAGTCTGGGTTCTCTGAAAATCTTCAATCCTCGACTTGATGTCGGAACGGATACTCATAGGACTACAACCACGGAGACCAGGGGTTTTTGAAGAAGTCGCGGAATCTCTTCTGCCTCTCATGACTTTGTCTGCCTGCACTGCGATTACATCACACAGATGGGCGACTGGCATAGAGGTACTCAGCTCATCTTCTGATGGTGAATCCAATGGCGACGAGCTGTTAGAGGTCCATGATCTGACCGGGGGGTGCCGAGGATTGGCTTCGCTATTGCTGGAGGCGTTTGCCTTGTACTGAGCTGGATCAAGCATTAGTACTGGACTGTCGTATTTGCAGCGAAATGACTGTTCGGATAGCGAGATGGTATAGTTGTCCTGTGCATAGGCCGCTGATAATGGAAGGAGAGCTGGGTTGAACATGATTGTGGAGGTAGTCGGTCTGTTTATACGAGGTGGGCTTGAGACCTAAGGCCTCTTCTTTGTCAAAGGTAATCAAGAGAAAATTTGCGAGTGCTCATCGGCATAACTCGACCCTCAGATTGATTCTCACTGATTTTGGTTCCTTTCGCTGGTGGCTGTGCGCTTCCTCCCAGGGACTGCGACTACAGGGTCTTGAACAAGCGAGACACGGCATGGGCCCTCTGATTCCCAAATCTATGAGACTATGATTTTCCCCGGCTGAGAACCAACGCATCTCTAACTTGCCTGAGCCGTGGTTTATGCAGACGTCGTTCTGGTACATATGACTCCATGATCGATGAGTAGCCACCAACAAGTCAATATTGAGACCCTGCCACGCACCGAAAACTTAGACTTAAATACAGATATCTACCTCATAATCTCTCCATCTCAACCACCAGCATCCGATCCTGCAATGACCCGTATCGTCACCACATCCGCTTCGATTCAGCCTCTCCCAACCGACCATACAAAATCAACTATGACTTCTCAAACGCCCCTCGCTCCACGAGCAAGTAGGGACTCAAAGGTACCTTCGAATAATGCCAAAGAAGCTGCCATCACCATGAGCGATCTACAAGAGCAGATCAGACACTTACGAGCCAGTGTGGAAGACCTGGCCTCTTCATCAGGCTCAAGCAAGCCAGATCGCAACAGTCCAGACGCAAGCCCAGATACTCTCAGCTCCACCACAACCGAGTCTGGCTCTTCGACACCTTCAGAGACTTCACTGCCATGCATCGACGAGCTGGAAGACAAAGTCAGCTATCTCTACACTATCTCCGGATCCTCCGGCGACCATCGCGTCTTTGGCTGCAACCACTGCGCGCCTGGCGAGATCCTTACCTCAGAAGAACTTCTCGAAGAGATGCAGCGGAAAATCTCCAACATGGCAGAGCGCGGTCAGAAAGCCGTGCAAGGATGGATAGAAGCACAGCAGCAACTCCATCTCCTCAAGAAGCAGCACCATCAGTTTACTCAAACTATATCCAGCAAAGCTCAGAAGTACAGAGTCGCCGAGGCGAACTCGCGTCAGCTCGTAGTCAAAGCAGAGAAAGAGAAGACCCTAGCAGAGCAAACAATGTCCAGCAACTACCAAAGATCCAAAGCCATCGAGACTGACTTCCGTCAACAAGCACTCAAAGCCGAGAAAGCGAAGAACCTGGCAGAGCAGGTCAACGCGGACATGCTTGCGCACTGGAATACTTCGTTGTGGGAAGTGGCTACGCTGAAGGCGCGCGTTCAGCACCTCGAGAGCCAGATGGAGCTCGAAAAGAACGTCAGAAGGACGGTAGGGGAAGACGCAACAGCCCTGAGGAACCAGGCTGAGGCGGCCGAACAGAGCGCTACATGTCGCATCGCATCCATTGAGCAGCAGGACTCCGTTCTCCTTGCAGCAAGGAACGAGCTGCAGGGACAAGTAGAGCGCGATAACGTCGCTGGGATGGCAGCAGAAGACACGACAAACACGCTTACTCAGGAGCTATCAGATCAACAGGACATCCTGTACGCCACACGAAAGCACCTGGAGGCCCAGATCAAGCGCGAAATCAACGCCAGGATAACCGCAGAGCGCGAATCCGAAACCCTACTAGCACGCGTGCGCGAAGCCACCGCACAGAGCCGGAACTACTTAGACTCCAACCACCGCCTGAGCGCGGAGATACTCGAACTGACACATGAGAAGGAGCAACTTGTGGCAGTAGACCTAGCCGGGGTGCAGCGTCATTGTGACGCGCTCCAGGCGGCCAGAAATGACGATGCGATGAGAATGGATGCGCTCGAGGGGAGAAACGCCTACCTGGAAGAGCGACTGAGCGTGTATGAAGAGACAAGGTGGACTGTGTCGGCGGATACTGAGGCGCTGTCGGATACCATGTCGATTCCTTCTAGAGGTCAGGGCCAGGGCTGGGGGTTTGGAAGCCTGCGAGGGCTCAGACGGCGAGGAGGGGATGAAGAGAGAGTGTCGCTGGAGGATCTGGTTTGATATGATATATCCGCATGGAGGTAATCGAATGATCATTTTGAACACTATGTCACGTGCTCTGGGATTGTTCGTGGAATAGTAGTGATATCTCCACAGGGACAGTGCTTTTTTCCTAGGTGTCGGTGCAGATCTAAAAAGCTCGTGTAACAGGGAGCACAAAGCTCTGACCAACGCGCCTTCGACAGACCTGCCCTATCACCTAGGTCACACACCTTCGCTCAGCCCCCATGCTTGGTACCGCACTGTTCTAAGAAACTTTCCGTTCGCGAAGCTCTACCAAAGAATGCGACTCCTTATACCGAGATATGAACAACAATAATAGTATGACTGTGCAAGCGAGGCACGCGGTGGCGCGCCGATAGCGGGGTCCGTCCCGTGTCTGCTGGGCAACGGCAATAACTTTTCTTCAACCTCGATTGCTCTCCATCGATCTCCTTGACTATCACCCAAGCCCTCCTTTTGAATTGCTTGCTCACGTCACGTTCCGAGATTCTCAAGTACGGCAACGAGCCAAGATGGAGTCTCGCCGCAGAAACCCGCCTGATCAAGGTATTTGATAGCAAGCGCATGAGAACCGGTGTTCGCTGTCTGTCGCCTCGCACCGCTTTCAGTCCCAGACGGAGGTGCCGGGTGACGACGGTGATCTGAGAAATACGGTCTGAACTTGATCAGGTTAACGCCTGCGAAAGGACTTCATGCTTTGCGACTCCCGGTGGGAGACTGCTACTGACTCGCATAGGCCCTTCATGACGGACCCAATCGATGCGCCGAACATGGCACACCAAGCCAATGATATCGGTGATAGTAATGAGAAATCGATTCAAGCAGCCCTCGCGCCTAACGTACACGATGCGCTGCCCACCGACGAGCACCCGCCAACCAACACCGGCGGGCTGAAGCAAGCGTGGAAGAGCTTTGAGAGACAATTGGTCGCGTACAACCTGGAAGCGCGCGGCATCCAGCGTGTAGATGATGACGAGCGTCAGGACCTCAAGGCCCTGGGGTACTCGCAGGTCGCGATCATGTGGTTCAGTGTCAATCTTGCGGCCAACAACATCACCCTCGGCATGCTCGGTCCGGCCGTGTTTGCGCTCGGCTTCCTGGACAGCGCGATGCTGAGCGTGTTTGGTGCCTTTGTAGGCTCAGTGGTCGTGGCGTATATCGCGACGTTTGGTCCCAAGAGCGGGAACAGGACGATGATTTTCTCGAGATATAGTATGGGATGGTGGCCGAGTAAGATCCTGGTGGTGCTGAACATCATTGTGTTGCTGGGGTATGGCATGATCGACTGCGTTGTCGCGGGGCAGATTCTCTCTGCCGTGTCTGGCGAACGCATGTCTGTAGTCGTTGGCATTGTTATCGTTGCGGTCATTGCCTGGGTCATCACCACTTTCGGCTACCAGATCTTCCACTACTATGAGCGCTGGGCGTGGCTGCCGCAGCTCATCGTGCTGTGCATCCTTGCCGGTGTCGCAGGGCCGCAGTTCAACATCTCCGCCGAGTCGCACGGAGACGAGAACCCAGACAGCATCATTGGCAACAGAATTAGCTTCTTCGGCCTCACTCTCGCCGCAGCGATCACGTATGGTGGTGGTGCCGCCGACTACTTCGTCTACTACCCCGCGCACGCCTCCTCGCTGCGCATCTTCGGCATGACCCTACTCGGCCTGCTCTGCAGCTTCACCTTCGCCTTCATCCTTGGTATCGGGCTCGCCTGCGGGATGCTCATTAACACCTCCTGGGAAACCGCATACAAGACCTCCCAGGGCGCGCTGATCGTTGAAGCCTACCGCCCCCTCGGCGCATTCGGCTCCTTCTGCGGCGTCATCGTCGCACTCGGCCTCGTCGCCAACCTCATCGTGCCGACCTACAGTTCTGGAATCGACGCTCAGATTCTCGGTCGCTGGGCTGGCGCGGTGCCGCGCGTGATATGGAACACGGTCGGCGTTGTTATATACACCGTCTGCGCGCTGGCGGGACGTGCGCATCTCGCTGAGATCTTCACTAATTTCCTTGCACTCATGGGATACTGGGTGTCTATCTGGATTGCGATTGTGCTGGAGGAGCACCTCATTTTTCGACGCAAGCGCGGCTGGAATTGGGAGATCTGGAACCAGCAAAAGAAGCTTCCTCTTGGCATCGCGGCGTTCGTTGCATTTGTGGTAGGCTGGGTGGGTGCAATCCTTTGCATGGCCCAGGTGTGGTACTACGGACCTATTGCGCTGCTTGTGGGCACCTACGGTGCGGATATGGGCAATTACGTAGGGTTTGCGTGGGCGGCGCTGGTGTATCCTCCATTGAGGATGCTGGAAATCAAGAAATTCGGAAGGTGAGCGGATGGATTACTGTGGAGGTAGTCAGAATTGTGGATGAGTTGCAGACGATGGGTTCCGGGGGTACCAAAAGTGGTTGCGATGAAGCTGTACATACCGAGTAGCACGAATGCACGATGTCGTTGCTCTCTCACCGCGCCTTCCTCGTTTGCCTACGCGGCTTGGCGGCGCCTTCACCTCGAGATTCAGTCCCACCTCCCATAAACCTGCCACGACCTTCAGCCTCCTCCCTCATCCTCCCGTCGCCCTCGTACTGGATTGTTTCTGCTCCGATCGCACTCGTCACGTTTGTTGAGTGTCAACATGCCGGCCTGTAGGTAATCGCTCTGTGGAGACATCACGAGTAGCGCGCTAAATTACATTCAGACGCCGACGACGACCTGATTAGCCTGGATAATGAGTCTATGGTCACCAGCCCCATCTCGCCTACTAGCGTTGCGTCTGCCTCCAGCAAGATGGTAGCCAAGCCTCGAAGCCCAGTGAAGCGTGACAGCTTCTCTGATCTTACCGTCATGATGAAGGCCAAGAAGCCATACACGCCAATTCCACCTACTACACCAAGAGCTCCGCTGTCAAATGCGGCCAATAGTGAGTCCAGACCCAGATGAGCAAGACCATGCGCTGATGACCATTAGGCATGCAGTTCGCCAGCCGTGTTAGCAGCGGTAGCAACATCCTCTCGCCTCTAGCTCGCCCATACCACGCCGATGGCTCTGTTGCAGCTTACCTGCGGAGTCAGGCTTGTTCACCTCCTACGGCCGTCACCCCACCCATCACAGACTGCATCGAGCAGAAGATGCAGCGTCTCGAGTCGATGCTCAAGGAGCTTCACGACATACCAGTCGATGATGATGAGGATGACAATGCGACTGTCCAGCTCACGCAGACCATGAACGCAATTGTTCAGCCCCTTTTACCTGGCTTTGAGCCACCTTCCACTATCCCCGTACGTACTGGTCCCATCACTCCTCCGACCCCGGCCGATTCGACTGAGCCTCAAACACTACCAACGGAGCCTGTCGTACGTGTCACCATGCACGCTTGGGAAGCCATGGGTAGAGACCTGGAAGCCCTCAAGGAGGAGAAGAGAGCATTGGAACTCAAGATCGCGCGCTTAGAAAAGCTGAAAACCTCCCCACCTAGGCTTAGCGGCGACAAAGAAGACGAGCTGCACACGGAGATTGGCCATTTGAAGTTTCAAAACGAACAGAACAAGACCCAGAAGGCCACGATGGCTCGTACCTTGTCGCAGAAAGACGTCGAGATCAAACAGCTGCAGCTGGAATTGGACACCTGCAAGGAGGCACTTGAACGCGCAAAGAACGCAGCTACAAGCCATGCCGAGGTTGTTGGTGAGCGTGACTATCTCCACGCTCAACTGAAAGATGATAGGATCGGCAGCTCGCGGGTTCTGTCTGATTTGACCGAGGTAAAAAATCACGAGATTCAGTCCCTCAACAGGCAGTTTCATGATCTTGAGGAGGTATTAAGGCGATGCAAGGAGGGCGAGCGCAACAACGAACATAACGATGTGGCCGTAGTTCGTCTGGAGGCACTCAACAAATGCGAGAAGCAGCTGAAGACCGTGAACGCAAAATACGCTACCGAGCATGCGAGGGTCAATGAGCTCGAAGACCACATTGAACTCCTCCAGAGTAAGCTCAACGAGGTTGGCGACTTGCAGACCCAACTTAGCCAGAAGAGCGCGGATTGCGACCGCTGGCGCACTAAGTACAAGAACCAGGAGAAGATGATCGAAATCTGTAAGCGGCAGATGGAGCGTGCCGCTAACGAGAATACGTGCCTCCGTGGTGCGGCTCACCTCGTCAAGCCTGCAAACTCCTCGAAACTATCCCCGGTTGTCATGAGCTGCAGTGAGTGCTACGCAAGGAACATCACCTGTGATAATAAGGCCCGCTGCCGTCATTGCACAGAGAACAACGAGGACTGCGCTAGGTGGAGGTGCAGCCTCAGGCACCACCTCGGTCAGTGCGCAAGGGTGCCTTGCACATTCCCACATGGCGAGGATGGCTGGCTCCTGGCCCCAGAGCCCAGGCCTCAGTGGTGAAAAGAGTGGGAGAATTGCCGAAGCATGGGCGTTGCCGAGAACAAGAAACCACGGGTTCGTCACTGCCGTTTTCGTTGGCACAAGGCGAGAATAGCTTACGAAATAATGAACAACGAATAATGTGGTGCTACTTGCGCCTCAGATTGTCAGCACCGGATATCCCTATTTCTCTGATACTACCGAGCAGCCCACAACACTATAGGTCCTCTCAAGTAGAAATACGTCCACGACTATACCACAGAACCCCTTCATGCCTAACGGCAATCCGTGTAAGGAGAATCCTCGCAGGTGGACTGACTGCCGGTGTAGATATCTTCACAATGGCCCTTCTGAGGATCGGCCCTAACCTGTCAGTCTTTACACACGCACGCTATCAGGGGAACACTTACTTGAACGTCCACTCGCCCATATTCGGCTCTTTGTAGCGGTACCAATCCGGGTAGCGATCGTAATCCGTCTGGCCACCATGTTCACAGCCATAAATCTCATCTCTTAGCCTGGCCTTGCAGTCGGCAGCCGAGAGGGTGAAGTTGTACGACCAGTTCTGGCTGCGTTCGGGCCCCATCCACAAGATGGCGAAGTCGGCCACGCGGTCGTCGCGCAGCTGCACGCACGCTGTTTTCACCTGGTTGCCCTGGTACACGCCCCCGAGCTTCTCGGGCTCGCAGAGCGAGTCTACGGCACGGCTGGCTAGGTCCCGCCCGAAGGCTTTGCCGCCGTCGTCCCATTTTGAACCGCTGAGGTAGCAGGTTCGGGGCACGAGGGCGGGGGCGCTGTGGGTGATGGGGGTGAGGGCAGAGAGGATGAAGAGGAGTGTTAGGGTCAGCATTGTGGAGTGGTGTGTGGGCTTTGGATTAGTTAGGGTGGTGAGCTGGACTTGGGAGAATGTACAAACTTGGTATTCTTTTTTTCCCGAGGGTGTTGTCTTGTCGAAGTTTCGGAAGTGGTTGGAAGATGATGAGAAGGGAAGCGATAGTGAAGTCAGATCTTATAGAGTTGAATGAGAGCGTACAATGGTACCGACTTTCCCTGCGTGTGTCCCTGAACCACGATGGAGAAGGCGCCTCGCACGACGAGCTGCTGCTGTTTGTGTGATCCAGAGCAGCCGTGATCTGAACCATGGTGTGATGTTGAAGCGCTGGAGACGGTGTGATCCAAGCAGCCGTGATCTGAACCGCATGGTACAGTGTGATCTCTGAATCCGACCATCGAATTATTGACGCTCAGCAAAGCTGGCCAGTCGCACATCAACATGGCTCAGACCAGCCGTACACGGTGCCTGTGGGCTCTCGGGAGCCTGGGGAACGGTGTTGCATGATGCCCTTTTCGCGACTCGCACGTGACGAAGATTCTTTTTTGCAGCAGGTCGCGTCGCTGCACCTCGTCCTTATGTAGTGTCTGTAGCCCGTTACATAGACGCGCCTATCTGTTTCGTAGATCTGTTTGTTTAGTTCCATATCACGAACTCATGTCCACGAGTACCAGGTCCAGGTCACTTCGTGAATATATTCGAGGGAATTTCCTTGTTGGTGATGTTAGCTAGCGGCTCTTTTTCCAATGCATACATTATCTCAGCGAATATTGATGAGCCTGACCGCATAGCCTTCGCATACGCAGCACCTTCAAACACAAAGAAGACATCAGGCCCAGCAAAAGACCTGTGAATTGCTTCCGACTAGTTGTTCCAGGGGTATCATCACACATCGCTCATCTCACATTATCGTCAAACCACCAACCTTCTCCTGCCACTCCTCAACCCGCCACTTCCCTCGCGAGCGCTTTCCTCCGCCCCCGATAGAAGCGCTCCAGCATCTTCCGCCGCTCGGCTTGCGTGCAGCTCTCAACCAGTAGCGCGAACTCGACGGGATCATCGAAGCCCATGCTCTCCGCCATGGCGCAGAACTGGCGACGGCGCACGCGTTCATCAGGTCGGTAGCGGTACGAGATGCGGAACTCGGGGTTGTTGGCTGTGTGGGGATCGGAGCGCTGTCTTCGGTGCTCGACTTGGTCGTCGTCGACATGGTCGTCGTCCTCGAAGGCTAGGGGATGTGGGTGGACGCCCTGGCTCTGGGGCTGACTTTGTGTTGCCTGGAATACTCTACGCTTGCTCAGGTCGATGTCGTTCCTGAGCTCCATTGCCTGCTTGCCCAATCGGGCTTCGACCTCGGACCGCCCGATGACTTCGGAGTTCTCGTGTGTGTATTGGACACCTGCCTTGGCTAGAATGGCGTTGATAGGGTCGCCGCCGAGAGCCTTCTGGTACTTCTTGCGACCTCGAGTCTTCGAGCTGTCTGCGTTACCAGCTACGCTCACGGTCGTGAGAGTATCCGCAAGGCGCTTGATGCTGGCCAAATTATCGTCATCAGCAGCGAGACCCAGAGCCCTATTACTCAGCACCTCATCACCATCGCTCTCGCAATGCGTCTCGTCGAACTGAAAATCCACCGCCTGCACCCCCGCCCTGCTCTCCGCAACATTAGTCTTATGCATAATATCTCTCAGCAGCACGCTATCTTCCTGAAACGTGAACAAGTTCTCCAGCCCAAACAACTCGCCCTTCTTGCTCGCCGTATCCATGACGCCTTTAAAGTATCTTCGTTCTTCGGAAGCGTTGTATCCGATGTTGGCCTGCTGCTGCTTGTAGATTTGCCGCGCGTACACAATTTCTTCGATGGTGCCGGCGCTCACGAGCCGGAACACTTCGACGTCGCGCGTCTGCCCGATGCGGTACGCGCGGTCTTGCGCTTGCAGATCGTATGCGGGGTTCCAGTTTGGGTCTACGACGACGACTTTGTTCGCGCTGGTGATGTTCAGACCTACGCCGCCGGCCTTGGTGCTGATGAGGAACACGAATTGCGTTGGGTTGGCGTTGAAGTCGGAGACGGCGGCGGCGCGCTCTGAGTACGACATCGACCCGTCGAGGTAGCTGAAGTTGTACTTCGTCCCGTCGACATCGAACAGCCCGCGCAGCAGCCGAAGCAGCCGCACCGAGTGGCTGAAGATGAGCACTTTGTCGCCGTTGGCGTGCCAGAAGTCCAGCAGCCGACGCAGCACCTTCCATTTCCCGCAGAATTCGCGCTGCGACTGGTTCAGTATCGCGTCACGGTTGCGCCACAGCTCCTGGAACGTCGACGGACACGCGGTCTCCAGATTCTGCAGGTCTTTGGCCTGCTTCTCTTTCGTGTCGGTCGACGAGGGCACGATGAGCGCGATGTGGTTGGCGAGTTTTTGCAGCGTCACCATGCACGGGAACATGAACTTGGCCCACTTCTCGTCCGTCTCGGGAATCGACGTGTAGCAGCACCAGCCGCGCGGTTTTCCGGACGCGCAGTCGCAGGGTTCTTTGGCGGTGCGGATGTAATCACACTTGTCGGACTCGAGGAAGGTGCGATAGGCGTCGGCTTGGGTTTCGGTCAGCTGGCAGAAGACGACACGGTCGCTTTTCTTGGGGAGTTGGTCGGCGATCAGCGTCTTCATGCGCCGCAGGAACACACTGGGGAGGATGTTGTGCACGAGGTCTTGTGCGCGGCTGCGCGAGTCGGCGAGCTGAGCGTTGGTTGCGTCGTGTGCCTGGCCGAGCTTCAGTGGCAGACTGATGGTTTGCTTCCACTCCTGCGCCGAGCCGTATGCGCCTGGACGCGCCCAATTCAGGAGATTCCAGAGCTCCTCGTACTTGTTTTGTATCGCGGTGCCGGTGAGTCCAATGCGACACAGCGCATTGACTTTGTTCATCGCGATCGTGATCTCGGACGCCTTGCTCTTGATCTGGTGGCACTCGTCTGCAATGACGCAGTCCCAATCCACCGTGTTCACATCGCTCTCGTTCATGCGGTACGTGTTGTACGTCGTAATCATGATCTCCAGCATCCCTTTCCTCGCCGCCCCAAGGACTCCCTTGCGATCCGCAGCGTGCCCGTGATACCGGTAGACCTCCCACCACCCCCACTTGTTCAACTCATCCTCCCAGTTCTGCATCAGAGTACCAGGACACACGATCAGCACACGCGGGTACCACCGTCCATCGCCTGCGCGCCGCATCTTGCGCATGCGTTTGGCATCGTGTGCAGTGCCAGTCTTGCCGAACGCCGCAGTAAGGAAAGCAATGACCTGGATCGTCTTGCCTAGACCCATGTCGTCGCCCAGTATGGCGCCGGTCTGCTTGACGAAGCGCTCGTGCAGGAACTGCACGCCCAAGACCTGGTAGTCGCGCAGCCATTGTGCGATTGTGGCAGATATGACGCCTGCTGAGTCACGGAGTCTGATAGCTTTCTTAAGACGCTGCGGCTTGATGGCTTGGTCGAGCTGGGGCTTCTCCTCGGTTTCGGTGTCGGAGTCTGAGAAGGTGATGTCTTCATAGCTGGGTGGGTAGCGCAGACCGCCTTCGTGCAGTTTCTTCAGCGTCTTCTGCCGTGATGTGACGTACTCGGGGATTGGGTCGTCCAGGTAGGTGGCATCATCTGCATCACCGGCGACTGAGTCGGTGCTGAAAGCTACCTCACGGGCGTTCTGCTGCTTTGACTTTGGCGGCGGCTTGCGGCCGACGATACTTGTCGCGGCTGCGGCTTTGGACTTCTTCTGTTGGCGGATACGGACGGTCTCTGCTGCAGCACGTTTGCGTTTGAGCCTCTTGCGCTTCTTCCAGTTTTCGTAGGCAGCGCGGGTGTCTTCTTCGGACCATTCTGATTCTACGTCTGGGTCGTCGTCTTCTGTTTCTGAAGGGGCGGCGTGGGCCTTTGGAGCAGCCTCGAATGCGTCATCATCGTCAGAGTGCAAATCCATAACCCTTTTTCCAGACCTTGGATTCTCGGTCTTCTGCGACTGACTTTGGGTCTGGGTTAGTGCTGGCATGTATCAGTGGAGTTTGCGGAACGTGAGTACAAGTCGACACCTTACCCTCGATGTACTGTGAAAGATCGAGCTCCTTACGGGATGACTTAGCAATGTCAAGCCCATCATCACTTTCCTCGCCGCTCACAGCCTCGCTCTCAGCGAAAGACTGCAGAGCCCTGTGGTACTCTTTGCTGGACTTTGAGCGCGAGGACGACATGGTGGCAGTGACGCAGTGTGGGGATATGTAGACACTGAGGCCTCCCCAAGATCATCCAGGCTCTCGCGGGGGTTGTCTGGGCATATTGCACAACTTGTCAAGGTTGTTGACGGTGAGTGCAGTGCAAACATGAACACGCCACGCGTGAACGCGCTAGCACGTGAGCTCGAAAGCGGGGCCCTGCCTCCATCCCAGCAGATCCCTGCTCGCGCTCTGACCCTCCAAAATATCTCGACCCGCGTCATTAGTCGAACTCACTCCGGACACAAACCACAATTGCGCAACAACGAAGCCATTTGCACCCACCGAAATACACACCACAACTGGCAACAACTAACCAAAAATATCCCCCGCCTCTCCCGGGCGTCCTCTCACCCCAACCCTCACCATGCCCCTCGACACGTCCACCTACTCCCTCGCGCTCCTGCGCCTCGACGGCCGCCGCTGGAACGAGCTGCGGCGCACGCACGCACAAATCTCGACCCAAGCCGCCGCCGACGGGTCGTCGTACCTGGAGATGGGCAACACGAAGATCCTCTGCAGCGTGACAGGACCGCACGAAGGCCGCTCATCAGGCGCGCGCGGGGGCGCCAACGGGCTGGCGAAGATCGAAGTGGAAATCGACTCTGCGGCTTTCTCGGGCACGGATCGCCGCAAGATAGGCAGGGGAGATAAGCGCACGAGCGAGATGGAGCACTGCTTGCGCGAAGCGTTTGGCGGTGTCGTGTTAGGCCATTTGTACCCGCATAGCACGATTACGATTGTCCTGCATATTCTGTCGCAGGATGGGAGTCTACTCGCTGCGTGCATTAATGCAGCGACGCTTGCGCTCGTCGATGCAGGCATTCCTATGACGGATTATCTTGTCGCTTGCTCGGCGGCGAGTAGCGCCAGTGCGAATGCTGCCGGGAACGAGAGTGCGGATGATCCGCTGCTGGATCTGAATACGTTGGAGGAGCAGGAGCTGCCGTTCTTGACCGTGGCGTGTTTGGGCGAGAGTGATAAGGTGGCGGTGTGTGTGTTGGAGACGAGGGTTCGGATGGAGAGGGTCGAGGGGATGTTGGCGGTGGGGATTGAGGGGTGTAAGAGGATGAGGGGGATATTGGATGGGGTTGTCAAGGGGTATGGGAAGAGGTTTGGGTGAAGGGAGATAGGGCTGGTGATACGGTCATTAAGCTAAGGGATTGGAGAGCGAGGGACTTGTAACGAACCTGCCTGGAGACCATGGGTCTTGGTCTAACAGAACGACATGCAGCGAACGCTGGATTACTGGCAGACTCTTCTTAGTTCCTATAGCGATTCCCCCGAGGAGTCGGAAGAGGGGGTATATCCTGCCTCCACGTAAACCCGTTTGGAAGCCAGAAGCACGAAGGGGAAACGAAAAGTAGAAGCACGCAGGACAGCGCGTCTACACAGGATGCCTCTGCAACCGAATGACACCAGTCCGGCACGCGCAAAATACTCAAGAAACCACGCGTTGTAGACTAAGCGCTCCCTTCCATATTCTGTCACGATTCTATCATACATCAGACATATGTACCATTGGTCTGACCCATCGTAGGGAACAACACATTAAGCATTACCAACTAAACGCTACACTCTGTACTACGCCACTGTACAGCCAGCTAATCTAGTACGTCGCATACGCCTTCAGCGGCGGCTCCGTAAGCCTCTTATCCGGGTACGCCAACAGCAGCACGCCCGCCACCGGAATCAGCCCACTCGTCGCAAGCACATCATCCAAGTCCAGTCCCGGCGCCGCATAGTTCGCGCACACAGCCTGCCTATCAATACGACTGACCTGCCCCGTCTGCCCTGGGTGCTTCAACGCATCGACAATCAGCGCATACGTAAGCGGATTAAACAGCACGCCCGCGTGCCCGTAGAAACTGCCGCCGGGCTGGTTGGCGCAGACGACCTGCACCTCGTTGTTTGACGCTGGGGCAAGACCAGCGGGTAGGAACGCCGACGCGGCGTTGCCCTGCTGCGGCTCTACGATTTCGTCGAAGAGGCCCGAGTAGAACGTCGTCGTGGGCACGAAGGTCTTGTCGCCGCCGTTCTTGCGCAGCTGCTGCACGAAGTTGCTGGTGCGCTCTTGCTGGATCACGCTGGGGTCGCAAGGCAGGCCGAGTTGCGAGTCGGCGCTCAGGCAGAGCGCGTTGGCCAAGATGGTGCCGTGGAAGTCGGGTGACACGGGGAGGAAGTCTTGCACGATTTTGCGTGTGCTGGGCCAGTACTTGAGCGCCCATTGCGTGTCGAGGCCACCCTGAGACCACGAGATGACGGCGATCTTCTTGTTGCTGGACACGGCACTGATGTAGTTAATTGCGTAGGCAATGTATTCGGCATTGATCTGCGCGTCTCCGAGCATGCCGCCGGGGACGTTCACCCAGACCGGATCGGCGTATGGTTGGCCGGTGAGTAGCTTGCGCAGGTTATCCTTGAAGTTGTTACCGCCGTATGCACCTGTGCCAGGCACAAAGAGGACGGGGGTCTTCTTTCCATAGGTGAAGCCTGATGGGATGAAGATCGCAGCGCGGAGATTCGCCTCTGGTACTGAGTAGGGCGCATCGGTTGTTCTGGCTCTCTTAGGATAGAGACCAGCAATTGCTTTGTTGTTGTTCTGGACACTGTTTTCGCCAACAGGAAGGCCGCCGGTCAACGCTTGGTTCAAAGTGCCATCGAGTAAGGGTCCAAGGCCGTTGGCGACCTGTGTCGCAATGCCACCGTAGATGTTCGTTTTTGTTGGCGATGCCCAGATGGATGACTGATGGGCGAGTACTTGTGAGATGGCTGTAGGCTTTGCTGTGGGTCGAATCTGGATCAATGCAGAGCTGACGGCAGATGGGTTGCCGGCCGCGACGGCGTTGTCTACATCCTTGAGAAGACCGTTCACGAGTCCGAGAACACCGCTGAGCAACCCAGGAATCAGTTGCCGCTCTTCGATAGTTGCAGGAGCAACCTCTTCAACTGTGGGTGCAGGTGTGATCTCCGGTACTGAAACCGCCACTGGAGCCGGTGCTGGTGCAGCAAAAGCCAATGGCAGGAGGCTGAAGACAGCCAAAGATGTGGATGAACGCATCTGGAAAAACAGATGTAGTACGGTACCAGAAGTCAGGATGGAGCCGTACCCTGAACCACATCAACGGACTTCCGGAATATATGACATCCTGTCCATCGGCTCCATCTTGGCTCCTCGGATCGCATGACGCATAGGAAGCCCTGCGGCCAGGGCGGACTGAATAGCCTGTGGAGTTTATCGTCGTCAAAATAGGAGTTTAGTTTCCGCGGTTCGCTGTAGCGTATTCGGATCTACAAAACAATGCAGATCTGATACTTGACTAAGGCTAAGCGTGCCTGACAGTCCCTGATGACGATCGCTTTTTCCAGCTAGCTATCGACGAAAAGGTTAGCAGCGATGACCGATTTGGATGTGCGGCGCCGCTGACATCGGCCTGCGAGCCCGGCACCTCGCCAAACCGCGCCCAGCGTCAGAACTCGTCGAGTCGCAGAGATCCGTTGTGGAGCCGCACTGTATTCCCGCCCTGTCGATACCAGATCGTGCGGTCGACATATCGTCACTTGTGCGTAGGGTATATGTGGATTGATGAGTAGTTGCTGTTGCGCGACGCGTGGTGGTCGTGAGGAAAGAGCTCTCGGCTGGCGTGGACGCCTTCTCATTGGCCAAGCACCGGACCACTTGGAAGACAGTAGGTCCCTCACTTCTGCACCTCGTACACGCCTCTATGTGGTGTACACTTTACAAATGTCGCGGCACATGCCATCAGCGGGACTTCCTCCGCATACCATGAGTATGCACGGTCTGTCAGACTTACTGGAGCGAGCCTGTCGCCAGCTTCTCTTCACCAATAATGCTCACCTGGATCTACCAATGATGGAAGTCGCCGAAAGCCCCGGTCGAAGCGTTCGCGTCAAGATCTGAAGCTACTCGTCCCAACACTGACTCAGGTCTGCAAAGGTCCAAGATTGCGACTCTTTTCCAGATTGAGAACCCTTGCACATGTCAGGGTACAAAATTCCGCGCAAGTCTTCGCCAGCATGTCTCTTTCCATACCACCGACTCCAGCGAACCGTTAATGATCTGATTTTCGTATTCCACGGATGGATCTTCCCGTACGGTGATCATCATCGGGCTTGCAACAGACGCGTGAGCTCAGTCCGAGCGAAGTACGTCCCTGGCCAGCCCTCTCGATCCTCTTTTCAATAACAACATAACTCTCTACGCGTCCCTGTCTTAGACACACTCGTAGGTAAGAAGTCCCCAGGGAGATGGTCGAAGGTTTGCAATCACACTCGCTTCAATTTTGAGGTCACCAGCACACGAGAGTGTATACAGCATACCCCCGTGCTGCCTACGTCTGTACAGAGGGTCCGTCATCCGTCAAAAGTCAATGCGAACGCGCATTGAAGCATTCTGAGTTTTGTTGACAGATATGCACTCTATCACCAAGGCGCTGTAGCGGGTAGATGATGAGGTGGGACGTGGAATGATGCCCCTAAAAGGAGCCGTGCTACAGAGTTCTGGCTGCTCTTGGTAGTACCTAGTATGCCTAAGGTGGTTTGTTGATGTGTAAGGATATCCGGTAAGGCCATTACGATATTCGGCGGGATGCTCTTGTCCTGCTCTAGAGCTCTCCACACATCCTGTAGGATAGCTGAGAACTCAGCTCTAGACAAGTTATTTTCGCAAAACAAGGAAGTGTTCGCCAAAGACGTAGGTCTTTCACTGAATGTAAGGTGTCGGCGCAACATGGACCCTGAGCTTGTTTTGGCCGCGTGGTGGCTTCATCGACGGTGCGAGCGAAGGAAGCCGGTGAACAGCTAGATACCGCAGGTCTTCGTGATGGCCTTCCGCGCGACTTACAATGCTCGATAAGCGCTCCTTGGATTATGCAACGCTGAGCGACTGCTTCCCACTATCTCCACTGCGTCCAACGGAATTTCCTGATTTGCTGCAAGCTCACGAACCTCCTAGAGCGATGTCTCTGCCAGAGCCAGCACGCATAGGAATTTCCGAAGCTCCCATCGACCTGACTGAGGATGTGGAGGACATCGGAGTTGCTCAGCCAGAATCTGTGGCACCTCGCAGCTTGCTACAGCAAACATCACAACCTGTTATCCTCGAAACTGAGTATGTGATCATCGTGCAATGACTCTTACCCTTACTAATGCTTCGAAGGACATCTAAGGCGCCGATCGTTCTTAGCAATGAACAACTCTCTTTTGCTCAGCCCAGGCTCGCCTACGGTATAAACGCGCCGATGCCTCACTGGCCGCTGGTGAGCATGCGAACAACGCAGACTGGCCGCGTGTCAAGCAAGAGCAACGAGATGATGAATATGTGTTCGAACTCCGACCGCCGTTTGTTTATTAATAAGTCAGAGAAGCGACAGGAGCCGCTTGAGAAGGGGCTGATTGTGGGCGAAAGCTTACAGCCGCAACCCACACACGAACAGTAGGTTAAACCAGCCGGTCCACAACGACGACTAACTGTGGAAAGTGTACAAGATCGTGCCTTGAATGCGGCTCGCCCTAGTTCTCTAGAAGTGCTAGGTGGTGGTTCGATCTATGATACTCAGTACGAGTTGACACGAGGTCCTGCGTCAACTTCAGCAGTCGCACAGCCTGGTGAACCCAACAGGGCTGCTCGGAACCGCGAGTTCGTTGCGAACCTCGTGATTCCCGCGTCTGCACGACCAACCGACCCAGAGCACACACTGACATACTCGGACCTTGCAGGAGTGGAACACGCCCTGGCGCAAGCGGCCTCAGATTGGGCACCACCCTCATCTGATCCCTCAATCCCGACGACCGCTGCTTAAAGTCGTGCTTGGGCTGGTCGTGTGAAGGCTGCTATCAAGAACGCTGAAGGCGATATCCAGGGCAAGCCGTATAAGCTGTGGGCGAAAGACTCCAATATCGACAGCACTCTGTCAGATTTAGCATTGGAGTATATTTCCTACAGGATCGTTGTAAGTTTGCCCCCTCCCAACAATCGAAAGCGGGAGACCCGAATACTGACAGGCACAGGACGTTGCCGAACGATTTCACACCCACGGCCCCTCATCCCTGCACATCTCTAAGCCTGAGATACTGGAAGACATCAAGAAGACTCGCACATGGACGTTCTAGCAGCGCATGGAATACGTCATCAAACTTGTGTGTTTCTGGAAGAGCCGCTGCGGGGCTTTTCTCGTAGGCAACGGGATTGAGGAATGTGTTGCGATGCCGTATCAGAAGATGACTGATGCGCTGCAGATGGGTCCTGAGAACAGGAAGCGGCAGGATAGACTTGAGAAGGGAACGGTGTGGGACGGTGCTGAGGCAGTGACTGGGATGGACAAGCAGGGTCGAAGTGCGGGAGTTAGTGCAGTCGCGACTTCGACAGCGCCGGCTGTCGCGGTTGGAGAAAGTGGACAACGAACAGATGGAGTGCCGACGGCCGTAGGTCAGCACAAGACTACTGAGCCAACTACAGGTACATCGAACAGCTTAGATGTAACATGAGCTAACGTCTTTGCAGTCCCTGCCACAATCCGAGAGCGCGACGACACTGCTACATCGAACGCTAGTACCGAGGGTGAAATTTCGCGGCGCGAATCGTTTCATAACAGACTGACGTTCCTCGGATGCAGCACCTGTTGCCGTGGCCGTCGCCTACCCGTCCTCCGATGACGCCGCAAAGTATCCCATAGATCAGCTTACGCAGTCTGATGATGCAGAGGATCTACCTTCAACCGAAGGCTCGATGAAAGAGACCCACAAGCGCAGCAGTGGACAGTCGTAATCTGTTGGGCCTGCAGCGGAACGTGTCCGATCATGGTTGAAGAGTTAGAGTTTCGCCGGGATACAGCTATGCATTCCATGCCAGTTAGCGCTCTGTTCTTCGAAATGCGAGGGTAACGGTGACATGATTGCAGGCGCTGAGAGGTTTTGTTCACAGATCATCCAGAAGGATATGGATAATTGTGCTGGGAAGGTTTCACGATACATGACTGAGGTATCTGCCTAGGAGGTGGAATAGTAGTGGCCGGCCTCTAGGCAGACGGGTAGAGGTAGTGCCAATGGCATATGCGAGCATGAGGTTCGTATTGATCGCGACTCCCAAACAATCATCCCTAATGAGTGTGGGTGGCTTAACGTCGAAAAGCAAACGCATAGCAAAAGAGTGTAATCACCATGTCTGAAGCGACAGGTCTTATAACGGGTGCAGTTCCCAGAATTCCTCTTGCAACTGGTCGTATCCTTGCCAAAGTCGCCTAGGCTCCATTGTGCTGCTTTAGTAGTCAGAAGACATGCGCAAAGCGGAGTGTCGAGCTCTTGCGCATGCCCAGGATCCAGGCTGGCAACACTGGCCCCGGAACCTACGGGAAGAAGCAGCTCCAAACCCGCAAAGCGACAAAGCCCCGCCCATCACAGATGACTCTGGCCTGCGTGCAGCCTCTTATTTGACACAAGAGGTCCCACGCAGATCGGAGGTCTGCAAAGCGGAACCTCTCGCCAAGAGGGTCTGATGCTGCCTCTTCCTGCAGGTCCCGAGAGGAATCTTGCAGGGATCTAGAGTATGCACATTAGTTCATTGGTGAGTGTTGTTCAGGCTGAGTGGTGGGGAGGACGCAACATTACCATGAGAAGACGATGCTCGAGGAAACCGAGATGTTCGACCACTTGGAGGACGGCGGTATCTCCGCCATCCTGGTAGACAGCGCCGATGATGGCCTCCAGGGTGCTGGCGACCATCTTTGCGGACACAACGGTGCCTGCGTTGCAGTAGACAAAGGTATCAATGCCATGATCGTAACCCCGGCGAGCGAGGCTGTCGTTACTTAGCATGTCGTTGCGCAGAGTCGTCCAGTCACTTGAGTCAAGGTCCCTGCCTGATATGATAAGTCACATATCGAAGGAGTGCTGGCAAGCGTTCTTACCGCGAGCATTGAACCAGAGGCCACACAGGACTTTGGTCTGAACCGCGTCTCCAAGCACTGACAGTCGCTTGTTGTTCGGAAGTTCACGGAAGAGGGACTGGGAGATAGCAGCAACATTTGGAGCTGCCATCTGAACAGCTTCGGCCGCGAGAAGCTTGTCAGTGAAGGTGTGGTTGGTAAGAAGCTCGATCTGAGCGGCTGTGATCTCGGCTCTGATAAGACTCATGATGAAGCGCAGGTGTTGTAGCTGGTTGTGCGAGCGGAGTGGGAAGGTGCACTGATGGTGTACCCCGCTCTCATATCTTGTCTCTGCACGATTGGCGCTAGTCATGTCAGGGAAGAGCCAAGGCAGAGCGGTTCAATCACGATATGATACAGCTTCAGTGAGACTGGACCCACGACGCGAGAATAAGTGGAGCAAATTGCGTTGATCTTCTACCGATTTGTGTGCTTGTTGGTAGAATGTGAAATGTTGCTGAAGACAAACCTGTAATATAAAGGACTGGGGAAAGTGCCGACTACGACGCCAGAAGTGTGAATGAGTGGACGAGATGCGATCTCACCAATTTTGTTCGGTACTGGTTTCGAAATATCTGACCTGAGAGACGCAAGGCTACTCAGATGCCAGAGGTCTACACAGCGATATCAGTACAACCTCAAGGCCGTGGTGTACAACAGCAGCCTGAGGCACGGCTATTGTAACCACAGTGCGAGCTCGGTGGTCGCGCAAGGCGTCAAGTACCCTGTGTGGGCCCTCGAGAGGCCATGGGAGAGCCGTGCCGGCGCGGACAAGGGCTCGTCCGGACGTTTCCCCAAGCACAAAGTCTGCCTCAAGACCAGGTACGAGGCAAGAAACGACCGGCGGCTTATCATGTCCGTACTCGTCAAGGCTCTCCCATTGCCTCTCGTGGGCCCACTCAGGGTCGTTCACGTCAGCCCGGGTCGAGGCATCGCAAATTGGTCATCATCTGTGTGCTTGTTAAAGCAAAGATTCGGGGGTCGCAAAACGTTACCAAGAATAGAGGGTGCTCGAAGAAGCCGAGCCTGCCGATAACCTCACGAACCGTGTCAAGATTGTTCGCGCCACAGTCCACGAAGACAGCGGCAATGATTGCCTCGAAGGTGGTAGCCATCATTCCGTCCGAGACGGTGCTCGTTCCTGGGTCCTTGATCACGCAAGCGTTGAGCCCCAGTGCACGACCACGAGCAGCGAGCTTCTTGTTCGTGACAAGATCGTTGCGAATGACACCGGTCCAGTCCACCGCGCGGAGAAGACGGCCTGCCACACGTCAGTGAGTTCCGGCATGAGCGAGTGCCTGGTTTACCTGAGCTGTTCTGAGTTGTAAACCACTTGCGGATGAGCAGCATATCGAACAGATTGTCGCCCATAATGGCGAGACGCTCGTTGCGCTGGGGAACGATCCAGGCGCCATCGAAGTGAATGGGAAAGCCGCCATGGAAGAGCGATTCGACGGCGAGCTGGCGATTGTTGAACGTAAATCCAATAATTCGCTCCATTTCGGCGACTTGTTGGTTGGGATCCATGTTGATGTCGTGCTTGCTTGATGGATGTTCGAAAATAGTAGAAAGGGGTTTGTTGGGGAATACTCTCACGGCAGGTTAGGGGATGCTTTATATGCTGCTGTTGACGAGGATACGGGGGCAAACGTCCAGCCATCGATGCTGGGGCAACCACCCGAACATTGGAAAGGCGGGGTTGGGGAAGGATTGCGGCACAGCTGCACTTGCCACAACGTTTCGTACTTGGACACAGGCGATTCTTTAAATGTCTAGATTGTAATGACAGCAGACTGCTGCAATTGGTATACGTAGCGTAGACGTACCTGGTATCATAGTAGCGATCGTATCCAGAAACCACCGTCGGCCGTAACAACATATAGATACAACAAAATCGCAGACCTCGCTATGCGATGCGATGACGCTTTCAAACTCGAAAGCAAATACAGCAAAACAGAAGGGAAATGCGAACATGACCTCCTCATTCCAGCCGCTCAAAAACGACTCACAACGCTTGTTGGCCCACACGCCACCTGCCATCGGCAACGGTCTCAAACTTGACCCTGCGACCTCTTTGCCTGACCATCTGCACACCGCCTGCGTCGAGCCATCTGCCCAGGTTCTTGCACTGACTGACGTCAAAGACCTCAAGGTCTCTACAACCTTCTACCACAGCCTCGACGCCTGTTCCTGTCACGCGCACACAACCGCGCACAGAAAGATTTCGCAGCTCAAGCAAGTGAAGTGATATGCAACGGAGCGATGTGTCTGACACCGCAGATCCGCAGAAAGCGAGGTTGAGGTGTGTGAGATTTGGCAGACCAAGGGCGAGGACCTCTGTTGCTGTGTCTGAGAGTGCACAGCAGAAGGACTGACAGCTTGTTAGCTCACCCTGGGTGCAGTGTCGGATTTGATATTGACTTACTAGGTCCAATTCCCTCAGCCCCTTGGCGGCGTTCGTCAGGTAGACAATTGCATTGTCAGTCAGATAAGTGCAGTCGGCGAGGCAGAGCTTCTGCAACCGCGGGAAGGGATAGACACTCCAGTGCTGGAAGCCAACATCTGTGATAGTAGTGCACCTTGTGAGGTCAATCGATTCGATGCGGTTCGCTGCGTGCACAGCGATGTGTGCCATCGATCGGTCTGTGATGTGCTTGCAGTAGCTCAAGGTAAGACGGCGCAACTTGGGACAACCGACGACGGTGCCAGGGGGCAGTGGTGTTGGTGCTTGTTGGTTGGCGCCGTTCTTGCCCTTGCGTTGGTTGTTCGCTTGGGCCTGCTGCTGTGCTTGTGCCATTGCCATCTGTGGAGGGTGGTCTGGTACAACCCAGCCAATGACACGTGCGAGAAGGTTATCACCAACCTTTCTGCAGTTGCTAAGGTCGACCTCCTCTAGGCCCTTGGCTTTTTGCACCATCTCAAGGACTGCAGGGCCGGTTATATCCCATACACTCTTCATGCGCCAAACCCTCACACCGGGAGCGCAGGTCTTTGCCAGCTCACCAAAGCCCTCATCTGTGACGTGGAAGCAGTTGCTCATGTTGATGTTCCTTGGACGCATGCCAACGAAGGGGCAGATGATGTCTACCAACGCTCGGTCTGTGACTTTACGATTATGCTTCGCCAGATCAAGGTCGTGGAGGATATCAGGGGAGGTCGAGATGAGCTTATGCCAATGCGACGATATTTGTCGCAGCAGCATCAGCTCGCACACATCGAAGTTTTGGAAGATCTTGACGAGAATCGAGTCCGGAAGCACACCTCTACTGTATCTGCTCGGTTTCCGTATCATGCGCGGGCGCTTGAAGTCAAAAGCTGGTTCCGGTGGAGTCGATGCATGCTTCGGCATGGGCGATGGCGCAAGAGAAGGTGTCCCAATAGGCGAGGTGCCAAGGGGTGAGCCGATTGGGGATGGATCTTTCGAGAAGCTTGTTTTGGTAGGGCTTGAGGGTGAGTCGGGCGGCGGAGGAGCAAGTGAGCCCCTTCTTGACCTAGACCGGACATTGTCTAGGTCAGTGTTGAGGAACGGATCGGGATCATAAGGCTCCATCGTTTTTTCGTCTCTTCGCGGGGGTGTGACTGGCAAATCGGCGTCAGGGAGATCGCTGAAGGTCACAGTTGGAACGCTTTCCTTTCTCCTTGGTGTTCGTGGGCGCTTCGTGTCTGCAATGACTAGCTCGTCGATCTTAGGAGTGCTCTCGCCATCTGACATGTGTACGTCGTTGTCCTTTGCCATCTCAAGTCGCTCTTTAGCGACCGATTCTACCTGTCGGCGTACATCTGGCGTGCACTTCTCCCACAACTGGCTGAGGGTATCTCCGCTGATCATGAGACACTCGACTGACGACACTGACCGTACAGTAGCAGTGCGCCGCGGAGCTAGCGAGAGACTGACGACTTCGCCGAAGTACTGCCCGGCCTTCAATCGAGCCTTGACCTCATTGAAGTGCTCGCCGGCTGCGATAGATTTCCGTCTACCGTGGTCGGACGCTGCGTGGCCGTTGTGCTGCGCTGGCTTGACGTTGACCACTTCCACCTCGCCCTTGACGATGAAATAGACGTCGCGCCCTGATGTTCCTTGCTTGATGATGTCGTAGAATGGCGGAAACGAGCATGGCTGAGCGCGCATACCCAGGAAGTGGAGGATCTCGTCGGGAAGCTCGGAGAAAAGTGGCAGCTCTTTCAGGAGTGACCGCACGTTCACATCTAAGCTGCCGAAGGCACTGTTTGCTGCGGCTTCGGTCAAGCCTGGACTCGGCGACTTCCTCTTCTTGTAGGCGTTGATAATCTCTCCGTCACGCAGTGTACCGCTCTCTGCCATGACCACATCGCCGTCTTCGCGGTCCCGCTTTCCAGTGATTTGCCGCACGGGAGCACTGGGTCTTTTGTTGCCTCCAAGTTCCTTCTTCTTGCGCTCAAGGATTGCAAGTCGTTCTTTGGCCTCGTCCATGATAGCTCGCTGAACTTGTGGAAATTTGTGTAGCTCTTTCATGAGATCCTCCTTGTTCAGGCGCACTACCAGCGAACGCATGTTTGCTATGATGGTCGCAGTACGAGGAATGTCCATGAGAATACCAATCTCGCCAAAGAAAGCTCCAGGCTTCAATTCGGCGAAGGTACTCTCTTGGTCGCGCGATGTGACCCTCATCGCGCCACGGACCAGCCAGTACATGGCTTTCCCCGTCTCGCCCTCGGTAAGAACGGTGTCGTGTGTCTGGTACAGTGCCGGCTTGAGATGCATACCAATAGCAGCCAGGAAGGCGTCAGGGGCAGCCTGGAAGAGAGGGAAGGAGCGCAGGCGGTCGAGCAGGTCGAGGGGGAGTCCGTGAATGGTACTCGCAGCGAGCGGTGAAGGGCGCATAGGTCTGGCGGGATTGGAATCGCTGTCGAAGGCGCGTACCATGGCGAAAGAGTCAGGCACGGCAGCATTGCCGTGCCCGCGCACCGGACCGCCAGGCCTGTAGCGGCGCATTGTTGTGGTGAAGGAGCTGTTGCTGGCTGGGAGCGACGTGTGCGAGGCGAGCGAACGGCGGTGTGTTTGCTGGAGCGGGGCTCACGCCTCACCGGGAGCGAGGGAGGAGCTCGGTGGAAGCCGGGGCAGGTGCGATGCAGGGGTGCAGCAGACCTCAGATCATGGTGCGCGTACGTGTGGTGTAGGGAAAGCAAGCGGTGCTCGACAGCAAGTCTTCGTGAGCTGCGCGGCGCGTCTGCCCGGTGTGGGAGCTTGCTGGGTGCGAGGGTGGGGCGGGAACACAGCAAACTACAGAATAAGCAATGTGTTGCTAAGACTGGTCGTCGCCCTGAGACAATGCAGTCACGTGCTGGGCAATGCCTCGCCGCGGACAGCGTAAAGATATGTTTGGCGGCGTGAAGCGTGACGCTGCTCGGAGAATGGTGATGGTGACGATGGACGCGGCAGACACGGGCTCTTGGGTCTGCCCAGGTGCGGGAACGAGCACTAGGTATCCATTCTAGAAGGAAAGAACCGCATGAAACAATGGCCTGTGCCCCCCTGCCCACCAACACGAAGCGAACTCTATCTCGCTATCACTGATCAGGGCCCTGCAAGGCCCCCACGCCGCCTCCTTGCGCAAAGACGCTGGTCCAATTGGCAACCATCACGAACCTACATGCCTAATCAGTGCGTCACCGTGAAGGCGTCATGCAGCCCTGTAAGACAGCCAAATTGTTTCGACCGGAGCTATCAAGTGCCATTTGCACGACGGGCCGTCACTAGCGTTCACCCTGGCCAACACCGGCCCTGCGCTTCAGATCATGTTGCAGACACGGGCCTCCTCAAACGTCATTCGTCGAAGAAGCAACAACAGTTCACTGGCTGGCTCTAATGAATGATGTGGTAAATTACATCGCGTCTTCCTTGTTGATTTCGTAAGTCGCGTGTGTCTTCCCTCAATATCGTCATGTCTCGTTGTCATGATCTCGTGATCAAAGCCCCTGATATCTTCCACCCTAAGCCCATGCCCGAGAAGTCCCCAGAAATCATCTCTGATATCGTAAAGTCGTCGTGAATAGTTCATGTGTCCGAAACATCAGCTCCAATCCTTGTCGTTGTATCTCCGGCGGTCATCATAACGGTCGTCTCGCTCGTTCCTCCGTCTGTCGCGGTCGTCGCCATACTTCCCCTCCCATTTTTCCTCGCGCTCTTCTCTTCGCCCCTGGCGCTTGTCCCACTGCTCAGATATCTCTCTCGCACCAAGACCCCCGACTACAGCACCTACCACGGTCGCTGCAGTGTCGTACTTCTTGCCTTTCTGCACTTGATTGGCCAACAGGCCACCTATCAGACCACCAGCGACTGTGGCTGCGATTCGGTGCTGCCTGTCTTTCGAGCGCGACCTCGACTTCGACCTTGATCGAGCACGACGACCATAGCCACGATCTCTGCCCGACCGTTGCGGCGACCATGACGAGCGTCTTCTTTGCGGCTGTGGGCGGCGGTTATCGTGCTGTGGCTGTTGATATTGCTACCTCGGGTCAGCGCTGCGCAGGACTGATGCATTGAACCAACTTACCTGGACTTCATACCCTCGCGCATTATTGTATGGGTCACTATCTCGCATCACCACAGCGCCTGCATCTGGCCCTCGGTAGTAGAAGGTCTCGTCAGATACATATCGCGAATCGCCTCGATCACGGTCTCTTCGGTCCTTGTACTCGCGGTCGAACCGGCGATCGGAAGCGTACATGTCGCGGTCAGACTCGGTATCTTCGCTGTCGTCGCTATTGTCGCGGCTTCTTGGGGTGTCGTTTCTTGAGCGAGACGACTCACTCGCAGGTGGTCTGCGATCTCGCGGCTGCTGCTGCTGGTCGCGGTCGTGTCGCCTATGCCAGCCCGCAGAATGTTTCCCAGTCTTTTCCCAAACTTTGTCGTGGTACTTGTCTACAGCCTTATCGACACTTTCGAAGCCAAGTTCCTGCAGGCGCAAAGAACGGATCAGCAAAAGCAAGCACAGGAATGCGTCACCCCGGATTCGCATACCACGAGCTCTTCATATTCGCCCATATCGTGCGGCGCCGAGGGTTAAAATTCCGAGCGATCCGACGGTGGTGCCTCCGTTACGGTTATGCGGATGCAATTTTCGGGTGCTACTGCAGACCACAGGTCTTAACGCTGCGCCTTGAACCCTGTTTAAAGCCCTGGGGTGTGACGTCAGCCTTGGTAGCGGGAACGGGCGACTTGGCTGCGGTCACTGCGCGTAGATCATCTAACGTCGAAAAAGTAAGCTCTAGAATACAAGGGTGTCGTGCGGTTGAGGATTCACTATCAGACGAAGAGTTCGCGCTCGCTCACGGTTCGACTTTGAACACGCTCGCAGTTTTCGCCATGTGAGCGCCGCCACATCAGCTGCTGTCTGCCAACGAAACCCTGATCAAGTGACGTATGCTGTCTTGAGGCACCAGAATCAGATTCAATGTAACATGGCAATCTCTCATATGCCATGTAGTTAGTTCAAAGCTTGCCTGAGGGCCTCAATTGCTGGCATGCAAACCTTGTACAGCCTCCATGAATCGTCAGGCGCCTACAACAGTCTGCGCACGTATCCCTCACGGAACGACACGCCCCAGCTTCAACAACACGGCTTCAGGTGAGACAGATACAATGACCTCGAGCCTTAGATACAGCACGTGGTTTGATCTGGGTTACTTACAGTCAGGCGGAAGGTGATGTTGGGAAGGGTCCAATATTCAATCTCGTCCTTGTCTTCTTCGTCGCCCTTGAACCTCACCGTGAGGGATCACCATGGGGCACTGACTTTCACTTGCGTGCAAGGATACGCCCCCGACGCGGCCGCCGCAACGAAGCTTGCCTGGCGAGCTTCGTCACAGCGACCTCAACATCCTCTACAGCCATGACTACTTACGATCATCCTATCGCACACCACTGGATCAAGCAAACACTCGTTCCATTCCTTCTCTTTGCATTTTCATCGACCCTGCCATATCCTGTCGATATCTCGGAGGCGATTCAACGCTCGATCGACTTTGCGCTGACCAAGCCTGATCATCCCAGCGATGGCGACGACATGATATTCGAGCGCATCTTCATGGCAATCATGCACAGGCACAAGAACCTCGCGCCAGATCTGACTTTGGTTGTGGACAATGTGGAGCCATGCGCGAACTTTCTTATTCGACGAGCGCAGCTCAAGGGGCCTTTCGAGCTGCTCGAAAGGACGGATATTGGAAGCAGCGCCTGGGTCGAGCACGAGTGGCAGAGGCTGAGTAATCTCATGGTTGAGCGCAAAGAAGCAGAGGGTGGTATACTCAGTGCAATTAGCTCGAAAAATTGTAGACTGACAACGTGTAGAACTTCGACCACCAGTGCGACCACCCTCGGCTGCGACCAAATGTCTTTCGATTGAGGATGACATTGATCCAAGGCTTGTGCATGCGCAACCGGGTCACTTCACAGCAGCAGACCTCTCCGGGCAGTTGACTGCAGCGGAGAACAGCTACTACCGACAGCAGAACCGCACCCAGGAGCGAACTCATATTCAGAGGCAGCATTCATCAATCAACACCTCTGCAGCGCCAGCACAGACAAGTGAGCCATCGTATGCTTTTCCTAGAAGAGACCACAGCCACACGACCAGCGTGCGCGAGTCACCGTACTCTCAGCAACAGCAGAGGATACCACAGCAGTTAAGTGTACCCTCGGTGTACACGCCACAGCAAGCGTTCCACCGAACACTATCGTCCCACGGAACGGGCGCTACAGCGCAGATCCAGCAGCACATGCAAGTTATGCGGCCTCACGCGAAGCCCTCTGCTGATCCCAACGCCACCGCGCCCTCGCGGCGATGTGTACATGAGCAACATGCTTGGCCACAGGTTCAGTCTGCTCCAATACCACCTGCGCAGCATGACAATCTAATGCAAGCGCTACGTTCCTTCTCTGCGCTTCCACAAGCCCAGCCGTTGCTACTACGGATGAACGCGCAGCAGCAGCCAACTTGCCTTCCACAGTTCCAGATTCAGCCCAGCCAGTACCAACCAGGACAGCAACGGACGACCCAACATGGAGCAGCACAACAGCAGCAAGCACTGTTGGTGCCAGGAAGTCGTCAAATTCCGCAAGCTCCTCATGCAATTCCTCAGACCCCCAGGCAGAGTGCTCTGCAGCCACAACAAACACCACCACCTACGATCGCGCGAAAAAGAATCTCAAGCAGCGACTTCACTCACCTACGTGGCAACGACTGGTCCAACGCCGCACAACAGCGCGCGCGCAAGATCGCAGCCAAGATCGCAGCACAAGAGCGCGACAGCATGGCACGCAGCATAATACAGCGCCAGCAGTCCATCACTCAACAGACGCCCAGCCTGGCGTCCGCTGCGAGCATGTACACCCCTACCAACCACGTGCCTCAATTGCCTCCACGGTCCCGTTCCGCAATGGGTCTCCCAGGCGATCGCACAGATCGTGTTCATCTCACCACGCCGTCCTACGCTAACGCCTCGCCCTACGCCCACGCGCCGGCAAACCTGCCCACGGGAAGGAATGAAACATACACCCGCGGAACGGCTGCAAGTCCCAGCACCAGCGGATGGGGCATGGCGAAGCCAACCAGCGGAACGCCGCTGCCAACTCTGGCGGAAGTCCGAAGTCGGTACCAACCCTCACAGCTGCCAAGCTCGACAACAGACATTGCAGAGGGCACGTTAACGTCGGCGGCGCAAATGTGCGGCGGCTTCCTGGGTCTGGCATCGCCTGTTCAGGCCAGCACGCGCTCTTCCAGCAGTCGCAGAGTGTGCAGCAAAGCTGGGCGGATGGGCGGGCGGATGCGCTGCAGCAGTTGAGACATGCGGCTGGCCAGAGTAACAGAGGACTGGTGCAAACACTGCTTGGTGGTGGTGCAGACGGGAGTCGTGATTCAGAGACTGATGTGACGGGGTCGCGATTCAAGGAAGAGGGTAAGGGGGATGTGGAGATGCATGGCATGTAAGCGGCTGCTAGGTTCTGGTGTATGCTCACAAGTCCCGTTGCGCAATCAATGTCGAGAGATATTTAGGACCCCGACTGCGCCAGGGTAAGTACGTTTGGTTTAAGGCAGGGAAGAAGGGATACCTTGCTGAGTAGGACACGCCGCATAGCCACCCATCTTGTACATACAGTCTATCCGTGACTAGCTGAGTAATTTTAACCCTCCCCTCTGTAGCAAGGCAGTGTCCAGGAGGCAATGGAACATGCACCGACAGACGCTTTTTACAATGATAACCCTTGAACGAAGACCTCAAGGACCTCGATTTCGGCCGACACACGCATGCCATAGGGGAGACAGATCTAATTGCCGGTGGTCAGCAGAGATTTTCCTAGGTTCAGAGATGCATGCTGATAGCCTTTGATAGTTTTCACCGATCCGGATCAACCATTTCAAAGAGCATACTCTCTAACCTTAGAAGTCTACGTAAGGATACCTCATCCAGTATTCAAACAGCCGCGTCGAACATTACCGCCCACCCAAAAAGGGACTGTCACAGTCCCCCATTCACCCTGCATTGACTTGCCACGATCCATTGATCTTCCACTGAAGTTCGCCTGAAACCAAAAAGTCGTACACGTAATGATCCACTTACCAGAAGACAGCACCGCGGCCGAGCAGACCTCGCGTAGTAGAGCTCATCTACGAGGCAATGGTTGTGCTACACCACCGCTCTAATCCTTCAAAGTTGACTGGATCCGCTTCATCGAAGTGTCGTCAGGATGCGGATGTTTGCCGCGGCGGCCGACGATCGACGCTGGAGACGACCCATCTGGAATGCAGGTATCATCATCTTCCATCTCGTCATCCTGACCAAGCGTGTACTTCGCATCATCGTCCGAGCATTCTTCTTGCTTCCTCGTGCGGTGCTTATTGCTGCGTAGAGTTCTGTTGACATTGTTATACTTTAGCTTTTCGGCTGTACGGTTGCCATCTGCGTTGAAGTGGATTGGCTTGCCGTTCTCATCGGGGGGGGGGGGGGGGGGATAACGTCGTGGTCGACCGCGTCCACGCCTGCGCTTGGGCTTATCTGTGGAGGTGGCAAGCTCAGAATAAACCGAATCTGCCGTTGGTAAGTTGATGATATGGGGAGGTAGATGCAAGGTGACCTCACCGGCGTGCAAGCTACCCGATGCTTCGTCGGTATTGCCTTGACGAACTAGATCTGTTCCTGATCTATGTCAGTGGCGCTATCACCAGACAAAGGCAGAAATACAAGGTACCTTGCGATGGTCGATCGGCATCGGGATGGTTCACAGCTGACATTACTCCTACTGCATCTGCGGCTGCATCTGTAGCTGCTGCCGCTACCCCCTCCATCTCCTTGAATTCTTTTGCGTCTCTCTCTCTTTGGCCTTTTTGGCCTCTTTAGCTGCCTTTGCGTCAGAGTCTTCCTTGGTCTTAGCCTCCTGAGCTGCTTTCTCCTCAGTTGCCTTAGCGTCATCCTTCTTCTCTTGCTCAGCTTCGGCGGATTCAACAGCGACGGATACATTTGCTTGATCATCGGCGATGTGACCTTGGACAGTCCGGTCAAGCTCAATGACCTCTTGATGCTTGTTGTTGTACTCAAAGTTTGTGAGTGACCCCTCCATAGGGGACAGAGGTGTGGCGACAAATTCTGCCAAGCCGTTGCCCTTCATGAGCGCGAGACACTTGGTCTTCCAGTAGCAGAGAAGGTTGATAAGATGCTCAATGCGCCTTTCGACTGTCCAATTATGCGTCAGCGCGGCTTCCGCAAGCACCGTTGGGTCGCAGATAGAGAGTGAGGAGATGCCGCCCGTATGCAAACGATAAGTCATTTCCTGTGGTAGTCAGTATCTTATTCCGAAATGTATAGGTGTACTCACGAGAATGTAGTAGCAGACCTTCCATATGGCATCCCGATTATAGGTCTCGTCAAGCTGCTCCCATGTCTTGATATAAGTACGCTTGCTCAACAAGTCCACTCGATTCCTGAACGCATGCACCAGACGCAAGATGTAAGCGTCGCAATCTGCGGGTATTTTCGAGAGAGTCGAGTCGTTTGCAGGGGACGACCCAGTTTGGGGACCCAGGTACTCATGTGTGCGAGCGGAGTGTGGAGGAAGCGCTGAGGGTGGTATCTGCAGTGCATCGATCTACTCGTGCCGGGCTAGTGCTGGTGTAGCATCCGTTCGTTGTTAGGGTCAATATAGGTCGAAACGTCCCAGAGACTGAGGCTGCGACGATTGATTCTGAAAGCATCCACGTGCCTTCTCGCCGTGCTTGTGGGGTATATCTGCAGAACAAAAGCGCAAGGCAGGTGCAAACCGACTAGCGGCAGCCAGCTCTAGAAGCTACCTAGGCGGAACATAAGTCCTCAGAGACGGGTTAGAGCAGTAGTGACAGAAAAGCGAGAAGGAACTCCAGTGTGGAAGTCGAGCAATGGTTAGGTGCTGCCTTGAACTAACATAGAGGGTATCTTAAGGTTGTATGAGCATTTGAAACAAAGGAAACGGTTACCGTAACCGCGCATGCGCAATGCCTCTCTCGATATCTGGAGACGCCCAGTCGTGACTCTGCTTCTGCAGCGACTCGGTGGAAGTCTTCTGACTTGGTCCCTCAGTCTCTTCGAGAACCGTGACTTTTGTCGTCTTCATAATGCCTGCAGCCTTACCCTCCTCGTTCTCTAGAATCGCACGCTCGCTTTCGGAGTCGCTGTCCAGCACTGACTCGCCAGGGTGCATACTTTTGTGTCCGCTCTTATTGCCTAAGCGCTTGTTGTTCTCGTACGTATCTAACCTGATGTGATTGCCGTTCGTCGATCGCCCATATCCATACTGGTCTGGTGTTTTGGATGTATTGAAAGTTGAAGGAAGAATCTTCTGGAAGAGGCTGTCGAATGCTTTGCGCAGAGGTGGCAAGGACGCAATGAGGATACCAATGGATAATTCCGCGGAACTCCATATTCCGAGGTTGACACCGGACCAAGTAGGGTCAGTTGTCTCGGTGATGGTCTTCAACTCTATCGTCTTGAATATAGAGCAGATCGTAGCACTGTCTGAAGGTCAGCCGCAAACGATCCTCCAAGTGACGATCCAGGAGGTACTCACGGGATACTCAGTAAGAAGACGATACGGATGCCCCACTGTGTTTTCCGCGATAGCTGAACTTGAGACAAGTAGATCAGTGGCGCAGCCATGTAGATCACGTCGGTGAGTATGTTACAGATGCCCTGTGTGTACGAGAGCCACAGAGTACCGTGAGCCCAGCATTTTCTCGGCTGGTAGCCATAGTTCCAGTTCGCTTCGAGGGGTGCGCAACCGAAAAGTGTCAACACCGGCGCAAGGAAGTTGAAGGCGGTGACCAGCGCAATGGAGAACCATACGATGGCCTGGTAGATATTTGAGAAGTTGAGAACCAGCAACCACGCGCAAATCGACCACTTCAATACTGCAACACCGATGATGTTGACAATCTGCGCGATCCAAAGGTAGTAGGAGTAACGCATGATGTCGATGGACGGGTCCATGATGTGTCGCCCTAGGCCGGCATCAACGACAACTTGATTGACAGCCGTCGCACTGATGTTCAGGAGCTGTAAGTAATCTTGTTAGATCTCCGGCCGATCTGAGTGGGTATGAAACCTACAGTGGCGATGATCAACAAGTAATCGCATATCATGAACTTGCGCCCATGCATGAACCCATACACGACTCTCCACAGAAGGAATGCTGAGCTGATGATCAACAGTGTCCATGCTGGGACAAGAATCTTGATCCGTTCATTGGGCCAGTCCTGTGGTATTGAGCCCAGAGGAGCCATTGCTTCCGGGGTCCTTCGAGAAAGGGAAAGGTAAAAGAAGACAATCGCCGGAGGCAGCGGCGTGCGACGTCAATATGTAGACAGTTTGTCCTCCTATCTTACATTGCAGGAGCAAGTACGGTCGCATGTGGTAAAGCAGGACCAACGATCTGGGACGAGTCCACGGATATGATCTCTGAACCGAGCAGAAGGATACGGGTTTTCAGACCGTATTACAGGAACATTTCTGTACAGGGGTCTCGGTTTACGGACCGAACTGTTCGTAGTGTGATCTCGACCAAGTTGAGAACGAGCATGGGTATGTGTGCCCTGATTGGAGAAAGGATGATGAAGAGTGGAGTCGGCCATCCTGAGACCACCTCGAACCGGCATACATCCGGTCGCGTGGGTGTCAGAACATGCCTATTACGCCTCAAAACTAGAGACTCGTCACAGCCGAGAGTACAGCCCTGCATACGCACGATCTGGTCGATATCAACCCGACAGATCTTACCCCAGGCGGGGAGGGTGACGGCTCCAGAGTGACAGAACCGTAAGAAACGGTCACGGTACATACAAATTGCCATCGTCGAGTCGTGGCGAAGGGCTAGCGAGCTCAGCCGAGGTAGTTTGAACTATTTCCCATGGATCTAATTTGAAGTTTTTCGGATGACCAATCTGTTTATTAGAGTCGACCCGTCCCGCTGCTTATGGTAAAACGAAAGGTCCATACTCCTCACGCCACCGCTTAATTGAAGTAGAAGGAACACCCCATCTTGCACAACACGGACGTCTCATTGGCTCATTTAGAGGCTCTCGAGATGGGAAAGGCACGTAATCTCTTGGGGACACAGTGTCTGCTAGCATTCGGCAGCGAGCCTGGAAGCTTGTTCGAAACAACCCGAGGTAAGAGACCGTTGAAGTCAGTCATATTGAAGCACTCGTAGATGCAGATACGAGCGCTCTGATATGCGATTGATCTCTGGAGGAGAGGTCCTTGGAATCAGACGATGTTGCCGAGCCCGGTAGACTAGCACGGGAACCTGGTGGCGGCACATGATTGGGCCGCAGGCGCCTCTACCGCTCACATGGATCTGGGTGCATCCCAGGTGCCGAACGGCTTGGCCGCAGCTAGAACGATGCATCGAAATTCTGCGGCAGGGACCGCTTTGACCGGTTAGACGTGATCTAGATCCAACAATATGTGTACCGCTAGATCCATTGCGAGTCTGGTCCTGCCCACCACTGTTATTCTGTAATGCTCAAGCCATCAAGATGATCCGGTTGTTTGGTAACCCTCCGGTACAGGAGTGCAGCGTACTGCGGCGCAGTCCAGGGAACATAGGAACATCATCGTTCAGATGTTTGGATCCAACACCCAGGTTCGTTCATGGCCGATTTCTTGGCTGCCACGCAAACCCACTTTTGATGCATGTTCGAAAACTGCCGCGCTGTCCGATGTGCCACTGGAAAGAGATGTACGTCCGCGTTGGTGAGACCGGGGGAAGTGCGAAACCGACCCGCTGCGGGACCGACTTGACTCGTGTCACGTCCGTCTGCCTATGAGGAACGTGCATCAGTCTATCTAACAATTTTGCCATCGCGGTCTGTTGTTCATCCAAACCAGAAGAACATTTGAATTGCGGAGCCAGTTGAGGAGTTGCACCGGAATCTTCTCCAACACCAGAACAGATTAGTGAGTGCGCAACTTCAATACAAAGTTTCTTCTGTCAAGGTGCTTCTGCAACAACAGATGAGAGGTAGGCTTCTAGAAGCTCTTCCTTGTGGGGTGAAACTTGTGATTGCTGTTGAATCCTTCGGCTCAAAGCCCAAGCGAAGTTGCTGTTCAGAAAACGCTGCACATCCCTCGATGTCGAATGATATTGGCACTGATTTCGGGTAGCGCCGCGCCGTTTCGACAGCGATGTTCGAAGTAGTTCAGACCCTGGACGCCATTGACCCGCTACTGCTGTGCAATTTCGTAGAAGACAGCTCCGGTGCGAACAACAGCAGCGTCTAGCCCGGAGTAGGATTCTTGCACAGCCGCCACCGTTCGTTTCCAGGCATCAATTCGTTCGCCCTCCGACCTGCTGTGGGACTTCGCCTTATCGACAGAAAGAGTCTTCGGGATGTAGCGAACTGCCGACCTTGCCACGTGCGCGGGAGTTGTTGGACCAATGTCAACGCTCGACTCTATCCTATAAAGACTTTGGTGGCCACAGGGCTTCCCACACGCATCCACGAGTATCCCAGACCACTTTCATTAACAAAATAATACACCTGATTTTCAAGATGCCAGTCTTTTCTCGGTTGGCTGTGGCCGTTCAGCTCTTCAGCATCATCTTCACTCCCGTCCTTGGCGCAGCAGCCTCGAAAGACTACGACTATGTTATCGTTGGAGGTGGTGTTACCGGCTTAGTGGTAGCCAACCGTTTGACCGAGGACAAGAAGGGTAGGTGTTTTTCTCTGCAGTGGCCAGAAGCACGAATGCTGATGTTGATCCCCAGTCTCTGTCCTGGTCATCGAGAGTGGCGAGTCTGTCGACAGCCCTGGAAACATGATCCCCTACAAGGCCAATGATCTCACGAGTGCCAACGGTTTGATGTGGGATGGCCTCACATCTCTGCCTGAGCCTGGTCTAGGTAACTCAACATACAATGTCTTGGTTGCCAAGGTCCTTGGTGGTGGGTCGGTCGTGAACGGCATGGTGTATGACCGCGGCTCTGCTGCTGACTACGATGCTTGGGAGGCTCTGGGTAACAACGGCTGGGGCTGGGCAGGTATGGAGCCCTTCTTCAAGAAGAGTACCACCTTCCAACCCCCCTCTGCCGCTGTCGCGGAGGCTTTCAACATCACCTGGGACCCCGAGACGTACGGCAGCGGCCCTCTGGCTGTCAGTATCACTGATACCCAGTATCCTGACATTAAGGACTATTGGGCGGCGTGGAAGGCCACTGGTGTCCATGTTCCTGAGGATGGTAATAACGGTGAGGCCTACGGACCTTCTTGGTACGCCAACACGATGGACAAGAAGACCGGACGCCGCGCACACGCACGTTACGCGTATATTGACCCCATTGCTCAGCGCACGAACCTGAAGATTCTCACCAAGACCACTGCTCAGAGGATTATCTTCGGCAAGAGCGGCAAGAAGCCGATGGCTACCGGTGTTGAGATCAAAGACGATGCCACCAACAAGACCTACATCGTAAACGCGAAGAAGGAGGTCGTCCTTGCCGCCGGCGCCATCCAGACTCCCAAGCTTCTTCAGCTCAGCGGTGTTGGTCCCAGGTCTGTCTTGGAGGCTGCCGGTGTTGAGGTGAAGGTCGAGCTTGACGCCGTCGGCTCCAACTTCCAGGATCATCCCTATGCCACCGTTGTTTTCAGCACTACGCCGGTCCATTACCCCAGCCCCAACTTGATCATGACCAACGCTACTTTCAACGCTTCTGCTTGGGCTCAGTATGAAGCCAATAAGACTGGCCCGTACACTTACGCCCGTGGTAACGCTCTCGCTTTCATCTCGCTGCCCGATATGACCTCAAACGTCAGCTCCATCGTCAGCAGCCTGAACAGCCAGCAGGACGCCACCTATCTTCCCAGCTTTTACACAGGCAACCAAAAGCTTCTCAAGGGCTTTGCTGCCCAGAAGAAGATCATTGCTGGTCTCTTCCAACGCAAGGACGCCGCTGTTGCTGAGTTCCCTGTCCCTGCTGATGGCTCATATGGCCTTGTCGGTATTGAGAAGCCGCTCTCTCGTGGGTTCGTTCACATCAACGCAAAAAACCCTACTGGATCGCCTGACATCATCCACAACGCCTTCGTCAACCCCGTTGATAGGAGCGTCATGGCCATCGGTCTTCGTTTCTTCCGCAGCGTTTGGGCCCGCCCCGAGCTCAAGGAGTACAAGATCAGCGAGACTGTACCTGGTGCTCAGTACACCTCTGACGAAGACATCTACTCTGCCCTGCTCGCTCAGGCTTCTTTGTCGCCCACCCTCGCTCACCCCTCTGGCTCATGCCCCATGATGCCTGAGAACGCGGGGGGTTGCGTCAGCGACAAGCTCCTTGTCTACGGCACCCAGCATCTCTCCGTCGTAGATGCCTCGATCATCCCTATCATCCCTTCGTGCCATCTGCAAGCTACCGCCTACGGTATCGGTGAGAAGGCTGCTGCTGTGATCAAGTCCAGAGCATAGATCTGCCTAGCTTCGACTGCCAACTCTTCTTGTACATAGTTTATTTCATCTTCATGGAAGATAGTCCCCCAACAACCACCAAATTTCCTGCTCTTCCATTGCTCTCGAGGCAGATTTGACACGTGATGAACACGGCAGGGTTTCTGGGGCCGTGTCCGTTGGTGGGGTGGGAAATCTCGCTGGACGTCGGCCACATAGCACCGAGCCGTGCGAAAAGTTGCGGCCCGAAGGGACAACGCGGTAACCGTCGAAAGATCAACGAGCCTCCAGGGGTGACATGCATGGATTCAAATGAACCCGAGATTGTAAATATCGTGTTGCTGCGTGGTTGCGGAGCTTTGACGCGACTTCTGGACTCAAAACGCGTCCAACCACGCTAGTCTTGACGTGAGCCCACTTGGGCAAAAGCCCCTCTGGGGAAGCTGCGTGCAACAGAACACCAAGCATACTGTCGCCATTACCCATTATCAGAATACTGATCAGAAAGCCTCAAACACATGCCAGAGAGTCTCGCTACCTCTTGCCTAGGTACTCACAAGCAACCAAGCTCAGGTGGCACGAGGATCTCCACGCACTCAGTTCACAATACAAATATGCACTCGAAGGGGTTCCAAATCGACCATTATCGCCACATCAAACAAGCGCATTCTTCGCGGGTGCTCACTGGCCCTCCTCTTATTTAGTGTGCTTGTTTAGACATCTCGCCTGCATCTCCGTCCGGTGCTCTGCTGACGACAGATCAGGACGCTTCACTCAACGCAACACTTTGTGGCTCACAATGCCCTCAAGCTTTCGCAAATCCTCCTGCGTCACATATCTACACCCTTTAAACAGAAGAGACCCCAGCATCTGTGTGCAGGCTGTTCTCGTCGCCGCCTTTCTCTTCTTTCTTTTCCTGCTTCAGTACTCTTTTCTCTTGCTTCATCGTCTTCTTCTCCCTACGCGAGAGTCGAGGGAACTCGCCTTCAGGTCCGACCAGGACTCTCCCAGGATGCATGACACTAAGCAGCAAGAGGGCGAGAAAAATTGGACTTGCATCAAGGCAGTACACGTATGCTTCGTTAAACAGCATAGGATTGCCCGGCTCGAAGCCTTTGGTAAATTCATTGAGTCGAAAGATGATGCGGACCTGAGCAAACATCAGCATAGGAAGAAACCTTGTGATGGCTACTCACAGTGATGAGGGCGAGCACAGTGAATATGCTCCACATCTGTAGGCGCCAACCTGTCTTGTCACTGGACATCCGGCCGTGTGCTTCTACTTGAAGCATTTCGCGCACAAACCGAGCACCGAGACCGGTGAAAACGACCTGATCGACTATCAGCACAAGAACGCAATGCATGGCTTGAGACCTCACGATGAACCCTTCTTGAACACCGACACCAGCCATGTACAGTTTCAGACCGATCTTCTGAGCATCTGTACCGTTGCCTGGATTGAGCATCGACCCACCTGCAGCTTGTACTAGGAAAGACGCGATGTCGGCCCAGACAAAGTATTTGGCGATGCTTGAGGCCTTGAGGCCAGCACAACGGCGATCTGGATGGAAAAAATGCACGAGACGGCCGAAGGTCATGTAGACAAAGGCATTGATCCCTGTGAGTGTAAGCGCTGCTCGATATTCAGTCGGCTTAGGGGTTAACTCACATAGCGGCGAAAGCAAGAAGAGCAGCTGACTTGCCGTTGCAAGACCGACGTTCTGCTGGTCTCTACTTCCTAACGTTCGACACACAAAACTTGTCAGCTCGAAGAGCACGCCTGTGCTCACGACCCAGGGGAACCCCTTCTTGTACCAGAATGCTTGCGTCGTATGTGAGATGGTCAGAATGCCAAAGAGTACGGTAAACAAGATCGCGGCAGCGAATGAGGGATTGTATGTATAGTATGCGTTGCAGGCCGAGTAGTCGTCAACGCGTCCGTACTTTCCAGGTACAGCTGTAGTGCACTCAGGACTGGGCAAAGACTCGGCGCGAGATGCGAGACGCGCAATGTGCATTATTGTAGTAGGGATGACGGCCATGCTGGAAGTGTTCAAGATGATCTTTGTTTTGGATGTAGTGCTCGCTGTAGCTGACATCCGGAGGAGATGATTACAGGGCTTACTCATATACGATGCTATGGCATCTCAGCTCCTGTTGACCGGAAATTCGCCCTGGGCTTTGACGCTCGTAGCTTACATCATGAGCCAGAGACGCGTAGTTGAGTTGAGAGCCAAGCCACTCCACAGTCGCTAAGCCTTGCACATTGTGGTGGTGCAGAGGTCGTGTCAGCTTTAAGGCCGACCGGGTATTGCGTCAGCTCAGCCTCTTTCGCAAGGTGCTCTCAATCGCTACATGTCGAGAATCCAGATCCGAAAGCTTGTCGACGCTTCACATTGCGATGCGATCGAATGATCTCAAGAGAGTCATCATTGTAAGTCTGATAGGTGCTGAACGCTGTTCAACAGAGGTTAACAAAGATGACATTGTGGCGTGTTTGATTTCTCTATTAGTACTTGGCAGACACTTCAAATCTTTGCTGCGGCCGTCAGCCCATTCTTGTTCAAAACGAACGCGCCTTTGCCTTCTGCAAAGACCTTGCCGTGCCCATCTTCGACCCACCCTACAGTCTCAATCCACCTGCTCTTCTTGCGGACCATCTTCGCCCTGCACAGTAGCACGCAGGGTGTGGTCACAGCTGCTTTGTACTTGACGTTCAGATCGGCAGTTGCGCACGTGTTATCGTACACGAACGATATCAAGTGCCCCATTACTTGGTCAAGCAACGTCGCCGTCACGCCTCCGTGTAGCCGCCGCAGTCCACCATCCAGATCTCGACCAATACTAATCAGAAGTAGCATCTCTGGGGTGTCCGGATCTGTGGGGCTCCACACATATTCTTCCTTAGACAGTATGGACGCCGCTGTCAGACCTTTCATGGCCTGGCTCGAGCCCTGCGAGATTGTGTTCCCAGTGAATACAGCTTTCTCGTCATGTTCTCTATCGATCTTGCCGAGCCTATACATGGACAGATACGCGCGCAGTGCCTCGTCCGTGAACAGGGTTTTGGTGAAGAATGTGTTCGAAACGTCGTCGCGTTGGTCAGGGACCTGGCGCTTTTGTATGCGTGTGATCGATGGATCGGAGAGGAGATCTTGACACCAGTCTAGTGAGGTGAAGTCCTGTAGGTGTTCGATCCTGCCGTGTGCAGAGTGAGGGTGCGGTAGCCGGCTCATGGTGGTGAATGCGCTTCAGAGATAGTTGGGACTATGGGTGACGTACTCGAGAACCTATCTCATCCCACAGCAGAGAAAAAGCACACGGCGGGAAGCGCGGGACGTGCCGCCATATCAGTGCAATTGAGCGTTGCGACTCCTCAGTTGAGAGGTGAGAGGGGCGCGACTTCCGAGGTTGTTCTGCGCGACTGCTTACCGTGTCCGTGCGCGTGATGCGCGGATTCGCGTGATGCGCTGAACCACTAAAACACTATAATTATTACAGCTAAACAACAACACAACGTAATAGGATTATAAGAAGTGCTTATAGAGTGTAATACTTTTGCATCTAGAGATAAGATTCTGTAGTCTAAAATAGCACAAAATTATAGTATTGTGTAGTTAATGTTAACGTGTATATAGAGGGGTAAGACGCGTCTGCATTAAGAGAAGGTTCTTGCACAACAAAAGCTTACCTAACAACAAGAGGAGGAGCTTATAACGTATATAGAGGAGCTTACTGCTTATTATATACCTCCTATAAGGCAAATAATTGCAAATTTCGCGTTATTAATTGCTTAGGAGCTAGTAAGCAAGAGCTAGGTTACGCGCTTTATTAATAAGTACAGCATCTACCTTATCTCTTAATACTTAACAGGTATAGACGCTAATTGCTATAACGCTAATTCTTATACTAAGTACAAGCTCTACTTTAACTTACTACAGTATAAGACTGCTAAGTATAAGCTTAACGCTAAGCACACATACAATATAGATAAGAAGGGCTTTATAATAGGTATTACTACTAGGGCAAAACACGTGTTTAGTAGGTGTATATAGAAGAAGGGAGAGGTTAAAGTATTACTTTAAGATAGCAATTACGCCTAGATTACGCTGCTAGCGTGTGTGTGCAGTAATAGATTAGCTCTACTGCTAAGCCTTATCTATAAGTCTGCTAACAGTACTATTTAATTAAGCTAGGTAGAGGAAATATAGTTAGGAGAACACTCTATACTTATATCTTTATTGCCTTCTAGCTAGACTAATAATAATATAGGCCTAGCTTAGCTTAAATAGGTGTTTAATTGCTTTACTAAGGCTAAAGCACAGAGAAAGTACTACCTATTAATCCTTAATAGCTACAGCTCCTATGTAACAATAGACTTTATTAACTATTATAATTAGAACAAGATACTCCTAGCTATCTTTCCCCTATATTTAACCTATACGCTGCAGCTACTTAATATAGTTATATTTAAGCCTCTTTTAACTGCGTACTTAAAGGAGCTTATAACACACCTTTATAATAGCTAAGGACTGTTAGTAATTAAGAAGAGTAACTTCTTCTCTCTATCCTAGAAGGCGTAGGAGTCTATGTTTACTTAGAGGCTAATACTTAGGTCCTTTGCAGCAACAGGTATATTACCCCTTTAACCTAATATTATCCTCTAACGCTTTGCTAAGAATACCCCTAAGGCCTCTAACAGCAGCATAAGCTCTTCTTTAGTATATTCTAGCAAGGACTAGCTTAAAATTAAGACTCTATTGCGTAAAGTTGCTAAGGAGGAGACTAGTAAAGAGCTAAGGAAGATTAGCTGTTCACTCTACTATATTATAATACAGAACACGCTTCTTTATAATAAAGTAATAGGCTTAAAAGAGGTTCTTAAGACCTAGAAGAAGTATAAGAACAAAAGCAAAGCTCTTTAGTTCTAGCCTTACAAAGAGTATTATAGGGGAGCTAAGTTCTACTCCCCTAGTAGAGTTGAGAAAGCACGCTCTAATAAGAGGACTAAACAAGAGAACTAGAAGGCAGAAGAACTCTAAAAAGCAGAGATAACAAAGTGTTAAAGTTATACCTAGACGAAGTCTAATATTATACTAGTTCTGTTAGGTCTTAGGGATAAGTTTAGTTTCTAGAACAGTAGAGTAAGTTGCGTCTAGACAAAGTCTAATATAACAGCTTAGGTTAACTAAGGTCTAAGCAATGCGTAATACAGCTAATTATAGTTAAGGTAAGATTCTAAGAAGTAACTTAATTAACAAAGTTAAACACAAACTATAAGGGTTGTGTTCCTATATGCTATATACTTGCAAAGTATTCTAATGTTGTTCTAATATTCTATAGTTGTTCTAACTTAGTACATTATAGAACATTATAGGATTCTTTAGAACACACATAACATGTTCTAATATAGCATTCTGCTAAGGCTTTAGAACATGCAGAGTGCGCGTTATTAGTCCTTAATGCTAACCTTCTTAAAGACCTTTAGTTGTCTTCCTAGGGTATTAGCATTTCCTCTTCTTCCTTATCTTCTGCTGTGCCCTAAACCAAGGTTTGTAATATAAAGCTTAGGCACGCTAACAAGCTATATAATAAGAAAATTGCTTAGGAGAAGCATAAGCAGCAGGTAAGGGAGAAGGAGGAGCGTAAGTGTGTTAGAGCTAAGAAGGCTACCGTGTCTGTATACCTAATACACAGATTCAACCAATGCACAGTAATTGCAGTTTACAACACAACTTCAACGCATAATTACTTAACTACTAATGCTAGGAATTCAGGAAGCGCTTAATAAGATACGTGCTTTACAGCCTAACAAAAAAATTGTATATATAATAATTGTAAAAAAACATAGTGTTAATTGCTTAACATTATTGCGCGCGTATTAACTTAATTAGGTTCTGTAACACGTTGCTAACAATAATTAACAAAAACTTAGCTAATAACAGGAGTTAGATCTAGCTAAGTATATATAGAAGCTGTTAACGCGTCGCTTAGCACCTATAAGGCATATAATATAGAATTTTGCATCCTCTGTTGCCTTACAACCCTGCTCTAATAGCTAGGTTACGCGCTTCTAGTACTGTTACTACAGTCGCCTTATATCCTAATAGACTACTAGCATAGACTTAAATCGCTACAACGCTAAGTTAGGGGACAAATATAAGCTATATTTTAAGCTTCTATAGCAGGAGATTACTTAGTATAAGCTAGAGCCTAAGCATATATATAATATAGATAAGAAGGGCTTTGCAATAGAGGTGCTAGGTAGAACAAAACAGGTGTTTAGCAGGCGTTAATATAAGAAGAAGGAGGTTAGGCAGGCTTATTAAGATAGCTTACGTAAGTAGGTAAGCCTCCTAGCTTGCATCTGCGCTAATAGTACTGCTATTCCCCTAGGCCTTATCTTTGCGTTAAAGAACTCTACTATCTAGAGCCGCTAGGTAGTAGATATTTAGGCAGGAAAGCACCCTATCTACATTACCTCTTTGCCTTTAGAATAGACAAACAATAACATAGGACTAGCCTAGCTTAAGCAGGTGTTTAACTATTATACTAAGGCTAAGGCGCAAAGAAAGTACTGCCTCTTAATTATAGATAGCTATAGCAGTTACCTAACCTAGGATTTTATTAAATACTGTTACTATAATTAAATTATACTAGCAGTATTACCCCCTTATAGTACCTAGACGCTGCAGCTGCTAGATATTATCTGCTTTAAGCCCCTCTTCTCTAGCTACACCTCTAAACTTAACAACTACCTACAGCAGTCTTAAGGCCTCTCTCTACTATTAAAAGGCAACTTCTTTACCTTATTCTAGCCTGCCTAGGTACACACGTTTAGGGAAGATCTTATACTTAAGGCCTTTATAGCTACTAGTATATCCCTAGTAAACCCTAACATTATACTTAATAGGTTCTGCTACACAAGCCCTAGTAGCTTACTCTTAGTCTCCTCTAGTTCTATAGCTTATTCTATAGAGGACTAGCTTAAAGCTTATACTACCCTTTATGCAGAGGTAAAGGATTTGCACAGTATAGGTACGCAGAAGCTAGAGCAAACTATCTACTATCTATTGTCTTAAGTAGAGCTTCTTTAGGCTAAACTTAATGCCCTACGCAAGAAGCTATACTAGAGCAAAAAGCGCTAAAAGCAACCTAATAGGCAGTTAGACCTACAGCAGCATTAAGAGTATTATAGAGGTGTAGTAATATAGTCTCCTTACGCCTTCTAGGAGGCCTAAGCTTATGCAGCTGTTTAAAACTAAGAGAGGCAAGAGGAAGAGTTAAAAAAGGTAGAGATAAAGGAGTTAGCTACTGCTAATAAGCTATATAATAAGAAGATTGCAGAGGAAAAGCATAAACAGCAGGTAAGAGAGAAGGCAGCAAGAGACTAGGCCTAGGCAGAGGAGCAAGCAGCTATAGAGGAACGCAAGACTTAAAGAGAGCATAATAAATAAGCCTGCAACACTGCAAAAGCTATATAATTACCCTAAAGAGGCAAGCACAAGGCTCTATAGTCTGCAGCACTAAGAAAAAAGCAGAAACATAGTATAGTAGCTGCGCAGCGTAGTAGTATTGCTCTAGAGCCCCCTACTACACCCTATACCTACACTACCTGCAGCGGCAGAACAGCAACTGTATATAATTAACTTATATATAAGAATATTATTGCAAAGGCCTATAGAGCACTCTACTAACTTATCTTATAATAATAGCTATTATGTATAGCTCTACAGCCTCAAGTTTGAGCTAGCTATAAAGGCGTTGAGGCGTGCATTGGTTGAATCTGTGCATTGGGTGCACGGACACGGTAAGGAAGCAGCCGAACGCAAAGCTTAAAGAGAGCATAATAAGCAAGCTTACAACGCTAAAAAAGCTATATAATTACCTTAAAGAGGTAAGCGCAAAGCTTTAATAGCGCCTATAGCAAAAATATCTAAAAAGCATTATGTTAGGGCAGCTTGTAGCTATACTGTTGCTGCAAGCTCTTCTCTAGCTCTGCGCACTTACACAACGCGCAGCAGCTGCACTGCTACTTTATATAAATAACCCTTTACAGGATACTTTTGCATACATTAATACATTACTCTACTAAAAAATCTTACAATATTAACTATTGTATGTGGCTCTACAGCCTTATCTTTGCAGGTGCTTGTTAGGGTGGTTCGGCGCATCACGCGAATCCGCGCATCACGCGCACGGACACGGTAGTCAGGAACGCGTTGTTGCAACACTTCCCTCACAGCGCGCACACTCAACAGGCCATAACAGCAATGATTTGGATGGGAGCCTTCCCCGATGAAATGGACTCATTCACCCTGCGTTATGTTGTCTTTCCAAAGCGCGATCAACGCGTCTCCGCTGCAGCTGCCCTCGTCCCTGCTACTGTCTCGAACACGTCCATGTAGCCGAGCTGATAAGGCAGTACTGGGGTTTCTAAAGGGGAACTGCATGTCATGCGTTGAGATGGGTGCGAGAAGAGATGCAGATATTCAAGGCGCGACGGCATAGCTCACGCGCAGCCACGTCCTTCATTCGAACGCCCAGCTTCCTGGACCTCTCTCAAGCCACACCAACCTAAGCCTTTATGGCGCGAATCGGTGACTGATGTTGCAAAGTCTAAAGGAGATGTCGTGCGAGGGCGTGGAAGCACGCAGCATTGTGTGTGTACATGCAACACCTTACCTTCACGACTGTCCACCGCTAACAGATCGGTTACGAGGAAGTCTGGCCACCTTCCGTATTTGCATTGAACTTTATTTGTCGAATTGGTGCCGCGACAATCACTGTAGGTCCCTGTTCGTCTGGTCGCATATTCAGTGATGACGCGAGGCTGGGCAGAACTGCATGTTCTCCACTCTACCTCTCGAAGATTTGGCTGGATGTACCCGGGAGGAGACGCATCTGCTATATACTAACCTTGTGTTCTCGCCCTTATCGTAAGCTGAGAACGGGCTACCGGGATTCTTGTAGATACGCTGCTATTTCAGCCCGACCATGGCGGTGACTACTCATTCTGGTATGGCACGTACATCGTTGTCGGGATCGGCTGGCATGGTCCTTTACTACTATCTCTGGGTTCATTTCTTACCACGTCGCCGCAATTATAGCATCGAACGCTCACCATCACCAACGAGGAGGGCAGTGTCGTGCATCGGCTGAAGCGGGCGCCGAATGAAGAGGTTGCGGAGTGGGACGAGCTCACGATAACGCTGCCAAAGTACTCCCTGAGGCCACGGGTATCGACGACACTGGCAATGCGCATCTGGTCTACCGAGTCAAAGTGAAGTATGCAGCCGTCAAACACACCGCTGAGCAAAAGTTCTAGCACACCAGACTGCCATGAACTCAAACGACATTGCAGAGCTTTCATTTTCTGTCTCAAGGTACTAAAATCGCTCTGCCTCGGACCTTTCCATCTCTTAGATCCTGCACGGCGCGCTCGTAGTCCGCCAGCTTGTATTTGGACGTATGCAGCTTGACCTTTCCTTGCGCAGCTAACACCATCAATTCCGCAAGGTCGTTGTAGCTGCCAACCAGGTTTCCAACAAAGTTGATCTCAGTCGAAATGATGTCGATGGTCGGGATGTCCAGGTTCTCGCCATATCCTACAACGTAATAGTTTCCAGCTCTTCGCAGCATCTTCACGCCAGTCTTAGTGGAGCCGCCTTCAGCAACGAAATCTATCACAGATGCAGCGCCCCTCCCTTGCGTGAGTTTCATGACCTTCTCAACAAACAATCCATCTTTGTCGACCTGCACTGTATGATCCGCTCCAATAGACGAGGCGAGATCAAGCGCTGCCTCATTGCTGTCTACGACAATCAACGTTGCTGCGTTCATGGCCCTCATGCATTGTATGCCAATGTGACCAAGCTGAGATCCGTTAGATATCACTCGATGCCCTCTTCGCAATACTCACACCGCCTGCGCCAATTATCACGCAGTAGTCGCCCGGCCGCAGGATCCTTGCTGCTTTCGCAACAACGTGATAGGCCGTCAAACCTGCGTCTGCAAGAGCAGCAACATCTGATGGCTCGAGCTTGTCGTCCAGCTTGATCACGCTTCTCGCAGTCGTGCGAATGTACTCAGCATACCCACCGTCGACGTTGATTCCCGAGAACTTGCTGTCCTCTGATTTCGTCAACGTTGTCACTATTTCACGCTGAGGTTTTGCTTACCGCAGTGTACATCGTCGCCAAATCGACAGGCCGTACATAGACCGCAAGTCATAAGAGGATGCAATATGACCTTGTCTCCAATCTTGACGTTGCTGACGGAAGATCCGACCTCATGGACCCATCCTGCATTCTCATGACCAATCGTGTATGGCAGCTTCACATTGGACTTCTCTTTTCATTCGCCATCACAGATGTGGATATCTGTTCGACACACGCCGGCAGCGCCGACCTTAACGATGACATCGAATGGTGACTGGAGTGTTGGTATTGGAACGTCCTGCATCTCCATTGGCACATGATACGCCATGACTCGGACAGCTTTCATGGTTTCGGCGGCCATCTTACAGGGATCAGGGATGGTGGACGGGGTAGGGTGAGTACCCTGAGGGACGCACATTGTGTATATATACTCTGAAGCCACCGAGCGGGGTCATCAAGTGGCTTGTGAGCGCATTACATATTGCGTTTGACCTCTGAGTCTGGAAGGTCATGATTTGTATCGTGCGGAGACGAGTCCGTTGTAAAGCCTACTTTCATGATGTGGGGAAGGCAAGGCTGCGGCTAGCTTCCTTCACGCCGGCGGGGAACAGTCCTACAAAATCTATACAGATCATCTGGAAACAAGGTCGTATGGAGTGAAACCTGTATCGATCTACGGAGGGCTGCGCATTCAGAAAGGGTCTCATCAGCCTTGCAGAGTCTCAAACGTCGCGTTGGTGATTTGAAAGCCTACATTGCAGAGTACCTCAAGCGGATATGATCGAATACTGGATGTGGAAACCACAGATGACCTCATCGCCTCTGTAGAATCATAGAATTTTCATACACAAACAGAGCATGATTACAAGGTCTTTGAGAAATGCTCTTTAACAAATCGGACTGTTTATGTAGATCCCCCACCTGAGTAGTTCGTGTGAAGATGTGTTTAGGATGTGATGTCATCGCCAAGATAGGCAATTACCCCTCCTCCGCTGGCACCGCCTCTCTCACCAGCCACCTTCCCACGAACTTCCGTCCACACCTTACCACACCCAGAACCTACTAGCCTTGGACCCTTGTTTCGATACATTCCTACCAGCATGTCTTCTAACGGCCTTCCCGAGGTGTTGATGAAGAAGGTCGATGATTACGTCGATTCTCTGGCTCCTCAGATCCAGCCCCGCATTGCATCGGAGCTCGAGTTGTTCCAACAAAAGACGATCGACAGTCTCGAAACACAGGTCATCGATGCCTTCCGCTCATTGTTCAACAAAGACAAGCCGGTCTCGTCGGACGGCACTCGAGGCCCATGGAACCAGAATGACTCTGCACCAGACGCCTACGGTGGCCAGTCTTTGCCTTTCGCTGACGAGATCGCCAAACTGACGCGCAGCTTCAGCCAGATCTCAGATGAGGCAAGTGGTGACTTGCAGGACATCTTCAACCTTACCCAGGGACGCGATGGCGGGAATCAAAGTCAGTCCCGCGGCCTTGGGGATGATGACAACGACTTTTCTCGCAAAGCTCGTGGTTTCCTTTCTTCGGCCCTGAACGCCGTCCAAGATAACCTCGACAACAACCAGGGCTCAGGCGGCCAAAACTTTCAGATTGGTGGGCTTCTTGGTGTGATTAGCAGCACCATCAAGGACACATCTGCAAACCCTGAAGAGAAGGCGCGACTTATCAGCCCTGAGATCAAGCAGACAGTCGGCGACAAACTGCGCACGCAGCATGCATCCATTGCAGAGCAATTCACTCGTATTGCTCTGGAACACATCAAACGCTGGCTTCGTGGCAACACCAGCACCCGTGATCTTGGCGATGGTGCTAAGGCTGAGATCGTCGACCAAGTTGGTGATTTGGTGAAGGGTCTAGGGGGCTTGTTCGGGAAGAAGTCTAACAACGAGAGCTCGGCCAGAGGATTTGACGAGTCTGCTCGTGATGGCGAAGAGTCAGGCGGCGGTGGCTTCTCGAGAGTCATCAGTGACAAGTTGTCCACCGGCCTTGCGAAGGTGCACAGAGAAGTACGTCTGGAGTTCCGGAAGGTGCTCGGTGATATCGAAAAGCAGCTGTTCGAACTGTTGCCGGATCAGTTCCAACGCCCGCTTGAAAAGATCCTTGGCGGAAACCCATTCGACTCCCAGCTGGACCGCGACGCATCTCCCAACGCAGACCGTGGGTTTGGAGATGACATCAAAGCTAAGCTCCTTAGCAAAGTCCGTGCACTCGTGCAGAAAGTCCAGGAAACACTGCGAGAGAGTATCCTGGGTGTCGTCAACGGAGGCCACCGAAAGTTTGAGCGCGAAAGCTGGGTCTTTGTGCAGAACATGGTCGAGCAGAAGGTGCAGAGGTACCTACCTGATGTAAAGATCAACGTTCCCGATGACATTGGCAATGAGAATGTCAGTGTAGGAACACCTACTTCAAACACACAGATGGGTGGAGGATACCAAGCGTCGGCTCCCCAAGGCAACTTCCGTCCAGATCCTCCACGGGACAGCTACAGCGAGCAGGGTCATGCACAGCAGGCATACAACGAACCGCCGCGGTACGACGATAACCAGCAATACCACGGCGAGCCAAATCGACAACACCAAGATCTCCAGTCGCAGCAATACCCTCCACAAGGGTACCAGGACCAACAGTATCCGCCTCCTCAGCAGCGATACTCACAGCAAGACTACCCTCCGCAGGGCTACCCTCAGCGCGAGTATCGCGGTAACGACTACCCTCCCCAAGAGTATGAGCGCCGATACTGAAACCTCGTCCTGAGGCTGGCCTCTACGAAGAGCTTCACCTTAATTCTTCTTCATCCAGCTGTTGCCCTAGTCCTTTAGCGTGTATGTTACTACAAGATCTTACAGTGGTTCATAAAGTCAATTCAGCTCTATCGTTTGATCTGCTTCCTTCACCGCACGGCCGATGATTTCACAAGAACTGAATGAGATTCTGTCGCTGACGATCCCTGTGGCGTGAAGTCTAGTAGGATTTACGCCGGATGATATGGTGTCTCCCTGTCGCAGGATCAAAGCTTACACCTGACAGGTTATGGGATCTCGGGCGACGAGAAGGAGAGGATAGACCTCGCTTCTAGGAAGACTTGCGAAGAATTTGGGGAGCCGAGTAAATTCATAGACCTTGGCTGCACCTCTTTCACCACTGCGCAACAGTTTACAACTGTTACTTGTGCAAAGAAAACAGTCGAGGGCGGATAAACTTGAATTATACGATCTAAAAATAGCCAGGACCTCTGGCAACCAGGCCTTTCCTCTCAGAGTCAGTATTAATAAGCATGCTGACGGACACCAAGATGGAGAGTCTTGATTAATCCTTTCGCAAAATGAGCTCGCCTCGCCGCTGCACAGCACAGCAACATCCCAACCTATCGGTGGCCACATTTCTTTTTGGAGCTATCACAGCAGACGTGCAATGCGACGGCCAAATCCAGGTGTGATTCGGGAGTAGCGCCTCGTCGGTGACCGAGAGACGAGCAGAACTTTAATTTTGGAAACTCTCCCCCACCCCTGGAGGCAAAGGTCCCACCTGTGGCCCGTTCCGCCTGTCCAAGAAGGCGAAACATCTTCGCGGAGACGAACAGGCTTGTACGATCTATTGTATCAAGACGGTATTTTAGCAGGTAGCAAGAAGCCTGTAGAGTGTTGTCTTGTCGCCTTTATTTATTCCAGTCCTATCCACCTTACCAATCGGAGACAGTGATAGCGCAAAGTGATTAGTAAAGCCTCGCGACGACTGAAATTAGGATTCGATGTTGAGCGTATCAGGCGAACATTGCGAAACGGATTGGCTGTTCAGAGCCAAGATGGGATCAGGCGTGCGAATTCAAGCTTTGAATCTTAATTTTTCGAGCACGGGGTAGATAGTACAGATAATCGGGGCCTAGTATGAACCATCAAGCTTCCCTGCTGCTCTAATCAGCATTTGATTCGGGCGCCCCCCCCCCCGGGGGGGGGGGGGGCATAACGGCTTAGCATTCGTGCAGGGCTTCACACTCATTTAGTTCCAGGAAGAACTGCGCGCGCTTACTGCTTAGCTCTGATACGCTCTGCCTGCGTATCTGAAACCCACATGCTAACTGCGCCGCATTGGCACCGCTATGGGGGCCGACCCAACATTGTCCTTCGCACACGTATAATCTTTCGCCACGCATGTGCTGTGTCAGAATCACTCTGTTTCTTTTTGTTCCCTTTGGCCACCTTAAGACACCATGGAAGCGATAAAAGAACCCCCACATCACAGCGACCTGCCAGAAACGGTTGTGAACGTCGACCGTTCTTCAGTATACAAGTACTCGGTACCCGAAAGCCCTCAACCCCATACGACTGTCTACGCTCTGCATACTGTCGATGAAGCATCCCCTCTACCATCGGCACCTAGCGAGATCGAACAATCTCAATCTCGGTGTGGGACCGCGAGGCGCTGGCCTTTGCTCCTGCTCCTCGGACTGCTACTGATGACAATCGCCGGCGTAGCCGGAGGGTTCATCGGCAAGACAATCGAGCATAACAATTCCAAAGGAGACGTTTCGCTTGTGAGCGCATCAGCATCAACTCCCTCACCGTCATCGGCATCGTCAACATCCTTTGCCATGCCCATAGCATCCAGTACCGCAGATAACAACGCCTCCGGCGTTTTCGAACGCACAATTGTCCAGCCGTCATCAGGCTGTAGCTCCGCAGATCCGTACCGCTCTTTCAAGGCCCGGTCTCACATTCTCAACATTCCGTACACGACTGTCTGCGGCCAAGGCTGGCTGTCTTCTGATCTCATCTCGATGTCTGTGGCTACACAGTCAGATTGCATAGAATCTTGTTCCCAGTACAACTCCGTTAAGGAGAGCGGCGATCGATCGTGTGTTGGAGCTGGCTTTATTCCGGCGTGGTGGAATCAAACGCTGGCCATGGTGCAAAGCAAAATCACTCCATACAATTGCTTCCTGAAGACCAACACCAGCGGCATCGCACGGAACAACCAAGAATTCGAAGTCATCGCAATATGTATGGAGGGTCAATGCGATAATATCGTGGGTTGAGACCACGACAGGATTGCAATACGTGCAACGTCGTGGTACGCCTTATCGGTTGTGTACTGCGTTAAGAGGCAGGACCGGTGGCGATCAGTTCCAGGCGCCCTAGCCGAGATGTCGCGAGGATGGCTGGATGGCTTGGCAGGCGGCCTCGAAGGGTTCGCAACACGAGAACAGGATAGGAAAAAGCACCGGCAATCGCAGGCTCCCTTCGATGCACATATTAGGATATTCAGGGCGGTCGATGCGGACGTGACTTACGGTTTAGAAGAGCTCATTACAATAATGCTAATAGCGCATGCCTGCATACGGCCGCCTTAAAACCGCGCCTCCCTCTGCTGACTCCCTGTTCCCATCTCTCCCTTTGCATGAGCATCTGCCTCCTTATCACTAACAAGTTCCAGCGGCCTGTACTCCGCGTTCCACATCTGCTCCCGAATCCACTCTTCCAGGTCGCCATCGGTTTTGGGAATGTCCTTCTCTTGAGCCAAGCCGTCCTCAACAGCCTTCTTGATGACGTTCCTGGCGATCTGAACACTAATCTCCCGAACGTCTTCTACGTCCGGCAGAAGGCCCGAGCCCGAGCCGGTAACGACTGGCGCCGCAGCTGCTAGTGCTTCGACGGCGGCAACGAGGAGCGCTGGTGTCATGAGGCGCGTTCGACTAAGTACAGCTCCGAGACCGATGCCTGGAAAGGTGACAGAGTTGTTGCACTCAGCTGTAAGGTCTTAGCATAGAGACTTGTTGGGATTTAACGTTGACTTACATATCTCGTACTCTTTGCCATTGTGTTTGACTGGGTCGAATGGCGAGCCTGTGGCAACCAGGACCCTGCCGTCGGTCCAGTCATACAGGTCTTGCGGCTTGGCCTCGTGCAACCTTGTGGGGTTTGATAGTGGGAAGATCGCTGGGCGGTCAACATGCTTCGCCATCTCTCTTACAACATCTTCCGTGAAAGCACCAGGCTTGGTCGATGTGCCAATCAGAACGTGCGGCTTGACCTCCTTAACCACAGAGAGGAGATCGTTATGATCTTTACCTTTCCACTCGTCATCTCTGCGTGCGTAGACAACTTGGGCTGGTGTAAGCTGATCCTTCTTGCCTTCCAACAGAAGGCCTGGCTTGTCCACGCACCTGCAAGGTATCAGTATGCCTAAAATGCAAGCGATACGTCGTCACAAAAACTTACCAGATTTGTTTTCCTGCTTCCTCCTTCGATTTGCCAGTTCTCTGCGATATGGCGTCCTTGATCTGGTCCGCAATACCTGTGCCGGCAGTGCCAGCCCCGAACATCACAAAGCGGGCCTCATCCCACCTCACGCCACTGACCTTGAATGCGGCCATGATCGCAGCAAGAGTCACGCAGCCTGTGCCTTGTACATCGTCGTTGAAACATGCAATCTCTGGAGTGTACTTGTCAAGGATTCTCCTTGCGTTGTTCAAGCCAAAGTCTTCGAAATGAATATATGCTCTGGGGTAGCGCTTCCTCGCAGCTTTGACAAAGGTGTCAATAAACTCGTCGTACTCTTTGCCCGTTGCGCGGGGCTTTCGCAGACCGAGATAGAGGTCGTCATCGAGCAGCTCCTTGTTCTAATGATGTGTCAGCAACGCTGCTGTTCCAAGGGTTTAGCCAAGTACTAACATCGGTACCACAGTCGAGCACTACGGGAAGTGTCCGTGACGGATGGATACCTGCACATAGTGTGTATATGACCAGCTTGGCCACACTGATCAGGATAGCACCAACGCCCTGATCACCGATACCCAAGATCTGCTGGCCATCGCTGACTACAATGACATCGATATCTTCCGGATTTCCCCACTGCCTGATATCGTCTTCGATACGGTCGACATCGCCAATGTTCAAGAAGCAACCTTCAGGCTTCCTGAAAAGCCTTGAGTAGTTGGCAATGGCTTCTCCCTCAGTTGGCGTGTAGATGATCGAAAACATCTCTTTCAGATGGTCCAAGATCAGTCTGTAGTACAGGACTTCATTCTGCTCCTTCAGACTTGTCATGAACGTGTTCTTCGCGATGTCGCTGGTGCGTGACTTGTACTGTTCGTAGGCGCGGCGGACTTGTTCATCAAGTGTCTGGACGTTGTCGGGCATAAGACCGTGCAACTTAAATGTTGCACGCTCTTCTGCTGTGAAGGCAGTGCCCTTGTTGAAGTATGGGGTCCTAAGGAGGGCATTTCCCTATAAACTGGTATCAGCGAAACTGGGCGTGCTCCAGAACAGACATGACTTACCGTCAGAATGGTCTTCTGAGGCCCAGAAGTAGACAAAGGCAAATGCCCAAATTTCTCGCTTTTCTTGTCTTGGTTCGAGTGGGATGCCATGTTTGCGAGAAGCTGGTGACCCTGGTACAGAGCTCTCGGAGTTCGCGATTGCAGGATAGAAGAACGAGTTGGAGTGCTGGTAATTAAGCGTTCTACGCGTGGGAGCATCTCAACATGTCAGAACTGACAGCGAAGCATGCAACTTTTCTAGTCGCCGTATTCTTCCGCATGTCGCGAAGGCATGAAGCCTTCCATGTTGTGAATACGCGTTCGTGAACTCGGCATGATGACGTCGTAGCTGCCCCCACCACCGAGGCCTCCGCTCCGATCCCTCCAAACATTGTCCATGGGTCCCACGACCAGAAGAGAGGTTTGCTGCTCCTTACTTGACACTGTGCAGTTGGGTGAGATAATTCAACAAGACAACAGGAAATTTGGAGATGAGTAAACGCTGAGGACCTTGCTGAGTGGTTGAAAGTTGTTGTTGTGGCTGGCAGCTGAGGCAGGTGCACTGCCCGAACGATGCGCCAGGACGCATGGCGCAACACCAAACATCGGCGGGTCTCGATCAACATCAGCCTCCTCTCCACCTCCAGTCTACCTCCCGCCCGGAAGACACGGCAACAACCTTATCTTTTTGCTTGTCCGAAACAAGCTTTCCATGGATCTTCAAAGGTCTCCACACGGCCGCGGAGCGTCGAGATCATCCTCCAACATTTCAGCGATGTCTTTGAAGCAATAATCGGGACCGACCTGTTATGTGCGCAAAACCCACATCAAATTCGCGAACGCTGATGTGCATCTCAATCAACGAAGTCAAAATACAGCGAACCAATACAAGCAGGTGTCGAGAAGTCTACGGAATCTAGATGATCCATTTCCTCCACCACGAGAAATTCTGATCGGCCGAGTGTAAGATCCCTGCCTTCTCATGATCGACATCAGCTATCTCCGACAGATCCACGTCTTCAAGGGCAACAATGCCAGACCTAGAGAAGAAGAAAGCAACGATATAAAGGAAGACAAAGATGGCAATATCGACGTAGTATGTGAGGAAGGTACTCACAGTCCAACGACCTGGAAAGAAGACGCTGTATCCTGAAAATAATACGACAAGAATGAGCGCTCCTGCAGTGACCCAAGCCAGATAGGGTTGGAACGGGCTTTTGTATGCAAGTCCTGATATCTGTTAGCTTCATTGAGAACAAACGAGCGAGTCGGCTTGAACTCACGGTCTCTACTGATCCCTTGAGTCTTCAAAGCATAGAAGAACCTTAGGTAAGTGACCTCGATAATAAGCCACCCAATAAGCCCCGCAATGGTTGTAATATTGACAAACCATCCAAAGACCACCGAGGAGTTGCTCCCAAGACTTAGGTATACCAGTGGCATGAAGATTAGTGAAGCAGCCACTGCCAGATATGGTGTCCCAAATCTGTTCGTGCGGAGCAGAAATTGCGGAGCTTGTTTATCCTCTGCTAGTCCGTACAGAGTACGCGATGATAAAAACACGCACGCAGACCCACAGCTAAAGGCTGAGGTGCAAACTATGGCATTGATGATTGATGGTAGAACATTGATGCCGGCGCGCTGGAATGCAATGACGAAAGGACTTTGCTGAGCATCGCCAGTGGAAATCCCCAGGTTTGGATCGTCGTATGGCACAAGCATACCAACAATAAGGATGCTGACCACATAGAAGATGAGTACTCGCCAAAACGTCATTCGTATTGCGTTCGGGATAATGACTCTGGGATTCTTGGTCTCTGCGCCGGCAATGGCGACGACCTGAATGTTCGCGTAGCTGTAAGCCGCCGAGATCAAGGAGCTCCAAAATCCAAGAAACTTGCCGGTGTTCCCTGGAACGAGATATGCGTTGAAGGGACCGGGGTTCTTCCAGTATCGAAAGCCGATTCGATCTCCACTAGGCGAGCCTCCAAGGTCGACTACCAGACCAGCGATGATAAGTCCCACGATTAAGAGGATCTTGAGGATTGCAAAGAAGACTTCACTCTGTTCACCGTTAGCAAATCAACAACAACCTCGGTACCAAGGCTTACTTCGCCATAAATCTTCACTTCACAGAAGTTGATGACCACTATGATCATAATAAAGACGGAGTACCAAACAGCAGGATTGATATCGTTATTCCAGAAATCGATAAGAGCGGCCGCAGCGGAGAGCTCAGCAGGTGCTGTAACCGCCATGGTATACCAAAAGTTCCACCCAGTAGCTGTGCCTAGTGCAGGCTGCACAAATCTGGTCGCATGGCGAACAAAGCCTCCGGTGACAGGCATGAACGCTGACATCTCTCCCGTCGATAGAGCGACGCCGCAAGCAATCAGGCCCATGCATATGTATCCGAAGAGAGCACCGACCGGCCCGGCTGTAGCAATCGCCTGACCGGAAGCTAAGAACAATCCGGTACCCTGGAGGAAGTCAGATGAGTGTGCGCATAGTCAGACAAGAGCTGCAAAGCTGTTCACTTACAATCATCCCAGCAATCGCGATCATATTAATATGGCGCCGCCCAAGGTCGCGTTTGACCTCATGCATCGTGCCAATGGCTTGATCCTCGACATCTGACCTGGATGCAAAGTCTTGAACGAATTGTGCATCATTCTTCTGTGGCAGACTCATGGTCATGACTTCAAATGTAGGGAACGAGATGAGGTTGGTGAAGGCAATGGCCCGGACAGCGTCAAGGTGGACGAAGGTGAATCGCCTGATAGTATATCTCACGAAGCAAGGTTACCGTCCTTCACTCCATGCCGATAGCGAAGCAGGTCGTTTATCTCCCCATATTTCGGCGTTCCGTTTGTGACTCCAGTTCGGGTCAATGATAGCTCAACGGCTATCTACAGCCGGAGAGGGGTCAATAAGGAGTGGTTAGGTTGCCGGTGCCATATCCGTTGAAACGCCGGTGGCCCCACCCCAAGCGAGTCATTGGTTCAGAAATCGCAAGAAGATAGAACGTGCCGGTCATGACTCTCAGCATTACGGTAACCACGATTCAATGTCAACGACAAAAGACGATTCATTCCAGCTATATGACCTGCGTGTGGAGGTCGTTTGTCCACCAGGAGAACGCATCATGTGCGGAGCGAAGGAAGGAGACTACTTCACCGTACAGGGGGAGATGTTGCACCTCCCTGATGGTCAGGGCATAAGCTTTTATAGTTTGGGTGCGTTGTAAACGATCATTATGCAAGACTAAGAACTGACGATGGTGCAGCTGCTGTACTGCCTCTTTTAGCATCGAAGCAGCGACCAACTCATGCGCACGACTGGATGTCAACGGATGCATTGATTGCATGTCCAGACCCGAATTGCAAATCTCAGCTCAAGATCACAAGGTCGGGGCTACGAACCTTCAGTCATGCCGAAACTACGGTAGTTGGACTGGAGGGCAATCACCGATGATGCAGAAGCGTACGCAAGACTTTGGGGATCTAATGGAGAAATGAGCGACAGAAAGGCATTAGATTGCGGGAAAACATTGGTGACGTACATCCAGACCAGGAATGCATCATCTGTACTCACTGCCACAATCGCCCATGACTTGGAAAACCTCTTCCCTCCGACTTTTCTCCAAGACCTTTTCGATGTTCGCCTGATCGTCGTCATCAAGACGCCATCCGTACGTCTTTAGGTTTTCCTCTGTATGTTCACTGACACCCATGCGCGCGCCGACGATTACGGCGCCGACATACGGAAAGTCGAGGACCCATCTCGTTGCGACGTTTGAGATGGACACGCTGTGCTTGATGGCAATATCCTTCAGGGTTCGCAACAGAGTCTGGAACAGATCCCAATCACCCCAGGTCTGGATCATCTCAAAGTACTTCCTTTGCGAGGGCGTTGAGTCGGCACCAAACAGCTGTGGCTCCGTTTTTCCGAGCCACTTTTCCGCAAGGAAGCCTCCGCAAAGAGTGCCATAAGTGAGCAATTTGACGTTGTGCCGCGTACAGACTTCGCCCATCCTGAAGCGCGGTCGCGCATCAACGAGGGAGAATTGAACCTGATTAGTCACAACATCGATGTTGTTGTCGATGACCTCTTGCAGCCGTAGGGTGTCGAAGTTGCAAAGTCCGAGATGGCGCACTCGCTCGTCCTCTCGCAGAATGTGCAGCACCTGGATATACTGGTGGTCGTTGTAGTCTTGCCAATGAAACTGCAACAGATCGACGTGATTGGCGCTCATACGCTGACAACGTTCTGCAACATTGGCACGGACAACTGTGGGGGTCACAGTGATCCTGTGGAAGACACAATATTTTGTAGCTCCGAATACGTCCATCGAGCGTGGGAGTGACGATCTCAGTCGGCCAAAGATGATCTCGGCGTCGCCATAATGATCGGCCATATCGAATGCAGAGAAGCCGCGTGTGATGTACTCAGAGAATTGCTCAAACATCTGTGATTGCGACGCGACTCCCCATGATGGACTTGACAATTGCCAGAGTCCGGCGAACAGTCTCGGGAGGTCGGAGTCTTTGATCTTGAAGGTCTCCAATGACGCAGGATCGTTGCGCGCAGCGAGATCACCGTAGAAAGCACTGTTCTCCTCCACAAGGGTCTCTACATCGCTTTCGCGACTGAGTATGGCCGCAAGAACTGAAGTACCCCGTTCGAAGGGGAAGTCATGCGCTGAGGCAAGCCATCGTTGACGACATCGCAGCAAGGAATCGAACAGTGCAGTCATGACCGACTTCTCTTCTTCACTGAGACTACGACTCCCGCTATTGGACAACAAACGCTTCTGGATTGCAGTCGATGCCTGCACGATATCGCCGTCAATCGCGGCTAAACAATGGTCAAGCTCAACCAATCGAGGCACAGCGTTGCCAATGTCGAGTTTGACGGACTCGTCAACGATGTTTTCGAGCATCGGAAAGCTCTCAAGAACCATTCCACATCCTATGGCGGAGCGTAGACGCTGCTGCGCTAAGTTGAAGTTCGCCGTTGGAGCCATCCTCTCCGCCGTCGACGCAAACAATTCATCAATGCGCTGGTCAGCGGTTTTGCTAAGATATAACCGAGTCTGCTCCTCAAGGATGTTTGTGATCGATGGTTCCACGGTCAAGATGGTCCTGACAACGCTGCGAAGTGCGTCCGCAGGAAGGTTTGCAATGATGGTGTCGGTCATCATGTTGACATGTGCCGTCTTGGTTTTCGCACTCAGAATGACGGCCATACTGCTTGAGATGTTGTGTTCCCGCAGGCGTGAAGTCAGTTGTCACGGACTTGCTTGCCTGTTGCTACGCTCAGGTAGGCATTCAAGGACCGAGGAGGCGTGGAGACGCATGGGCCATTTCACCGGCGTCTCAGCCCGGAGTAGAATGCCGGTGAACCGTAGGGAAGGGGGGCCGAAGTCGCAGTAACCTGGCCGAAGGAGATTGGTAGCAACATTGACAGGCTCCGAATGTCATCGCGGCTTGCTCTTCTGAGCCGCGCGTGTTCAGTAGTTGTGCCGAGCCGGAAAAGTGGCGTTCGTCCGCATTGTTGCGAGAGCTGTCGTGGTCAGGAAACGCGAAGATCAAGACGCGTCTTCGCAGCGCGCACGTACACAACGTTCGACTGAGGCGAGAGGCGTCGTGCAAGACTTTCGATAAAGATTATGGAGAGAGTGAGATATCGACGCGCCGAGCAGGCTGCACAGACGGAAAGAGCGTGAGCTTGAAGCAGCTAGCGTGAAAGATACCGGCGATAAGACACCCTTCACATTCGACGGCCATCAAAGCTTCAACACCCATGCAACATGACCTTTCCTCCGAGACCGCCTGAGAAAGCCCGCTTTTCTGATCACACGAATCGATCTGAGTCCCACAAAGATGGACAATGACGAGGCGCCTAATGTCCAGCCTCCCAAACCCGCGTAGGTCAACCGATGGTTCTGCAATTGCGGGGGGCTGATCTGATGCAAGTGGGAACGCGTGTCTGCAATGCCGAAAGGTCAAAATGAAGTGCCAAAAGATGTCTGGAGATACAAGGTGTGTCAGATGCACAAGGAAGTCATTGCAGTGTGACTTCCGTGAACATCGTCGCGGTCGAAAGCACGGCTTCAAGTTAGTCAGATACAATACTGCCAGGACACCCACGACTGATGCGAGTCAAGACTTCACAGAATGGCTTCGAGAGATCAAGGACATGCTGCGATCACAGTCAGCAACGACGAAGATGTTAGTCGACACTCAGCAAGTCCAGATTCGTCGCCTCGACGAGTTGACCGCGGATCTACGATTAGACCAGACACAAGTGACTTGAGAGATGTACCTGACGCTCGGGTATCGAGTTTTCGGCCGCCTCATAACACTCCGCCTGCGCAGCGATCAAGGGAAGGGTTCTGGATGCAGAACGTCGGCTTCCGGCCTTCTGACATCCTAAGCCGGCAAGCTACTAGGGGAGACTTCTCTATGCAAGCTGTACTTCGCACTGAACACGGAGATGCTTTTGGAAGAGATACGAGAAGTTTCTCCAACGACGACCCCATCGAAAAGGGTTTAGTCAACCTACATGTTGCTACAACCTTGTTCGATGGCTTCATGAAACATCTAAACCCTTTCGTCAGCCAACTGGATCCTTCCCTTCATACTCTAGGCTACGTCCGGGAGAGTTCTTCCTTTCTCTTGTCCGCAATTCTAGCAGCATCGGCGAAGCTGTTGCATCCTTCCCTGTATTGCGATTTGCTCACTCATGCTGACGGGCTTTTCATGCAGCAGTTTCGCCTTGGTTCGAAATCGGTGGAGACTATCCAAGCAATCCTCATACTGACCTACTGGAAGAGACCAGACGATAATCGTGCGTGGCTTTCTGTGGGTCATGCTATCAGAATGGCTATCGAGCTTGGTTGGCACCAGCTTGGGACTGATGCAATGAAACCCCCGGAGGACCCATCTGAACATCACTCGAGATGTTTTCGAAACGTCGAGAGAACGTGGCTATTACTGTTTGTGTATGATCGAAGGTATGTAGCAATAGCGTCAACACCATGAAAACTCCCTGACTGGCACACAGTATAAGTCTACAGACAGGCAAACCGTGGATGATCGAACGGAGCGACTTCGTGGAATTAGCCGGCGACTGGCACCTACACACTCTTGAAGTCACCAATGACCGGTTGCTTAGCGCATTCGTCTCGCTCCGTCTCATTACCTCGACTCACTTTGAGATGATGACGACGCAGCACGTTCAACATCAACGCCAAGAACCCGCACCTTTCCGGTCTCTGCTGCGTTTGCTTGACCGACAGATCATCGAATGGCAATCAAAATGGACGGCAACGATTGCTGCTCGTGGTGAGGACTGTCATGCTTTCTTGATACCATTCTATGGCAGTTATGCACGACTGCTCTTGTTCACTGCCCCACTGCGCGCATCAATGAGGGTGAAGGACATCGTGACTTCAGTCGACATAGAGGCGATCTGGAACAGCTGCTGGAGCGCCTTGGATATGCTGAAACTCGTATCCGAACCCTCTGCATCTCAGCTTGTGTACTTTGCGCAAGACTCTGTTCATGTCATGGTTGCTTACGCAACAGTATTTCTGATAAAGGTACCTGCTCTATTAGTTGGTCGTCGAGCAAGACCACTGACAACAAACCAGCTCCTTGTTTCAGCACCAGCCTACCTCTCCGATGAGATGGAGTTGCAAGTACTGAACAGCATTAGCAACACTGCAAGCGTGTTTGCAGCTCTTCGAGCGCCAAGCGATACAAGCTGCTCACTACAGGTAGTATTCCTACGGAATGTTCTTGTAGAGTACGAATTGATCAAAGAGCGGCGTACTCCTCCGCACGCAGACGTACCAATCGCAGCCCCAGCAGCCGCGGAACACACCACCCCGCAAATAGCGTTTGACTGCGCACAAATGTTACAACCAGCCGATGCCATTTCGGCATGTGCCGATCGGCATATTGGGAACTTCTCAACACAAGGCTCATCAAGCTTTGGTCTAGACTTCGCCAACGACCAAGTGTGGGCTCTCATATTCGCTAACGCCGGATTTAATGTCGACCAAGGCGCATTTCTTGTGTCAAGTTGAAGCCGAGCATCCGTGTCCTTCGTTTTCGAATGTCAAGAACGCACTAGTAGTGGCTCTCACCGATAATGATCAGGTGCGTTCCGAACATGTCATTTTCTCATCATCGGCCCGTGTTCAACCAAACAATATGTCGTCGCAACGACTTGGGGTTTCAAATATGTCAATTCGTCTACCAATTGTTAGTCAGAACCTTCCCATCCTTCCAATTGACCATTTCCGCCACCGGGCGAAGCTCGTTCCGCTTGCCTCCAAACTCCATGCCCTGGCGCACAACCCGTCGATAATTCTTTCCCGGCGAGATCTTTCCTAAGACATAACCTTCTCGAGTCTCGACACGATTCGGCACAGGGATACTGCGACCCACAATGGCCTCCATACCTTGCCAAGCAAATGTGATGGCCTCCTTGGCGTCACCGGGAATACCAGCTTCATCCAGCATCATGATCTTGGTGTCCGGAAACGACTTCTGCAGGTATGCCACAATATTAGGGTTCTTGGCACCCCCACCACACATGAAAATCTCAGCCAGGGGTCCGTACTGCGTAGGCATATATCGTTTGTAGTGATCGACGATGGCCTGCGCGGTGATACGCGTGATTGTGGCGACAACATCGTTCTGGGACAGACCCTTGGCAAGACCAATCTTGATAAGGTCGTCGGCGATTGTGTCACGGAACACTTCACGACCTGTCGTCTTGGGTGGCTCCATGGCGAAGTAAGGGTGTGCAGTCAGGAAGTCATCGACCATCTTCTGGTTCACCGTTCCGGCCGCACCCATCTTGCCATCCATGTCGTACTCCATCTGGCCTCCTGTAAAGTGTCTGACAGCAGCGTCGATGAAGACATTGCCCGGACCCGTATCGAAGTCGAAGAAATCCTGGTTGAGCTTTCCGTCTCGATCGGGCGGAATGAAACAAACGTTGGCAATACCGCCGATGTTCTGGCATGCGCGGAGTTTTGTGGGATGGTGGAGTAGCAGCGAGTCGAAAAATCCTATGAGCGGCGCGCCTTGCCTTCCGGCAGCTTGATCTGACACGCGGAAGTCCGTGACCGAGGTTATGCCTGTCCTTGCCGAGAGGAACGTTCCTTCCGCCATTGTTAGTGCAGACTTGGTATGGCCTTCTTCAGGCATACTCAGCAGCCATATTGTCTGGCCGTGCGATCCGATGACATCGATTTCCGAGAGAGCGACGTTATGCCTCGAAGCGAAGTCGATCGCAGCAGCCGCGAAAGTCTCACCAAGAAGAACGTTTACTTCTGACAGCTCTTCGGGTGTCGTACGATTGTGATAGATCATGTTCATCACACGCTTCTTGATGACAGGCTCCAAAGGAATCTCGTCGTAGGTCAAGAGCTCGAAGTTCATGGGAGACGTGGGCGAATCCTGATGGAATCGACAAAGGGCGCAATCAATGCCATCCATGGAGGTTCCGGAGTTCATGCCCAGCACCGTCATGTGCAGAGGGGTGTTGCGCTCTTCGCCATTGGAAGTTTGCTCGTCGAGGCCATTTCTCTCGTGTCCATGTTCATCGGAAGATGTATCGTTCATGTGAGGGCTCATCTTGCGTTCTGTTACTTGGTTCGGTCGAAACTGAGTGATCCATCTCGGCTGGAGGCCGCTGCATACATATACCTAGATCTAATGGCAAAACCAAACCCCATGGGAGACACCTCAATGAATTACAGACTTGTGTGGTTCCCTCGGTCCTGCCTTTGCCACTGAAAGGGCATAGGATGGACACGAGCAGACCTCGGTAGGATTTTTCGCTTAAAAGCCTAAAAGCCCAGAGGCCCACGATCTCTGCGCCCGTCTCCCATCATGGCTCACCCATGACAACCCCAGAAGGACCCCAGAGACGCCGTCGCGTCACTCAGGCGTGCGACTACTGCCACCGAAGGAGCATCCGCTGTCGCCCTGCTGATGGAGATCCAGAGCGGAGGTGCGTCAACTGCATCGATTTTGGTCAGCCCTGTACGCGCGATCGAATAGTGAGGCGCCGTGGTGCCAAACCCAGACATGAGACTGCGTCGCTCTCTGCATCAGATGCTATGCGAGCCTCAGCTTCTACTGGGTTGAGTCCACAGATATCTGAAGCCTCGGTCTCGGTCGCAGCGTGCTGGTCCGCACCCCCTGTGGCCAGTCAGGCCCTTGTTGTTGATCTCATTGAGATCTACTTCGAGGTTGTCTACCCTATCTTTCCACTATTTCACAGGCCAACCTTCCTGCGAAAGATCTCGCGAGGCGAATACACCAGCGACCGGGAACTGTTTGCTGTGACGATGGCGGCATGCGCCCTCAGCTCTGCAAGGGTGACTGACAATGCTCTCACGAACATGGCTTGGGATCGCAAAAGCCTGCTGAGCACATCCTCCGTTACGTTCCACGACGCCGCAGTAAGCGCCTTGCCAACAACAGAAACGCCTCAACAGGGCTTAAACTTGATGCGGACTTATGCCTTGTTGTCCCTCGCTGCTATCCAGAATGGCAAATCGCGCGACATGCAGGCTTATCTTGGTCGGTACCATGCCCTTGTGGCTATGGATGGACTGCATGACGAGGCCAATTGGCCCCGGGATCTCACAATCGTTGAGCTTGAGGAACGTCGCCGCCTAGTACGTACAAAACCTCGAAGTGTCCTGAAGGTCTCTGATGTCGCTAGTACTGGTCAATGTATACACTCGACATATTCTCCTGCATCGTCTTCAACAGCATGATCAGGAGCCGGGACCGCCAGTCTAATGTTCGCTACCCTACCGAGATTGACGATGCGTTCTTCGACGATATTGGTTACAGAAGCGAACCGCGATCGCCGCACAATGTTTCTAATCCGTCAAGCGTTATTTCACCTGACAGCTGGCTCCACGGCTACAACATTGTAACCGACTTATGGCGGCTGCTAGAATACGTGACGATGAAGCTGCACAGCCACGCCTCGGAAGATCGGCCGTTTCTCGAGGTGACAGCTCACTTTGGAGCGTCACCTTCTGCGACGACGGTTCAAGCTGAAATCGATCGCATTTATTACCGTCTGCCGCATCATTTCCTAGTCATCGGTGAGATGACTGGCGACAAAACTAAAGATCTGCATGGCTTCCAGGCCGCAAATATCACTGCGACCGTGCAGCTTTTGCGCATGGCCCTTCTGGCCTCGGAGGAGAACACAATCGACCAACGTTGTCAAGTTGTCAGCGAAGTTGTGAACGCCTTCGTACAGATACCGAGATCGTATCTTTGCGCTATCAGCTCACCACTGTTGCATCACCTAAGCGGCATAGGCTCCATTCTCGGCGGTGTGCTTCAGGAGGCTTTAAGCGATTACCAATACCAACAGGTGCGCACAGTCCTGCTCTCACTAGCGCAGCTGTTGGAGAATTTGGAGGTCGGTGCGCACTCTGTTTACTGTGCGCAGAAGCTCAGGGATCTGGTGTTGCGAATCGACGATCACATGGCTTCTCGAACGGGCAGAGGATATGTCTCTAACGAGGAAGTCTCAGTCTCCCCTCACGGCGTTCAGGTGCCGGAAGACTTCTTGTCAGAATGGCCTTGGAAGACTAGTTTCGTGTAACAATGGTCACTCTCAACGTATCGTTCATCACACTGCGTAGAAAGAGCAATGGAGTTTGTCACACAATTCCAGCAGTTCTGAATAACCACCCAATCAGCGATCGACGCAAAACGCCTCCGCCGCATGCAGGGGAAAAATAAGGATAGAGGTTCGGTGAAATGCTCGGGCCTGCATGACATGAGAAAGCTCCCGACACTAGCAGCTCCGTGGACTAATTATGTTTACTTGTGGGTGGTCGTTAAGGCATTTAAACTTTCAGCCGCTTAGGCGAGTTTGACAGCAGTGGTCGCGGACTACCGGCAGCAACACCAACACCAAAAACCAACCTCAGCTTACCCCGGATCTCCATACCATGTGGCGAGCATAGTTCGGCGAGCACAGTTCAGTGATCACTATAAGATGATGGAGGAAAGCTGCTCGTGGAAGACATCTAGATTCGGAAACTCCTACTTCAGATCATTCCATCACCAACATGCCCAGCTTTCAACCATGGCGTCGGGTCCCAGGACGAGTGCTTATGTTCCTTCTCAATGCATTTATATTTGTTGCCTTGATTTTCGAGGGTTACAATCAGGGTGTTCTCGGCACGGTTTCTGGCACTCCGGGATTTATCGAGATGGCAAACATCGGCTCAGACGGCGTTGTTACCAATCCGACCAAGCAAGGTGGTCTCGCAGCTGCCTACTACTTTGGCGCTTTGTTCGGAGCATTCATCGGCGGCTGGGTCGGAGACAGATATGGCAGAAAAGTCGGAGTCTTCCTTGGCGCCTGGCAGGGTCTCATTGGAGGAGCAATGCAGGCTGGGAGTGTCAACTCTGACATGTTCATCTGTGCTCGCGTTTTGACTGGTCTCGGCATGGGCTTCGTTATGGCCATTGTACCTCCCTGGATCTCGGAACTTTCCCAAGCTCACGACCGTGGATCAAACTTTTCGGCCATCTTCATCGCCAATTTCTTGGGCGTCACCATCGCCAATTGGATCAACTTCGGCGTTCGAACCTCGGAGACACAGTTCAGATGGCGATTTCCGCTTGCTTTCATGTGCGTCCCGGTCTTCATCAATGCTGTCACAGTCATGTTCCTGCCGGAGTCGCCGCGCTGGCTTATGGCGCATGACCGAAGGGATGAAGCTGTAGAGATTCTCTGCAAGGTACGGGGTGACACACTGCCCACTGATTCATCGATTCGAGGCGAGCTCGAGCAGCTACACGCAATCGTCGAGGCCTCTAAGCATCCCCGCAACAGCTACGTCAATTTGTTCCTCTGCGGTCGTCACTCTGGGTCTCTACATCTCGGCCGTCGCGCGATGCTTGGTTTTGCGCTTCAACAAATCCAGCAATGGTGCGGAATTGTTGCCATTGTTACTTGGAGCAGCCGTCTCTTCGCACTAGCAGGCTTTGACGAGTTTAAATCACTGTGGATGGCCGGACTTGTCAACACACTTGGCATCTTCGGTACAGCTGCAGCTGGCTTGATCATCGATCGCATTGGTCGTCGCATGAGCTTGCTAGTATCGTTCGTGATCCAGGGCATCGCGCTGTTCGTTGTGGCGGGGCTTATCAAATCGTCAGAGGGCTACGCGGACACCAACCGCAGGAAATCAGAGATGCTCGGCCAAGGTGCGGCTTCCTTCGTCTTCGTCTACCTCTGGTTCTTCTGCATGTTCAACATTGTCCCTTCCTGGCTGTACGGAACAGAGATCTGGCCCCAAGATGTTCGTGCAAAGGGTTACTCGTTTACTATCCTGGGCTGGGCGGTTGGATGCGGCATGACCACATTCTTGATCCCAACAATGCTGTCCAAGATTGGTTGGTGCACTTTCGTCTTCTTCGGCGTCATCAACGCCGCTGTCTTGCCGATCATCTACTTCTTCTACGTAGAACCGGCAGGACGCAGTTTGGAGGAAGTCAACCTCCTCTTCACGAGCGACAGTCCATTCGTCCAACGTAATGTTGATGAGTATGACAGGAGAGTCGCCGCTGCTGGTGGAAACACCGCTGTTGCTGCCCGCAGGCTTATGGAAGAAGTCGAGGGAATCTTCACGAGCGATGAGGAGGTGCTTGAAAAGAATAGCAAGCTGAAGGTGGAAGATGTTAAGACGTCGTAATTGGGACTCACCCTCGATCGACGATTCCATGTTGTATACCTGGCGTTATACCTGTAACGAGTATCGTGTATCGTCACCATTGTTGCATCAAAAGTCTATGAATTGAAAACACCTTATTGATTGTCAACCACAAATGCTCAGCGTCCACAATCATCTCACAATCGATCTATGATATTCGATAACTCAGACCTCGCCCCCAAACGCCAATGCCAAATTCAACATAAAGTGCAGCTCATACCACGACGTCCCCGCCCTTTTCCATCTATTTGATCATAACGTCGAAACAAGTACTCCACCTCGGCTTGCCTCCATACTCCCACACCCACACCATCATGTGTCTCCCCTTCTCTATATCATTCGGCATGTCCACCGTCATCCAGTTACCCTTGTCCAACAAGCCTTGAGTCGGGCTCTTAACGCTCGGGTCTTCAGGCCAAATGAATGCTTCCTCTGCGAACCCGATTTCCTTGAGCTTGTTCGCTTTGGTGAACTCCTTAATATCCTCAATTTCCGTCTCCTTCTTCCCCTTCCAATACACGACACTCTTGCCTGGATCCCCGCCATCCACATTTGCACCCCTCGAATGACCGTTCCCACCGAACATCAACTTGATGCTACCACCCGGCGTCGCAGTCGCCATACCAGCGTTCTCCTCAGTGAAGTACGTTGGGCTACGCTGGCTAGGGTGGCAAGCATGTGTGTCACCCTTGAACTCTTGGGCCGCGATGTCCCAGAGGTAGTTGCTTGATTCGTCGATCCAGTTCCCTGGGTTGTGCTTTGCGCGCGGCCAGCCGTGGCAGAAGACTGCGAGGCCAGGGGCGAAGGTGTCGACGAAGAGGTCACCGGGCTTTTCGTACTCGGTTGCGTTGCCTTTCATCCATTCCAGGATGAGCTTGTTGTCTTGGTCGGTGCAGCCGAGCCAGGAGTGTGCGGTTGCGAGGGCGGCGCTGCTGAGGAGCAGAGGGAGGGAGCGGACCATATCTGCTGATGATTTTGTAAAGAGTGTAGAAGTTGGATTGATCTGTTCTGGGGATTTCTGATCGAGCTCTACTTGACTTTAATGCCATTCTGCTGCGGCATTACGCGCTGTACCGGTGTTAGGTGGTGGTGGCTGCTCGCGGACTTTGCAATTCGGACATTCAGGCGGGCCACGCTCGTTAAACCTGACGGAACAATGTTGTTCAAGCACTCAGCAATGCCAAACCCTTTTTGCTCACAAAACTGACTGTTCTTCAAGTCCTGCTGACTGGCTGATTATCTCACACGGCCGAGTAGCTCCCCCGGCCAAGCAGGTGCTGCCGGCCTTTACCACCGGGCGTCATACTAAGTAGCTCTTCATATTCTTTACTCCCATGCCTCTGTGCAGGAGTCACAGTTTGGCCTGAAGCCAGTTGCCGTTCGTCGATTGCCAGGATTGCGACCAGCTTGCACAGCGATCTGGACAGCCCAGGCCCTTGCCGTCCATGGACGATATTTGGCCCAGGGCCCGGCTGCTATGGAAGCTCTTGCGCATTCTGGAATCCTCGTGAGGGCCCAATGTCGAGAATCAGGCATCAGGTAGGCGCACTTCTGAGCGGTTACCTGTGAATAGGCCGGTGTTTGGTGTCCGACGCGTTGTTCGAAGTCCGTCCAAGTGGTGTTCACAGTAGGATTCATTGCGCGAAGGGCGAGATGGGTGGGGCACAATAAGCCGCCACCTAATCGGAGTCTACCTCCGAAGTCGGTAATCTTGGACGTATTTGAGGCCTCAACACCACAGAGCATAGAACCAGCTTTTCTTGACAGTTCAGACAACTGAAACTGCGCGAAACCATACAGCTAGAATCCAGACTTGGCCTGGCATCCTTGCAGGTGCGCATCGTTAGTGCGAATGTCCCAAGCGCGAGATCGACGTAATCGTCCCTCTAAACGTAGCCCAAGACATCCCATGACCAGACAAAAGCTTTGGTCGACCGCTTGAAACAATGCGAAATGAACTCCGCGAATGATGTGCAGTCGTGTATGTTATGTATCTTTCATTATTGTCAGTCTATTCTCCAATTAAACGCCCCGCTGGAAGGGATATCGTGGGGCCCCCACAGTGTCTGCGCAAAGACACCGTGCCCAATTCGTGATGTTGTCGATGATTAACATAGGCTCTCCCTCGTGCCAACTTCCCATTCCAAGAACTTGACATTTGCTCGGTACAGTTCGCTGCTGTAATGACCCCCGCCAATGGCATAGTCCAGTAGGAGTCTGGCGAAGCCGTCGTCCTGCCGCCTCAGGAAGCGACAGAAGTCTTCGTCATCTCTCCCAAGGAGATACTGAACGAAGCTTGCGTTCATGACGAAGTTGGGACCATGCGCAATATCCTCGACATCCTTCAGGGAGGGACTGACGATGAACCCCAAGATTGGCGAAAGAGATATCGCCTTTGAAGGGTCGAGTATTGAGGCGAGATAGGCGAAGATGATCGGATTGCTGACGTCGGAAGAGTAGAGCGACTTTTGAAGTTGGCGTTCTCGATCCTGACCTAGGCGGATATCGCACAGAATGATGATGGTCCTGCATCCAATGAGCTGGCGATCGAGTCGATAGATCTCGGTCCCTCCCTGCGGTCCGCTCCGCCCATTCAACCCCTCTCGCACCAAGTTGATGTCGATCTTGATTGCTGGGTCTGCATTGGCCGCGATCAGGTGTCGATTTAGATAAGCGACGAAATGATTGCGCAGGCTGTGGGTGGCCGTGGGAACGTAGTCGGATAGAACGGCAACTGCAAAGTCGTCTGCTGCGCTCTGATTGCTTGCTGGTGTCGTTGTGGTATGTTGCGCAGCCTTGGACCCGGAGCCATGGGCAATGAAGGCCTTAGCGCAGTCCGTGCCGAAACGGTGCGCTAGCCTGTCATCCCCGAAAACATAGCGTTGATAGTCCTTGATGTTGAAGGGGAAAATCACCTCATCTTCCCCTTGAATCTGGTGGAGGGCAAATACATCGTCAACCATCGAGCTGCAACAGCTCCGCTCAGGTGTGGAACTGGAAGCATCGACGAAGCCATGGGTGGGAATTTGAGAACCATTCGGAGGGTTCTTGGCGGCGTCTACTGTGTAGCGGATGCACCTGCGAGCGCTTTACACAGCCCCGTCACGTGAACGCCATGCCTTGAAATGTATGCAGATCTCAGGGAGAAAATGCCGCAAGACACCCGATTTCTGGGCCCTTCCACGGATCGTACCTGAAAGTGCCGTGGCGGTAGGGCTACAGATGTTCTTTGCCCTGCCGATCACGTCTCCTCAGCTCGGTTTTCGAAGTCGGGCGGCCCTTACAGCCTCTCGGTAACTTGACAATATGTGAATATGTGCTGCAACTAGGTTTGCTTACTGGAACGTGGAACAGCAAAATTTGGATGATGCAGTCACTGTTCAAGAGCGGTGACGTCGATGATTGCAGTATCATCCTTGTGCGCACCGGCAACTGCCAGAAAGTTCCGGATCTTCCTAGAAGCGCACGGTCCGCGAACATGAGTTGACCGGTGCCTGCGGAAATCTTGCACAGTTTCGCGCGTGACGGTAAGTTGAGAGATCAGACATTTTCGGTGTCGCCCGGAAGACAGCATGTACACCTCCGAGCTTACGACGGATATGTACAGCGCTATAAATGCTCCACTCCGACAATGGTTGCACATATGTGGAATCGTCGATTTCAATTGTGGTCGACCGCGGATGCGAAAAGCGAGCAGCATGCGCCGCCAAGCCTAGCAGCGGAAAGCTTGCAAGATGTGCCGCGGACCCTTTGCCGATCTCACTGCTGTAATCGGCCCTTGAACCATTCTTCAATCAGGACCTGTGCATCCCCTTTCTTTGCGCCAGAGATCACGGTATCCACAATGGGTGCTGTATGTGCTTCCTTTGCTGACTCGAGAAAGATAACCCGACTGGGTTCGCCACCGCCATTCGTCCAACCTGATTTGAAACTGCTCTCCAGCTTTCGAATTGGATCGACGAACACTTCGTGGCTGCCCCACCAGACGAACATGTCGCCGACGACCTGATGCATGCCGTGCCACCAAGACGAAGGGTTGAGACTAGCTTCCGTCCAAGCATCTCCAGATACCGGACCTGGATCAGACTCTGGATCGGAGGCGTTTGCCTTGTTAAGAAACATCGCACTCCATTTGCGAAGCGCTAAGGGCGCAAGCAGGTCCAGGGTTGCATTGCTGCTGAAGCTGGGGTAATCAGTTTGAAAGCTCACCCAAGGGCTTATAAGTAAGGCTCCCCCCAATGGACGTTCGAGTTGCAAGGCGAAAACATCTGGATGAGGGTGCAATATGTGCGACAACAGCGAGAAGACCAGATTGCCGCCTGCAGAGTCACCGGCAACGAAGATCGTTGATGGAGAGCGGCCGGTATCATGAACAAGATGCGTGATGACCAAAGCAGCTTCCCTTAGCTGCATGGGGTAAACAGCTTCGGGTACCAATGTGTAAGCCAATAACAGGACTGAGACTGATGGTTTGCTTCCGTCACTGTTCAGGTCTCTCACGAGTCTGGGAAGATAACGGAAAGTGCCCTCGTTTGCTGGCTGGGTGTATCCACCACCGTGGCAGTAGACGATGACAGCTTCTGCACCTGGATCCCCTATCCAATGCGCAACGGCTCGCCCATCTTTGGTGTCGAGCCTCAGCGTCTTGGGTTCTAGGCCCTGATGCTTGCAACACGACTTCATGTAGCCGTCGCTCGTTTGCGCGTTCAAGTACCTCGAGTCTGCAATTGTGAGACGGTCCAGCATGCTACGTATAGCAGCATTGAGAACATCTTTGTGAAGTCTTGGCGCTCGCACGGTACGAAACGGGTATGTGACGAGTCGAAAGATCGCTGCGGAAGCTGCTCACACGTCAGCTTCTGTGTAAGTTTGCATGTCCCAGGTTGTCTTGACCAGCATTCGCGATCAACGACGCGATGCCGAGATAGCTTGCTGAGCCGACCGTTGTTGTACTTGACATACTGGCACGCAGAGGAAGGAGAACGAGGTGAAGACTGATCAGCACCGGTTCAAAAGCGTGTGTAGACCAACGATGGTGGCTCAGCGGAGCTGAACTCGCGAGTTGCCGAGCTAGTCGAGAACGCATGGCAGGTGCGCCCGCCATGTTTGCCAAGACTTTGCGGGGCAGCTTCTGTCCAGGTGAGCGCGACGCGCATTCGTGGACTTTTCAAACCACAACGATCATCACAACGAGGGCCGACACGCCGGTACTGTCGAGATATACCGCGTCTCCACATCCGTAGCACGTCATCGACAGTTGGCCGACTTGAAAAGCTGCTCGGGCCAGCGAGCGCCTCACTACAACGACAAGGGGCACGATGATTGCTTCTTGCGTCCGGTCTCTTCCCAGGTCATACAAGGTGGCTATTAAAGTCAGAATTTCATCCTTGCCAGCTCAGATCCTCAGCTCTTACCAGGCATCGAGTCGCCCAGTCATGCAGGGCGCTGTGAACTTCACACTCATAGCGAATGTTCGACTTCGAAGTTATGAATCAGTCTACCAAGCTGTTGATCCCTCATTCTTCAACACGCGCTGGATCTGAAAAGGTCTGCATCTTGGACACCTCCAACTAAACCAGGAGCCGTCTAGACGTTGACACCCTCCTTACCGTGGTGCTGGATGGTTGTAACTAAGAGCTTACCTTCAAGTTTCCCTTGGCGTGCAGCCTACATATGATCATTAACAGAAACTCCCTTCTTCACCAAGGCCCGAGTTTGACCAGCCCATCAACGTGACGGGCTCACACAGTAGAGGAATGGATTTTCAAATCGGTCTCGCAACTATGAATCTCTGGCTGCTCGGTGAGCAGCATCCCCGAATCCCGATCATTCACGTCTAGAGCAGGGCTTTCCGCGGAATTGCATTTTGTGGCTGAGGCATGTTCGCTTAGACTTTTCTAGCGCCCGAGATGCGTGTGAAGAAGCACAACAATGCAAACTATATCGGTCTCTCACCGGTCCTGCACCCAGCTGATACAGGTCGTGCTCTCCTCTGCGAATGGCTGACTGTATGTCGAATATCGTCAGCAAGTCGCATGGCCTCACATCTGGAGGCTGTGGATGAGGAGGACTCTTCATGTCAGCCCCGTGGCTGCATGGCATCGTTTCAGCTGCCGAACATTGGCCTGGTTTGGTGCATCAAAGCTAACACTTGCACTCACACCACCTTCAACTCCCAAACACATGAAGTACTTACTCGGTCATTCATTGTACCTGCAATACTGGACGTACTGGTCGTCTGGAGAGTTGTTTGCGGTTTCCCTTCTGTTAGCCTGTGCAGCCGTTCATGACGGAGAGGCTTCTTGTAAGAGAACCTATGACTTCTGTGTGGCGCCTAGATGCATTCAGCCCCGCTGGACAGTTGCCTGACGGTGCTCAGCCTCTGTAACGCTGGAGTCAGAGTTGCATCCATAAGGCCAGGCATGCTTCTAAACTGGACCGACAAATTCGCTTTTCAATCTGCAATGTGGGAACCGTTCGGTAACGCGCCTGCCAGCAGCGAGCCCTACTGGAAGGGCGCTCCGAAGGAAAGAGGAACGTTTACCATATAATCATCATGTCTCATTACTCTCACTCTCTACGTCTACACATCGCTTCGCCTTGATATCCCCAAGCATGGTGTGCCTTACTGGCGATATCAATTTTGGAAGAGAGCGTGGTGGGTCTTGCTTGCGATTGTCGCTCCTGAACGTAGGTGTCCTAGGTTTGAAAGGCTTACGCGTTTTGAAACTGTGCTTACTAGGCAGATCGCGTACATCCCTGGTAGAGATTGGGTCTTCGCCCGAAATCTCAAGCATGATATGGCCAAGCATCTACAGGGCTTGATGCACGTAGTCTCTGCTGACCGAGCGGATGACATTGAGATGGGTCGACCACGCCCCAACATACCGCACGCAAACATCAGCGAAACCTCGGGTGAATCCAGAACGAGCGTTCCGTTGCCGATTCCAAAGAAAGAAGGAAGGCTCAAGATGGCATTGCGGACATTAGTCTACGGTACGACAGAACCACGACCGAAAGATAGAGGCCAGCGTCAACCCTCACAACGATATCACAAATGGACTCGAACACATAACTACTTCGCTCTTATGGGAGGCTTCGTACTCGACAATAGCAAAATGTCTATCAATCCCTTCGAGGACTTCCGGGAACGCAGTACCATCACAGCATCAACACTGTGTGCAATTGCACGCGCTATGCCGGATAGTATACCCGATATATCTAAAAGAGCTATCCTGGACAAAAGCAAAGCAAATGGTATCGGCAAACTGTTACTGTGTTTGCAAGCTGGCTGGTTCGGCGCTCAGACTGTTGGACGTCTTGCGACAAAAGACAACCCTATCAGCCTGCTTGAACTCAACGTCTTACTCCATGCGCTCTGTTGCTTGTTCGTTCTGCGAGTCTGGTGGTTCAAGCCTTTGGATATCGAGGAACCTGATTCCGTTGATGCTTCAAAGACCAGAAACCAGGACCTGTACGCACATATGTGTGTAAACAGAAGACTCTACTGTAGGCCGCACAGCGAGAAAGTCAATGTCGGTCATGGCACGAAGGGGTTTCTGACCAGGAGTGGTCACCGTTCGGGACGCGTGACGGCTACAGCCATTCAGAACTCCAACACATATTCGTTCGTAGATGTTGACGTCACGCAAAGAGTGGATGAGCGTTCCCGTGGTTTTCATCGAAACAAGACGACGAAAAAACTCAGGCTCTACAACGACCAGATCTGTTTTGGCTTCCACCTGGTTGTCCAAGCGGACGATCCATCGGACGTCTACGTGGAGTTGAAATGGGCGGATCTTGAATGCCTCAGGATCGCTCAAGGTCTAAAGCCAGAGAATCGGGACAATGTGTACACCGAGTTCGTGAATCGCCGATTGACCGACTTGTTCGTCGACTGCATATCGACACTCGACTCGACCGACGACTCGCTGAAACGACTGAAAGACACAGCTACACGGGAACAAAGTGCAAGAGCATTATGGAATCTAGATCGAGTGGCCACGGTGGGCTTCATGGCGGCTGCAGCTGTTTAGGGAGGTCTTCATCTGCTTGCTTGGGACGGACCGTTCTTCACGATGGAGGAACAGTGGAGATGGCGCATTGCCTCGATCGTCATCGCCAGTCCCATCGTCGTTGTCCCTATTTGCCTTCTCTTCCGCCACGGGCTCTTACTGCTGACACGTGCTTACCTGCAGAGGTCATGGGTAGCAAAACCTGGCTTCGTGGGTGGTTATGCCGTATGTGCCGTCTTATGCGTCGCGTACTTGGCAGCGAGGTTCTACATCGTGGTTGAGTGCTTCCTCAATCTTGCACACCTACCACCCGGAGTGTATAATGTACCGGCTTGGAGTCGATACATCCCTCATCTCAGCGCTGGATGACGGTCTGGCTCGTCCGTGGTTACGTCGTGGGTTGGGCGTTATGTGCTGTTTCCACTTGAACCAATCGGAAATCATTCGGCGATGCGCAATCATCTACCGACGGTAACTGCGAACATCTTCGTGGAAGGCCCGAGGCTGGAATTAAGCATCTCGACATTACAGAGCCGTTGCTTGTGGACTTCTCTGACGAGCGAACGGCAAAATTCTGCTCGTGGCTACTCTCGATGGCCAACACTCTCAAATGCAACGCCATGCTGTCCAACGGCGGAACCGACGAGATGCTGGTCGTTTGGGATTCCAATTCTGAGGATAGGTTTCAACACGCCATCTTGGAGGATTGTACTGCCCCCGATAGCAGCAGAATGCAGACGGGCCAGGTCGTGGAACAACTTGAGCTCACAGAAAATGCCATACCAAAGCTCACGGAACATTCAACCTTGTATGGCTCCAGACTCCGTGTGTCAAGCACAATTGACTCATGGATTGGAACGGGTGAGATCGAACGGGTAAATCTGCTCATGTGTACCTGATAGAGACGATGTAAGCTAGATGAGCTTTATCGATCGACATCGGCCGCTAGACGTAGCGCCTTTCCACGCATCATCGCACCGAAGAATATTCGCGGATAAGACTTGGTTTCCAGTCAAGGCGGACAAGCCTTTAAAGGGATGGCTAGGCTTCGGACATCGTTCGAAGCTGATCGGAGAGGATTTGTCCAGGTCGGATATCATTTCTACAGCTGGCGCGTTCGCTGCAACGGCTCTACATGGCTCTATCCATTTGCTTGCGTGGGATGATCTGTTTGCTACCATGAAGGAGCAATGGGTGGTCTCGTTATCGCAACTCCGTGCGCCGGTACTCATGCTCATCGTAATGGGGCAGTGTCATCAGGTCTTCCTAGGTTTAGCACAGCGCAACCATAAGATCTCCATATCCGCTTCAGCAATCATGGGAAATCTCCTCATTTGGAGTGGCTTGATCTTCTTCGCGGTGTATTGGCTTGATACCTTCCACTGTTCGACAGAGGATAGATAGCTAAGTCGCGCCCAAGACCATCCTTTCGTCCGCCGATCGGGACTTCGTGCCCAAACTGCATAGTACTCTCGTGTTCCTGACATCTTCAAGACAAACTGTGGGTAGGACAGTGCGACTTTGCGAGTCACTTTGATCGATCAATCAAAGACATCGCTACTTCACTGAATAGTGAAGCTCGGTTCAATACTGGCCACGGACACGAATTATATTTCATTAGCCCACGGTTTCGCAGTTGAGGACACTTAGCACACAAAATGGCCCCGACGATGGCATATCGCCGCTCAAGGATCAAAGAAGTCCTCACGTACAGCCTGGAGCACTATACATATGTAGGCTCAACTCATGAGATGGAGCGGGAAACAGACGTGCAAATCCAAATGTCATAGGTTTTCCTACCCAAAGCGCCATGTCTATTTTTGTTGTAGATCGAATCTACGGATATCTCAGAATGATTCCCAAATCTAACCCCAAACCTCCATGTTGTGAATAAGCACCTCCTCCTCGCCCCTAGCGACAAGACGGCCGATCTCGTACACGCTCTCACCCTGGCTTTGCAGGAACTCAAGCGCCTCCTTCGCCTTCTCGGGCGCAACAACAATGACCATGCCGAGACCGGTGTTGAAGGTCCTCTGGAACTCCTTCGCCTCGAGCGCACCCGTCTTCTTCAGCCACTTGAACACCTCGGGCAGCGGCCATGTCTTCGCATCGAGCTCGGCGGCGAGGTGCTTGGGCAGCATGCGGGGGATGTTCTCGCTTAGGCCGCCGCCGGTGATGTGCGCCATACCCTTCAGCAGATCCTTCCTCACGGCAGCAAGAAGCGGCTTAACGTAGATCTTCGTCGGCGTGAGCAGCGCCGTGCCGATGTTCTGCTCTGGGCTCCAGGGTGCGGTGTCGTGGAACGAGAGGCCGGAGCGCTCGACGATCTTGCGGACGAGACTGAAGCCGTTGGAATGTACGCCGCTGCTGCTCATACCGAGGAGTATGTCACCCTCGCGCATGCTCGCTGTGTCGGGGAGGATAGTGGCGCCCTTCCTGATCGCACCGATCGCGGCGCCGCCCGCGTCATACTCGCCTTCCTGGTAGATACCCGGCATCTCGGCTGTCTCGCCGCCGACGAGGGCCGCGCCGCTCTGACGACACCCGTTGGCAACACCCTCGATGAACTTGGCTGTCGTTGCGACGTCGAGGCGCGAGCACGCGTAGTAGTCGAGGAACATGAGGGGCTCTGCGCCCTGGACAACGAGATCGTTGACGTTCATGGCGACTAGGTCAATGCCGACGGTGTCGTGCTTGCCCATCTCGAAGGCGATCTTGACTTTTGTCCCGATGCCGTCAATGGCGCCGACCAGGATGGGGGCTTCTGTGTAGCCAGCGGCTTGCAGGTCGAGCAGCCCGCCGAAGCCGCCGATTTCGCCGTCTGCGCCAGGGCGGCGGGTGGATTTTGTGTGGGCTTTGATCTGCTGGACCAGCTGGTTGCCGGCGTCGATGCTGACGCCTGACGAGGCGTAGGTGAGGGCTTCGGCGGAAGTGGTGTTGAGCGAGTTGGAGACTGTGGCGCCGTCTGTCGCGGGCTGCAGCAGCTTCCAGTCGCATGTGATGCCCTCCTTCTTGAACTCGGCGAGCAGGTGGTTTGCTATCGAGTCAAAGTTCTCGGTCGCAAGGGCGAGGATGGTAGGGCCGGCGCCCGAGAGGCAGATACCGAGCAGGCCGGGGTGCGACTGGGGCGTGACAGACTGCAGGATCTCAGTGAGCCCGGGGATCAGGCCACGGCGGTAGGGCTGGTGCAGCTTGTCCTGCATGGCTGTGTAGATCATGTCGGGGTCTGGGGGCGACTGGCCGAGCGCAGTGGTCAGGACGGCGAGCCGCTGCATGTTGAAGATGGCGTCCTTGCGCGAGTACGACTCGGGCAGCACGGCGCGGGCCTTTGCGGTGGAGACCTCGAACTGCGGGATGATGCAGATGCACTTGATGTCCGCCGACCAGGGGAACTTGGTGTAGTGTCCGATGTTGAGCGGCGGCTGCGGTGGGCGCAGGCCAGTGTCGACGCCGCCAGCGGGCTCGGGCAGGACCTCGCTGAGCGGAATCTCGAGGCGCTCCGTGTCTTCGGGCGACAGCTCGTTCAGGTATGTGCCCACGAAGCCGCCGTACAGCGCCGCCGCGACATTGTCCGGATGGCGCTCCTCCATCAGGCAGTAGTCCAGCATGCGCGCCTTGGACAGCTTCAGGTTGCCGACCTCGTTCGCCAGGTACACACCCGCAACAATCGCTGCTGCTGAAGAGCCCAGGCCGCGGCCCAGGGGGATCGGGTTCTTGACATGGACGTGGGTCTCGGAGGGAAATGCGCGCACGCCGTGGCAGCGCAGGACGTAGACGGCGGTGCGGGTGATAAGGTTGTCTTCAGCGACGAGCGGCACGTCCTCTGCGCCGACGCCCTCGTACGTGATGCGGCAGTTGAGCGAGTGCTCCGAGGCGTCCTTCTGCGTCACGCTGACCTCCAGCTCGAGATACAGGTTAAGGGCGAGGCCGATGACGTCGAAGCCGGGCCCAATGTTGGCCGACGAGCACGGCACCTTGATGACGGTAGGCATGGCGGCCATTGCGGGGGTTGCTGAGGGCTGGCGAGCGACGCGACCACGAGAGTGTGTCGCGCAAAAAAGTGACGATGCGGCGTGAAATCAGAAAATATGGCCAACGCGGGGTCTAGTGGGGCTGGCAGGTGAGCCGCGCCGATCGCGGCGGAAGGCCCTTGCTGCTGGCTCGTGTGCCTGTCCCATCCATCTCCTTATCAAACTCACGTTACGTGTCTGTCAACGTCAAGACGCAGTCTCTTCGGACTGTCAGGATGAGCTGCCGTGTGTCACCGCATGAGCATGGCCTAATGGCATCATCGAAGCCCCATGCTGCAGCCTAGCACCGCCCTTCTTTCACTGGCTGCGACCGAGTGCATTTGCGCCTTAGTCTGCATGGCACTGCGGTTCTGTGAGTCAAAAGACGTCTTAGATATGACGTCGAGGGTTGTGGAAAGACTTGCTCTGCTGCAAGTACACAGGGTGAGGCTGAAATGCGTGTCAGCACCCTCTGCTGTCACCTGCAGCCCTTTACCGCACCAACCAGCAGCTGCTGACCGGTGGGAGTCTGATCTGACAACGCAGCGCTGCCTTGATAGTTGAAGTAGTTTCCCGCGCCGTAGAACCTTGAAAACTCCAGCGGTGGAGATCTTTACAACGTTTGTCTCCAGAAGGCTGTGTACCTGAGCAGGCAGCGAGCAGCAGGCAACCGCGTGTCTTCCACCTTCACTTATAAGTCAGCCTTGTGGTCGACCCCGCGACTACCTTTCCACTCGTACTCCTCCCACTGCATATCTCGTTCTCTATTATTACATCAAGCACACCGCTCGCTAGTCTTTAGACTCATATTATTCTGAACACCTCCAGGTAGTTCCAGCTCCGAAGAGAGCAATGTCGCCCTCCATGAGCACAACAACACCGTCGTCTGCCTCGTCCAGCTCGGGCGAGTCGGACTCGCAGATCGAGACAGTCACCAACGGCGTCAAGCACGTGATCATCAATGGGGATAGCAAGCAGAATGGCAAGCAAGAGAGGGCTGGAGAGTCAGGTGAGGAGGAGCCATTCGATCCCGGTATGAAGCTGGGGTTCAAGAATCTCTACTCAGGCAAAGAAGACAAGAAGGGCCGATTCCAGTGGCAAGACACCATTCCGGAGGACATTGGTGATCCAGTCGAGAACAACGAGACTGCGAAGTGGGCGTTGCTCGTCCGGAACGTCAAGGTCTATAACGATCCCAGGAAAGTACTGTCAATCCACTCCATCGTCGTCCAGAGCCCGCTTCTCAAGAAGCTGCTCGCCGGGGTCTTGAAGAATTACCCCGGTGTCACAGTCGGCCTCAACCGTCTCGAATTTTCGGGCAAGTTCGAGCCGCTCATTCACCGCTGGGCCGAGCTGCAGGCAGCCATCAGCAAGCTGGGCGATGCCACCGAGGAGCAGCGCACCACCAAGAAGCATGCCGAGCTATTGCAAGGTATCCTTGTCAAGGAGTTCAAGAGCCTTATCGACACTTCGCAAGACATGATGAGCAAGCGCGTCATGAATTTCGACCTGCTGTGGACCATCTACCAGCCAGGAGCAACCGTCTTCTCTCGCCAAGACGGCCAGGAAACAGCATTGACGTTGAACACAACTCGCTACGGACTCGACTCTAAGGGAGTGCCATGCTTCTGGATCACTGGCAAGTATGTGGACTGGGACGGCACCAAGTTCGGTACGCAGAAGTTGAACGTATGCATCCCTGTCTTTATGGGTACCCGTGCGATTGGCTCGCTGAAGGCGTATCCGCTCGACTATCATCACGATGCGGAGGCACTGCGCGAGCGTCTCATTACGCGTGGAGCCAAGACAGAGGAGTTGGCTGGTTCCAACTATCGTGCTTACCACGGTGTTGCTTGGAGGATGGGTCAGTTTGGTACGAAGGACAAGTACAATGTCAAGGGCAGGGTGAGTCGTTCAGGTCTTCTATGAGACGAACTTGTCAACTAACGAGCCCAGATTGTCATCGATACATACGGATGGAACCGCTTCAATCCCGGCTCTGCCGTGTACGTCACGCCACTGACACATAAGGAGAATACTGCGTCAGACTCTGGCAGCGAGGCGGATGAGTTTGACGAAGACGGTGAAGAAGGAGACGAGGGCGAGGAATGCGAAGAAGAGGACTACGACGAGGACGACGGTGGTATGCCCATCGATGGCCGTTTTGCAGATGAGGATGACGCGAGCACACAGCCTGCACCCCTGACGGCTGAGCAAAAGCTCATCTGCACCCCAGTTCTCCGCGGCTACAGTCTGAAGAACAAGATGTGGCTGAACTTCTTCGTTAACTGCGTTGAGGATATCGAGTGGCAGAAGGACGCATTTGACCGCCTAGTGTTGCCGAAGAACCAGAAGGAGCTTATCCTCGGCTTCACAGAGTCACAGCGCAAGAATCGAGATACGTTCGACGACGTGATCGAGGGCAAGGGTCGTGGCATGATCATCCTGCTTTGTGGGCCTCCTGGAGTGGGTAAAACGTTGACGAGTGAGGCGGTCGCTGAGGAGATGAAGGTGCCGCTCTACCTGATGAGCGCAGGCGACTTAGGCTTTGACCCTCGGCACGTCGAGACGAAGCTGCAGGACATCCTTGAGATGTGCAGTCGATGGAACGCAGTGCTGCTGCTTGACGAGGCCGATGTGTTCCTCGAGCAGCGCTCGCTGCACGAGCTCGAGCGCAACAAGCTAGTCAGCATCTTTCTGCGGGTTCTTGAGTACTATGAAGGTACGCATCCAGATCTACCCTTTGGATCAAATCACTGATCGCTTCTAGGCACAATGTTTCTGACCACCAACCGCGTTGAGACCTTCGACCCCGCCTTCCAGTCGCGCATCCACATCTCGCTCGACTACCAGGAGCTGTCTGTTGAGTCGCGCAAGACCGTCTGGGACAACTTCCTCAATAACTCCACGCAAGAACACACCATCACTGCCACGCAGCTCTCTGAGCTCGCGCGCATGAACATGAACGGTCGCCAGATCAAGAACATCCTTAAGATTGCGCGCTTGCTTGCCAGTAGGAAGGAGGAGAAGCTGAGCTTTGAGCACATCAACACGACACTGGATGTCACGCAGCATTTACATAACGAGAATCAGGCGAGCAAGAGGACTCAGGGAAGCTTATACGGTTGAGCGTTGCTCCTGAAGGCGTATGTTTGGGGTCTCAGGCAGGCGGACTGGTGTTGAGCTTGTACACGGAACAAGCCATTCCAACAAGAAGCATAGCTTTGATTATGTTAAAGATGCATATTGACAAGCATCATCATGTATACACGAGCCGAATGGCCAAATTGGTTGTTGCCCTTTGTTGGTGCTGTTTGCGTGTTTCACCGCGCCTTCCCAGAGCTTCACCAGTCACATCATCGCGTCGGGCACGCGCCTGCTTAGCGCGTTTTTGTATCTAACACTCGTTTCTCCCGCAGCTCCACCTCGCCTTCACCCTCAATCGCTTCGCCTTCCAGACGCTAAAGAGACAACCTTGTCGAAATGGCGCCTACTACGTAAGTGCATGAATTCATCACATTAAGTTTATCACTGACACACCGCAGGCGCTCAGGTGGCAAGAGAACTAGCAATGCAGCTTCAATAGCAGCGGCGGATAGCCTTGCCCCCAAGGTCATTGTGAGAAAGACTACAAGCGCGCTCCTTGAAGTGCCTGCAGGTGAAGCTAGATTGTCTGCTCAGGAGTAGTTTTACATGGCTGACGAACGACAGAGATTCGTAACCGTATCTACCACTTTTGCAAAGAGTACGAGTTCTCATGGGACAGACCACATCCTCTGCGCAGGAGCAACAAAGTCCCACGCTATCGTCGGCAACCAGGCCGGACCTTTTTCCCCCTCACCCAGACCTGCAATCAGATCTGTGCTGAGTACCGGTCTCTCTGGCTTCGTGAGTCTGCGGTCACCCTCGACTTTGAGGATCTCACGGACTACCTTACAACTTTCCATAGTCAGCCAGGCACACGGCAAATTGACGTCCACCATGCACCCAAGATGATGGTAATTCGCTGGGATCATAACAAGGATGCTTACAAGGACTGCAATCTGCTTCTCGATCTTAAACCATTACTCAGTTTCGGTGCTTTCTGCCATTGGTTCAACATATACTTCGAATCTCGCCAGATGGCTGAACGCGACTTTCCGCACGAAGAATGCGAAATTTGCAACCAATGCATCAACTGCCGCGGACGCTGCAAGCTTGTCGACCGGAAGACTATTCTGGGGGAGTCTTTACTACCCGATGCCGAAGACAGCGAGTTTGAATACGACAGCGAGTACCTGGACGAGGTGTTCCCCACTTGGGACACTTGTCCCCACGACGATCTTCTCGACGAAGCGGAGTCCGACATCAATGGAGAGTACAATTACCTGAGTGCCTTGAACTGCTTCCTTCGAAACAAGAACGAGGCCTGGCTCAAGGTCATCCGCGACGATGACCTATGTGGCATGAAGATCGAGTGCACTATGGGCGCCAAGTCCAAGTACCCGACCATCTACATCCGCTTCGACAAAGGTCACGCACCGGATATCTTCTCTAAGAAAGGAATCGGCTTCGCAATTCGTCAGTACCTGACCGATATTGGCGTCATTGACCTTGAAGAGCGCGAAATGCTTGACTTCGTCGTTGGCATTGCGACTGGAAAGACTACTCGCCACCCAGGAGACTGCAAGATTTTGATCCCCACTTACAATCAACACACGATCTACGGACGTACGTACAAGGAGCCTGCTGGCATCGTCAGGGCGGGCAAGACTTCGACTAAGATTGCGCTCTGACCACCGTGGGAGTAATCAAACGGATGATTGAAAGATGGAGCCGGGAAAGAGTCGATGCACTGCCACAGTCAGTGCATCATCTGTTTACACATAGCACCGTTACAGGCGCAAGTACCCGCACGTGGGCCGCTCAAGTGTAATAGAATGCGGAAAATCTGACCACGTTCATGCCAGAGTGTTACAGCGATAGTCGTGAGATGGATACGCGTACGTAGACCGGGATGCCAGCAGTCAACAGCAACGCTTGAAACAGGTACCCGTCGACTCCGCCATGTGTAATGGACCACGTTCACGCAGCACCGTTACAGATGAGAGTCTAGAATAGCAGCGGATGACGGGTACCTGCCTTGACATTCCAGACCTCAGTCTCGAGTATACTTCCATGTGTATAGTGGAGGTGTATCACAGGCGTTGTGGATGCTACAACGTAATACGCTAGCAGCGGTTCAGGCTATTCGGAAGAACCCGCTAGTTCTCCTACATCACCCGTTCAAGCATTTCACGGCATCATGCTCAGCTGCCAGCCGTTGTTACTTCGTGGTTAGCAAGCAGCAGACTTCTAGCGCGGCGGCTCAGCTTCCAGATCAGCTTCTGCGGCTGCAGCGGTGGATAAGGCGTGCATGGTGGCGTGCGTTGTGGGTGCTTTTGTGGAGACGGGTGTACGAGAGCTCTTCTACAAATGACTACTGACGGTACTCAGCGCGAGATGTTCGAGACCTTGCATGCCTCGACGCGTCCTTGCAGACAGACGGGTATCACCTCACGGTGACCCGAAACGGTGATTCGTCGTGTCTTTACGAGGAGATATTGACGGCAGCGGGTGTCACGGAGGCAGTGCCGCAGGCAGTTCTGCAGGCTAGAGAGTATGGCAGAGCTACCCGCATAGGAAACGGAGAGCGGTGAATGGCACGTTTTGTTGGGAGCTTCACACCTTGACTGGGTCGGAGTCATAGCACACTCCAGCATGTGAAGCGGTCCCCCATCCTGGACGCACACCTCAGCGAACGCTCCAGCCGGTGCCGCTGGCGGTGCACGTCGCGGGCTGCTTATCGGTGCTCCACCCCGACACAGCGCGTGTGGCACGGCGAGCGGATGGCTGGTGATTTGGAGGTGATTTGCTGGTGATTCGCGCTCATCACGGTGGTCGAACAGCCGTAGCGCGTCCGCGTTCCCTGCCAAATCTCATCACCTTACCCCACCGAGCTAGCACAGGGTCCAGCAGCAACTTTTCGGCGTCGACTTGCGCAATTCAAGCGATATTCTCACCTGCCTTGCGTCTGCCTGTTCTCCCCACCGCCCACATATCTATACCTGCCCGCGCCCTCACCATGTCTGCCCCCAACGACTCCCCCGCCCACCACCGCCACCCCGTCAACTCCACGACTCCCGCGGATCCTCCAGTCGCCGGCGAGGCCACCGCCGCCCACCCTCCCGCAGGCAAGCCCGACCCCACGCTCGAGAGCAATGCCTCCCAGAGAAGACTCTCCACCGCCGGTCCCTCCACCTCCACCGAACTCGCCGATCTTAAAGTAAAGCTCAAGGGCGCGCTGCGCCAGTTCCCCGACTTCCCCGCCCCAGGCATTCTGTTCGAGGACATCCTGCCTATCTTCGCGGACCCGAGCCTGTTCGAGGCACTCATCCACGCCCTCGAGCTGCACATCACGCAGACCTTCACCGAGAAGCCCGACGTCATTGTTGGGCTGGACGCGCGCGGCTTCCTGTTTGGTCCTACGCTTGCGCTGCGACTGGGCGCTGCGTTTGTGCCGGTCCGCAAGAGGGGCAAGCTCCCGGGCCCGTGCGAGACGGCAGAGTATATGAAGGAGTATGGCGCGGATTTCTTCCAGATGCAGGCCGGTGCGGTCAAGCCGGGGCAGAAGGTGCTGATTGTCGATGACATCATTGCGACTGGTGAGTCTTTTCCATCCCTACAAACACATTCACAGTGTGCTGATTCGAGCAGGTGGTTCTGCCTCTGCGGCTGGTACCCTGGTCGAGAAGCTCGGCGGCAAGGTGACAGAGTACATTTTCATCCTCGAACTCGATTTCCTCAAGGGCCGCGACAAGCTCAATGCGCCCGTTTACACGCTGCTTTCGGGCCAAGAGGAGAAGCTCGGCAGCAAATAAGATACCAAATATATACCACATGCACATAGATAGGGATAGCAGAGGGATTGCATGGATAGGCGTTTGCAGGTTCAGGGCACGGGGAAAAGTGCTCATTCAACATCTTCGCGTGAGAAGACGCTGGAAGGGATTCATATCTAGGTAACCTTCGTGAAAGAATGCGGTATGGGAAGACGCGTAGCAGTAAATACTGATTCAAACTTTACCTTTGATATACCTTCCTCTTCGCGGTAGGAAAACTTTCGTGTTACCCCTCCATGTCATGACGCGCTAGTCGTCATCGTAACAGGGATGCCCCGGTATCGTCATTTCCTCCGCATCAGGCATCCCCGCTTGCTCACCTTCACCGGCGGTATCAACAACGGCAACCTGAACAACACAGAGCGTGCACGTTTCGAATGACATCGCCATCCTGATCTGGTTGCGCCGGAACGCAAACTTGTTTGCGAAGCCTTGGAATGATGGAGGTGGCTTAGCCTTCCGCCAGGCTGCCAGGATTGCTTCCACTCTCCTCGTGCTCCCGGCGACTTTCTTCCGGGAACAACTCACCAATAGCTCCTCGGTGTTCAGTCACTGTTATTTTCGAATAGCTTGCTGCAACTGACAATGGCGATGAGCTCAGCTCAGCTAGAAACTGATGAGTCGGCCTATGCTTTCGATTTCGAGGATAGCGAGGCACCGTCCGTATGTGCTCAATGCGTGCATCGAATGATCAGACGTTGATTGTGACCCAGATCCCTGACAAGCTGTGCGAGCGGTGTCTGCGTTGCTTCGACAAAAGTTGGAGCAGATACACGCGCTACGACTACGATCTTGACCCAAAATCTGCCTCTACTTGTCGTCTCTGTGCTCTGCTTGTATCCAGGCATGTTATAAAAGGAGACATGGGAAGCAAACACCTTACGTATACTTTCTATGTCCACAAAAGCGACACTGGAATCATGTTTGAATACGAACCATCTGGACCTCCGTTTGAACCCAGTCATACATACCTCCAGATCCGATCAACACGTCCAGGATGTATGTCTCCCACTGCGAAGTCGACGGTGTCCTCAAACTAACAAAAAATGGCAGTCCGAGGCGTCGAAAGTATGATACCTTACAATGATGGCATCACGTCTTCCACAGGCTCCGTTCACAGTATGGGCCTGGTGGCAAAGTGGCTCAAAGATTGCCTTGAACAACACCCCGAATGCAACGACGCCTTTTCGAGAGTCTCTTTCGTTCCCTCGAGATTGATTGAGATCACTGGTGTCAGTGAGACATGTTTGAAAGCCAGCCTTCGAGAGAAGACGCAGATCCCGAGCGATGCTTGCTACACTACATTGAGTCATTGCTGGGGCTCTGCAGTCCCCTTCAAGTTGCTGTCTAGCAATAGGAATGCCTTATCGACAGATATACCGCTTCTAGACTTGTCCAAGGTCTTCCAAGATGCAATTCTTCTTACGTGGCGCTTGAAGATCCGTTACATATGGATTGATTCTTTATGTAAGTTGAGTCGTCCCGTAGTGTCAAATTTCACTGAGCAAAACAGGCATCATCCAGGACTCAATCACTGACTGGGTTGCTGAGTCGTCTCAGATGGACTCAGTCTATCAAAGAGGAATACTTAACATTGCTGCGACCGGTTTTGCGGATGGATCAAACGGTTTGTTCGTCACGAGGGATCAAAATTTACTCACACCGATATGCGTTGCTGTTACAGGTTCTTCTCTTCGTCAGCCTTCTGGATCTGATCAGAGTGTCACAGGCCCCAGCGATACGGTATATCATCTCTGTATGATAAAAGACTGGGACCTGTGTATTTCCAGCGCCCCTCTAAGCACGAGGGCTTGGGCTTTGCAAGAACGAGCTTTATCTGTCAGAACGGTACACTTCGGTACGCAGCAGATTTTCTGGGAGTGTGTGTGTCAAGACTCGACAGAAGTGTTTCCAAGCTGGGCGGCAGAGCATGAGTATGGTTACGAAAGTCCTAAAAGTGTTTTCAAGCCCATAGCAGAGACGACGCGGGAGAAAGTCCAGATGTCATCAGAGATGTCGCGATGGATCGGAATCGTTTCCACTTACTCAGGATGCTCTTTAACTTACTCAAAGGACAAGCTTGTCGCGATCTCAGGGATAGCGAAGTTCATACGAACAAGCATGGGTTGCCGATATCTTGCAGGATTGTGGGAGCGGGACCTAGAGCATCAGCTGTTGTGGGAAGTTGTAAGAAACCGTCCGAAGGCGAAAGATACCACGCGTGCGCCTTCGTGGTCATGGGCGAGCATAGATGCCTATGTTCGCCTTGGGGACTGAGATATTATCGGAGACGAGGCTTAGTGAGCCTGGTACTGGTTACAAGTGACTCACGTAGCTAATATAGTATAGTGCATCAAAGCCCAACATGCTCCTATCGCGAGTTGTTGATGCCAGTGTGGACTTATTCAATGAGGACGAATTCGGTCAAGTACGATCAGGTCTCATTGTTCTGCGGGGACAGCTAAGCATCGCAACCATGTACCAGGAGTTGGAAGAGGAGGCTTATATACACACAACAAGGTAGGTTATCTCCTGGTTGGTCTGGCACTTTTTTTCTTTTTGGCTGAATGAAGGTCGTAGAGGCACACTCGCCGACACCTTGGAAGACATGAGGGCCTACTTCGACACCTCAGACTCCCAGACAGGTTTCGATGTTTTGTCACGTTGGCACAGAGTAAAACGATTCTCACTATTCGGGAGCGACTCGCTGTCAATGGAAGAACCCGACTTCAAGTTAATAGTCCTCGCGCCTATCAGACTCATGGGAGGATGGCTGTCGGGTCTGTTGCTGCTACCTACCACGCAAGAGAAGGGACAATTTACCAGAGTTGGAAAATTCGAGTTCTGGGACCATTTTGCGTCGATATCAGCCATGTCGTCCTCGACAGACATAGTCGATGACAATTTCTTTATCTCCAGGACAGGACAGGGAGATAGTACAGAGTATACTTTTTCCATTGTATGAATGCATAGCCGGATCTGCAACAAGATCTTCGACAACCCTGTAGCCATAGACCGCAATGTTCAACGATCTTGTAAAATGTGCACTCAGCCTCGCCAACCAATCGCACCAGATCTCGGTGCGGACAAGGATGACGTCTCCGCAATCGGACCCCCACATCCGTGCACGCACCTTTCCCGTCGGCGGTCTGTTGTCATAGCTCCGAGACCGATGCTAGCCTGCGTTTACCTACCAGACGTAGACAAACCGTCCCTCACGTAACTTTCTTATATGCTCCGCCCACTGCTTCGAGCTTCACGACCTTTTCAATCCCCTCTTCGACCAGCTTCTCGGCCGATTACACAACTCTTGGGCCTCAACAAAGCTCAATTGCTCACACGAAAGATGTCTGGAATCAAGATCGTCGCTACTAAGGAGGCTTGCCCTGGTGAGTACTGTGGTCAATGAGTAAGGAGATGGTTGCTGACAGGTTGTAGTCGCTGGACCTTACGTATGTATTCTGAGCTTCTCGTAGCCACAATGCTGTCCCCTTTGCGCACCAATCCCCGACCGACTTCTCGCGTGGCCCCGCACGTTCACAGCAGAGATAAGGCGGCTCGGAGAAGCTTGAGAGAGGTGCAGGAAGAAGAGATTAAGAGTCTTGTAAATTCCTCGCATACCGAACAGCACCTCCTCAAGCTTCTGATGTAGCCTGAATCAATCCCGCACCTTACAGCAGCACAGCCATTCTGTCAGATCATGTCACTAACACATCCCAGTCCCAGGCTATCATCGCCGGTCCTCAGGTCTTCGTCTCCGGCCAGATCCCCGCCGACAAGACCGGCGCCCTGATCGAGGGCAGCATCACCGACAAGACCACACAATGTTGCGAAAACATCGTCGCCATCCTGAAGGAGGCCAACACACCTGTTGAGAAGGTTGTCAAGGTCAATGTCTTCCTCGACGACATGGCACACTTCGCTGAGATGAACGGCGTCTTCGAGAAGTACTTCGCACATAAGCCTGCTCGCAGCTGCGTTGCTGTCAAGCAGCTGCCTAAGGGCGTGCCTGTGGAGATTGAGTGCATTGCTTACAACGGTATGAGCGCAAGGCTATGATGAGTCTGTTAAAGAGGCTAATGACATGTAGGTTAAGAGTCAATCGCTGTCCGGCATATTGGCTGACGAGTACGATGACCTAGCTATCACGAATGAAAAGTAACTTCAAGTAAAATACCGGTTTCTTGCACGCCGTATCTCCTTGCTGTCTGTTCGCGACTCACTAATCCATTTAAAAAGACACTCTTTAGGTGCTCAGGAGCTCCTTGGCCATGAGTCTCATCGCAAAGTCGTCCACGACCTCTGTTGCTTGGGTCGCCTCGTCCTTCCAATCATCCGGTTGGACCAAGGGCGAATCCGTCCCCACGTATATGGAGAGCAAATCGCTGTTGATGACGGATACTGGCAGGTCGTCCCAGAATCCTTGAAAGATGTCTTTGCGGACCTGAGTCGAGCTTAATGGTGCAACAACCCAGCCGCCATCCATCGTTTCCGCAGTTCTAGGGAAGCCGGACTGATCACTGGGATCGCAGTCATTGTAACGTCGATTTCCGGCGATGAATATCAAGTAGCCCCAGTTCTGTGTTCGCAACTTGGCCCACCAAATGATCCCACGACCATCGACACAGCCTTGAAGAATCGATTCGATATCGCCGCTGGTGGTTCGGACAACTGTAATGCTATCAGCTGAGCATTCAGTCTGACAGTACTCCACACTCGCACTCCAGGTCCTGGTCGAAGAACTCGGGGTATGCTGCTCTCAGCTTCATACACGGCCAGCAGCTCCTGCATTCCCGCAAATCGCCGCTGTGCCTCTCCGACCCTGAGAAGACTGTTCTTCTGCCATGAAAGCCGTGGAGATTTCAAGGACTGTCTGAGATCATTGGTCATCAACCCTGAGTTGCTTGCGAGATTCTTGGGTATGGGCAACTCATAGATAAACGAAGTCTTAGAATGCTTGGACTGCACACGAGTCTCTACCGGCCTTGGTTTATCAGAGTCGGCAGGGCCTTAGCTTAGATTTAGAATCGAGGTAAAAGCAAAGTGCTAGATGAAGCTTTCTGGAGGGCCAGCAGGACCTACATGGCACAGGGCCACCGACGTGTATCTGCCCTTGTGTCATCGCGACCTTCCTCCATTTCTTGCAATGGGTGAATTTTACTTCCTCGTAGTCGCCTCTGATACCTTTGACCGGGCGCGCAACGTCACTACCGATCTCAGTACAATCGCCCCAACCGCTACCAAGTTTTCCGATGTGATCACCGCCGTACAAGGTCGAAAAGGTGATCATAAAACCATCTTGCTGTACTGCGATTGTAAACGATACCAGGAAATCCTCGTAATTGTCTAGATCCTTTGCGGTATAGATCCAAGTGAAGTGCCGGAGAGTTGTGTCTTTCCAAAGTTGAGTCCGCTTGTATTTTGAAAGGATAAATTTCTTGCCGTCGACTCCAGTCGCAGCCTTGCTAGACAGAGACTCGGTGTCTAGAGGGAGAACAATTGCAGCAACCGTCTTATCGTCTGTGCACAAACATGCATGCCAGAGCAGAGCTGCGTGACCGAGATGAGGTGGATTGAAGGATCCAGGGTATAGCAAGACGCGATTTTCGCGATCATTCCGCAGCGTAGGGCCCAGCGAGTCTGGGGAGAATCTGAAGATTGGCTCGTAAGGCTGTCTGTGATCAGGCGGATCAGCAATTGTCTTATGTAGCAATCTAGTGGGGCAGTCTTCAAAGAGCCCTCGATCGTAATATGTGATGCCTCACACGGAGCCGCTGTAGCAGTTGCTGCTTCTGGAGCTGCCGAAATCTCTGAAGTGGTGTCCGGATCTCCCACATCTTGACTGGGCTTCCCCGTGACTGTGTCTGTAAGATCCATCAGAGTCGGCGAGCTTTATGAATGTGCGGGTGAAGCGCCTACGTGACTCACGCGAGAACTTTTTCGTGTCCTTTGTTGAGGACTGTCGATTGATATGTGGTTGACAGTTTGCCGAACTGCGTGACATCGAACCGGCGCTTGCTTCCATTTTCACCGCGTGACAAAGGCCCGATGTTCCTCTCTTTGCTTCGACCACACTTTTGTAGCAAAGTCTGTTGCTGCCTCTCCTACCTCAAGAGACCTTGCCCTCACTTGACTTGGCCTGTTGTCGAGACAGTGGTCGTAAGACATTTCCATTACGGCAGGCAATACATGTTATGTCCCACTCTTGCTTAAAACATGCGCTGCGGCTCAGAAGACTTTGCATACCGGCGCGTGAATGTACTACTGTAGGTGCGCTGTGCACACAGTTTGGCGATTGGCGATTGGCGATTGGCGTCAAGGCGTTTCATACCCTGATCAGTCACGCGATCGCACTCTTGATGCAACGGGGGATGAGACGCGATGTGAAAAGGTACAAGACTACCCAGGTAGGACGCCTTCACGCGCTAGGACGCGTCCCACGTGGTCTTTCACGTGACACTACATTCTACGTTAATAAGACGATGCATTCTGGTCGGGAAAAACCTTGATGGCGTCGAAAAAGTAAGAGCAAGCAAGCCGCGGACAATTGAATGCCAATGTTGCCAAGTCGCAGAACAAGATCTCGACCATTCCGCTCAGCTGAAGCTTGAATCGTCAGCGAATCAGAAACTGCCTACGCGAAGATCCAATCTCATCGCCAGTCCGCTGTCAACACTGCCACCTGATTTACAGTCCGTGAGTCTTCACAGTGAGCTGTGTGCAGGGTTCTGGCAATCTGACAGCTTTGTTATGCGCGTACCTGTGGACCCCGCATTCGACACGACGATGTTGCACACAAACGCGCGCGCACCACAGGCTTGTGCCCAACGAAAGCCTGCTAGAGACAGATGCAATCACGACTCGCCAGCGCATCTCACAGTCCCGCGTTTCATTTTAAGTCCGTAATAGCACCCTGCCAAGCCGGGCGGTATCTGAATCAGGGTCACGCTTCACCACTCCCGCTACGCGACTGTGATCAATTGGGGTCGCCTATCGTAGCGTTGCCATTTTCAGCATTGCCATGAATATGCCGTTGCACGTACGGCGCCACTCAAAGATTGTTCAAACGCCAGGTCTGGATTACAGATTATTATTGGGCGGTCAGATGGATGGACAACAGTCAAGGATAGGGGCACGCGACATCATATGAAGTGCTCCCTTGTCCCTTCGCGGAACCTGAAGGGTTGTTGAACCTGGTTTTTGATTTCTACATTTAGAAGACATCGTCTGATCACCATGGCGGAGAAGACGCAAAGTACGGCGAATGTAGCGAATGGGACATCAGCACGGCCACCACTGAAGAAGCAGGACAGTGACAAGGACTTCGACGATTACTTTGTACGTCTTTTGCCACTTTTCTTCGTCCAACCTCTAATACACACAGGTCGGACCGCGCGACCTGGACCATCACTCGAAATGGCCTGTCTTCCTCCGCATCCATGGCAGCGTGACACCAGAAATGGTCCTGCCTCTGCTCTTTGTAGCTGGCTGGTCGAGCATGATTACACTTATATCGAAGTTTGTGCATGATCGTATGTCTCACTCAACTGCCTTCGACATTGGACGTGTAATGACAGCCCACAGTCAGCGTCAATCAACTCCTGCTTACCGTCCTCGGTTTCGTTGTCGGTCTCGCTTTGAGCTTTCGAAGCTCTACTGCCTACGAGCGCTATAATGACGGACGCAAGTACTGGGCGCAATTAACTTTCGCATCCCAGAACCTCGCTCGCCTTATCTGGATTCACGTAGATGAACGCCACGAGAAGGACGCTGCACTCGGCAAGCAGGATCTGCTGGCCAAGATCAATTGCCTCAACCTGATCGCCGCATACGCCGTCGCGCTCAAGCACAAGCTTCGATTCGAACCATACATGCATTACGACGATCTGAAACACCTCGTCGGCCACCTGGACACGTTTGCGCGTGATGCCGATCAGCCAGACACCAAGACTAGGCCAAATGTCTTCAAGACGGCAGGCCAATTCCTCGGGCTGCCCATGGCCGAGTCAAACCCTCGCAAGTTGCTCAAACGCTCACGCGTCCCACTCGGAAATCTTCCACTCGAAATTCTTAACCACTTGAGCGTATACATGAAGTCGATCTACGACAACGGCACATTCAAAGTATCGATCTACCAGACGCAATCACTCAACGCACTCACAACTTTCAATGATGTGCTCGTGGGAACAGATCGAATCTTGAACACACCTCTGCCCATCGCATATAGCATTGCTATCAGCCAGATTACGTGGGTGTACATCCTGCTCCTTCCTTTCCAGCTGTACAAGCTTCTCGGATACATCACCATTCCCGCGAGTGTCTTCGCGGCATACATAATTCTTGGAATTGCGCTCATTGGTCGCGAGATTGAGAACCCATTCGGCGATGATGTCAACGACTTGCCGTTAGACGCTTTCTGCCGGCAAATTAGGAAGGATGTGGATATCATCATGAGCAAAGCAGCACCAAGCATGGAAGAGGTGGTCATGCACCCGGACAACCAGCTTCTCTACCCGCTGAGCGATCTGGGCAGCGCAGGATGGGCAGCAAAGAGTGTGGACGAGATCAGAGACGCGTTGGCAAGCAAGCCAGGCCTGCATTTCCCATTGGTCGAACATGATGAGCACCCCAAACTCAGCCACTCGGTCAGTACTGGCCTCCGCCATCGGTCGAGCCACGACCGTGCAGAAGCGGGCGAAGCAGGTCATGCGCAAAGCGGGCATAGCAGTGCAGCTGACGGTGGTGAATAGATCGCACCATGAGAAGGGGCTTTGGCGTGACTCCAGTACAGGCACGGAGCATGCCGTGCGAGACAGGTGCGATAGCCACGACCACTGAGAGCTTACCAGCTCTGGGCATTCACAATCCGTCATATATCAAACCTGAAACATTTTCTTCTGGGTATTACACTGGATCAGTTCTTTCTCAAGCAAGCTAGCACCTCGCTTTCCCGTCAATCTCTACTTTACTTGACCACTGCAATTTGAACACCTCACTACTCATCAGTCAACAAGCTTACTTCCCTCGTCTTTCTTCTCGATCACTGCTATTGACTTCTTCCAAGTTGGTCCCACCTTGCAATTGATTTCGTAGCCTACGACGACGAATGAATAGCGTTATGAGACTGGAGCCTAAGCCAAGATCCTGGACTACCAGCATTCCAACCTTGGTCAGTAATGCAGGAGAAACCTGATGGGGTCCGATGCATAAGCTGCTCTTATTCCATGCCATGCTGTGTTGACGGTGAATGGCCTGGAATTTCTTCAGGGTCGCGAACAGGGGAGCTGGTAGCGTACTCTGTGTTAGCTATTGTGAGGGTTTGTCGCACGTTCAAGAAATGCAGCTCCATAGACATCAGCCTGCAACATATTGATGAAGTCTATGACATGTCTCAACATACACTGAATTCTCTCGACCGGTCGTGATGGGTTGTACTCGTATTGTCGGCTTTCCCGTGGGCATTCGACCTTGTAGAGAGGAAATTTGACATCTAATCCATTCCATACTCAGTATCGCTGTAACTGCAAGTGACGTCGTCTAAGTACAGGTCAACTTCGTCCGAGTCATCCGATAAATCGTCAAAGCCCAACAACGCAGTCCGCCAGTCTCACCACTGTCCATCGTCGCTATCTAGAGACGAGTTGACGATAAAACTCGACGCTAGTAGTTGAGCAATTTATAACTCTGCCTATCATGAACAAATGATGTGCACTATGTATGTCCCTCACTCTTCCCTCCCAGCCCACCTATCACGACTGTTACCTTCGAGACGACAAGAATGTAGGACTTCTTGAGCTGATCTGTGCCATTATAAGAGTTTTCAACGATCTCGTCGCTCAGTGACTCTTCTGAAGTGGATCTTCGTCGTCTGAGCTGGATAGATCGTCTGGCCGCAGCTCTTGTCTGAGCGAAGAGATCACTCGGAGTATAGCCTTCTGCGCCCATTCCGCTTTTTCTGCCCTGGAGAAGGGCAGAAGGTGTAGATGCTTAGATACGTCAAAGCACGGTGCAGAACGATACGCGTCATAAAGGTCATACAAGAAAGATAGAACAGAGTGGAAGGGCCTTCGTGAACCTGCCCACAACCCAAACTCCAGGTAAGACAACGCTTTGATGTGTCTGACGAAAATGCCTACAAGAGGATCCATGACCCTGATTCTCAGGTTCTTAAACTGTTGAGAAGGCCATTCCTGGGTGTAAAATGCTAGGTATTCGAGGAGCTCGTAGATTAAAGCGGCATCGAACGAGAACTCTCCCAGAAGTTGCTGTAGATACCAGACATTCAGAACGTTTGCCGCTCTCCCAAACAGTCGTTGCATGGCTTTGATCGGATCCAGATGAGTCGATTCATGCTCTGTAAGTATGCTGCGAACCAAGATAGATCGCGGCGCCATTATGTGATCCTTATGCAACTTGTCCAGAATCCCATCTGAAGGTTGTACCAGCTCTGTCGCGTTCCTGAGGAGCAATCTTATCAAGAATCTTCCGCTGTGTAAGGATACTGCGCGCCTTGTAGACAATATTGTGCCCCTTTCCCTCAACTTAACGGGCTGGTATTGGGGAAAAAGCATTGGCAATAGAGGATTTCGAAAAGGATCGAGCATGGGAACATAGGGCTCGTTTCTGACTGTGGATACCACTGCAGCCTCTGGAACCGCTGTTCCCAAAGCTACGATGTCGAATAGATCCGGACCCAGATATCCACGATCGATCCAGTAGTCGTAGATGTGCGAATAGTTGATTGGTGCATTCAATGACCAAATACACAAAGACACTTCTGCAAGATATCCTTTTATTTCCAGATAGTCGTCCCAGAGTGTGCAGACCTGATTGAGGAGGGCAAGATGCTTTTCTTCTACTGCGGAACCTGCAGGAGGTGGCCGGGCTTGTAACAGTTGGAGCAGGCCACTGTAATCTGTCATATCATCGAGCACTCTGGCAGTATTGAAAGACCGCTCAATCCCGCTGGGATGGCAGCCAGGATCCGATTCTATCCAAACCACATGATTCACGTGGTCATGCTGGCCTCCTGTCGACCAGTCCCAGACCAGGGTAAATTTGCGAGATGTATTGCGAGCCCTACGCATCAAATCTGCCCATCCATCGTCGATGCTCTCCAATATTACTTCCGGTTCTCTCACCGGCAACTCTATAATCCTGATGTCCCTTGGTTCAGGAAGGGACACCAAGACGATATCGAAGTGATCTCCACATGGGCGAACCACGCATGGACGGCGGGCTCCTTGCAGATGTATGAGAATGTCGCCTCTTTTGCAACGCCCACGTTCATGCGGGACGAGCCAACTTGCTTCCCAAAGGTAGCTTGATCTAGAGGCGGACCCAAATTGTGGTGACTCGACAGTCATTCTTCCCTGCTTGCAGTCGGCGATCAGTCCTAGCGCGGAACCGAATTCGGAGACGACAGCTTGCGACTTGCCTTCCACGACACTGATAGTCGCGGATGACCCTAGAATATGGCTGGCAACTTGTTTGAATAGGGTTGACCAGCTTTTAGTGTAGTCCGGCCGTAGGTCGGGTGTCGAGGCATTATCAGAGCTCAGTCCAAGTAGAGCGTAGATCTTGTCTCGCTGATCCGTTGCCTCGTGATTCTCAAACATGTTCAACAACTCTCCCAAAGGTGCAATCTCAAAAGATGGTATCGCGGTCGACATCTGAAGCGTGGATATCCTCTGCAGCAGCGGAAGACTGCTTTGGGTGTGTGAATCCATCAGCACGAGAACAGCTGGGAGGGTCCAGTTCGTTTCGCTTGTTCTTGCGAGTACACGCAGAGCCAGATTCATTCCTTGTGCAAACATGGCCCCAGGCATCTCTATGTCTCCGCATGTGACTGACGTGACTCTGGCCACTACTGCTTCCTGCACTACCTAGTTCGTTGTCAGCATTTTTTGGTGTCTCAGAAAAGAGGGCGCATATACCCATGCTCTTCGGAACCAGGCTCTATCCAAAAGTGCTTGGATACCGGTAGCAGCTGGAGCCACCTTGGACTCGATTGAAATTGCCCAACCCGGTGCATGCTTTGACCGCTGGGCAAGTATGTCTTGCAGCAAGTCGAACACAGCTGAGCTATCATCGTCAGCCTCGCCTAGCCACACACTTACACTCGTCGCATAGGCATAGATCCTCGCCATGATCGTGACTTGCATAGCACGTTCCTGAAGATCATCCTGATTGATACAGATAGCATCGATCCAGAAGGTGCGAGGCAGATCAGGATCTCGTAAGCGGAGCAGTGCGGTGTACAGATTATGTGTGATCGTAAAGCTGCGATATTCTGAATCCTCAGCATTCCTGATCAGAATGCTGTGGGGCGTATCAGAATTCCCCCAAACATACGACAATGACTCATAGAGGCCAAATGCTTTGTCGTTGCGCAAAGTGTATTGAAAAACTTGGCATACTATGCCAACATTTCCCGTTCCAGGGAGGATCTGGACGAGCCTGATGTTGTTGGGTCCCTCCCTCAGCGGTCGGTACTCGTACTTTCGCGGTCTCGCTGTGCTGCTCATGCTGTGCGTAGGCTCGTTCGTGTACATGGTCACTCTAGTGATCAAGTCGAGATGTGTGACTGGCGCTTGCGAAAGGTGCTGCAAGGCGCATGCAGGCTTCAGATCCCTTGATCTTCCCCGCGATTAGGCTGAAGAAGACTCGATCCTCATGTATCACGTGTTGTCAGCCTGATGTGCTAAGCCACAGCCTGCGCTTTAGTCGGTGACAAGCCATTGAGAGCGGTGGAATTCGGGATCTAGCTCTGACCATCATCGTGAAAAGCTAGGCGACATTCCAACGTTTATATATACACGTATATCGAACTCAGGGCGGACCGCGATTACTGGACTTGCTGGATATGCTAGTCATGTGGCGCGGTGACCTCGGCAGGAAGCGAGCGTGGGCCGTCCGAGCCCAACGCGCCCCTCAGTTGCCCTCTCACGACGCATCTTCACACTATCTTAGAAAGCACAAGGGTCTTCCAAATAGTGCCTGATCTGTTTGACGGACAGGGAAGCTAACTTGCGCTCGTTGCACCGAAGCAGAAGAGCTTCAGAGCACTCTCACGACCACAATCATGTGGAACGCACAGCCTGGAGTAAGTGCCTCGAGGGTCTCAACCGGTCTGGGGTGATGTTAATATCTTTCAATGAAGAGCAATATCTGGAAGTCTTATTATCATCACAGAGTCTGCGTGAGATGACACCACCTAAATTTATTTCGCGGCCATCATCTCTAGAAACTTATCGCCAATCGCATTCGCAGACATCGGATTGTCACCAGTAATAACCTCGCGATCAACCGTGATCTGTCCAGCGCTCTTCGCAATACCCTCCTGCATGTCCGCACCATTCTCCCTCAACGTGCTCTCGACCTTGGAGATCTCACCGCGCAGCATCGTCTCCATGAATTTTTCCTCTGCGTCAGACCATGCCGTCAGCTTGTACCCCTTGTACGCGAACTCTTTCTGCGGCCCAACTTTCGTAGAAAGAAACGCCCACGGCCCATGACACAGCGCTGCTGTGGGCTTCTGCTGCTGATGGAAGTGTGACAAGATGCGGCCAAGCTCAGGGTTATCGCCGAGATCAGACAGCGGCGCGTGGCCGCCAGGAATGAATACACCAGCGTAGCTCTTGAGCTCGTCGTCCGAGATGTCGGAGAACTTGCGCGGGCTCGAGAATCCGTTCTCGCGCTTCATGCGCTCAACGAGCTCCAAGTCTTGGTTGCGTTTGTAGAAGTTGCCGGCATAGGCAGCAAGAGATGAGCTGAGAGGGTCTGGCTGCGGCTCCTTGCCTTCGGGTGAGGCGAAGGTCACCTCGTACCCAGCATCGAGGACTTTTTGTAGTGGCTTGGCGAGCTCCATCAGGAAGTAGCCGGAGTCCTGGCTTACAGTCTTGCCGTCGCTCCCTGTGTTGTAGAGTGGAAATGAGTGTGCGTCAGACATGACGATGAGGACCTTCTTGGCTGCCATGCTTGTGCTTGGTGAGCTTGAATTTGTAGATGCCGGTAGAGTTTCGAGGTTGTGTGCAGAACTGAAGAGCTTGCAATTAGGGCATCTGAGAGAGTTGAAAGACGAACATACTTAGAAAGTTCGTCGTGGCTTCGAGTTGATATAAGGACTGTTGTCAGAGGATTCCTTCTGATGATGGAGTGACGTCAGCGCTTGCTCTTATCCACAACGACATCACGAAAAAACAGCGCAGCAGTGCTCAACTAAGTCAAGACGTCGGCAGACCTCGGCATTAATACGAAACTCTAGCATGTGGTTGTGGTACGATCGTATGCATTGCTCGATCCTCACAATGGTGACATCCAGTGACATTCTGCAGGCATCACAAATCCGGCTTTACCTTCTGCAGCGGACATCTGTTCAGCATCTCAGCGATGGAGGTACCCGTAAGGCACTAAAATGTCAGCCTGCCCGTGGTAGAGAGGCAGATCCAGACTTGGGGCATGGTTGAGGTCGTTCTTGGTGTGTCCCACACCGTACCTGCTGTGCGTGCCTGGTGTGGACTACCCGCTTGGGTTTAGTGTTTGTTTATTCAATGCCGCTCCTGCGGTAGGTCCGAACCATCATTCTTATCCCCCGCAACGGTCCCTCGACAGAAGTAGCCGTTACCTCACCTATCGGGATCTCGAGAATCTCACAATACACTTCACCATGCAACAGGCTCTGGTCCAGCGATTCGGCGATAGCGGTACCTGCAAGGCGTCCGAATGTCAAACTACGCAGACCGGACGTCGCAAGCGGGTATTCTACCATTATATTCAGTCATGACTTCATCCTCGTGGCGAGGTTATGGCCCCAGATCACGGCGTCTGGCTTGGTCACGCAGGTGTCGACTAGCTCGCAGTGCATGCCATCGAAAGACCCTGCGGTGCTGGCTCCAACCTCCAGAGCCATATACAAGCCGACGCCCTGATTGCGTTTCAATCCAGGTGCAATCAAAGGCAGCTTCTGTGTGCGAGAACCGATATGACCTGCGAGCATCTCGCGATTTGCTTCGAAGCCTCCACAAGCCAGGACACTGTCGACCGTCAGCAAATATCATCTCATGCGGCACCTACGAGCTTTAAAAAAAAAACTTACACGTTCGGCACATGCAGTTCATACGTCAGTCCATCCTTCTTCCAGATCTGCAGGCCGGTCACCCTACCCTTTTCATCCATGAGCAAACACCTCCCCTCCGTCTCCCAGAGCACTTCGCAGTTTGCAGATTCTCAGTATGTCCCATCAGACAGTCAGTGATTGCTGCCCGGTCTTGAACTCCCGCGGCACAATCTCTTCATCATGGTGGCTGAAAACCACACGATGGTCCCGCACAGACAACGCGATCTTCTGCGCCTCTTGGCCCAGCTTGTCCACATAGTCTATGTCTGCTTGGCTTTTGGAGACAACCTTCATCTCACACTGCCGTTCTTCGTCGATTCAAGATCCGGTCTTTATCGTGGCGCAGTCACGCCATGGTCCAGCGACTTGCGCCGCAACGCTCGTCGGATACGTCGACTTCGAGGAACGCGACGCGCCCGCCTTCTTCACCTCGCGCCGGTCTTGAGAAAGTTGAGCGTGGCCTTGTGCCGGCGAAGCTAGACCTACTACGATCAGATCGTATGTGTCGCCCATGTGAGATGGTTCTGATTTTGCTTCTGGATCGATACCGTGAGTGCGGTGAACTTTTGTCGTTCATGGCAGCCTGTCTGGGCATATATCCAGTGGTCTCATGCCCAGCGTCGTACCAAAAACATGCAGCTTCACTGCAGTTGCATTATGCGGGGATGAAGGCGGTTTGCAGCTGGGATCCGCAGGCACCTTGCGCGGTGTGCATGCTGCCTCATGACTTCTTCGAGGACCAACAGTCTGGCTGAGCAACGCGCGCGACGAGACGTTGTGATGCCAACGCAAGTCGATAGAAGACGTGCTGCGCAGTAAGAAACTCTGGAAAGCTGTGCAGTCGTTTCATCTCTTTAAAGTTTCTTGAGACTGCACTGCTGTAACGCAATCGCTTACAGCAGCTGATCTAGGCATGCTTGGGCGGAATTTCCCCTGTCCTGCGAGTAGGTAGTACGCCAGAGCTGAAGACGAAGGCGAGGAGTCAAGATACATGCCATCCACCTGCGGATATAGCGGAGCTCATTCCGGTCGTCTATCAATCCAGGGTCCATGGTGGGGTGGAGGGGCACAATGACCCTTCGGCTATGAGACGAAGACATAGCCGATACACAAAAACGTAAGACGACCTGTAGCCAACTAGAGGGAGGTAGAAGGGTGGATGTGGATATAGGTTTGAGCAGTCGCGTGCAGTTTCCGGGACGAACACAACAGCCTCACGCTCAACCATGCCTCATCCGGATAGAAACCCAGACCCGCCTCGATCAGCGATGACATGACTACCCCAGATTCCAACGCAGCCAGTCGTAAGCCTAACTCACCGCTATCTCCGCTCCCTGCGTTACACTTCCACTCTTTCCCACCCGTCCTCTCTGCTCCTCTCCTCTCCTCCTTACACCTCCACCCAATCCCCTCCTACCATGGCAGACCCCACCACCCTCACCGGCGACCCCAACTCCCACGACCCCTCAGAGTTCGCAGCCTCCCTCAGCGCAACGTGTCTCTGCAAATCGATCCGCGTGACCATCAACGACAACGAGCTGTTCACCCGGCCGCGCGGACACCTGTGCCACTGCGCTAACTGCCGCAAAGTGGCGGGCTCGTACGTGAGCTCGAACCTAGCGATCGAGAAGGAGAAAGTCGTTGTCGAGGACCCGAAGGGCGTGATGAAGAAGTATGTGGATTGGGAGACGGGGAGCGGGAAGAAGGTGGAAAGGTGCTTTTGCGGGGAGTGCGGAAAGTAAGTCCTCCCCTGTTGAGATGGTGGGAGGGGGCTTGGGAGCGTTGCAGAGACGCAGTGAAGCAGGTCCGGTGTGGAGCAGAGGTGGACGAGAATGGAAGGCTAATGCTGGTAGTCCTATCATGTCCATTGCCGAGATCTTTCCTGCCTTGGTTATTGTTAAGATGGGCATGTTTCCTCGCATTCCTCAGCCTGAGTGCGAGAGCTTCGCGCTCCATCGGCATCCGTGGCAGGGTAGGCATGGGGATCTTACGCAATTCGAGATTGTGCGTGGCGGGAAGAAACTGGGCGAGTGAACATGCCGGTTCGATCGAAATATGAGAGCGTTGGCATTGGCGTTGGCGTGCCGGAAGGGATCAATATGAAGGGCGAAATCGGACCTTTAGGAAGGTAGATATCAAGTTGTGCACTTCGATTGGGTGTGAATCAGGTCTCTTCGGAAGAGGATGATAAGGCGACATCAACCCAGATCGGCACATGATCGCTCGGCCCCCTCTCAGCTTCGCTGTCGAGAATACCGCTGTCCGTCACCAATCCTGCGTCCCACAGCTTCCGCCCAGCAATGAAGTAGTCCACGCGATCGCAGCTTGTGCCCCACTCCCGCCCTCGCGAATAGTACGTGTATCTTCTCTCGTCCCTGTGCATTTCCCGCCAGACATCGACGCCGCCAAAGCCCTGCTTGCTGTCTTTGCCCTGCAGAAGCCGTGCGTGGAAGTCTGCGCGGTTGATGCTGTGTTGCTGCGGGAATGTGCGCAGTTTTGGGTACCCGTCTCTGGCGTCAGGCGCCACGTTCATGTCGCCGCCGAGCAAGACGTGCCATCCCTGTCGTTCCAACGTCTTGCATTCTTCCGCGAGGAATCTGTGAGTTGCGAGTTTCCGATCATGTCTGGTTCCCTTCTGCACCCCTGTTTTGGGGTCACGATACGGATTGTCGGTGCCATTGACGGCGTAGATGTTGAGCACAGCAAACCTACTGTCTGGAGCGGTGAGTTCGACGACGGAGATCCGACCTTCGCTGTCCCAGTCTACCGTGCGAATGTTGACGCTGTACTTGTCACGAAGGTCGGATCGCAGGATTGAACAGACGCCGTAGACTTTGCCGTTACCGCGCAGACCTTTGGCGTTGTGCGGGTCATTGGGCAGCGTGAAGTGTGCTTCGTAGGTTGGTTCGCTACTGTTGGATGGAGTGGAGGTATTGATGGCTGCACTGATGGCGTCGCGGGTTTTGGTGTCCTGAGTCGCGATCTTGACTTCCTGCAAGAGCAACATGGCGGGCCAGTGATGGCGGCGCAGAAACTCTCGGAGGGACGCTGGAGGTATTTGATTTCCGACAGGACCTGCTTTGGGCGAGGTTTTGAAAAACGAGGTGATTGACTTTTGTAGAAACGGTGTTATCCCGTTCACATTCCAGGAGAAGATGCGCATGGCTTCTGGATCGGGTGGTCCTGGAGGCGTGGATGGTGGCGGGTGCGATGTGGCAGTTGTCGTTACTTGATCAGTCTTTCTGCGCTTTGCAGGAGGTGGGCTGATGTCGCGATCCATTCTGAGCCTGATGTAGCGTCGTGGTCTTGTCGAGATATAGTCGCGGCGCCCGGTCGTCTATTGATGATGACGTCATGTCGGCGACGAGGGAGAGCTGTGCAGTCAGTCTGGTCACATGGTGAAAATTTGGAGAAGTGGTGAATGAAGTGTTCGTGTCTGATTAACGGAACCTTGGAGATGCCAGTGCATTGTCGGAAACCGTGTGGCTGTATTCTTCGTGTACGTGGAGACATGGTCCCCAATGTCCAAGAATATCAAACTTCGGTCCAGCCACCGCGACAATGCCGAAGTCTAAGTCATACTCGCATACTACAAAACCAATGACATGTTGTCGAGATCAATATCCAGGCCAGAACTCAACTGCGGGATCTGCGAGTATTTACTCTGATCCAACAGCTGCCTCGTCATCTGCAACGTCTGCATCCCATTAGCCAACATCCATCACACTCAAACATACAAACTTACCGCGGCATACGTGGGGTTCTGATCCCTCTTCATAGTCTCCAGGAACGCCCAGGTCATCGCACCAGTTGCCTCGCCCCTAATCCGTGCATCCGCGCTCGTCTGGTCATCCTTGCACCCACTAAACATCGTCACCATCTTCCTCTCACTCCCATACTGACCCTCGAACTCGCCAGCACTAAGACCCTCCTCCTCCTCCTGCTGCTCGCCCATGTGTCTCAAGCCTTTGAAGAAGCTACTCGCGCCCGCAAGCAGCTCCTGCGCCTCACCGACCTTGCGGTAGCTGAAGCCGCCATTGATAAGGTCATTTGCCTCGCCAAGCAATCGTGCGCCGGCTTTGATGTTGTCCATCAGACTGATGTTTCCGTCCGAGTCAGAGCGGAAGACATAAGGCAGCTCGACGGCGGAACCAGAGTGGCAGCAGTCCATGATGATGAAGAGTGTGCAATCCGGCGCCATACGCGTGACCAGGTGCTCGTGCAGGATGGTACTGCTGATCTGGCCGCGCTGTTCGAAGTCGACAGGGACAACGGTGTTGTCCATGCCGCCGACGCCGCGGTTGCCGTCGACGTCTGCAATTTGCCCGCCGTGGCCGGAGTAGTGCATGAAAAGCGTACAGCCGGGTTCGCTGACAAGCCAGTCCATGGCGGCGAGCAAGTTGTGGCCTGTGGGGTAGTAGGGTGAGTCTGGGTATACTTCAGGGCGGTCAGAGAGGATGACGCGGTTCTTATGCCCGTTGTCGTAGCCCCGGTAGGAGAGGAATTCGGCCATGTTGTCGACGTCCGAGTGGCAGCCTTTCAATTCATGCTCGGAGCCAACGTAGTTGATGCCGATGAGAAGGGACTTAATGCTGTGTTAATCTAGTACAAAAGACACAGTCTGGCTCCATTACCTTCTTGCGTTTGTAAGACATGGTGATGTTGATAGCTCCGAGTCCCGGTTCTTCAGATCGCTCTCAATTGATGTTGCGGTGGCACTGTAATGACAAGAGTCGAAGGAAGACGAGAGTGTGGCTGTTGATGTGGCTCAGGTGGGGTACAGGTGAATGTGCTGGCAGATCAATACCGCCTCCAGCTTAGTGGGGCAGGTGGACCTTTCAAACGTCGACGTGCATTAGCCAATGCTAGTGACAACAATAGTCTTGCAACATCAATGCTGATGGAGAGCTTACGCAGCCTAATGACGTCGGTTGATACAACGCCCGGAAGGTATACAGAGCCACATTTGATATCAATAGTATTGCTATTCATAGCACAAACAAATCAACAATAGGTATCCCAAAGCAACTCCCGTCATGAGACATAACACTCCACAACCCGCGGGATGTGAAGAGACACCGGAACGCGCAACGCCAGAAGAATGCTCCTCTATGAGGACGAGTAGATGCTTTGCTTTTCTCAGCTGTCTTTGGCGACTTCTGTGCGGACCTCCCCCTTGACGTTCTCAGAATCGCGCTCCGCTTCGCCCTGCTGCTTCTCTTCAGCAACATCTGCTTTTGTCTCTTCGTCTGCGCCTGCCATCTCGACGTCGGGGGCAGGAATATTACCACCGGAAGGTGATTCTGGCGGCGTAAGATTGTTGGTGGGAGATTGCGAGCGAGTCGATCCGGCTTCGGCTGCAGCAGCTGTCGCAGTGGGCTCTGCTTCATCCATGTCAACATCACCATCCTCTGCGCTTTGCTCTGCAAGAGCAGGTGTGCGCGAGCCTGCTGGCGATGTTTGCCGTGTAGAGACGACACTGTCGCCGTTGACATCTTCCATGCCTGGGACCTTGTCGAGGGCGTCGGGCTTCGCAGCATGCGGGTTCTCGTTGCGGATGTTTCGCGACTTGGCCCTTCCAGGCTGGTCTCGGATGCCCATGCTGTTTTTGTAGTCCTCGTCCTCACTGTCGTCTTCGATCTCCCCAACCTTCTCAGTGCGACGGTCCAGCTGGCGTTCGGTTGTGCGCTGATCAGGATGGAGGTCTTCATCCATATCGTCATCGGCATCAGACTCGTCATCGTCTCGTGTTAAGGGGTTGTTCGGGATGTTCGTGAAGGCCTCGACTGAAGGTCTGCCAGTGCGGCGGATGTTGTCAATGACGGTCGACTTGATCTTGTGCAAGTAGTCGTGCGAGTTGGCGTTCTCCATGTTAGATGGTCGAACGTCGAGCTCGTAGTCGGGCGCAAAGTATTCATAGTAGTCGTTGAAGGGCAGTTGCTTCGACATCTGCTCTCCAACAAGCTCACCGGTTTCATAGGCCCATGTTCGGGCAACGTTTCTCATAGTGTAGCCACCGCCACCGAGCACAATGACCGGTACGCCAAAGCTCTTCACGTACTTGACGCAGTTGGCATGGCCCGCCATACTCAAGTTGAAGCAACCCAGCCTGTCGCCGGACAGACTGTCACCACCGCACTGGAGCACAATGGCTTCTGGGCCGTAGTAAGTCATGACGGCCTCGATGGTAGGCTCGAAGATATTCTTGTAGGTCTCGTCGGTGATACCGTCGCGCAGAGGGAAGTTGACAGAGTAGTTCTTGCCAGAGCCTACACCAATGTCGCGGAGCTCACCGGTACCGGGGAAGTACTCGCCGTATTTGTGGAACGAGACGGTCATGACTCGGTCGGTGGTATAGAAGGCCTCTTCGACACCATCGCCATGGTGCACGTCGATGTCGATGTAGAGAACGCGCTGCTTGTAGCGGAGGAGCTCGATAATGCCCAGGACGATGTCTGTGATGAATTAGTAGGGTCGCACAGAACTGCATTTCGATCGGCCTACCATTGACATAGCAGAAACCACTAGCCTCGCTCTTCTTTGCGTGATGCAGGCCACCCGCCCAGTTGACTGCGACATCGCACTTTCCTCGGTTCAAACGCGCCGCGCCTTCCATTGTGCCACCCGCGCTGATACCGCAGAACTCAAACAGCCCATCGAACACAGGGCAGTCGTCTCCGACGTTGTACTTGCTCTGCTCCTTCGCGAAGTTGTCCATGTTGTCCGGGGTGACTTTGTGGAGAAAGTCAATGTATTCGTCGGTGTGGAACTGCGTCATTTCGTACTTGGAGGCCGGTTTGGCGCGCTGGATCTGTCAGCTTTCAAGCACCTGCGAGAAAAAACGGGCGCATCCTACGTATATCTCCATCTTGGTGTAGAGACCGTAGTTCATGATCAGACTATGCGCCATCCGTATGCGGTGCGGCTTCATAGGGTGCCCCGCTACGTAGGCATAGTTGCCGACATCTGAGTCGTAGAAGTATGCGACCTTCTTTGGCTGCGATGCAGTGCCGCCCGAAAGACTGTGCGAGCCCGTGGACTGCTCCATGTGGTCGCCCTCCATCCTGGATCTTGGACAGCAATGCGGAAGATGCGTAGAGGTAAAGGTGCTCGAGGCAAAAGCTAGACACCGCGCACGCGAAGTCTCAAATTCCCTCGTCGTGGCCGTAACGAGGGTGGTATTATCGTCGAAGCATGAATAATGGCAGCTCGAATGAAAGAAGGCGGGCGCGCGACAAAGGCCGACGGAGCTGGGAGAGCTACGCGCTAGCGAAGGCGGTGGCGGCAGAACCCCGGCCGGAGCTCTTGCAGCGAGAGCATCACAGCTATCATCATCGCCGCCGCCTCAAACACACAGCAACGCCCACCGCCGCCTAGTTTCCTTCACCCTCTCCACTACCAACTGCCGCAACACACCCCACACTTGACGAAGACGACACATCCAGCATGGACCGGTTAAGCAGGATGCTCGCGGCCGCGCAGGGCATGGGCGGCATGGGCGGCGGTCCCGCACAAGACACGAACCTGATCGACAACTCGGAAACCGTCTACATTTCGTCGCTGGCGCTGCTGAAGATGCTGCGGCACGGCCGGGCCGGTGTGCCCATGGAGGTCATGGGTCTCATGCTGGGCGAGTTCGTGGACGACTACACAGTGCGCGTGGTGGACGTGTTTGCCATGCCGCAGTCTGGTACGGGCGTGTCCGTCGAGGCCGTCGACCCGGTCTTCCAGACCAAGATGATGGACATGCTGCGACAGACGGGAAGGTGGGCGCTGCACGTATTCGTGGTATATGCTCGACCGCTAACAAGCCCAGGCAAGAGACAGTCGTTGGCTGGTACCACTCACATCCCGGTTTCGGCTGCTGGCTGTCGTCGGTCGACATCAACACACAGCAGTCGTTCGAGCAGCTGACACCGCGCGCCGTCGCCGTCGTCGTCGACCCCATCCAGTCCGTCAAGGGCAAGGTCGTCATCGACGCCTTCCGCCTCATCAACCCGCAGACGCTCATGATGGGCCACGAGCCCCGCCAGACCACCTCCAACGTCGGCCACCTCAACAAGCCCTCCATCCAGGCCCTCATCCACGGCCTCAACCGCCACTACTACTCGATCGGCATCGACTACCGCAAGTCGGCGCTGGAGGAGAACATGCTGATGAACCTGCACAAGCACGTCTGGACCGAGGCCCTGCAGATGGACGACTTCAACGTCGAGGGCGAGAGGAATCAGGATCGCCTGCAGAAGCTCGTCACACTGGCAGAGGGCTACGAGCAGCGCGTCAAGGAGGAGACGGAGCTGACCAAGGACCAGCTCAAGACGCGCTACGTCGGCAAGGTCGACCCCAAGAAGCGTGCGTTCGAAAGATCTAACTGTGACGAGACTTATGCTGACACGAATTCCAGACATCTCAGACGTCGGCCAGCAGCTCATCGAAGACAACATCGTATCCGTGTCGAGGCAGATGATCGACAAGGAGGCATCAGTACCCAAGTCCAACGGGAGACAAAACGGGCGGGTGTGTCAGGACGAGGCCGACGAGATGGAAGAGTAGGACTCTTCCGAGGGCTCTCCCCCTCGCAACGGCGTGCGAATCACCGCAGACAGCAACCTGCGCATTCAGCTTGCATACCGGGACTGCGACACCGACGGTCACTGGGTGTAAGAGCCAACACCAGCACTTCAGGCACGTCAACGTGGCCGCCCAAAATATGGGAGCATCGGTAGCATCAACAAGCATCAACGTGAATACGATAATCAACATGACCAATCAGAATTGCGTGCCATCTGCGCGATACATCATGACTTCTCGTAATCTATCTCATGTCATAACTCGGTTCTAGGGTATCATCGTTTATCCATTTCCATCCCATCATTCCCACTCCCCGCAGCCCCCGCCTTCCCACCCACGATCTCGCCCTCAAACGGCTTCCGCGCCCAAACAACCCTCACCTCCTGCCACAACCTGCCCTTGCGATCCTTAATCACGCCCTGAAAGTCCCTTACAAAAGCCTTCACCTCGTCGTAGGTCCACCCCAACAACCGCGTGTACAGCGCCATAACCCACCCCTCAATCCCATCGCACCAGTTGCGCTCGCCCCACCGCCCCAAGTCCTTGAGATACGCGTCTTTCGGCCACGCACCGATCGGCCAGATGAACGTCTGCGTGTGCACGTCGACGAACCCGCTCTCCGGCGCGTCGAGCAGCGGATACATCTCGTTGATGACGTCGAAGCTCATGCCCGTCTTCTGCGTGCCGACGCTGAGAATCGACTGCGAGAAGGCGGTCAGGATCTGGTCGTTGTAGTTCGTCGACGCGCGCGGGGCGGATGTCTCGACGCTGAACTCGAGGTGCTCGATCCAGCCCCCGGGCTTCAGCGCGGACAGGCATTGCTGGTACAGCGCGGGCCAGGAGCGTATGCAGCCTGTTAGCCCGCGGATGTGGATCATGTCGAAGTGGTCCGCGGGGTACGTGAAGGTGCTGTTCGCGTCGTCGATTTCGAAGTGCAGGTTCGGCGGGAGGTTGTTGCTGTGGATGGGGCTGAGGTCGGTGGCGGTGATTTCCGCGCCGGGGAAGAAGTCGGCCATGTCGATTGCCCAGAGCCCCGTGCCGGTGCCGATGTCGAGGATGCGCTCGGGGTTGGTGAGCGGGGCGAGGAAGAGCTGGTCGTGCAGGGTTAGTAGCCAGAGGTGGTGCACGATGGTTTCGTAGTTGGAGTAGGCTTCGTCGTTGGGCGCGTAGTAGGTTCCGTCCCGGTAGGAGTGGTAGCGGCGCCCGTTCTCGTAGCGGTAGGATGTTACCTTGGAGGCGATCGAGGCGCCGCCTGTGCTGGCGTAGAACGACTGCCGGTCTGCATCGTTGTCGTCTGATTCGATGTAGTTGTCGTACTCGGAGTCCTGAGGGATGTAAGTGTGTGGATTAGGTTTACAGGCGGCGGGGAAGTAGAGGTTTACGCAGACGGAATAGGCGTGAAGAGAGCGAGAATGACGCTGTAAAAAGGCGTGTTTCAACAGAAAGGACGAGGCAGAGATGGCACGACGTCGGAAATGATGTGACATCTAACTTGCCAGGCGATCGCCCACGGTTGGAGGCAGTATTGCGTGATGGGAATTGGGGGAACGATCGACAGACTTGTAGCAGAGACAGCAATCACAAACTTACAACATCGATGCCCGCGGGCGGTGATTCAACATTCATTTCTGTATTTTCCTCCTCTTCCTCTTCCTCTTTCGGCTTACTAGTGCTTTTCTTGAACTTGAGTACCTTCCTGGGGTCCATGTCAGCTACCAGTTCTCAGGTCTATGCTCTTCTCAATCCATTCTCAAACCGAATGTCAATAAAGACTGTCGAGCAGCGAAGAAACAACATGGGAAGTGTACGTACTCGAGCCTCAGGAAATACCCGCTCCCCTTCCCCTCCACCTTTCTATCCCCCGGGCCCTGCAGGCCAAGTCGCTCGAGCGTCGCAATGTCCAGCTTCACTCACCGCGCTATGGTGTAGCGCGCACCCTTCCAGAAAGCTTCAAAAATCCTCTCGACGAGGGAACGTCGTAAGTAAGGGGTTCGCAAGTATAGCAGCCGGCTACGTACGGTGCAGCTACGTGCAGTGCAGCTGCAGGCGAGGTCCTCCCAGATTCCGGATGCGGTATACGCACGCTAGCCGGAACTATCACGGTACTTCCCTGGCTCTTGTGTACTGGAGAGGCGCCGGGGAGGCTCCGAGGCGCAGCTCGCAACGCGAGAGCGAGTCCAGGCCTGGAAAAGCAGATCGAGTCGACTTTCCTCTTGTTGCTAAAACGCACAGATCAAGCGTGTAGCAGTACCCCACGGCCTGTCCTTCGCCTCGTCCGCGGGGGCAGGTCTTGTAGCCTGCTATGAAAGGAAGTCGTGGTTTACGATCTGAAGCAAGCAAACCGGGTTGTTCTGCGCAGCCAAGAGCAGCTCGCTCGCGATGCGCAGCGTCGCCGAAGATGACTTTCTCGGCGGCTTTTGCTGCCGCCGGACAGGGCACGCCCGCTTGTTCGAAAAGCACTCAGCAACGAACGTTACTTCGCACCGGCAGCTGCCGGCGAACAAAGGACAGCGACTCCGCAATGCATCTCAACGGGCAAGGATAGCCGGCTGCAAACGACGCGATCTGCAGCCTCGAAGTTCTGATGGACAATGTAAAGTTGCCTTACCATCCCCTTGGGTTGCGGAAGTTTATTCTTGATCGCTCGCTTTGCCCAGTGCGCCGGGTTGGTATGGTTGGTTAGCCTTCTCCTGCGGCCGCTTGCTCCGAGGTTGGGATTTGCAAGGCTGCTGACGCTGCATGTCTGGGGCACAGCTGCTGTCTTGGCTGCGACATGCAAGCCTACGAGCGGACGAACGAAGAGAGGAGGTGTCAGCGCTCACCGTGTAAGCCGAAGAAGTGACAAACCGACAAGTGACCTGGTAAGAAGTACAGGGCACATTCAAAATATCTGATGTTTGTAAGCGTGCGCCCTGTGGGATTAGAAAGACGCCACCTGCGTCAAATGTGTATGCAGTGTCGAGACGACGCGGTAGGCTAGGGAGCTTGTAACCGCTGCTCTATGTCTTCTCAGCCCTTGCAGCGCGCAGTTGTTGCAAAGTGTATCTGCAGGTGTTGATTGATAACATCTATCCCATAATAATGACATGCAAGTGTTCGCAGGCGCGCTCTATGCAAAGTACCACCCAAGACCATCCGTCTTTATATGCAATATACCGCGACACGGCTATACCCAAGCTGGCCGCTGACGCCGCTGCCACAGCTCGCTTCATCAATGCTGTTGCTGCTGCTTCTTTTCGCGTTTGATAAAGAGCGACAAATTACCGCCCACTTGTTTTTACATTACTCGCTCTTCCAAAACTCCGTGTAATCAATATCCAAGATGCCTGCATGGCAATCTTGCCACTCTGGCCAGTCCAGGGATTGGGGTGATGTACGAGGAGCAGCTTTAATCTTCAGAGGTTGCAGCCGCGTCTTGGAACCCTTAGTCAAGAGCACTTCACGACTCAGATCGTGGTGCTTTTTATCAGTCTTAGGGTGCTGATCGATCGCCACATGACTCTGGACGCTATCGAGGCGACTCATGCACTCGATGCGGCCCGTGCTTGCGATCATTGGAACAATTTGGTTGATACTCCCGCCGCAGTCGGATAGCCTAGGGATGTCCGTGTGGTTTCGATGGAGCCTCACCGCGGTACGAGCCGGATAATTGACTGTTATTGCGTTGTTTCTTCGCTTTCTCGTCCTCGGAGCTGGAATGACTGCTACTGCCGTCATTGTCAATGGAGGCGTCCTTAGATTGACGGCGTAGGCGTTCAGCCTTGTCCTTCAGAACCTTGGCCTGCTCAGCAGCTCGCTGTGCTCTGATCTGCTTCTTCCACATAGCAGCGTAATGGCCGTTGCGTTCAAGAAGCTCCTCGTGAGTCCCTCGCTCCTGTACCTTGCCCTTGTTCAGGACAAGGATCTGGTCGGCGTGAGTGATGGTACTAAGGCGGTGGGCGATGATGAGCATAGTACGTCCATGTGCCAGAGTTGCGAAAGCCTCCTGGATGTGCTGCTCAGTTTCTGTATCAAGCGCCGCAGTGGCCTCGTCAAGCATGATGATCCTCGGGTTCTTCAAGATCGTGCGGGCAATGGCGACACGCTGCTTTTCACCACCAGACAAACGCAGTCCACGCTCCCCAACCTTAGTTTCGTATTTGTCAGGGAATGTCAGAATTTTGTCGTGAATGCTAGCAGCCCTGCAAGCTTCATAGACTTGCTCATCAGTCGCTGTTGGGTTGGCGTACTTGAGATTGTACATCAGGGTTTCGTTGAACAACACGGTGTCTTGAGGGACGACACCAATGTGGCGGCGTACTGAGTCGATCGTGAGGTCCGCGACGTTGTTGCCATCGACCTCAATGCTTCCAGATTCGGTGTTGTAGAAACGGTAGAGAAGACGGAAGACCGTGGATTTGCCTCCACCTGACTCGCCAACAAACGCTGTTGTGGTGCCAGGCGCGCAATGGAAGTCAAGACCAGTCAGGGCGGCCTTGCGATTGTCGTAGGAGAACTGCACGTCCTTGAACCTAAGATCACCGTTACAAGCAGGCAATTCGCTAGCACCCTCCTTGTCAACGACCGTCGCCTGCTCCTTGAACAATTCAAGCATGCGCTCAGAGTTGATCATCGCAGACTGAATCATCCGGTAGAAAGTGCCAAAGAAGTTGAGCGGACTTTGAAGCTGGCCCATGAATGTGATGAGCGCAACAAACTTTCCGTCAGAGAGCTGGCCAGTAGTGACCTGGTAGGCTGCAATAAAACAGGTCACCAGAAGTCCGACCATGAAGACCATGTTTTGCGTGATGTTCATGATGTTCAAGGAAATGAGGACTTTCCACTCCGCGTCCTGGTATTTCTGGACGGCCTCGCGGTATCGTTTGAACTCGTAGGCTTCAGCGTTGAAGTACTTGACAGTCTCATAGGACACCATCGAGTCATTCCTATTCCTGTCAGTGCCGATCTAAAAGGAAAACATGGCAACTTACTTGACGGCATCTTCTTCACGATCGGCGTTGACCATCTCGCGGCGGATCTCAGCGCGCCACTGCGCCATGCGTATTGTCAAGTAGATGTACCAAAATGTCACAATGGCAATCACTAGCGCGTAGTACGCATCGTACTTGACCAGAAAGTAGCCAATAGCAGCGCCGAGATCCAACAGCATTGGCACTACCGAGAAGGTCACCTGTTCAAGGAAAGTGTTGATAGAACTTCCCTTTCCAAGCGCCGAAAGCACCTCACCTGTCTTCTTGCCGAGGTGGAAATCCAGGCTAAGACTGTGCACGTGCTCAAATGAGGCGACTGACAGTTCGCGGTACGAGTATTGTGACACGGGTATCCAGAGCGCAGATCGCGCGGCTCCGAGCACACCATTGGTTCCTTGGAGGAATCGAAAGGCGATGAACAGGCAGATGGCGGTCCAAGGGTTGCCGTTGATGGGGTGCTCGAGACGATCGACGATACGACCCAGCTGATCAGGGACGAGCAGGTTGATCACACGCTGTGCTAGCACCAAGACAAAGCACATTATTACCATGATCTGCAGCTTGCGATCTTTCGAGGGCCACAAGTACGGGAAAAAGACGCCGTAGCCCTTGATGTATTCCCACCAGCTGCGAGTCGGTGCTCCGGTCGGTCTGCTCCAGGCAGGGGGCGCGCCCTCGGTGTGCTGGTGCTTGCCACCGACCGGATGAACTGAGCCGTATGATGCGTTTCCGTTCGCTCCGTTCGCGTGACCGTTTTCTGCACGCTCGGCGCCGTTGCCCAGAAGTGAGGTGCTTTCCTCCGGGGTCCCCTGCTCTTGCGCCTTCTTCGCTTGTGGCAAAACAACGAACACAAGGTAGAATCCAATGAGTGCAAGCAGGAGAACTATGCGCAGCAGATCAATGGCGACTTCGGCCGCCTCCCACTCTGTCATGTAAAACCGCAGCTTGGGATTTTCGGGGTGGCCGGCGGTCGGTTGGTAGTGAGCGTGGGTGTAGAGAGCGAGCGAGCCAGCCACGAGAATGATCTCGAGGACCATGCCAACGACCCATGTTGAGAGGTGAGCGGCGGTCGGTGAGGGCTTGGAGTCGAGGAGGGAGATGAGGAACAGGCTGTAGACGAAGAACGAGCCTACGAGGTAGATCTGGAGCGTCTGTGTTAGCCAGGATCATTCTCACGTTGCTTTCGCAGAAGCAAACATACCACCACTGACTGGCCGCACCACCAGTGTTCACTCTGCTTAGCGAGTGCCTGTGCAATCACCAGCACCGAGTTCCCAAAGAATGTCAACGCAGTAGCCAGCGAGACCCATTCGAAGACTCGCTTCTGCGTCTGCGTAACGTCATCGAGGGCTGTCTTCTTGACGAAGTTGCGGGTGGGGTCGGTTGCGGGCAGCGGCTTGCCTCCAGGGCCGGTCGTGGTAGGTTTGGCGATGTTAAGATTGGTTTTCGAGGCGGCTATGCTGCGGATGGTGAAGGCTGCGAGAAAGAACACCAGCATGAACAGCGGGTAGGCATATTGGAGGGTGGTGAGGGCACTGTGGATTGTCGAGGCGTGCTTCCAGCGCGGCTGACGGTCATCCAGATCGCCGTATATCAGCTCGGCGGGCATCGTGTAACTGCTCTCCACGGCGCGAGATCCTGTGCGAGGCCCTCGGTGGTGGCAGCAATATTCCGGCGGGAGGGGGAGATGGGAGAGGGAGAGGGAGGGCGGTGGAAGTGACAGGTGCGGTGCTACAACCTACGACTCGACAGGTACGCCATGCTTCGCTGAAGGTACGATGCACGGACTTGGGCGAGTCCGTGGCGCTCATCGAGAAGTGTGGATGCAACTTGGCGGAGCTATGATGGATTCGGGCCTAGACCTCGACGCTGGCGGGCATAGCGGGCATAGCGGGCGCTGGTGCATCAGGGACGCGTTTGAGGGCTGCAGGTCGCTGCAACTTGCGCAACCCCCATGTTGCTGCACCTGTGTCACATCCGCTGCGTCGCTTGCCCACTGCCGCGGCTCCATCTGTTTGCTGCCTGACACGGCATCTCTGCAGCTGTACGTCGTGTAGTCTCTGGGCCTGCTCTGCACAGTGCACACGTGTGCTGCGGCCGTCTTCGCCGCTCCCAGCCTCGCCGCCCGCAATCCAGTATTGCCTCCCACCAGCTGCGCCAGGATGTTCCACACCAACACGTACACATGACTGACCATCGACGGATCTCAGCGAGTGCTTCGCCATCCATCCCCCCGCCGCCCCCACCGCCGCCACCAAAAATAAAAGGCCGTTCGTACTTTGAGCGTTTCGTTGCCCAGCCCTTACAGTCGGCGGGATACGCTTCGCGCCCTCCGAGCGTGCAGGCACATCGTCCGGATGGCGGGCCTCTGAACCCACTAGTCCCGAAGCTGCTTGGGTAGGTCCATTTCTACTTCATCTGTCCTCATCCGCGGCCTGTTCGGGACTGCTATAGTTGTTTTCGTCCTGACACTTTGGCTTGTTTGGCCCTTCCCGTCGCCCCTTCCCAATCGAGCCGCTAGCCTGACTTCCGTCCCATCTCACCTGCACTGCACTGCATATGTCACCCTACGTCTTGTTTTCGTACACTAAGCCTGTGATGCAGCATTCGGACTGGCCACTCGCTCGATGCCACACACAAGACTGGCCTGGACATAGCTGCCGTTGACATCAATCGGGAGCGCACGCATGCTGTGCTGGCTGGCAAGGAGATACTCAAGACGGTACGTGTCGAAGGCGCTAAGATAGTGGACGAGACCAACCTCCGAGCTGCCGTCCTCAACTATGCAGACTCTCATGCACGCCAACGTGAAGGACTGGGCATCCAGGATGTGAAGTGGTCCCATGGCCAGTTCAGCTCGTATATAGCGACAGCTGTTGCCAACGGCAAAGTCATCTTGTACGACCTCAACCGTGCCAGCGTGGAGCTCGTCAGACTGCATGAGCATACACGTCAGGTCCATAAACTCGCCTTCAATCCCCACCAGGGCCACCTGCTTCTTTCTGCAAGCCACGACGCCACTGTTCGCCTTTGGGATCTACGGACGCTACGTCGAGATGTTGCCTGCACCAGCCGAGACCAGTTCTCCGGCATCAGTGGTGGTATCAGAGACGTGCAGTGGTCGCCAACTGATGGCATGGAATTCGCTTTCGGCACAGACAACGGCACCATCCAGCGCTGGGATTTCCGCCACAACAAGGGCCCAAAGCAGAAGATCCCAGCACACGATCAGAAGACGTGTACCTCCATAGACTGGCATCCAGACGGCAAGCATCTACTCAGTGCTGGTGTAGATCGAACATTGAAGGTCTGGGACTTTTCTATCGACGGGCGAAGGCAAAAGCCTGCTTATGTTTTGACTACGCCTTATCCAGTACACAGAGCGAGATGGAGGCCACCATACTGGTCTGACGAGTTCCACGAGAAGGGTTCGTTCCAGTGCACCCAAGTCGCCACGTCGTATGATCGTGACCATCCGGTCGTTCATGTGTGGGACTTCCGTCGGCCGCATTTGCCGCACAGAGAGATTGACAAGTTTCGAAGTCAACCTTCAGACATGCTCTGGCAAACTCGTGACACTCTCTGGACGGTTGGAAGAGAGGGGATATTCCAGCAGAATGATGTCCATCATGCTCCCAAGACTACGGAACGGAGACCTCTGCAAGCTATCGCAATTTCGCCTAACGGAGAAATGAGCGGTGTCGCGCAGAAGAGGTCAAAATCACGACGTCCTACGAATCCCTCCTACCCTGATGACATGTTCCTTGGCGCGCCACCAGATAAGCATGGGAGCCTTGAGAAAAGTAGCTTGCGGAGTTCGGCAGATGGCAGCTTCGAAGACAGCTTTGGGTCTCTAGCGATGAAGCGACATCATGGTCGTACCGCCAGCAACAGATCGGCGAAGTCATATGGCAACACTCCACCATCAGACGTCACTCCAAAGGTGATGTTCTTGCCTGATGCCATGAGCAACCAAAGCGAGCAGTTCCATCCAGACCAGCTTGCGTTCCGGGGCGTCTTGCCGGGCGCAGTCAATGTCCAGATTTTTGCATATCTAGCTCAGAAGTACAAAGCTCAGTCACTACCTGATCGTCCGATTCTCGAATCATATTTGGAACTGGAACAACCATTTCAGCAGAACGCCGAGTACGCGCAACGAGCAGCGTATCACAGGCTTGCGCAGACTTGGACTTTGATGGGTGCGGCAATGAGCCATGCAACGAAACGACGTGCGGAGCTGCATCGAAGTATGCGGATGAAGGACAAAAAAGCCAAATTTGAAGACCCAAACAACACTTCCGGACAATTGCACGTCCAACCGAAACCCTTCGCTGCGCCGCAGAATCCGGCTGTCAGAGCCATTCTTGGTACACTTGACAAGCTACGCCCTGCATCACCACTAAGCAAGCCAGCAAGTCATCCGGAGAGCACGTCACAGCTAGCGACTCCCCTCGCAAGGCCAGTGAACACTTCCGAATCAACGCCGGCTGACCCAAGGAGACCTGAACTTCCTGACCCTGATCATGATGACAAGATCGATCTCCCACCATCTGTCATGGGTGTGCCTCAGACAGATAGGGGACCGAGTCAACCTCCGATGTCTCAATCAAAGACCAATGGAGCACATTGGTATGACTCTCCTGAAGGGCTAGAGGAGCGACGGGCTGCGGCCGGTAGCTGGCGGGCCTCGCCACGAATCCCGCTAAATCTCAATCCCAATCCGGCGCCTACTCGCAACAACAACCCCAATGTCCCTCCTCCGCTAGAGCGCCATGATTCAGGCGAGAGCTTCACTATGTTCTCAGCATCCACAGACTCTCAGCATGGGAGCTCGGTGGCAGGCTCGTTGCAAAGCGTGAATTCAGACGTCCGCGGTATGGATGGGCTATCAACGGGCTGGCAGCATGCGCCCGAGAAGTCTAGCTTCGGCAAAATTACAACTACAGCCAATATTGATGAAGATCCGTTGCTGAGCCCTACTACAAAGCCCGACCCAGGCACAATGCCGGTCCCTGCTTCCGAAGCTCGTCATATAGACAGAGGTGCAGGCCAAGACGATACAAGTCACCTGATGCCTCCTAACAGCACTGAACGATTCACCCAGGAGATAGATGCTCTGAAACGCACAAACCAGCTCATGCGGCATGATAGCTCGGAATCGTCAGCATATGCTAGTAGTCGCGATGGCACCTCGTTCTCTTCGACGTATGATGCAGATATGGAGGCCAGCGGCACGATCATACCAGAAGCTTTTGACGAGCCAAGATCACCGCAGATTTCTAGGCCAGTTGTAACTTCGCCTATTCTTACCAAAACTGTCTCGCAGTCGACTGTACCGACGAAGGACAGTCAGTTGTTATTGTCAGACTATCAAGCCCTGAGCGTTGACGCTGAGAGCAACTCGGCCTTCACAGTGGTCGGCTTACTCAACAGTATCCTGCAGTTCCACACAGGAACTCTATCAGACGCACAGTTTCCCTCATTGCTCATTCTGCTCCTGGCACCGTTGCTGCCACAGACTCACGCACCTTCCAGCTCAGCAGACGTCAACGTGGACGAAGTTCTGAACGCCTTTACTGAGACTTTCACAGCCCTTGGGCTCACTCGCAAGCAAGCTGAGCACATACTGTCGTCTCAGTTGGGCGAACTCATTGCTACGGGAATCAATCCTTACCAAGCAGAGTCGATCCTGAACTCGTATCATTCGCAAATGCATAGCTTGTCGCTCTTCAACTCGGCAGCCTCACTAAGGCGACTCGCTTATCCTGCATTTCCTGCTGTCTACGAACAGGCCCTAAAGGACACTCAGCTTGGTTTGCTGTGTCTGAGCTGCAAATCTCCGATCAACAACCCCAAAGACAAGATGCGCTGCGAGTCATGCAAACGCGCACAGGCGCCATGCCCTATATGCTGGGGAAAGTATCCGGCCTTCGAGCCCATCACGACTAAACGGAAATCGAAATCCAAGCACAGGGACGATAAAGGTCATAAGAGAAAAGGATCAGCTACAATCACTGCGGTCGCGGTATCACTAGACGACAACGATAGCGGACCTTCGCCATCGACGCCCGAGAAATGGACGCCGACACCAGCTACACTATGGACATGGTGCTCGCTCTGTGGTCATGGTGGTCACACCAACTGCTTATCTACCTGGTTCACCGATGCCACACTTTCTGACGGCGCTTGTCCCACCGAAGGCTGTTTCTGCGACTGCGTCTCCGGCAACCGCCGAGAAGAAAAGATGGCAGACCTGGTTCGCAAGAAAGCCGCCAAGGAGGCATCGAAAGCTGTCAAGAAGGGAGACGACTGGAGAGTCAGAGAGAGTCGAGCCGTATCTGCAGTCCGTGGCACCTTTGGCGAGACCGGAAGCCAACCTCCTTCGCCTGGCAGCCAACATCAGCGCAGTCAAACTCCAACTGGCGGCCGCAAGGCCGACAGCAAGAAGGTCCGCGTCCTTGCGCCGGCCTCAGGGATCGGTCCGCAAATGGGTGCTTCCTCAACGTGAGATTAGATTGGCGGGAACAACAGAGCACATTCGAAACATTGCACACGCCATGCCGAACAAGTGAAGGACTCCGGTGAAGTGGTGTTACGGACGCAGCTTGACGTCGAGATGTCGGAGGCGGGAAGTTTGGAAGTGCACTGCTGCAGCTCAGCCACGCGTTCACACCGCTCCACACCGCCCAGGAGTAGACCCGGAAACCTTACTTCAACGCCCCGACACCCACTTCCCCGGATGCAAGGCGTCGGATCGCGTGGAATGCCACGTTGGAGCGGGAGAACGTTCGGACAATCGTGCGTGATGCTACACCGTCACCATTACGCGTGTTATTCTAGGCTAGCAGCTATTATCGATGGAAAGTTCCATTCATTGAAGCCATCAACGAGCAACTCTATTTCACCTTCATGTTCCATCGCCTGTGATGAATGCTTCTACTGCGCTTGCTCCGTGAGCGAGGCGTGAGCGCTCCTGATTTGCGCTCAGAAACTTCCATCCAAGCCGCCGGTCATACACGAGCTGCACCTCTTCCCTGACAACTCACGCGCTCGTATCACCGATACACACAACGCAGCTACAGTAGCCCACCTCTCCTCGTCTCGCGCGCAGCAATCTCGCGGAATGTGGTTGTGTGCGGCTGCAAGCGACGACATCACGGTTCTTGACGCTGTGCTACGCCAGATTTCAATCTCGTTACCGACACACTACTGTTGCGTTTCATGTTGTGCGACGACTGCGGGCGCGTGACAGCTGTGAGTAAGACGCTTTCGGGCCTTCTACCTCACCGCGGTGCTCTATGGCGATGTGAGTTTGTGAGGTGCGAGGTGTTATGTGGTTCTGGGGTGTGGGACTGGAGCGGCGAGGTGAGCAGAAGCCATGTCGTGAGAAGAGTTTCCACGGAAGGCGTCGAAAACTCCATGGAGTCGTGTGCGCGTCGCTGGAGAGGCCGAGGCGAGTGCAGCTAGCAGCCCTGGTCCAGTTGCCGTGTAGCCCAATCCACGCGTGTCGACTATCGCTGTGCAATACTGTTATCGCACTCGTGTATCACCCACCGGCCGTACTCCTCACAAAGTGCAATTCGACTGCCGTGCAACAACATCGCTGGTGTGCACTTAAAGAGAACGTGGGCGACGAGCGCCGATCGGTGTGCTTCACGCGCAGATCCACATACATGCGCATTGCGGACCGCGACCGCTGGCTGCGGTATGGATGCGCGGCGTCGGGACGCTGCAGCCCTGTGCTGCGAGATGCGGCGATGTGGCAGCTGGAGTCATGTATGCAGACTAATGTGGCGATTATTGAAGGACTGGGGAGACGGGTATGTGTGTCGCTTGAACGGTGGCATCGTGTAAGTGGACACTTCAACAGACGTATATGCGGCGTGACGTAGGTTAATGGAGGTATGAAGTCTCAAAAGTTGTCGCTGATCCCAGGACCAGAGGTTCGGGGATGCTTACGCCTATCCGGACTTCCAACCAGTCGCACCAATGACTAATGCAGTGGTGCATAGGGTTGCTCTAGGTCTTCTTGACGGCGGATCGATAGTTCCAGACCGGTACCTGTTTCTCGTCAATGGGTACACTGCAGGATCTACACATGGTGGCTTATTGATGTGGGACCAGGGTTGGGCGAGGTATGGAGGGGCAACAGACACGAGGTCGTATGGAGCTGGGCGGTTAGCGAAACTGCGGCTATCTTGATCAGTCTTTGAAAGTTGGACGACCAGAGTGCCGGGTAAGCAGTACGCGTCCGAGCCTGACCGCAGGGCTACCAGGCAGCTGTCATGCAAGGCGGCACTGGTGAGGTCGAGCACGTATACAAGGTTTCTTCGACTCGCTCGTTCCACCGAATGACGCCTTCTGCTGATGGGAATGAGATACTGGAACTCGTCGTGTTGGCAACACAGGCGGTTAGATGGGTAGTCGAGTTCGATATTTATCTAGGCAGGGGAAGGTTGGCAGGTCTCGTTTCTCTTGGAGTTCGTAAAGCGGAGAAGGTTCGAAGGTGAGGTGCTCGTCGCGCACTTATAGGTGGTACATTGGCGGTGCCTGCGCGATCACTTCATTTAGGAGTGACGCTATCTCAGAAAGCTAAACCCTGGGTTAGAGCGTGAGCACTGCCCTTATTCACTGTTTCAACTCTTCGCATTGTGTGGGCGTTGACATGCTTTGAGCGCACTGCAGCGGCGGAGGAGCGTTTTTGGATTCGATCGTATTGGTTCTTAACCGGTTTCCTTGCCTCGTGACACCGTAATAGTCTTCATGAGAAAGGAGATGAAGGCCTAAGTCGCCATGAAATGCACGCCCACGCCTCTGAGACGCAGCTCAGATTCCGTATATCCTGCGTCCAGTCAGCCGGACTGATCCTCGTCATATTGCCAGCCAATGCTGCCTAGGTGCCCGCGTACCTCAACTCCGTATCCACAAGCATTTACCTCGACGCAGACCAGACGGACTTGAGGAAGCCGTCGCGCTGTGTGAGGCGGTTCATGCTGTCGTCAGACTCGCCCATGGCGCGGACGAAGCCAGAGAGAGCGTAGACCTGGTTCTCGCCGGTGTAGCGACCGTTCTCGTCGACCTTAGCGATGCTGATCTGGACGGAAGCGTGGTCCTTGGCCTTGATGATGCGTCCGGTAGCGGACTGTAACGTATTAGTATCGCGCGTGGGAGGTCAGGTCGAGCGGTGCGGTCTTACGCATTTGCGGGGGACGTAGACTGTGCAATGTCAGCAATTGTTTCTCTACAGCTGCCAGGCCCAGGTTCAATCGCATTGCGATTTCCTATTTTCCAGCTCCAGCAGATCGAGGGCATCCTTACGGTCAACAAGCTCGCCGCGTTCGTTCTCCATTTTGGCAGATTTGTGGTAAGACGGAGGGTTGGTCTTGGAAAATCGTTTACGTGGGCGTCGTCGAGGTCACGGTTGGTTTTCGCCGGCCGGTATGTGTGGAATATCGCGACCGCCTTTCTCGCTTAGTGTGCGCCAAGGTGGCACTTTCCGCTTTCGGCGCGCTAGTCATGCGCGCCTTCTGTCATGAGGGAGCATCAACAACGAGAATGTTGGACAGTGCTTTAATATGCATCACTGTTATCGTATAGACATGTGCAGCTGGTTATTGCAGCTTCTGCATCTGCAGCCGCATCGCGAGACGCGCAGTCTGACAGTTGCCAGGATGACCGTTCCACGGCCGTTCCCCGCCAACATCCGCACCATTCTCGTCCAGAACAGCAATGCTTTGTCTCAGACCTAGAGCCACACAGCCTATATCGCTGTACTCAAAGGTCGGTATGTTCGCTTTGCAGAGCACAACGTAGCCCACAGCAACTCCAACACATCCTAGTATGTTGATGGCTACGGTGAGCCAAATGAACGTCCTGGAACTTATCTGTACAGCAGCGACCCTTGCATCAACATTCGCGCTTCGCGTCGCATTGGAGAAGGTCAACGCAGCACTACCTAGAGCCACCAATGAGTCGTCCATAACAGTCGTCACTGAGTCGGCGATGGCATCGAGGAGTACGGCCTTATGGGCGGGGCTGCTGGTGTTGGATACTGACCGACTCGCCTGCAGGTTCCTGATGTTCTCTGCGAAGGAGTCGCCGACTGTCGATGCGTAGAGCGAGGTCGTGATGTAAGACAGCTGTTAGCTGTTCGTAGCTGTCTTGCGCAAATTTGTCGTTGGGTCTGGGTCATCGACTGGGACCTTCTCGATACGCGAGACCTCGATGGTTGCATTGGCCGGAGATACATCCACCCTGAAGAGCGACGGCTCAAAAGCGATCTCGCACTACACTTTGTCGAGCTGAGGGTAGCCACCTCCAGCAGCCATGCCAAACATCCATCTCGTGTCGTCATTGATTGGCCCGCGATTGAACGTGTTGACAATGCTGTCACCGCCACCAAACGCGGACTGTACAGTAGTCCATTCCAGCAGGATAGAGTTCGATTGGAGGAAATGGGTGTTGCATGATCTCGGACCAATTCGAATTCGGTAACGCCCCGTGGGCCCAATAGATACTCGGAAACCCTACGTGGGTACCAGTGTCATGAAGTAAGATGTTAAGGACATAGGACTCGTTATAGATGCACTTGGTGTCCGTGAAGTAACCGGTCTCGTTTTATGTGTAAAGTTGCACATATCGAGTGTCGACGACCTGATAGTCCGTCAGGCCTGGAGGTGCACCGATCCCAAAGGAGCGTCCGATGAATTGATATCTAGTATTGTCCCACTTCGAGTGCACCCTTGGTCTGTCATCTGGCGAAGAAGCTGTCGCGATCGAACGGAGGAGATTGCCCGTCCGTTGTTCCTTGAGGCAGTTGGTAAAACTACCGTTCGGCTGTGTAGTAGTCCAGCATCTGCTTCCTTCGGGCTGTAGTTGTGCTCGTAAGTGCGCGTTTTCACCGCCTGGTCCGCCAGTTGGTACTAGATGCTGGGTTAGCTGCTTCGAGCGGACGGACGGGTAAGGGCGATCTAGGACTCTACACTATGTACGAGAGAGCTCAGGTAATACATACCAGAGAGGGTAAGATCTCTGACCAGTCTGTAAGTGAATGTGGGCGTGAGGGCACCAGCCCACAGCACCGCTGGTAGGTATGTCATGGCGAAGAAAGCCAAAGCAGCAAAAGCGCGTGCCCGAGGCAAACTTCAGTCGGCTCTAGACTGTGCTACTGCGGACCAGAGTCGCAAAGTATTGAGGTCGACGCTCCCTTTCGACAGGGTGTGCCTCGTCCATTGGCTAATGACTGTGCATACCGACAAGACCCACAGCGCACTGAGCAACGATGATACCAGGTGTATGGCTACCTGCACCGGGACTCGGCTCGATGAGGACCATCTGTACAGCACTCCTGAAGTCTTGTAATGGCGTAGATGGAGAAAGAGGACAACAAGACTGGTACAAGTCGGGAGAAGGATGCAGAGCGGGATAAGCTTCTTCCACCATGGCTCTTGACGAAGGTTCAGGCCGCTTGCATCATCTGTGTCATCTACATCACTCTCTTTGACTTGTCGGACAGGTTCGTAGACCGTAGGAAATGGGTCCATTGCGGTCGCTGACATGATGCCTGGACAAAAAGGTCGGTGCGATTACAGTGCACACACACACGGTTGGTGCAGTCGAGGCATGGCTTTGTTTTAGCTGGCGCATTAGCTCAGAATTGTTAATTCATGGAGTCATCCCGCAGACTCACTTCAGCCCCCATCTCATCAGGCGCCGCATGTCCGCCTTGCGATATGTATACAGCCGCCTCCTGGAGATGACCTGTCAAATTTCATCCCACTGAGTTTTACATGATTTCACGATGTCATTCTTGATATCGCAGCCAGTGTAAGCGACTGACAGGAGGTGTGCGAAATGTTGTCCTTCTATACGCTGCAAACAACGCGTCCTTCGAGTGTTATTGCCTTTGGGCCTGCTGCGTGCAGAGGATTCGCAGGGTGCGACAGGCACCCACTCGCGATTGACCGAAAGAGCTGGACATAAGCGCAACCTCCGCCGCCTTTAATATGCTGCGCGATGGACGAATTCTGCATTCGTGTAAAGACTATGTCTCGTGTTCAACAAGTAGACACGGGAGAGAGCAAGGCGCGTGTATGACTAATCAGAGCCCTTGCCTCTTTGGTCGCCCGCCACTGCGTCACACACCTAGCGCATCTTCCAGCTGCATCAACAAATTATTATCAACAGGCGCAGCACATTCCAGTAGTCGCTACTGACTGAGAAACATCGGTGACTTGTGCTACTGAGTCGCTTCTGACTCAGGTCGGTAACACAGCATTCGCCACGCATGGCAATTACTACCCTCATCAACGAGGACTTTCCACCTCTGCCGTCACAGGCACTCAAAAAGCGACAGCCGAAGGGCAAGAAGGGCTCAAACAAAAGGCAGTGTCCGGAGTCTGTTGACAGACATGTCACACTTAATGACCTCCCCGATGAGCTCATTCTGGAGGTACTCCACTATTTGCCTGGCATTGATATGCAAGACTTTCAGCTACACACGCTTCTGAGTCTGTCTCTCACGACCCGTAACCTTCATCGAGTGGTCAGCGACAAGATCTACTCTACTTACGATAGCTACTTTTGCGAACCATTTCTGTTTCTCCGCACCCTGATCTCAAATCCACGCCTGGGTGAGAGCGTTCGCCATGCCAAGTTTCGATATGGCGACGATGCTCACCTTGAGCGGAAGAGATATTCGCCGACTGCTCGGGATAAGAAGATCATTAAAGAAGGCATGAAAGCACTCGATTTTCCAGACTGGAAAGGATGGGCTACTCGATGCAGCTCGGTAGATGTCGAGCTCGACATCCTGCACACAGCTGTAATGCTGCATACCCCTAATCTCGTCACGCTCGATGTCGAAGATGGGCTTATCTCAGCTTATTCGAAAGCAAAGTGGCCAGAGCTGATCAAGAAGGCTACGACTGGTGAGCACTTTGGGCACGCGCACCGATTCAAGACACTTCAGTCGGTGCGTGTCGATGCTCAGAATATGGTCATACATCACCTGGTACCAATACTGCGTTTGCAATCGTTGCGAAAGCTCGAACTTCGAGAGTTGAGCGAGGTCGAGCTGGACATGCGTGCTCCTGCCGAACTCAGGCGCGTACTTCCACCAGGCTGCAACAATCTCGAAGAACTTGTGTTGGAAGAATGCTCTTTGCGCTATGACGCATTAGAGACTCTCATTGCCTCGGCTCGCGGCTTGAGAAGCTTCCGATTTGACGCCAATCAAGAAAGCGTGCTTTTGGATGGCTCTGGTGTCATGCTTCAAAACGCGTTGTGGCGACAGCAAAACTGTCTAGAGAGTCTCGACATCTATCACGACCCGTGGCATAAAGACGACGAAGATCACCTACAACATGGCGGCCTTGAGCAGTTCCCTGTACTCAGAGACCTCAAATGCCCTCTGCGTATGGTCGTCGACGTCCGATCAGGTGCATCTGCGACTGTCCTGGAGTTTCTGCCTCCCGCACTCGAAACACTCTGCCTCACCATACGTTGGGGCGCTGACGAAGAGCTCTTCTTACATGTGTTGGAGCGCATGGCAAGCGAGTACTCAACAACAGTACCTCAGCTGAGACGTCTCCAGTTGAACATCCAGGTGCCTGCAGAAGAGCTGGACTTCGACTGCGAGCGTCTCGTCAAGGCATACTCGACTACCAATGTCGAGCTGATTATCAACCTGCCGTCTGACAGCGACGATGAAGAATGGGGCGACTGGCGAACTGTTTCTTCAGACTCTGACGACTCTGACGACAGTTCAGACGAAGTTGATTTGTACAGCGACAGCGACAGTAGCAGCGACACCAATAGTGAGAACGAGAGCGGATGAGGCCTCGAGCCCCGAGTGGCTACGTCTTGCGAGAATCAATGTCACAGCATGATTATCAACAACGGTGTCTGCCCCCAAACCATCTTGCTGGAGAATAACACATAGGAGGTGATGTGGCAAGAGTGGTGTTTTGTGTATGGCTGAATTCGGCACAGATCTATGCCCCACTGCATGCTGCATGTGGCTTGCTGCCTAGCGCTGATCCTCTGCCAACACTTTAGCGTGCTCACCCTTCTCAGACGAGCACAAAACAATCACTCTGACCTGCAGCTGTCTTCATCTCCTCCAGTATGGATGGACTTCCGGCTTTCGCGCACGAGCCTCTCGACCAGTCTTTGTCACAAATCCGGCTAATTTCCATTGTTCCTGAGGCTGATGGTGCCGTGCACTGCACCTTGAGGCTGATCGACCTCGATACAAACCCTACACCAGAATACCGAGCCTTGTCCTATACTTGGGGCCCACCCTCACCGAAACACCGCATAATTGTGAACGGCCGGACATTGACAGTCCGTCAAAATCTTTACGACTTCTTAATCGCCTTCAGAAAGCGTTTGCACGAATTCCGAGGACGTGGCCCTTTTGACGACGAGATCCAGTGGCTATGGGTGGATCAGATTTGCATAGATCAATCTGTCGTTGAGGAACGCAACCACCAAGTCCGGATGATGTCGAGTATATATAGACGAGCCCTTTACGTTTATGTTTGGCTTGGCGCATCCAAGACAAGCACGGAGACGGCGATGAAGACTCTAAAGTGTGGTCATCGAGACTATCACACTCATCGATACTCAACTGCCACACATCATGGTAGTGCCTCCGGGAAACGAAAGGGAAAGAGAAGGATGTCGGGGCACGATCCGAGCGCCACGGACATTGGTGCTGTGCAGCATTTCTTCCATAACCCATACTGGATCCGTCTATGGATCGTCCAGGAAGTCATGTTGGCAAGATACATTCGAATCATGTGTGGGGATACCTATTTGCAATGGGAAGAACTGAAACGCTTTTGTCTCTCAGGCCATAATCATCTTCCTAGCGATACAAGGCTAGACATACCCAGCCAAGTCATTTGGCTCGCCGAGCATGCTTTATCTGCGAAGGAGTACTCTTACATGAGTTTGCTGCAGACATTCAGCAAGAACGAGTGTCAGAATCCTAGAGATAAAGTGTATGGATTCCAGGGCCTTCTATTCAAGAGCGAGCAAACTCCGATCAACTATGCGAATTCCGTAAAGCGGGTCTTCGAAGACGCTACTCGGACCTTATGGGAAGGTGCAAGAACAGTCACGATGACTTCATACGTAATTCTGTTACAAGAGTTGGACTATTGTGAATCCATCCCCGTCTTGTTTACAAAGGCCTGCTCTACGCTCAAAAAGGAACAAGAGCATCGCCTTCGGGTTAGATTGACTGAGACTCTTGTCGATCTGGAAGAACAGATGGGCGTTGCTTTCACAGAATCAGAGAAGACAAAGGGATTCAAGGAGATTATGCAGAAAACGACAGAGCGTTGGGACAGCCTTGGTTCAACTTTCACAAGAGATTACCTGCGCTCTTATCAACCTGACAGGAGAGCCGACACGACGGAAGAGAGGCAAAAGAGGCAAGTGCAACATGCAGCAGCCATCGCAGAGCAAAAGAACGATTCATTCGTTCTGGACAAGTACTACAAACTCTTGGCGTCAACAATAAAAAGTATCAACAACGATTTCCTTGGACACCGCCGACTTAAAGCCCCATCTCCGTATGCTGGAGACTCTTTGAACCCGTCGAACACCGAACAACTGCCGCACTCTGCATACTTAGCAGACGGAATACAGCGAACAATAGATCCGTGGGCACTGATCTGGGCCAGAGATGATAGTCGACAGGATGGAAGAGCTGCACTAGATGGTCACGTGTGGTTGAATGGGGTCGAAGATCCGGAACCCTATGTGACACGGGGACACTTCGCCATGCGTGAGCGACGCGAGTTAGTCACATTCGATGCCTTCGCCGCAATGGATTGGTTCCGCCTGACCCTTGAGGACTCAACCCGGCATTTGGTCAGATCTGCATGGCAGTATGATCTTGCTTTGTTCCCACCGATGCAGTTCAACAGACTCATCAGAGAAAACGTGGAGAACACCAATGATGGAAGAGCGACTCGAATTGAATACAGTCTCCGAAATGATTTAAATCGGAAGTGGCCGAAGAGAAGCAACGAGAGCCAAATGACACTCAGAATTCGAAGCTCTGTTCCCGCCCACCATATAAGAGAAGTCAAAACAGTGTTCCGTGGATTCTCTGGTAACGTAGGAAGTCTCGTACTATACGTCACGACCGAAGAAGATTCGAATCTCGATGGCGCAGGCGGTACATGGGATCTGAGTTTCAATTTCGATCTCAGCTCCTCAATTCCCAATAACACACGCAACTACGCCACGTGCATTATCTTCCGATCGACCAAGCCTCCTAAACGACTGGAGTATAGGCTTACGCCGGAAGCAGCGTTGGCGCAGGACAGTAGAATACAAGCGAAAACGTTTGGAAACTTGGGCAACGACAGTCTGACGCAACTCCGATCTGGAACGCTTACTTTATGGCGCTCAGCAGCTGTCGGCTGTTCTTGAGTCTTCTCGATTGCACTGCGCGCTGAAGGAGGGAATGGTCTTCGTGGACAATCACCTTTTGCAAATTATACTGCGACTATTTTGTTGCGTCCCTCCAGATGCCTCCACGCCCAAGGAAGATTTGGCAAAGAGGCATAGGCCCGAGATGTAGGCTGGATACATCCCAAGTATCAAGATTTTGTCTGGAATAAGTCGGCAGTTCCAAGACATCCAAAGTCCACTGACACCTTTCACTTGTGTGAGTGCGAAAGAGTGTCTAGTCAGGCTGGACCAGTTCGACAGTATATGTAAGCTCCAGAAGAGCTGGCAAAGCACAAACTTGGTCAACATATTGGATATCGTTCGACAAGTGTCAAATCTCAAGGCTTGGTCGCCCCATCAGTCCCTTTAGCTTCCCCCGAAACCTCCACCCCAAGCGCCTTGTAAATCTCCCAAATGTACGCCTTCGCCAACCCGCTTCCCAGACCAACATTACTCATCTTGTTCATCATATAAGTAATCGTAATACCCCTCCCAACATCACAGATAACCAACGATCCACCCCAGCCACCCCAGAAACAAATCTCACCCTCCGGGAGCCAGTACCCCGCGCCCTCCTCCCCAATGCCATTAAGCGCAAACCCAATCCCGAACCTCGTCTTCGACGTAATAACCAGATCAGACCCTTTCGTCTGCTCCCGAAAGATGAGATCCACCGTCTCGCGCTTGAGCCACTGCTTCCCATCCAGCGCGCCGCCGCAACTAACGATACTCAGCAGCTTCGCAATACCACGAGCGTTCGTGAACCCATTAGCCGCCGGCACGGATGCCTGGCGCCAGAAGTCCTGGTTCGCAACGTCGGCATCCATCACGGGGTTCATCAGCGTCTTGGCGAAGACGCTGGACGTGTCGACGCCCGTGGCGTCGGTTGGGGCTTCGGGCTTCCAGTCTGCGGGCGGTGCGGGGGGAGGGATGATGGTTGCGACGCGGTGGTACTCGGATGTGGGGACGCCGAAGGAGAAGTCTGCGTGTAGAGGGCGTGCGAGCTCGGCGGCGACGTACTCAGCGAGTGATTTCGAAGTGACGCGCTGCGTGAGCTCGTTGAGCAGGTGGCCCATGGTTAAACTGTGGTAGCCCGAGGCGCTGCCGGGTGTCCACCATGGTGGCTGGGCTGCGAGGCGCGCGGTGGAAGATTCGAGGTCGCAGACTTCTTGGATGGTGATGGGGCCCTCCCAGCCCGAGATGCCGGAGGAATGGGAGAGGAAGTGGCGGACCTCGATATCTTGTTTCCCGTTTCCAGCGAACTCGGGCCAGTATTGTGATACTTTTTCGAAGGGGTCGAGGAGCCCCCGGTCGATGAGCAGGAGAGCTGCAAGACTGAGGACGGTCTTGGAGCTGGACCAGACGTTCGTGATGGTGTTTTCTTCCCAGGGCTGAGACTTGGCGGGATCTGCGTAGCCGCCCCAGAGGTCGAGTACGTTTTCGCCGTTGATGTTGACGACCAGAGAGGCGCCTAGCTCTTCGTCTGCGTTGATGTTGGCTTGGAGAAGGTCCTTCACTGCTGTGAAGCGAGAGTCGCAAGTTCCATTGACCTTAGCCATTGTAGGATTGAGGGATTGGATGATGAGAAGCTTGAGCTGTTAATGTTCTCATCTACCATACACACTTCGACGCTTTATACCTAAGGTACAAACATTGGCGCCTGGCGCATTGTTTCATCCCGATGCATATAGCTTAAACGATCACGTGGAGTCGCTGCCCCACCGCTCAATGGCGCACTCGTATTGGTCAAACTCAACATTTCGGCCGACACCATGTGAGCGACTCGAACTTACAATGTCAGGCTAGCAATTTAGCCAAATCTGGCAGTCCGTCGGGTCAAGTGCCAGGATATATCACGGCCGTGGAGCCTCTCTCGAGGGTGTGAATAAGGGCCGAATTAGCACCGCGTTGGCGCAAACCGGGTCAGTGATCAGCGCGTCGGAGGTTCTGAATACCCGACTGCGACCGTGCAATAGTGCAACGACATTCAAGTTAATAGCTTTCGTAGTGTAGAGAAATATGTAACTCTGCGTCGTGTGAGACTATTCAGTCCGTCAGCATAATATCCCTTTTTGGAATAGAGACAGAAGTTGCAGCCGAAAAACTTGCAAGCAAAGAATGTTGCTCTCAGGAATTCTCGCGTACAGGGATAGATCACACATATACCGCTACACCTTCTTCAGAACTTTTGTACGCCTCTTGAAACTCTCACACCCTTCACAAGTCCTCGCAAACAGCCCCCAAGCCCATGACAGCTTACTTGAGAAACTTACTGATCAAGCCCTTCCCCTGCTTCGCCAGATTCTTCAGCTCATTCTTCATGTGATCGCCATCGCTCGCATTCCCATGCACGCCGTGCGCGTTACCCTGGACATACTGTCCTCCAGCACCTCCAGCACCTCCCGCATGACCCTTTCCACCACACTGACCACCAGGGCAGCCCTGAATAAAGTGATTGACATCACTACAGCACCTCCCGCACTCTCCACTGCCCATGAATGGGCCACCATGAGCCCAGCCAACACGCATGAGTCGCGCCTTCCTGCCTTCCCAGCCTGTCTTCGCATCCGTTGCGTGGAACACGCCCCAGACCTCTGGGCCTCCGGGTCCGTTGACGAGCACGAAGTTGCCGTGGCCAGGACCGTAAGGCGGACTATCATCGCGGCTGGCTTGGAGAAGGGGCCGGTTCGATTTGCACCACGATTGAGGGTCGAGCGGGTGTCCGCCTGTCCAGTATAGAACGTTCATCTTATACTCGTGGGTCCAGGATCCGGCGCATGAGTACGCGATGCCGATCCATCGCCCGTCCGGTGAGCAGAGAAACTGCGGGCCTTCGTTGATGCCGCTGGAGCCTGAAAATTCGAATTGCAGGTCAGGCGTACTGATGCGGATGGGGTGGCCGGTGCACTGTGTTGGAGAGGTCATCTGAATGATGTAAATCTCTTGCCTGGACTCATTCTCGTGAACGCCCGGTGGCCAGCCGGAGTAAACGAAGAACATGTTACCGCCTAGGGTAACGACTGTACCATCGATAGCCCACTGGTCATCAGGCAAGCCGCCGACACGGCCAAAGAACTTCCAGTTGTCAGGCACCAGGGGCGACTGGTCTGCGGGCGGGCCTTCGAGAATGAACATGCGGTGGGACTTGTTTCCATGCTTAGGATCATCAGCTGCAAAGTACACATACCAGCGGCCATGGATCGAGTGAAGCTCTGGCGCCCATATATCGCCGGAGTATGGCTGGTCTTTCGGGGCCCACCTGGACATGTCAGTAGCGATCCTTGAGAATGGATGGTCGCATTGAGTGCAATTGAGATAACTCGGTCCACCGGGCGGCTTCCCTTACTTACCAGATGATGTCCTTCTTGCACCGCTTCTCGAAATCAAACAGACTTTCGGCTGACCATATCTCAACCGAGCAACCAGTTGTCCATGTCTGCATAGGTCAGCGTGAGTCTTCTCATCAAGCATGTTGTCGCGCTTACCATGTAATACGTGCCCTTGTCAAAAAGCACATACGGATCCGCGCAGCTCTTCTCCGTGATTGTCAAGATGGAGTCATTGTACGGTGGCTGCTGCATGTGCATCTGCGGGTTAGCCTGCTGTTGCTGGCCCGGGAAAGACATCGCTCCGTCTCTTGCTCAGCTCAGCTCAACTTCGAGATATAGACTAGCGTGGCCTTCGATTATGCGACCTTGATCTGCTTCGCTGAACAGCTGTTGTCGGCTACGTAAAGCGCGGTTGATTGACTTTGAGAGGGGTGTAAACAGTTGGACCCTGAGTGCGGTTGCAGTCCTGGAGAAGGAGCATCTGGCCTCAGCCACAAGTGTGGTGCGGCCCACATGATTCTGTCACATGGGGTACGTAACGTGACGTCATGCCGCGACGGGAAGTGTACGAAGACCGGTTGCTGAACCGGTCCGTCTCAAGTGATGTGAAGTGGGCGGCTGGTGATCATGAGGTCTTGGAGCTAAGTTGGTGCCAGATGGAGTCCGGTTTTGTTGGTGAAGGGGTGTGGCTGGTGTGCTAGTTGTAAGGGGAAGGTGGGAGCCACACATTCTGCAACCCCACCTTCTATCAGAAGCACAATCAGATGCTCAATTTTTTTGACTATTTCGAAAACTTCACTCTTCAATCATAACAACAATTTGAAGTTGCGCATTGAAAAGTTATCAGTGTAAATGTACAATGCATTCGCTCATAGGCATTCAGCAGCATACAACCCTTTCGCCTCTACTAACAAACACTATCAATAGGTAGGGTAAGGTAAGATATAAACCATTCATGACGGCGCATGCTCGCGTGAACGCGAGTCGAGGTATCCAACGTAACGTGTTGCAAACAACAGAAAGGACGCGTCAATCGTTTCCCACCCAAGTTATGAACGCCGCTTCGAACCAAAGTCGAGGCTGTAGATAAAATGTAAAAGCAGGGAGTTGGTCGTTACATGAGTGCTCACAGGGGAGCGCGAAAGGTCATTTAGAAGTCGCTCTTCAGAGTCTGCTCGACGGTCAATTCGCCAGACTCGATACGGTCAACACGGAGAACAAGTTCCTTCACATCGTCAGTATGGTGGTTGGGTATACACAGGGGGTAAAGTGGCATACCTTGAGGGCTCTGGCCGTCTTGAAAGCAAGTGGAGGAACATTGTCGCGACCGCCGTTGCGAATGTCAATGTCCAGCATATCGCGCCTGCACTCGTCGAGTACCTCGACAACAGGGAGAGCATGTTTCTGCAAAGCGGGGTTGGAGAGTTGCTTCACAGCTTCGTAGGTGCGGTCGCCAGTGTCGTCGACTGCGCGAGCAATGTCTTGTATGTATTCGTAGATTTGCTGCTCCTCCGCGGGGGTAGACTCAGGGCTGGAGCGGATAAGGTTGACAAGTGGCTGGATGCTCTGCACGAGGGTTGCAGTCTGATCCTCAAGGTAATTCTACTTGAATTAGACATGCTCAACGGAGTTTCAAGGATGCTGCCTTACCTTGAATCCGGTCATGCCACTATCAGTTTGACCGTTGACCCCGTTTGAGCCTGTGCTCTCGCGGCCGTACCCACTGTAGGGCGAGCTGTATGAACTGTAGCCGGTTGCATTGCTACCTTTGCTGCTCAAGCCCCGCTGGTGGCCACGATCAGGACCGATGCCATTGGTGTTGTTGCTGCTACTGTTGTCACTGGCATTGTTGCCTATGCTGTTCGGCGTGAACGCACTGTAACCACCAAAGACGGTCGGCTTGAGTGGCATTGGCATGTCATTGACCTCTCCGCGATCCAGCTCATCGCGGTCAAGCTCGCTGTCTGGTGTCGGTCGGACTTTGACAAGCTTGACGAGCTCGACTACAGCCGTGGACAGGTGACTAGCAGCGGCATCCAACAGGCTGACGGGCGACATGCCGTTCGAAGTGGCGTGATTTTTGGTAGCTGTGATGAGGTTGTTGGCCGTAGCACTGACACGAGACTTGAGCTTAGCTTGCTGCTTCTCGGGAGTAGCCATCAAGTCACCGCTGACACTGCTAGTGGGCGATTGCATCTGCGAGAGTGGTGTGCTATCGATGTCCCCAGTAATCGCACGCACACATTTAACAACGTTGCGCATGCTTTCAAGGGTTTGTTCAGGATCCACTCTGCGTGCCTTCTGTAGAAGCTCGTCGATGCTGAGCTGGAAGTTCGTAACGTGGACGTCCTTGACCAAGCCGTCCGGTGTTGATAAGCTGGGATCGCGGCTGTAGTTGGCGATGTCTGGTGATGCTAGGCCGGACAGACCAATCGAAGAGGCCTTCAGCGTACGCAATTGTGTCTTCGAGCGTGCATAGCGACTCTTCCACTCCTTGAGCTCTTCCTCCAGTGTCGACACTTGGTTCGTGAGCCGTTCCTCCTTCTCGACAGCGGCATCACTGCGGGCAGACAGTTCGCGCATCTCCTGCAAGAACGTATTTGCGTCCCTGCGAACCTCTTCCGCGACTTGTTGCTGCTCGCTCAGCTCGCGCTCCAGCTCCTCGCAACGCTGTCTCCATTCGTCGTTTCCACTACTGTATGCTTGTTGGGGTGGGTTCGATTCGAGGTCGGCGATTTGTGCGCGTAGACTCTTCTTCTCCTCCTCGTGGTCACTGCGTATCCTGTCTAACTCTGAGCGTAATGACGCATTGAGATTCTCTGCCTTCTCGACCTGGTCTTCGAGTGAGAACCGGAGTTCGTCCCATCCAGCGCGCTCGGAAGCAGTGGTCTATGGTTGTGAGCATAGCATTTGCGCAGGGTTAGAGCTTACTTACGCTGTCTCGTGTGCCCTCAGCGTCCTTGAATCTTTGCAACTCCTCGTCTCTGTCTTTCAGTGTTCCTTCTAGGGCGCCAGTCTTCTCTTGTAGCTCTGCGACTTGCTTCTCCAACTCTGAGACCATCTTCTCTTGTGCCATGCTCATGCTCTTGGCGCTCTTGTTCGTCTGCCGTCTTGCAGCGGCGCCCTCTAGGTTGAACGCATCGTCGTCGTCCCCAGCGCTGTCATCGTCGTCCTCTACTAATGTACCCTTGTTTGGCACAATTGTGTTCGACTGAAAAGTCTTGGGGAGCGGTCGCCCAAATTCGTTAGGCTGCGATCCTGGTGCGAGTCCTCCTGGAGGCCCCTGCATGCCTCGTGGGTCTCCTGGTGGAGGCGGCCCTCTGTATCCGGGACCTGGCGGTGGCCGGCCGCCCATCCTGCTGTCCATGCTGCCGTTGCGGGGAGGCGGCCCTCTGTCGCTGATGCGGCTCGCGATGCTCGCTGCTGGGCTCGCCGACCGCGCCATGTCGCCCGTTGTGAATCGCGGGAACCTGCGTTCCAGCTCGTAGAAGACATCAGTCGCAAGCTGGCGGAAGCGCTCGAGGGGCAGCGTGGACAGCTTCTGGCGCGCCTGGTTGCGCTTGGGGTGGAAGTTGTTCTTGGGCAGCAGGTACTTCGGCGTCTGGTTGCCCGGTGCGTTCGGCCCTCCACGCTTGCGGTCCTCCTCTCTGCGCAGCGACTCATCGTATACGTCGGTGCTGAGCTCCTGGAACTGCACGCCCGACAGACGCGTGAGCTTGTCCTTGGCCCGGCTGGGACGCGGGTTGCCCTGCGCATCGTTCAGGTAGGGCCCGAGGTAGACCTTGAGGACCCTGAAGTGCTCGGCCATGGTCTCCTCGAGCACCTGCATCTTGCGGTTGTTCATGCTGACGTCGCTGCCGGCGAGGCTCGCGGCATACAGCCCAGTGCCGTCGCTGCTGCGACCGACTGAGCTGGGCGGCGAAGGGTTGCCGTTTCCTTGGGGACGCATTCCGTTGAGCATGCCGCCATCGGGAGTGCTGCTGCCGCCGTAGGTGCTGCCGCCGTAGGTGCTGGACGGCAGCGTGGGCGAGTACGGGTTCTCGCCAGCAAGGTTCGTGTAGCGGGTTATGGGCGACCACTCCTGGCTGTCAGTCGAGACGGGTGACAGCGTGCCATTGCGGGTGTTCATGGTGCCTTGGTCGCGTTTCACAGCGCGGGCTGCCGCTGTCGCTGCTAGCGTGGCTGCTGCGTTCCGGAGTCCGTATCAAACTTCAGGCCTGCAGACGTCCGAGGGCGCTGGGCGCTGCGGGTGCTGGCAGGCGTGGAACCCTGAGCGTGGTGGGTGATTGGGATTGGCACCGCGGCTTCTAGTGCGTGGGAGAGCGACATCAACAATGTGCACTGGAATGGGGCTGGTGTTTGTCTGCAGGAGACTCCGCAACAGCAGAGGAGCGTGCAACTACTAACTACGGTGGCCGCAGGGTGTGCAGTACCGCGCGGTGCCGGGACTAGGCGCCTTTTGAGGGATGCTCGACCCGCCTGCTCCTCCGTCCAAATGTCGGTGGATGCCCCTTTCACGACTCTTGGCTGTTAGTGCTGGGGAGCGTTGCTGGAAGTCGAAGCGCTAACTGCAGCTGGCCTGGAGCGTCGACGAATGGCACTGGCCCGCCCTGCGCTGCTGCATGCCACGAAAGCTCGCGATGTGGAGCGTCCCTGGAGAAGGCCTGATGCTGCGCGTTGACTCGCTCGATCGTCTCCTGCCGATCAGATCGTGGATTTTTCTGTGCAGCCCAGCGCGTGTGGTACCTGATGTTGTGCCACTGGGCGGCTCTTTCCAGCGCTGCCAAACGCTGTCCGCAGAACGGGCAACTGCTTTGCAAGGTACACAGACCCTTGTCTAGGGAAGGGCTCGACGATCGAGACTGTTGCCATGCCCACAGTAACGGGCTCGTATGGCGATCATTGCGATTCATTGTGGAGCCCGCATCATTTCGGGCCCATGGATCAAGATAATCAATTTCAAGAGGGTATATAACAAATTGGCAGTGCTTGGGCGACCCGCCCGTCGTCGTTGCCGTGTTCAACGCCCCTCCCGCTGCCGGTACGTGTCTGCAATGCGCCACAACTCTATCGCACCCGCTTGATCTTCTGCGCGGGCTGCTTCTTGCACTCAGGACACAGCCAATCGCCCACCGGCTCCTCCTTGATGCCCACGCATTCCCAGTGAAACCATTGATACTGACAGGCTTCGTTGTCGCACGCAACCATGTCGCCGAAGCTGACGCGCTGACAAAAGCAATACTTGGTGTCGTCAGACTCCTCCTCATCTCCTTCTCCCGCCACACCGGACATCTCCTCGTCTTCAGTCCCAGCATCACTGGCCACGCTCTCGTCTTCGGCTGTTGTAGACGGCGAAGCTCTCGAACCGCCCTTGCGCCTCTTCTTGTTGACTCCAGACTTGGCAGTCAGAGCAGCCTTGCGCAACGGTTGCTGTGGCTTAGCCTTCTTGACCGTGAGGGCATGCCTTGGTCCTACGCTGCCAGCTCGTGATCCTGGCGTCGATGGCTTTGGTGTGCCTGGTCCAATCGAGCCCTGTCGCCCTAGAGACGAGTTTGCTGCAGGCAGAGGCCCAATATTGCCAGTAGGTCTGCGGCGCTTGCTGTCACTTCCCACCGAGAGCTCTCGTTCGGATCGGGCATTAGCTTGGATCGCGCTTTGTGCGTTGGTCAGCCTTTGCTGGTTGAGTAGGGCCTGAGTCTGCATGTTCTGTATTGGGGCTGCTCTCGAGGTAGCGTTGACGTTTGTTGCGTTGGTGATGCGTGCGATTGCTGCTGCCTGCGCAAGGTTGGGGGCGCCTCCACCTTGGTTGCCAGAGACTGGATGCAACGGTGTGTTCGCGCCCGTATTGGACGACGACAGGGGTGGCACTAGATTCCCTGGTGAGTCCTTCAACAGTGAAGGCATCTGCGGATCTGCAGGTATGGACCCATCGCTCTGGAGGTCTCGCAGCTTAATATCTAGCCGCTTGACGTATCGATCGAGCTATGATGTGATGTTAAATGGGGAACGTCATCGTGTGTTGTGCTGCTTACAAGTGCGGCTGCTTTCTCCACGAGACCAATCTTCTCTTCTTGCAAAATCTGCGCTCGTTCATAGCTCTGAATTACAACTTTATTGTATGGCTCCTCCTTAGGGTTCACCACCAGACTACCGTTCAGCTTGATAAACTTCTGAAGACTGTTGTCGCGTTGTTGGATCGATGCGCGCAGTTCCTGTATCTGCCGGTCTTTGTCCTGTACTTCTTCGTAAAGATGCGTGATTTCTGCTGGAAGATTGGCAACATCGTGGATGAACTGCTCAAGGACAGTCGCTGCGTCTTCTGCGATAGCCATAGTCGATATGTCTCAGTGGTGAAGATGAATGGGTTGAAGTTGAGTGAGGATGATGGTGTCGGGTCGATGAAAAGTGATGGTTGCGCTCGGAAACCTCCTCGTGAAAGTGTGTGATGAGCGCAGGTGAGAGATGCCACAGCACAACCCGGTCACGACTCCGCGACTTCCTCAAGCGCCTCAGGGTCCTATAGCTATCTCTTTCTGAACCGCGAAGAATGCAGTACGATGTTTGCTTCGAACGTGGTACGTGGTGTTCTCGACTTGGTCGCATTCAGCCCTAAGAAGCTAGTCAGGAACCTGACAGTTAGCGCGTCACGTGCATAATGGAAGAACGTCAAGAGCCTACCAATCAAACGACAACGCCTTCTCCAACTCTACATCTATTCCCCATCCTTGAGGAACTCGCGCTCCTTTCCTTACAGAACAGGCAGACACGACAGGCACGTCAGGTCTAGTTGAACGAAGCTGAAGGTGGCGCGCGAGGGAGTGTAAACTCTGCTCGGCAACCGACGCGCATCCCAACCACCGCACTGAGGATCTCCTAGGTTGCCCAATATGCGCCGTTCCGGGTACGGGCCGAACAACAACATCGTCGAAGAATACCTATCGCCAGTCGATCACGATGTCTATACCGGTGATTTCCAGGATTTCAAAGCTCTTACAGATTCCGAGAAGCAGGAAGTTATTGCACGGGAAGCTGAGGAGTACGGGTTGGAAAAGCCGCAGGGGTATAATGTGTCCTTCCACTACAACCCACATGTTGAATATCACCATTTCGGAAGCTCACATCCCATGAAACCTTGGCGGTTGACCCTCACGAAACAGCTGGTGCTTTCGTATGGGCTCGAGTACACCATGGATCTCTACGAACCCCGACCGGCCAATTACAATGAGCTAGCCATCTTCCATGATCGCGAATACCTGTCATATCTTAGCGAGTGAGTTATTGCCTTGTTATGCACGGCGTTTAAGAGCTCTCTTCCTGATCACGTGTAGGATCACACCACAAAATGCCAAACCGGACGATTCACAGTACATAGCCTACGGCTTCGGTGGCGACTCTAATGACTGCCCCGTATTCGACGGCCTCTGGAATTACGTTTCGCTGTATACTGGCGCCTCTATGAGCGCAGCCTATAATCTACTGAATAAACAGTCCGACATAGCCATCAACTGGTCTGGTGGACTGCATCACGCGAAAAAGAACCTTGCATCTGGCTTTTGCTATGTCAACGACATCGTCATCGCAATACAGCTCCTGTTGACCCAACATCAGCGTGTCCTATACATCGATATCGATGTTCATCATGGCGATGGCGTCGAGCAGGCATTCGAGTCCACAGACCGTGTATTCACGCTCTCGTATCATAAGTATGGTATTGACAGGCATGGTTGGCCATTTTTCCCAGGCACTGGTAATATCGATGAGATGGGCCCCAAGGATCCAGCGAACCGCGGCAAAGCACACAGTCTCAACATCCCCATTGACGACGGGATCGATGACCATCAGTACAAATGGTTGTTCAAGACCGTCACAAGCAAAGTCGTTGAAAAGTACAATCCTCAAGCTATCGTCCTGCAGTCAGGTGCCGACTCGCTTGGTGGAGACCGTTTAGGTCGCTTCAACCTCAACATCAAGGCGCATGGCTCTTGTATCGAAACTGTCAAGTCGTTCGGTCGACCTCTGGTCCTCATTGGTGGTGGTGGATACACGCCTCGCAACGTCGCTCGTACCTGGTGCCACGAAACGGCTGTCTGTGTTGGCGCTACACTACACAATGACCTTCCAACTCATATCCCATATCTTCAGGCGTTCCAAGGCGAGGAGAACGGCGGTGGCATACTGTATCCCGACCTACATAACACCAAACGACACGACAATCTGAATACAGATCCAGCGTTGCAGAAGCTCGTCGAGAAGGCCATGGAGAACCTCCGATATATGGAGGGTGCACCCAGCGTCGTAGTCAACACTAAAGGCATCACAGAAGAGCAGATCATGAAGGTTAGAGAGCAAATCGACCAAGAGCTAGCCGAAGAGGAGGACGACAGGATACACTCCTTGGTTGCAGAGAAGACTCGACGAACTCGGGAAAGGAACGTTGGAGGCAGGAACGAACGGCGCTGAACTACGAGTTGTGTGAACGACAGACTTCAGATTCAAGGGTTGCATGATTAGATGTTTGGTCGTCGGCGTTTGTGGATATGGCGTTCGAAAGGCTAGATACTTGTGTCTCTATACCCCGTCACAGAATAGACCTCAACCCAACATGCGCTTACATTCGGCTCATCTTTCGTATCTGACGCCTCTCAAACAGGGACAAGGTAGCGTACAAATTTTGGCAAGCTTCGGCCACGGCCGTGGATGTTCGAAAGACCCAGTGATTTACCCCACAAAGCTTAGCCCACTAAGCGCAGCCATCTGGGCGCCTCCACGCTTATCAGATGCTCGGACATGACGGACTCTGTCTCGGACCCGAGAGCCACGGGCTCCGTTTCGCCCTGATCACCCCGCTCTGAAGCGCACCAAGACGTCTCGACTCTCCATGATTGTAAGTCTTTGTGCCACGATGCAAAATTGAGCTGTTGGTGACACTACGCGTTAGTGAAGGGTTACTCCGCGTCCGACTGCTTCGATGTCACCGACGAGTGGAAGGCTCGACCAACCATCCACGATGCATGGAGTGGTTGAACTGGGGGCCTTGCAGCGATGACTCAGGCCTTACCTTCGCAGCATCGAACGCGTTTGGAATACGAGTGATCTTGCCCTGTCGGGCAAGCCTTGAGACTTTATCAGATTCCGTGACGTGCAGGAGTCGTTAAGTCCGACTTGACCGTCGGTGTTTGCGTCCGCATCAAACCAAAACGTTGCAACAGCGCGTCGCAGCCTGAGAAGGACATGTTGCTTCTCACTGCTTCTTCGTAGACTGCTTCGGAATTCCTTCCATCTCCACGCATCTCCACGATCCTCAGCCCTTTCGACTGACTCACAGGCCATTTAGCCCTATTACCAATCCCCACTGCGGGCGTTAGCGGGCTGACGTTAAGCGTCGGTGGCTTTCATGCACCGATAGCGTACCAGGGTCTCGAGATTTATTGCGTGCAGGCGCTCAGTCAGCAAGCTCGAAGGCTTCAGGCAGCTTCCTTCCTGAGGCTGTAAAAACATACTCTGTACATGCGCAGCCATGTCTGACGAACACATACACACCGGGAACACGCCCGATCGCGTACAAAGGAACGGCAGCTTGAACGGAGGTCCTTTGGCACCGAACCCCCGCTCTTGCATCACATGCAGGAGACGGAAGGTCAAATGCGACAAAAAGCAGCCATGCTCGAACTGCGCGAGGGCAAAAATCGAGTGCATCTTTCCCGGGCCTGGCCGCGCGCCACGCAAGAGCCGGAAGCCCCAAGATGCGGAGCTGTTGGACAGGCTGCGACGCCTGGAGGGAGTCGTGCAGACCCTCAATGCGCAGGTCGAAGAACACGAGCAGGAAGCTGCGGAGCGCGAGCGCGACAGCAGCAGCCGCCAGGGCAGTGTGAGTGGGAATTGCTTTGCCGGCAACGGGGCCCCCAGAAACAGTCCTTCAGTTGTGGTTGACAACAGCGTTGAGGGTCTTGAGAGTCGCTTTGGCAGACTCGTTGTGGAGAAAGGCAGGAGCCGCTACATCAACAACAGCTTCTGGGCCAGCCTGAACAACGAAGTCGAAGATCTCAAGTCTGTACTGATCGAACCTTCTGACGATGAGGACGATCCCAATTCACCAGACCCATCCGAACAATCCGGTCAACACCATGGATACATCTTCGGTCTGAGCTCCACTAATGTCGACATGCGAGCGCTGCATCCAACACCTGAGGTAGCGCGTCAGTTCTGGGAAGCCTATCAAGATAGTGTTGAGCCTTTGATCAAGGTATTGCACGTTCCCACATTCGAGCCGGCGTTCAACGATGCTCTACAGCACCCCGAAAAGGTCAGCAAAGGCTTGGAGTCACTACTATTCGCTATCTACTACGGAGCCGTGACCAGCACGACCGCGGAGGAATGTCTCCAGAAGTGGGGCGAGGAAAGGTCATCGCTGTTGGTCAGGTATCGCTTCGCTCTAGAACAAGCTCTCGCCCGAGCAAACTTCCTCTACTGCGATGAGATCGTCATCCTCCAGGCTTTTGTGGTATTCCTCATCCTGCTGCGCAGAAACGATGATGCTCGCAAGATCTGGACATTGACTGGCCTCGTCGTGCGCATTGCCCAGACTCTGGGTATACACAGAGATGGCAGCCACTTCGGCCTCGCACCCTTCGAGATTGAGATGCGCAGGAGGCTCTGGTGGCAAGTCTGTGTCCTGGACGCGAGGTCGTCCGAGGACCACGGGTGTGACCCCACAATCGTTGAAGCCCAATTCGACGCTAAAATGGTACGTATTGTTGAACTGTAGACGTGTAAAGAGGCTAACCAAGCTGTGATAGCCCTTGAATGTCAACGACGTCGACCTGCACCCGGACATGAAAGATTTCCCGCAAGAGCGCACGGGCTTTACAGACATGACTTTCTGCCTCATCCGTTTCGAGGTAGCCAACATCTTCCGACGCATTCTCTACATCCCGCCTGGACCAGTCAGGTGTACAGAGCTATTTGCCAACCTTTCGATCGCCGAGAAGGAGAAATGGATCACAGAATGCCATCAGCAGATGGAGGAGAAGTACTTGAAGGACTGTGACATGTCGATCCCGCTTTGTTGGGTGACAGCGACAATATCCAGGCTCATCATGAGCAAGATGTGGCTGATTGTGTACCATCCGCATCAGCGCAAAGATGGTGGAGCGTCTCTGCCACAGGAGACGAAGGACAAACTGTTCATCACCTCTCTCGAGAACGTTGAATACTCAATACTGCTCGAAACCGAGGCTCGTACCATGAAATGGAGTTGGCTCTTCCGCACTTACGTACAGTGGCATGCCATCGCATTCCTGCTATCTGAGTTGTGTGTACGCACCAAAGGGGAGGCAGTAGAACGTGCCTGGCGCGCGCTTGAAGCTACAGCTGGACGTTGGTGGTTCCCGCTCAATGACGCCTCCCCATACCGCAAGGGTCAGCACGGGACGTTATGGAAGCCCCTTAGGAAACTGCTAGCCAAGGCTAAAGCAGCCAGAGAGAGGGAGATCAGACTTGAACAAGCGAGTCAAGCTGTCAGGAACGGCCAACATGTTCACAACGACTTTCCATGGATGGCTAATACGCTTCCGCCGGTCACGGTTGACCAGCCCAGCTCGGAAGATCTAGATAGACTATTGCGGCCATCCGCGCCGAAGCTTGGTGAGGCGCCAACACATGCAACCCCATCAAGCTGGCCTGAGAGTCCTATGGCATCGAACGCTAGCCGACCTATCAATGGTTTTAGAGGCGAAACTTTCAGATGGGGTCAAAGCGCGCAAAGCAGAAGCTCAACTGAATCGAGGAGTCAGACCGGTAGCCCGGGTCAACAATTCAATCAGTTGACAGACTTCGGGCTCGACAACGTCATCCTCGATGTCATGGAAGGACAGCCCTACACAGTTCCTTACGTCCCGGATCCGCCGACCTCGATGCAAACGAACCAATCCGGTTTCGCGACTGGTGCGCAGCCGGTCATGCCGAACGGTGCAAACATCATGGCTGGCGCGTATGCCCCTGATATGCAGTTCTTCAACGACATGAACTTTGACGACATGACGTCCACAAGGACGACCAATGGGCAGACCGGCAGCAACGATTCTCCAATCATGGACGGTGGACAGATGGACTGGCAAGTTTTCGACGATATGGTCAGCCAATACGGATTTGAGGGTCAGACGGCGAACAATGTCAATGCAACTGGCACGGGGCACATGGGATTGATGCATTTCTTGTAAGGGATGGTGCGCTTGTACAGCCCAGATCTGCGATGGCGTTTGAAGGAAAACAACTCGACTCTTTGGCTCACAGAGCTATGATACCCATGATTATATGCCAATTGTATAGTAAAATGTAGTTTAGCAACATTACACCCACTACCTCGAGGCTCCATGCTGTCATCGCCAGCCTTGGACGTATCATCTCACCAACGCAGCATTGCGCTCAAACACCGTCGCCCAGACGCCCAGACCAGGATCGATTCTTCCACGAATACTGCTCCCTGCAGACCCTACGATCTCCCGCCGGGATGCCGCCGGCTATATGCAAGGCGGACGAAACTGGGTAAGCCGGACCACGTGGAGGGCGTGATTAGATGGCGTGCTGATAACCTTATCGTCACCTTTCGTCTTCAATGGTCTCCGACAGACTGTACACGAATCAACCACCTGGGGAGGTAGTCAAACGTTGAGATGGGCAGGCCGACCGCTTTGTGATTGGTCGATGCGTAGACATGCTGCACACTCACCGCTTCGACTTTGGATCATCCTCGGATCGGCTTCGAGTATCATGAATGTACACGTGTAGACGGTGGTACGGGTGGTATTTGAACATGTCGATGCGCTTTCCGGAGCAACGTTTGATCTTCATTTTCGCAAATCTTGGAGGCAGAAAGTAGTGCTTCACCATTGTCGAATTGACACGTGACATCACGAAAGCCCAACCTCACTGCCTTGAAGTATGGCAAATTCGCCCTTCCCTACTGATATTCCGCTTTCGAGATCGACGGAGCCGACGGCAGCCCATGCAAGCGGAGCAACGCACTCCAAACCTACCATTCTCCACCTCGGCGACGACATTCGCTGGAACCACGATCTTTACACGGAACTCACGCAGAAGTTCAATGTCATAAGAACCCACTCCACAGGCCGCGAAGCCTTCAAAACTGCCCTCAAGGACAAGACATGGGGTGATTTCGTAGCCATGTACCGCCCTTTCTGGAACACCGGCGGCGAGATGGGGAACTGGGACGAAGAACTAATGTACTTCTCCTCTTCGCCATACACCACCACCCAACGCCCTCTATCCATTCCTACCCACCTCACCCCCAATCACTCCGCACTCCACCTACACCAACGATCCTCGTGCCAGCACTAACAGCCCAGCTCCCTCCTGCCCAGTTCCTGCAGACTCTTCGCTTCCGCCGGCGCAGGCTTCGACTGGGTCGACACCAAAATGCTCGCACAACACGGCATCATATACTGCAACGCCGCCGCCGCATGCACGGAGTCCGTCGCCGACACTGCTCTCTTCCTCATCCTCTCCGCCTACCGGCTGTTCAGCTGGAGCACGCAGGCCGCGCACTCCTGCGACGCGGTGCAGTTCCAGAACGCGATGAGCAACATCGCGGCCGTGACGCATAACCCCAATGGCAGCGTCTTGGGGATTGTGGGGCTGGGCCGAATAGGGTACCGGATCGCGCAGAAGGCGAGGGTGTTTGAGATGGAGGTGTGTTGCTACGATGTTGCGGGGCTTGAGGCAAGAGCGGAGGAGGTTGGCGCGAGCTGGTGCGGGAGTTTGAAGGAGTTGCTGGAGAAGAGCGACTGCGTTGTGCTTGCTACGCCGTTCAGTGGGGATGTTTTGCTTTCTGAGAGGGAGTTTGGATGGTTCAAGACTGGTGCGCGGCTGGTGAATGTCGCGAGAGGGAAGCTCGTGGATGAGGCTGCGCTGGCCAAGGCGCTGGATGAGGGGAAGCTGAGCGCGGTTGGCTTGGATGTGCATGCATCCGAGCCGAACGTTAGTAAGAATCTGGCGGGGAAGAGAAATGTTATGATGCTGAGCCATACTGCGGGGGCGAGTGTGGAGAGTCATGTTGGGTTTGAGAGGATGGGGATGGAGAACCTATTGGGCTGGCTGAAGAGGGGAGAGGAGGGGTTGGTGAGTCCTGTCAATCTACAATGGCTCAGAAGAGATGCGCGAAGACACGCCGAACAGGACCACTGACTTCGTTCGTTATGTACTGGGGCACATACTCATCATCAACTAGTAAGCAAATTCCTGTTCTACCAGCTTCTCGCTCAATTTCCACAGCTTTTCTGCATCTGCTGGGTTCGTAGCTGTTGGTTGAAGATCATCCGACAAGTTACCGTTCTCGAGGTACACGCCATTGTAATCTGTTCACCAGTCAGTCATCAACATGCACCATTTAGACAGTTACTCACCGTCAAGCCTCGGATCGAACGCAGCAACAACATGCGTAGCGGAGCACTCATCCAGGTTCTTAATATCAAGCCCTCGGTTCCAGCCAATCTCCTTATCTTTAGCGTCTTTCGCTGTCATCAGCCACTGTGCGTCCGCCCACGAATATACAACTTACTCAGACTCGCCAGATCATCGTCCGTCAATCCCTGCGGAGCAAGACTCGTGTTGAAAGCCACACCAGGATGTAGACTATACGCTCTCAGCCCCTTGGGCCCAAGTTTCTCCGCTAGACTTCGTGCAAACAGGATGTTCGCCGTCTTGCTCTGCCCGTACGCCTCCCACTGCTCATACACCTTGCCATCCTGGAAGTTCACATCGTCGAAGCGCACACCGCCGAAGCGATGCCCGTCACTTGCAACGCTGACGACCCTTGGTTTCGGGGCAGAGAGAATCTTAGGGAGCAGTAGGTTGGTGAAGAGGAAGTGTCCGACATGGTTGCTGCCGAACTGGTTCTCGATGCCCTCCTGCGTCGTCTTGAACGGGCCTGCCATGATACCAGCCGAATTGACCAAGACATCGATATGCTCGACGTCGGCCCAGCCCAACACCGTGTCTGCAGCTGCTCGGACGCTTGCCTGAGAACTCAAGTCGAGCGACAGGAAGCGAGTTGCGACATCGGCGCTTTCCGGGTTGGTCTTGATCTTCTGTTCTGTAGCTGAGACTTTCTGGGGTGAGCGGCCGGCGAGGATCAAAAGACGCGGCTGATACGACGCGATCGTCTCAACAAATGTCGCGCCTAGGCCTCCCTGAGTCACGCCGGTCGTAAGGACTACCTTCCCTCTGATGTTTGCAGCATTGTCGGCCGCAACGGTGGACGCAAGAGCGGTCTGGCGGTTATATGGAAGTGACGATGGCATATTTCGAGTGTGAGATTGAACAAAGCTCTTTCGGACGCTGAGTTTTCAGTATAAGCGTTATTCATATGCCGAGCATGACGCGATGTGGTGTTATGGAGTGGGAGGCGTAAGCACCTTCCTAATTCGATGATAGTTTCGTAACTCCGATTCTTACACCCGCTCTCAAGCTAAACACGAGAATAGAGTTTTGGCGTGGGATGATGCTATCTTTCCTCAGGCGAGAAAAATACAGAGTTTCGGCACTACTAAGGCTGTTGTTGCTTCCTCTAGGTACCATCCTGCTGTGAGTGCCTGTAGATTACCTGATTGGGACTAGTGTTTGTTTACTTAACAGCTCCTGCGGTCGGAACACTCATCATTCTTACTCTCCACTATATTATTTCGAGAGGGATAGCTAGCTTTTCAACTACCAACATCCCGAGAGCCTTGTAATACAGACTTCACCTTCTACAGCAGACTCACAAAGGATTGGAAGCAACGACATTCGTCATGAGAATGCAAGTCTATCATGGTATACCTTCATCCTCCGCGCAGCGGCCCGCTGTTACGTTGACGCAATCTTACAAAACAGGCTACCAATACTGTGGCCTACCAATGCGGTAGCTCACCATCGGGATCACCACCTCAACCACCTATGCATCAGTTAAGCACTCCAGCAACGCCTCACTCCATTTTGGCCCTTCTCCATCCAGTTCACTCATCTCAGTCCCTCTTCCCCTGCGCCTCGCTCTATGTTCTGCGCGCTCGGCACTCCAATCGACAAATCTGACGCCCGTGCCGCGTTCCTCGTTGCCACTTGACCTAGAAGTATGGACTGCGGTAGTGGAAGCACTAGAACCGGGTGGGCCGGCAGTCATACCCCCTGACTTCCCGGGCAGAGCTGAGCTTGATCCCAGTTTAGGATCCTCGAGGCCAGACTCCCTCGATACCGCACCGTGCTCATCCACATTGCGATCCGCAGGCGCACAAGCCTCTCCCACCCTACCCCTACGCTTCCTCCCCAGCCGCACGTATTCCCATCCCCTCACCATAAGCGAAGCACCATGCAGCACTCCCAGCACAATCGCTAAGAACGTCGAAAACCCACCCGCGACATGGATATCAACATTCAGCTTGATGCAGCCCTGTCTCACATTGAGAAGTTTCCCCGTGTCTCCGAACAGGAAGTCTGGTGCTGCGATCACACTCGCCGTGTTGCAGTGTGAGAAGTATTGCGGGAGGCTAACAAAGTAGGAGATGATGTGTCCAGAGAGGATGGCGAGCATGGCGAGGTCGAAAACGCTGAGGAGTATGGACTGGATTCGGGGGGAGAAGCGGCGGTGGAGGAGGGGGTGGTATGTGTAAGGCGCTGATGGCGTGGAAGTCTTCACAATGGTGGACGACGGCAAGCTGTTCAAGGCCAGGCGAGACGGTGTAGATGCATCGATTGCGCGGTCGCTTCTGTTGCGGCTTCGCTCGAGCTTGGGTTTACTCATGTATGTAGCGTCTCTCTCTTCGTCCGCGCTTCTTTTCCATCCAACAGTGTCCTCCGCTGTCTCATCGCCAACGTCTTTGCCATAGCGCAGCAAGCACCACCAATCCAGGCACAAAAGCGCATGCGCACAGTCAATCGGTACCATGGAGAGCACTACAACCCACACAGCCGTGCGCCATCCCTTCTGTAGCTCGGCCATAAAGTCGTCATGCCACCATTGAGGCATGTAGTACTTTTCGACAAGTGTGACGGTGCTGATGTGCCAGAGCAGCATGAGTGTGAGGAGCAGGGCGGCGATGAATTGGAGGGTGGAGATATGCATATTAGTTGTGAGGATGCGGTCGCATGGGGTAGATTGTGCGCGCGGGCGTGGCGAGCTGGCTATGGAGGACATCTTTTTGATGGATGGGAAGTGCAAGATTCTTGGAGAATGTTCTTGAGGTCATTAAGAATCTGGATGAGCAAGAGCAGGCATGGCCGTCTGTGAGGAAGGGACGTTGACGGGGAAAGCACAACACCGCAAGGGCAGAACGCTCTCGCGCTCAAGGAAGCCGCAGACTGAAGACGTAGCTGGGAGGTACTCCGAGCGCTCCAGCCTCTTCTGCCTTCATCAACAATCGTCTTACTTTCTCTCTCCAATGCGAATCATTTTCAGGCAATGCCTTGGGCGAATATCACAGATGCTGCCACTCGAAGACCTCGAAGACCTCTTGGTCCAATTATCGGCTTTTACCTAGGTGCGAGAAGAACGACATAATATTTTTGTAATCGGAAGGCCGTCTAGTCTAACCCAACGTGCTGACTGAAAGCAAGCATAAACTGATAGAGGACCATGCAAGCGCACAGTAGTGAAGTCGTGAAGGCCTCTAGAACTCCCTATCACAACGTAACCGTGAACGCCGCGCTAAAATCCAAGACGAGAATGACAATGATGAGACCGGTTGTCCAAGCGATATGATGGTAGGAGGACTGACTTTTGGGGATTGTGTTTCCAGGGCGGGTCGAGTATATCGGATATGGAGCGTCGACCGGGACGGGGTATGGCAGGCTCGTTGGGAGGGTCGGATATCGCAGTGTGAACGCTCGGGTCTGCTACGCTGGAAGCCTTCGCAGTGATTTCATTTCGGAATTCGAGCATGCTGTCCTCGCGACGGCCTTCAACAGCTTCTTCGGCACCGCGGGTCGAAGCAGCCACGGCTTCCATGTCAGAATCCGGATCTTCCGGTTCGACAGTACGGGATCCGGCGATACTGACTTCCTCCAAGTAGTACGCTCCTAAGCATTGAAGTCGGTGCCAAAGCCCCCCGATCCGTACTGATTCCAGTCCGTTTGCGCCTCCAGCATCCACGACACAGAGTCGAAGAACTCGTAGCTGTTTGCGCTAGCCAGGCCCTGGGGTAGCGCGAGAGGCATGCTCAGAGTATTGAGGTGCGGATTGAAATTCGGCATGGTGTGCGCAGGGTTCTCGACGATGATGCCTGGCGGAGGCGTCGAACTGCTGGACGAATCGGGGTTTGTGGGGTTCGTAACGACAGTGTTGTCGAGCTGTTCTGCGGCGCCGCTGACCTGAGCCTCGCGCCAGCGCCACACGCAATCGAACATTACGCTCATGCTCATGCGGCTGCGGACTATGAGACCCAGAGGATCTTCCAGCATTCCCGTACTTTCTCGCCGCTGCTGTGTGGCTTGTTGAGACTGTGGCTGGTTGTTGAACATGTTGGCTATGCCGGAGTTGCTGACGGACGGCGATTGTGACATGCTATGAAGACTGCGGCCTCGTGAGCTCTCCTTCCAGAGCTGCGCCAGTACTTCGGCAAAACGATCGAGCAGGTCATTCGGCCAGACCTTGGCTCGCCTCAAAGCTTCCACAGTCTGCAGTACGTATGTGCGGCCCTTTGAAGGCAGCCTCCCAGCAAAGTCGGAGTTGAGCAGTTTGAGGAGGGCAAAACCAGCAGCGAGTGCCATCTGCATGATGTAGTAAGGCACGTAGGGAAGTTTGCTCGCCTGCTGCAGCTTGAAGACTTGGTCGAGGTAGGCCGTGGCGGCGTAGTACAGCGCCACCAGATCGTCGCGGCGTTCGAGTCGAGGCTCAGGGCTGAAGAAGGAGTAGAGGTGCAGGTGTAGTGACACGGCACAATGGTAAAGCTCTTCCAGTTCTGCGACCGTTAGCTACTACTTCTTGCAAAAGCCACCTTGACGTACCGTTGTCAACTCCGTCCAGCGACCCTCGCTCCTCCTTCAAACGATCTGCTTCCAGGGTCATGTATGTCGTTGCAGCCTCCGCCGCAAATCTGTGTGTGTTTGCCGAGTACAGGAGCTTGTTGATGCGGCTGGCAGCCATCTCCTGGCGCAGGCGTACGAAGAGGGTGGGCGGGATCGTGCGCATGTGGTCCTCGTCGTCGACCTTGAACTCCAGCGTCGAATCGTATAGCGTGATCGAGGGCTGGCCGTTGCCTGTCGAGACTCTGTATGATGTCAGTGACTACCTGCATGGGGACTGGCAATTGACTCACGTCTGTGCTACAATGTTGCACACGGCCCATGTTCGCAGACGGTCGTGGATGTCTTCCTGCTGCAGTCGGACTTTATTGCGCGAGAAGTCCTGGGGATGTGTGGGCTGATGCAAGCCAATCTGCATGGCAATCTGCATCATGACACCACACAGCATATACGTGGGGTCTGTGACGGTGCGCTCTGCTGGGATCGGCCATGTGCACAGCAGACACAGCGCCTTGACGACGTGGTGGTTTGGCTGGTTCCTGATCGAGTCCCATATCAGATCCGTCAACGGTTTCGCCAGGTCCTTCAGCAGTGTTGGTCGGCTGCTCGAGCGCCGTGCCGCAACGCTAAGGATGGCCCAGAAGAGGAGCTTGTGGTCTTGGTTGTAGTATTCTTCGGGCGAGCGCACCTGGTCGAGGAACGGCAGGAAGGGGTGGTACAGCTGGAAGTACTCGGTGAACAGCTCGTTGACCTCGCCGTGCGCCAGTCGCACCTCGCCGGCGCCGAGCGTGTAGAACATGGGCGACTGGCCGCTGCGCAGGTCCAGCAGCGAGGTCGCGGCGACCTGCTGGTGCTGAGTGTGCAGGAATGCGTCATCCTCCACCTTGAGGAGCGGCGTGGCGGCGAAGTTGTTCTGGTGGTCGATGGGCGCGGGCGGCTGGCTGAGCAGCGGCTGGCTGGCCATGGGCGCGCGACCCTCGTACATAGCCAATCGCTCTCGCAGCGCCTCCATCTCCTTCTCCATCTCGGCGTTGCGGTTGCGCTTGCCGACGCGCTTGAAGTTCGGCTCGATCACGCATCGTAGGTTCTGCTTCATGCACCGGGCGCAGCTCACAAACGGGTCGCGCTGGACGTTGCACTTGAGCTGTACACGGAGAGTCAGAAGGTCAATTGCCTGCACAGAGACTCGGCCTCACCTTCTGCTGGCGACACTCGTTGCATGCGCGCTTCACGGCAATGTTGCGGCGCGCAGACGCTGGGCGGGAGCCCTCGGCGTCGCCATTCGCAAAGTCGTCGTCCTCGCTGGACGCAGAGCGCTTGAAGCCGCGCTGCTGCGTGGGCGGGCTGGTCGCAAAGCCCTGCGCGGGCAGGCCGTTCCCATTGCCGGGTGTCGTGGGAGAGAGCTGGTCCGACATGGACATCATGGTGAGGTGTAGCTCCTGCAGGCTGTTGCGCGCTGCAGCACCGATATCGCTGTCCGAGGCTGTGCTCAAGCTCGCGCTGCGTAGAGGTCGAGTTGCGGGGTCGGAGTCTAACAAATTCTGCGTGCAGTGACTTTCTCCCGCATTGAGGGCGACGCACGTCAGCTATCAGGCAGTCATGTGCGTCCAGGGTTCCCGTCGGCTATCGCTACCACGCCTGCTCGTGAGGATGCAGGCTCGAGCACCTGCAGGATGCACCGAGCGAACGGTGGGCTCTTGACAGCTGTGGAGTGTGACCTCGTTGACTCACCAATCATGAGACTCGAATCGCGCTCTTCCAGCCTCTTCAGGCTACGCGACTCCGCTTGTTCCCGCTGTGAATTGCGAACTCCAGGGTAACGCTGCCCGCCTGCTGCTAGTCTGCTATTTTTTCGGACCCGTTGACTCCTCCCCGACGCTATTGAGCACACAATGACACTTTCCAGCTGGGAGAACGTCGGTTAGATAGGCAGAGGCAAGATGTGGTTATGGAATCAGTCACTGTTGTGGGAAAATCTTAATCAAGTGGAACGTCGTCCAGAATGAAGCGTGAATTGAGGATTGGTTTGTATAGCGTTCTGAACATGGTCTGCAGCTACTGGTACTTTCGTACTGTGGCCTCTCTTCTCTGCCATGTGCAATGTTCTGATTGCTGGCAACTCAAGAGAAGTCCGGCACTTTCCCAAATGCTCTAAATCAGTGACGTTCATCCACTATGTACGTGAGCAATGCGCTAAAGGTACAGATCTGCATGTTGTCAAAGGCCAAAAAGATGGTCTGCGCTGGTTCGTAGATCTGTGGGTATTCACTGAGTTGGTTGAACACAGTGACATGACATGACGAAGACTGGAATGGGCCGAGTTATTGGTTTCTCCTGCAAGATGCTGGGATTGTTTCGTCTGAATGATTTGGCACTGGATTGGGCGTAATCGAACGGGGTACATAGTCACGTAGGGAAAGACAATGGCAGAGGCAAAGGGCCGGCACTGTCACGACAGCTCTGCTTAACGTTGATCATAAGCGTTCAGTCGCCCGTCTCCGTTTCCTTCTGCCCACGCCCTGTCACATCATACACCGGCACCTCCATCTGTGTTGCGCAGCTTGTGGATGTATTCGTGATCCTACTCAGCTACTGTCCTGGTGGACTTCGGAGAGTGACGCAGAAATCGCCGTGATATCGTGAAAGTCAACCGAACCAGGAGACTGCCCATAATGCACATGAACACCGATAGCCCCAGTTTTGACATGCTTGAACCCCAGTAACCCTCGACTCATCGCCGCTTAACGCTTCTTCTGCTGAGACTCCTTGAGGACCTTCTTGACGACCTTCTGCTCCTCAATGAGGAAGGCGCGGACGATGCGGTCCTGGACGCAGTTGGCGCATCGCGAGCCACCGTAGGCGCGCTGAACGGTCTTCTTGGGGCGGGAGACGGTGGCGTATTCGCGGGGGCGGAGGGCAGGGACACCGGCGAGCTTGGTACCGCAGTCCTAGAACCTGTCAGAGCCTGACGCGGCATGCAATTGCGCAGCACTTACACCGCACTTGGGGGCAGTGCCCTTCTTCTTGATGTGAAGGTAACGGAGCTCACCACCGGGAGTCTTGATCACGCGGACCTTCTGGCTCCTGGTGTTGTAGGGGGCACGACGCCTCTGCCCAGTGTTAGCCACTATCCAGCACACGTCCAAGCAATTCCGTCTCTGATATTCTGGCTCGGCAGTTCGGTGCGACGTACGTAGGTGAGTCTGTTGGAAGGCATTGTGATTGATTTCCCGGGGAATCAGTGGGTGATTGTCTGTTACAATGCGTGAGCGAAAATTCGTGTTGTTATCGAGCGCAATTTCGGAGGAGAAGAATCGAGCGTGGAGGCAATCGATGCTGTCGTCGGGCTGCACGAGTTGGGCAGGGCTTCGCTGGGGCAGGCTTACCGCTGGGCGTTAGTAGTCGTGATGTCGTGAAATCTCGTCGAGATGTTCCTTCCAGTGCGCAGCGCCTCGCTAAGGAAGGCGCTAGCATCTGGTCTGTGCGCCAACTTTTGGAAAGCGCGACCGACGCAGTCCACGTGACTATTGAAGCCTAGCGCGCATCGAAAAGATATCATCAAAGTTGCGACGCCACCAGGGAAGCAACTCCATCGCCAATCGCTGCAACGCGTGGAGCGTCAACCTCAGCTCGACGCGCATCTGTACGCCATCCCTTTCGGAGCAGCTAGCGACCGAACTGGATATTGCGCGCGAACGCGACTTTTCGACATCGACCGCGGCGCGTTGTCGTCCGCATAGCTTGGAGACTCGGCCTCTGAGCTACATCACGACACGACACGACAACGAAACGCCCACCCAGCATGGCGTTCCCACCCCCTCCTCCACCGCCGCCTCCCCCAGGCCCTCCTGGATCCGGCTATGGAGCTCCCCCGCCGCCACCTCCCCCTCCTGGTCCTCCGGGCGCGCCGGGCACCTCAGGTCCTCCAGGAATGCGCCAGATGGTCGATCCTCAGGTCGCCAAGTTCGCGCAGAAGAAGAAGGACTGGTTGCGCCAGCAACGACAGAGGTTCGGCGAGAAGCGCAAGGCTGGATTTGTTGAGACACAGAAGGCAGATCTGCCCCCAGAGCATCTGCGCAAAGTGTTCAGGGACATTGGCGATGTGTCACAGAAGAAGTTTACCACAGACAAGAGGAGTTATCTCGGTGCGCTGAAGTTCATGCCCCACGCGGTCCTGAAGCTTCTGGAGAATATGCCCATGCCCTGGGAGAGCAGGCGAGACGTCAAGGTTCTCTACCACACCAACGGATGTTTGACACTTGTCAACGAGGTACCGCGCGTAATTGAACCAGTGTTCCACGCACAATGGGCGGCCATGTGGGTCGCAATGAGGAAGGAGAAGAGCGACCGTCGCCACTTCAAGCGCATGCGTTTCCCTCCTTTCGACGACGAGGAGCCTCCGCTGTCCTACTCTGAGAACATCGAGGATGTCGAACCTCTTGAACCCATCCAATTGGAGCTCGACGAGGACGAAGACGACCCAGTCATTGAGTGGTTCTACGAACACCGTCCTCTCCTCGACACTCCACACGTAAACGGACCGAGCTACGAAACGTGGAACCTCGACCTACCGCAGATGGCCACATTGTATCGTCTGAGTAGACAACTACTCAGCGATATTGTAGACAAGAACTATTTCCACATGTTCGACATGAACAGCTTTTTGACGGCCAAGGCGTTGAACGTCGCCATCCCCGGAGGACCTCGCTTCGAACCATTGTACAAGGACATCGATCCGAACGATGAAGACTTTGGTGAATTCAACGCCATTGACCGCATCATCTTCCGCGCACCGATCCGTACTGAGTACCGCGTTTCGTACCCTTTCCTCTACAATTCTCTTCCTCGTAGTGTCAAGCTGGCTTGGTACTCGTACCCTCAGGTCGTCTACGTACACGCGGAAGACCCAAGTCTTCCTGCTTTTTACTTCGACCCCATCATTAATCCTATCTCCTCGAGAGCAGTAGCCCCCAAGAACATCTCAGTCAGCCACGAGGATTTGGTCTTCGGCGATGCTGACGAGGATGACGAAGATGACTTCCAGATGCCAGAAGAAGTAGAGCCTTTCATGGCAGATGAAGAGCTCTCGACACCTGAGACAGCTGGAGCTATTGCCCTCTGGTGGGCACCGCATCCTTTCGACAAGCGTTCTGGACGCATGGTCCGCGCTCAAGATGTGCCCCTGGTGAAACAGTGGTACTTGGAGCATGTTCCAGCTGGCCAGCCGGTCAAGGTCCGAGTGTCGTACCAGAAGCTGCTGAAGAGCTTTGTCCTGAATGAGCTTCATAAGAAGGACCCGCAAGCACAGAGCAAGCAGAACCTGATGCGCACGCTGAAGGGCACAAAGTTCTTCCAGCAGACAAAGATCGATTGGGTTGAAGCAGGTCTGCAAGTCTGCCGACAGGGTTACAACATGCTGAACCTGCTCATTCATCGCAAGAACCTGACTTACCTGCATCTCGACTACAACTTCAACTTGAAGCCTGTCAAGACACTCACCACGAAGGAACGCAAGAAGTCACGTTTCGGAAACGCATTCCACTTGATGCGTGAAATCTTGCGCCTGACCAAGCTCATTGTCGATGCGCAGGTGCAGTACAGACTGGGCAACATTGACGCCTTCCAGCTTGCCGACGGTATTCTGTACGCTTTCAACCACGTCGGTCAGCTGACTGGCATGTACCGATACAAGTACAAGCTCATGCACCAGATCCGTTCGTGCAAGGACTTGAAGCATCTGATCTACTACCGATTCAATTCTGGACCGGTTGGCAAGGGTCCCGGATGTGGTTTCTGGGCGCCTGCCTGGAGGGTCTGGTTGTTCTTCATGCGCGGTATCATCCCGCTTTTGGAGCGCTGGCTCGGCAACTTGCTTTCGCGTCAATTTGAGGGTCGTCACAGCAAGGGAGTGGCGAAGACAGTAACGAAGCAGCGTGTCGAGTCTCATTTCGACTTGGAGCTTCGTGCCGCTGTCATGAGCGATCTGATGGATATGATGCCCGAGGGCATCAAGCAGAACAAGGTCAACACGGTTCTGCAGCATCTGTCAGAGGCATGGCGATGCTGGAAGTCCAACATTCCCTGGAAGGTCCCAGGACTGCCTGCGCCCATCGAGAACATCATCTTGCGATATGTCAAGAGCAAGGCCGATTGGTGGATCTCAGTCGCACACTACAACCGAGAGCGTATTCGACGCGGTGCCACGGTCGACAAGACGGTTGCCAAGAAGAACTTGGGTCGTCTGACTCGTCTGTGGTTGAAGGCTGAGCAGGAGCGCCAGCACAACTACATGAAGGATGGTCCATATGTCTCCAACGAGGAGGGAGTTGCCATCTACACAACAGTCGTGCATTGGCTGGAGGCAAGGAAATTTCAGCCGATTCCTTTCCCCAGTGTGTCATACAAGCACGACACTAAGATCCTCATTTTGGCTCTAGAGCGCCTGCGAGAAGCGTACTCGGTCAAGGGCCGCCTTAACCAGAGTCAGCGTGAGGAGCTCGCCCTTATCGAGCAAGCATACGACTCTCCGGGAACGACACTCGCTCGTATCAAGCGCTTCTTGCTTACGCAGCGTGCTTTCAAGGAAGTTGGTATCGACATGAACGACAACTACAGCACGATCAACCCCGTCTACGATATCGAACCCATGGAGAAAATCACCGATGCCTACCTCGATCAGTACTTGTGGTACCAAGCAGACCAGCGCCATCTTTTCCCCGCATGGATCAAGCCTTCCGACTCCGAAGTACCCCCTCTTCTGACCTACAAGTGGGCTCAGGGCATCAACAACCTCGACCAAGTCTGGGAACATGAGGATGGACAGTGCAACGTCTTGATAGAGACACAGCTGTCGAAGGTGTACGAGAAGATCGATATCACTTTGTTGAACAGGTTGCTTCGTCTTATCATGGACCACAACTTGGCGGACTACATCACTGCCAAGAACAACGTCCAGCTCAACTACAAGGACATGAACCACGTCAACGTGTACGGCATGATCCGTGGTCTGCAGTTCTCCGGATTCGTGTTCCAGTACTACGGACTCATTCTTGATATCCTGCTGCTAGGTCTCCAGCGAGCGAACGAGATCGCTGGTGCACCCGAGAGCCCCAACGATTTCCTGCAGTTCAAGGACAAGGAGACTGAGGTCCGTCATCCTATCCGACTGTACACCCGGTATATCGATCGCATCTGGGTCTTCTTCAGATTCACTGCTGAAGAATCGCGCGACCTCATCCAGCGGTTCTTGACTGAGAACCCCGATCCTAACTTCGAGAACGTGATCGGTTACAAGAACAAGAAGTGTTGGCCTCGCGACTCAAGGATGCGTCTGATGCGCCACGACGTCAACCTGGGTCGTGCCGTTTTCTGGGATCTGAAGAACCGACTTCCGCGCTCGCTGACAACCATCGAGTGGGATGACACGTTTGCCAGCGTCTACAGTCGCGACAACCCCAACCTGCTTTTCTCTATGAATGGGTTTGAGGTTCGCATTCTGCCCAAGATCCGAAACCAAAGCGGCGAGTTCCCTGAGAAGGATAGTGTGTGGTCGCTGATCGACAATGCGACCAAGGAGCGCACCGCTGTCGCCTTCCTACAGGTCACAGAGGAAGACATTGCCAAGTTCAATAACCGCATTCGACAGATTCTGATGTCATCTGGTTCGACTACCTTCACGAAGATCGCCAACAAGTGGAATACAACTCTGATTGCGCTGTTCACGTACTACCGTGAGGCGGCGGTCTCGACAGTCAGCCTGCTTGACACAATTGTCAAGTGCGAAACGAAGATCCAGACCCGTGTCAAGATCGGCCTCAACTCCAAGATGCCTTCGCGTTTCCCTCCCGCTGTGTTCTACACGCCAAAGGAGCTTGGTGGACTCGGTATGATCTCCGGATCTCATATCCTGATCCCCACCAGTGACAAGCGCTGGTCGAAGCAGACCGACACTGGCGTCACACACTACCGCGCCGGTATGTCGCACGACGAGGAAACTCTCATTCCCAACATCTTCCGCTACATCATTCCGTGGGAGTCCGAGTTCCGCGACTCCCAACGCGTGTGGATGGAGTACTCGCAGAAGCGTCAAGAAGCCCAACAGCAGAACCGTCGTCTGACTCTTGAGGATTTGGAGGACAGCTGGGATCGTGGTCTTCCCCGTATTAACACGCTCTTCCAAAAGGACCGCAGCACGCTCAGTTTCGACAAGGGTTTCCGTGCTAGGACTGAGTTCAAGATCTACCAACACATGAAGAGCAACCCATTCTGGTGGACAAGCCAGCGCCACGATGGTAAACTTTGGAATTTGAACGCGTACAGAACAGACGTCATTCAGGCACTCGGTGGTGTCGAGACCATTCTCGAGCACACACTCTTCAAGGCTACAGCTTTTCCTTCCTGGGAGGGCCTGTTCTGGGAGAAAGCCTCAGGTACGTTCGAAAACATTTTTACACTCTCACTACAATTGCTGACAATCTCCAGGTTTCGAAGAGTCCATGAAGTTCAAGAAGCTCACCAACGCGCAGCGATCCGGTCTGAACCAGATTCCCAACCGTCGTTTCACACTCTGGTGGTCGCCAACAATTAACCGAGCCAACGTCTACGTTGGTTTCCAGGTCCAGCTTGACTTGACAGGTATCTTCTTGCACGGCAAGATCCCCACCCTCAAGATCTCCTTGATTCAAATCTTCCGTGCCCATTTGTGGCAGAAGATTCACGAATCGGTCGTCATGGATCTGTGTCAGGTCTTCGATCAGGAACTGGAGGCTCTCGGCATCGAGACTGTTCAGAAGGAGACGATCCATCCTCGAAAGTCGTACAAGATGAACAGCTCTTGCGCTGATATCTTGCTGTTCGCCAGCCACAAGTGGAGCGTCTCGCCGCCTTCCATGCTGTACGATACCAAGGACACGATGAGCGCCACCACCACAAACAAGTTCTGGATTGACGTCCAGCTTCGTTACGGTGATTACGATTCTCACGACATTGAGCGATACGTTCGTGCCAAGTACCTCGACTACACTCAGGACAGCATGAGTATCTATCCCTCCGCCACTGGTCTCATGATCGGTATCGATCTGGCCTACAACCTGTACTCCGCTTACGGACAGTACTTCCCTGGTCTCAAGCAGCTCATTCAGCAAGCTATGGCCAAGGTGATGAAGGCCAACCCTGCACTGTACGTTCTGCGTGAGCGTATCAGGAAGGGTCTCCAGCTCTACGCTTCCGAGAGCAGCCAGGAGTTCCTGAACTCGCAGAACTACTCTGAGCTGTTCAGCAACCAGATTCAGCTGTTCATCGACGACACCAACGTCTACCGTGTCACCATCCACAAGACCTTCGAGGGTAACCTGACAACCAAGCCTATCAACGGTGCCATCTTCATTTTCAACCCCCGTACTGGACAGCTGTTCTTGAAGATCATCCACACAAGTGTATGGGCTGGGCAGAAGCGTCTGGGTCAGTTGGCGAAGTGGAAGACCGCCGAAGAAGTCGCAGCTCTCATTCGCTCTCTGCCGGTTGAGGAGCAGCCGAAGCAGCTGATTGTCACACGTAAGGGTCTGCTAGATCCTCTCGAGGTGCACTTGCTCGACTTCCCCAACATTTCGATCCGTGCATCGGAGCTCCAGCTGCCGTTCCAGGCCGCTATGAAGGTTGAGAAGCTTGGAGACATGATCCTGCGAGCTACCGGACCACAGATGGTGCTCTTCAACCTCTATGACGAGTGGCTGAAGACGATTTCATCCTACACCGCCTTCTCGCGTCTGATCCTGATCTTGCGTGCTCTTCATGTCAACATGGACAAAACTAAGCTGTTGTTGCGCCCCGACAAGACAGTCATCACCCAGGAGCATCACATCTGGCCAACACTGTCAGATGAGGACTGGATTAAGGTCGAAGTGCAGCTGCGTGATCTCATCTTGAACGACTACGGCAAGAAGAACAATGTCAACACCTCCTCGCTCACCAGCAGTGAGGTGCGTGACATCATCCTGGGTATGGAGATCTCCGCACCCTCGATGCAGCGCCAGCAGGCTGCCGAGATCGACAAGCAGGCCGAGGAGCAGGCACAGCTTACTGCCGTCACCACCAAGACACAGAACGTCCATGGTGAGGAGATTGTTGTCACTACAACCTCGCAGTACGAACAGGCCTCGTTTGCGTCCAAGACCGAATGGCGCACAAGGGCGGTGGCCACATCGAACCTGCGCACTCGTGCCAACAACATCTACATCAACTCCGAGGATGTCAAGGAAGAGGGCCACTTCACCTACGTCATGCCGAAGAACGTTCTCAAGCGATTCATCACCATCGCAGATCTTCGCGTCCAGGTTGCCGGATATCTGTACGGCAAGTCCCCGCCTGACAACGACCAGGTCAAGGAGATCAGCACCATTGTCATGATCCCCCAGGTTGGCAACACCCGCGACGTCCAGCTGCCCAAGAACCTCCCTCAGCACGAGTACCTCGACGGCCTTGAGCCGCTCGGCATTATCCACACCGTCAGCGGCAACGAGCCGCCCTACATGCAAGCCAGCGACGTCACCCAGCACGCGCGCCTGATGAACCAGCACGCCAGCTGGGACAAGAAGACCGTCTCCATGACCGTCTCGTTCACACCCGGATCCGTGTCGCTCGCAGCTTTCGCTCTGACGCCGCAGGGCTACAAGTGGGGCGCCGACAACAAGGACACCATGTCCGACAACCCCGCCGGCTTCAGCACGAGCTTCGGCGAGAAGTGCCAGCTTCTCCTGTCAGACAAGATCCGCGGGTACTTCCTTGTGCCCGATAACGGTATCTGGAACTACAGCTTCATGGGTAGCACGTTCGGTACTGTCGAGAAGAAGCCTGTGCATGTCCGCCTTGATACGCCGGTCAGGTTCTATGATAGCATCCATAGGCCTATTCACTTTAGCAATTTCGCAGAGCTGGAGGACGTGTGGGTTGATCGCGAGAACCAGTTTGAGTAGAGGGCAGGAGATGTGCGTTTGGGATGGCATGTACTTTGTAGCTTCGGCGTTCGAGTGGATTTGGCGTTGGAAGGGAGCATTGCTGGCTAGGTGGGAGATATCTGGAATCAGACAAAACGTGCATAGTGTATATCAATCATTGTAATTCTGAAGCGTACCTTGAACTGTCCCTGCATCACTGTTGTAGTCGATTTCTTCAACTTGTGGGTTTGCGGGCTTGACAAAGTCTGCTCATTGTGATTTCCACATGTGGGCTTTGTTGGCATATAAAGTCACGTTGATAAGACCGCATGTCATTGCTACTCCGATCTGTTCGCAAGTCAGTCCAATTTGGTGACGTGGGTGCTGCGACCACTTCCAAATATCTCCTCTCATGTCGTCGAAAAAGCTGAAAATAATAACTACATACTCAGAATCAAAGGAAGTCATCAAAGGGGTTTTCAACTGCTCTTGCTAATTGATCGATTTACTGAAGACTGCAGAAGACTTCGTGGATATGTCCTGTTTCTTTGGTAACATGAGTGTACCCTGTACTTAAGTTCGTGAATCTATCACCTGCACCTAATCTTTAAAAAAATTACACCGCCACGTCACCTCTATCAAACCACACAAAATCTCGCCCTAGCTCTGAAGCATAGCTTCTGTTCAGATTGACGCATTTTACATACCAGAAAACGCGTTCGTTGACAGATGACGTACTGTGAGAGAGCAACGCGTGGTGAACGCAAACGCGCTAGTGCGCACACAAATTCTCCCCGTCACCTCTCACCCTCACACCACCAGTATCGCAATACCACGAACTCGACCAATGGCATTGAGGAGCGTGGAGCGTCCAGCATGTTGAACAATCATTTATCGAGGCGCGCGTGGTAAGTGTCTCCGTATGGGAGCTTACAAGACCCGCCGAGCCTCAGTCTACCTCCAGAACTCCTGCCGTATCAAAACTGCAGCCTCAGCATGACGGACACGACGGGCAACTTCTTTGGCGGTGGGTTGGATGTCAAGATGCGCAAAGTCCCGGCCGTGTCCAACATGAGCCACTGAGCTCCAACAACGATTGAGCGGTGTGCAGCTCGCGCGTCGACTTGACGGCAACGGCAGCGCGTGCGATGCCTTCAGCAGAACGCTTCCCACATCCTAAACATTGCCAGCAGCTGGTTATGGTAGCCAACTGGTGACAGTCACCAACCAGCACAGCAACAGCACAATTGGCGTTGCTACAAACGCTGCAAAGCCATCGACACATTCGAAACTTTCCCGATTAGGAAGGTTAAGGTGCTTTGCGCGCTTACCTTCCTTACGCGCTGGCAGCACGACCAGTGGCAAGGTCCATACAGGATGTCTACGAAACCCCTGTAGTCACTTTTGCTGTGGCTGAAGGAAGTCGACGCCCAACCTCGACATCGACGGATTGCGGAGATCGCACAGCGCTGCGCAGCCTGCTTCTGGCTGGAAGCCACTTAGCGGCGATCGCCGGCATGAGCTCAAAAAGGGCATGTTTTACGTGGCTACAAATCATCGACGGTCTTCGACGCCTTTGACACCTTCCCGATCAGGCAGTCCGACGGATATGGCATGCTCCGGCGCTGATATGCCGTTGATCCAGCCGCCGCTGAACTCGTCTCTTCCTGGAAACGCCTGCAAAACCACAAGGACAACTAGAAGGACGTCAGTTCCCTTTGCAATGGTCGCGACGCTGTAGACGTGACTGTCTCGCTCAACGTCACGCTCAGTAGCCTATGAAGCTATCATTGCCCAAGCGACCTTCCTGCTCATGTATATACAATTTGCTCTTCAACCTCTACGTACGCGTAGATGACGTTCTGTGTGGCATGAAATTCGCCACTCCTGAGCTAGATCAAGGAGTCTTGAAGATCGTACAGCTCTGTTGCATCCAGCTGCCCCCTATTGGCGATGGCTCGTCCAGCTCCTAAAAGCGCCCGGAGACCTGATAGGGTGTGATCTTACGGGAAGCCAGACGCAGGATGTCTGTCAGATCTCGCAACGAGGGCGCAGTTGTATGACGAGGCTAACGGATCAAACTAATTGTCTCCTGGCCGTAGTAGAGCTAGTCCCTACACATTCTCTGTCTCATTGTTCGATTTGGAGTAATGGATTTAAACACCGAGACACTGTTATGGGGTGACGATCACTTACATAGCATCAAGGTTCCACGTTGCAGCGTGTCTGTAGCCATGACTTCAATTCCATGTTACATCAACGCCTTCCCAGGGACAGCGAATGTGAAGACGTCAGCACGATCTCGGACTACGTGAGACGGTTATGCTTCTGGATCGATCTATTGGCCCCTCGAAGCTCTGCGAATACATCCGACGTCCTCATCTACTCCTTGAAAGCAAATACTGACCCGGCAGCTAGATCGAGCCAAAGGGATCTCCCTGTATCTCGTCCAGAAACGACAATGCCATGGTTGAAATTCACCGCTTATACCCGCCCATGCAAGCTTTCATGTGGGGCTGTGCAGAACTTTCAGTTGGGGAGAGCATGTCCCCCACGCGCGATGCCTGCTTAAGACCTCCAGCAAGGTGTTTCCCTGAGCTTTTGGTATCACTGTAATTGAGAATATATTATGTAGATATAAGATCTCTTTCATCAATCAGCAAATTGGACAGATGGCCGAGCGGTCTAAGGCGCTAGCTTCAGGTGCTAGTAGAGTAATCTGCGTGGGTTCGAATCCCACTCTGTTCACCATTCTTTTTGCATCCGTCCAGACTTTGACAGCTGTTGTGGTTGTTGAGATATCGTTGTTTTGTGATTTTGCGTGATTTTGTCGGTGTTGAGGCTGGCACGTGATGAACCGTGCGGCTCCACGCGAGAGCGGGGCCTCGGCATCGGCTCGGGGTCTGGATTAGACCCGGGCCTGTGCGCAACCTCGTGGACCGCGTTGAACAAGCAGCAGTCGCGTCCAAAGACAACGGCACCTTTTTTTGGACTTGCGAACGACGCGATGTCAAATGTACTTACCCCGCCTCTCAATGTGCAGCGACAATGAAGCCAACCATGGGTGAGCAGAAGCTGCGCATCTCGATATGGGAAAGTGAACTTGGCCTGTCTTGGAACGCCTCATGCATTCGCGGCTGATCTGCCTCGAACCATGCTCGAGTCCCGCACTTCGAAGAAGCGCCCACTGCTGTTGTCTATTCGTTCCATGAAGGGAACTTAGCATATCCATATCTGTCGCTCGCGCTGGCACGGCTTCCTATCGCTTCGACGCATTGCACTGCTGCCACGTCTTTGGGACCACCGTCGTTGAGTAGAAGCGCAGCGCAGCGCCGATGAGCACGTCAATGTCTCGAAAGATGACTTTCAGGCGACTCTACGCTGTCGCAGGCGTGTCTTTGGGCGCCCTTACGATCACTACAGCTGCAGCGTACGCCGAGCAGCCTTTGTCAGGTACAATTGGTTGACCGACAGCGCCGCTCGATACTGATAGTGATAAAGAGGCACATACGCAAGTCTATAAGACCAGCAATCGCGACATACCTCAAACATACCTTCGCTCCTCCGAACACGCAACCACTGCCTTCAGCCTGAACGCGCCCTCGATCTCACCTTTCACGACCAACATGTTGCAAGACTTGCACAATGGCCTGGAAACAATGCAGAGCTCGTACTTCTCGATATGGTTGGGCAAGTACACCACTGCAATCGATTGGACGGCTGCAGTCATGGCAACACATGTCTCAGCAACACTAGCCTCCCTTTCGCGCTCGCTCACGTACACGATGCCCGGGACCTTTGACAGATTCAAGAATCTGGATGTTGAGGCGCAAATGGTGGAAAATGAGATCAACAAATACTTCGGCCAGATCGCGACATACTACTTCGGCGAGGATCACTTTGCCATAAGAATGCAAGCGTACGATGACATACTTTGGGTTGTGCTAGGCTGGCTCGAAAGCATACAGTTCATCGAAGGTCACTCTGCCGCACACTATGCTTCTGGCTCACAACGAGAGCCCGCTGTTCCTGAATGGCATGCACGCCAATTTATCCCGGCCTTTGCTCACCGCGCGCGAGTTTTCTACGAGCTTGCCGAGAAGGGCTGGGACTGGCGTCTCTGCGGTGGAGGTATGACTTGGAATCCTCGTCTCCTCCCATATAAGAACGCCATCACGAACGAGCTGTTCATATCGGCAAGCATCGGCATGTATTTGCACTTCCCTGGTGACACGAACTGCTCGCCATTCCTGTCGCAGTACGACCAGATCAAGGACAAGAAGAACAGAAAACCGAGCGACAAACTCCTCCACGCGCAGGAGCATGGCGAGCAGTGTGATAGCACACAAAGCGAGAGCTCGTACGATCCAGTCTACCTGGCCAATGCGATCAACGGCTATGACTGGCTGAAGAATAGCGGCATGACAAATAAACAGGGACTGTACATTGACGGCTTTCACATCAGCGGCTACCGTACCAACCACAGCAAGACCGAATGCGATGAGCGGAACGAGATGGTCTACACCTACAATCAAGGTGTCATCCTATCCGGTCTAAGAGGGCTCTGGGAAGCGACCGGCAAGCAGGCCTACCTCGAAGACGGCCACGAGCTCGTTCGCAACGTCGTCCGCGCGACTGGGTGGACCGATGGCCACGCGTTTACCGCTGCCTCCTCCCAACCTGAGAAACCTGGACAGATTCTCGAATCGCAGCAAGAGATCCTCACCAGCTGGGCTGGCCTCGGCGCAGACGGCATATTGGCTGAAGCGTGCGATCCGTCGGGGACTTGCAACCAGAATGGCCAGACTTTCAAGGGCATCTTTTTCCATCACCTCACTGCGTTTTGCAAACCACTTCCTGTCACACCGGTCCGTCCTGGGAGGACGTACGCAGCGAGTCGTGAGACGAGAGTTCTGCACGCTAGAAGCTGTAAAGAATATACGAAGTGGGTCGTGCATAACGCAAAGGCCGCGCTGGGCACAAGGAATGAAGCAGGCCATTTCGGCAGCTGGTGGGGTGCGAATGTACACGCTGTGAAGACGTTGAGGGTCAACAGAGCGACGAACGCTACTGATTACCGAAACAGGCCGGATGAGTACATGGCACGATTTGAGGAGGAAGTCTACACGTCAGATGATGCTGGTGGCACAGAGGACGATGAAGAACGCTTGGCAGGTCACGACATGGCCGGAGATCATGATGGCACAGACTCGAGCACTTCTCGCGATTTGAACGATCGTGGGCGAGGGAGGACTGTGGAGACGCAGGGTAGCGGCGTTGCGGTGCTGAGGGCGATGTTGGAATTTGAGAAGCTCAGTGAGAGCGACGCAGAAGCGGGGTTTGTTCCGTGAGTCTGCGCTACGAGGCTCTGCCTGTATTTGCATTTCATCGCTAATCCAATCGCATCATTTACTTGACCACTGAACGGATCCGGATGTCTGGATCTGTGGATTGACGTTATTGACTATCTTCAGGCGAGCGTGGTCCTTTCGCTCCGACGCTGCAAGAGCGAGCGCGAAGCTTCTAGGACCGAGGTCCAGTGAAAGGGACGAGAAAACTGGTCTGACTCTCGACAGCTTCGCTTTGTGGCTCATCTGGGGCGTGATGGTACTGTTGCTTTGGCTAGTCTGGCTGGAAGGCTTATGGAACCTCTGATAGAGACGGGCAAAGCACTTCAAGACTGGTCGTGCGTCGAGTTTCGTGTGCAGCATCTTGTGCCATTCTTTCGCTGAAATCTCTTTTACATTATCCTTCCGAGAGCGTGACAAAGTTAAGTCATCCGCACCTGGGTAGGACCAGAAATAGCTAACTTGAAGACCACGAGAAAGAAGGCACGAGAAAGGAGGCCGTATCAGCCTCTAATTCAGTACCGCACCGTTGCTTCTATGAGTGTCTCTGATCTGTACCTAAAACGCAGTGCTGACAACGAGTCTCGGCGCGGGGGCCAAAACGAATTCGAAGTTGGCCTGACACCGCTCGACGCAGTCTGCTTCCAGTCATCAACACCCCATCACATTTGAGACCTTGCTCCGAGCCAGGACTTTTGCGAGAACTGTAATGAAATTCCGCTTCGTTCGTCATGTTTCTCGCCAACGTTATAACTATGGGACCATGACCCTCTGGGCACAAGGCTGACATGGACTTTTGTCTTCCGTCAAATCACCCAGAACCGGAATATCCTCATCAACTGGACGAAGATGTTCATTTCCCTCATGTCGCACTTCATCATGGTTTGGACTGTCCTGGTGATTCCATGGACTGGGAAACTACACCACGAGTTTATTTATCCACCAGCGCCGCCCGAGAAAGGGGCTAGGATGGTCTACTATGCTATTGCGTTCCCAATCGCATACATCCTGGTGGCCATCTGCGGCATCGTACTTGTTGCCGTAACCATCATTGTTCTTATTGCGCTTCCTCTCATTGCTTTCGCAGTAATCAGCACCTGGATTCTCGCTGTGATCCTACTTTCTCTCCTATGGTTCAGCCTCTATCGACTTCCTCCTTACGAGTACATTTACCCAGGCTTAAAGAAGTGGATGTTAAAGCAGAATTCGGCTGTCTATCAGTCGCTTCCTTCTCATACACCAACTATCCGCATCGTGCGGCTCCGCCCAGGCGAACCGAAAGATCACATTGAATGCGTCCTTCAAGATGCGCCACTATCCGAGGCCGAGTTTGAAGCACTAAACTACGTATGGGGGACTGGTCTTATTCCATACCGCATTCATGAGAATGGAAAACCCTTCTACATTACAGGGAATCTTTACCAGGCCCTTCACACGCTACGGGACCAGCGAATGGATCGCGTCTTGTGGGTAGACGCAATGTGCATCAATCAGAAGGATGATACCGAAAAGGGCAGCCAGGTGCAGATGATGCGAGACATATATGCAAAGGCATCGAAGGTCATTGTTTGGCTGGGTGAGCACGAGCAGGGTATCGAGTCGGTGCTCAAGCTTATGGGGCAGTATGCAACTATTGATGCTGATGGCAGAGAAGGTTGGTGGAAGGATCTCGAAGCGCGACCCGACTGGCCCGCTACGTGGAAGAAGCTTCGTGCCATTCTAGAATGTGATTGGTGGGGTCGAGCCTGGATCGTGCAAGAAGTTGTCATGGGCAGGGAAGTGACTGTGCAACTTGGACGCTACACGATCGACTGGAAGCCCTTCAGCAATTTCATCGGTTGTGAAGCTTTCGAGAAACTCTTTCGGAACTTCAGCACGCCTCTCTTTGTTGCAGACATCCGAGAACTCCGAATAGGGAGTCGCAGCGACGAAGCCATCTCTAACACTCTATTGGGGCTTACGTATCGTTTCCGCTACCAAACCGCCAGCTTTGGTAGCGACAAAATCTATGCTCTCTTGGGTCTCTTGAAGCCAGACAATCCAACACGGCTCGTACCAGACTACGACAAGCACCCAGACGAAATCTTCCTTACTTTTGTGTTGGCCTGTATCAAGCACAGCAACAACCTTACCATCATTGCTCTGGCTGGGGGCGTTGAGCTTCAAGGAACGAGCTGGTGCCGTGACTGGCGCTTCGCGCACGATGGCCAGTTCAATACTATGCACTTCTGCGCGTTTCCGCCGCCAGATGGACCCGACTATTCAGCCTCTGGGACACATCCTCCGGTCGTTGAGGCCGACTTAGATCATCGAGTCCTTTCCCTCCAAGGATACGAAGTTGACGTCATTGTTGAGACAGGAGAGTTTTATCAAGGAAGTTCGTCTTCCGATGTCGACTGGTTGTTTGCTATTCAGGGCTGGGAGCACATCGCCGGTGGTCCTTGGACAGACCTTCATGTAGGGGAAGCCTTCTGTAGAACCATCACCGGAGACAGTTGGAACGTTGAACCCCTTGACTGGAAGCCGCGCGTGCAGCGTCATGGAAGACCTGCGCGCAACCAAGAAGACGGACAGTACCTCAAGACCATTGACCGAGTATGTCAGAACAGGCGTTTCTTGATTACGAAGTCTGGCCGCTTTGGTCTTGGGCCCTGGAGCTCGAGGAAAGGGGATAAAGTGCTCATCTTATGTGGTGGGAAGACGCCCTTCATACTTCGATCGTGCGGACCACCCCAAGGCGATAAGACAGGCCGAATATATCATTCTGTCATCAGCGAAGCTTTTATTAATGGGCTCATGTACTACCGAGGGAGCTTGCAAGTCGATGTGGAAGAGGGCAAAATTACGCCAGTATGGTACCACTTGCGATGATGGCGAACGCAAGGGTCAAAACAGCGGTATCAGTGAAGCTCATGCACATACAGATCCAAACTTCATTACGATCCTGGTGCATATTAGTATCGCGTCTTATGTGAGCTGTGTTGACTTAAGGAAGTATTGTGGTGTTCGTACAAACCCTGTCCCTCCTTTTCCGGGCCTTCCGAAATGGCCACTAGCGCGCCCCAGAAAATGACGTACCTCGTCATCGCCTCCAACCTCCAGCATCATCAGCCTCGTATTCGTGCACCTCCATCAGACTTATCACCCGAAATAGCAGCATCTTCTAAAGATCGGCACATATACCGTATCTTTGCAGCCATCTGCACTCGCTAACGTAGCACCGCTTGTGGCTGATTCGGGAGATCTGCGTCTTTGCGTGCTGTCGGCGGAGAATTGACAACGGTCCGATGCTACTGTCACGACAGGGTAGCTTTGATTGACAGTGGATACGATGTTGGTAGGTGCTGAGAATGCGTAGTATATAGGCCTGCCCAAATGCCTCCTTTCCAAGAAACATAACAACCACATACAAATCGCTACACACTGAACTCAATTACCTTTCAATTACTTTGAACCTCATACCATCAGACAGCAATCATCATCATGCGTTTCACCAGCTTCGCAACTGCTCTCACCACTCTTTCCGCCGCCTCTGCGCGCATCATCGGCATCGAGGCTCCTTCCACACTTGCGCCGAACAGCACATTCAACCTCACCTTGCTCACCGAGAACTACATCCAGTCCGTCGCCGACATCTCTGTAGCATGGGGCTACTCTCTCGCACCTGGCTATCCCACAACCCTCGGTGCATTCACTCAAAGCTCGTACCTTGGCCCCAACAAGAGCAACACACTCGAGAACATCACTGTTGAGGCGACCGTACCGGCTGGCCTCGACAACGACGTCTACAACGGAAGCTTGATCCTAAGCGCTGGTGTCTACAGCCTGTACGGCGCTAGCTCTGGCCCGGTCGTCACGGGTTTCAACGTTACCGTGCACATCGGTGACCAGACCAGCGAGGAGACTGTGCAGAGCAATGGCACTGCTTGGACTATCAACACTCAGAGGCAGTCTTAAGCCTAGATTATGACTCCAGATCCTTCAAATGTATATAGCTTTAATGAATAATGAACACATGGTGCCATAAATTAATATCGCCTTCCCTACGTTTGTACATGAACTGCTATGGCAGCCTGCCACGCTCGACTTCGTTGACTGGATCCCAGCTTGTGATTTCGATTTCCGCCGTTCGTTGAATTGGCAGTTTTGGTTCGTCCTCGACATTGCTCTTAGTACTCGGGCCTGCTGAGTTCGGCCGATTGATGTGCTCGGTGCTCGCATGAACATGGATGGACAAGTCCGTGATTGGGTACAAGTCTTTATTGACCTTGTGTAGTGGCACGTCATGCTTGTCACTGTTTGGAGTGTATTTCTTGCCAGAGCTGTACCCAGACCCTTTCAGCCAACTTGACGAAGAGAACAGAGGTTTGACACACGGGGCGTTGACGCAGAGAACGGCAACGAACTGTTACGTGTCAGCAACTGTGCAATAGCGCGGATTGGATTCCTACCATCTCGCGAATTGCCCATATAGCTAGTGTGCTCATGTGGTTGATATCACCTAGCGTCAAGACAAGACGAATGATTGAGACCACGAACACAAACAGTCCGGAGCAGAGTAGAGCTACTATCATAACTTTTCTGGTACTTTTAGCATCTTCTCTCACGATCGACGATCTGTGCTGACTTTGCGGGCCTGATGTTCGCCCTGAGCAGGATTGGTAACGGGATGGACAGTAGCATTAGATCCGTTCTGTGTTGCGTCAAACCCGATTCATTCAAGTACCGGTCTCGGAGACTTACATCTCATTGGACAATTCCGTCACCCAATAGTACACTCTACTCGTTGTGCATGCTTCTGGCCGGGGTATTCAGCATGTACGTACGTTACAAATCTGGTCAAACCTACCTCCAGGATCCGGATACACCTGCCACGTCTTTTGTATAGGCACACACTGACATGTAATGACTAGCATGATTGCTACGTACACTAAGGTACCACACCAGGTAAAAAACACCGCTCCTTTATCGTGTAAATAACACCGCAAAAAGGTTGCCCTTTACACTGCATTAGTGGTGTATTTTACACTACAGCTTGTGTATTTACACTAATATTAATGTTTAATTTAGCAGGTTTTACACTGTTACACAGTCTTCTTTACACAGCGCAAATAGACAGGTTTTTATTAAGCATTTACAGCTAATTTGCTGTATATATTAGTTTTCTATTATATAACTATTAATCTCTTGCTCTTTAGCTCCCTTATAGTTTAGTATATTACTGCTAACCCTAACCTAATACAGGATATATGCTAGGGGACGTCCTTTTTAGAACAGCTATGCTTGTCTACTAAGAACAGGTGCTTCTTAATTAACGCTCCCCTCTAGTAGTAGACCTATACAGCACCTATAAGATTAATAATTTAGTAGATTAGGATATAGAAGAAATTAGTGTTGTGCTTATTAAACATCCTTAGCTATAGTAGGTAATAACTAGGCAACTTAACCTTCTAATATCTTGCAATTCTAGCCTACTAAGACAAGTTAGTTAGCTTCTTAAATAGAACAACTATAGTGCTAAATAATAGCTATACAGTCTCCCTCTAAGCTATTATAGGTAGGTCTGCGTAGTATATAACTAACAAATTATTTCTTAACATAAGCCTCTAGTAAGTTAGTAAAAACGTTCCTACCTTTGCACTAGATAGTAAGATTAGGCTATAATATAGAACTAGTTCTAACGTATAAGTTCTTGTGTGCTAGGATACTAGAGAGTTATCTACTTTCTAGAGTTTGCGTTGCTACTGTAAATCTATTATCTTACTAGTCCTATTAACTAGCTAGTAAGAAAGCAATAGGGAGTTATCTATATAAAGTAAATAGTTATTAGATGTTACTATATACTGTCTCTTAAAGTGCTATTAGGCGTGTAGTTATTGTTTGCAATTAAGTATGTTAATCTCTGCACTCTAGTACTTATATGCAGTTACAGTAGAGAATCGCCATATTATATAAAGAAATTATTCTAGTGTCTATTGCGCAAAACATAATAGTAGTCTAAAATTACAAATATTCTATCTAAGGTAGAGTAGGTAGTAATATTGTATAGTGCATAACAGGAGAAGTTTGAAGTTACTATAGTAGTAAAGGTTTTTATACTTGTCTATAAAAGAAGCAGCAAGGCTTTCTACCTTAAGAATGTTTATAAAGATAAAATTCTGCACGCTTATATAGTGCAGTAACTAGCAATAGCGTAGGAAGTTTAGGGCGTGAGGTTCCTGCAAGTATTAATATAGTGCAGGGGCACTATATATTATAAAGTGTAATTGCTATTTGTGCATAGTCTAGTTGCTAAAGCTACTTATTCCTCTAGAAGCTGTGCCTACACATGTAGGAACTATAGCTTATAATGCTAGCAAACTTTAATTAACTAGTTCCTAGTTAGATTCTAATATAACCTATAGGTGCTGTAGGACTCCTTAACCCCTCTGCTAGTATTTTGCTCCCTTCTAGAGTTTAAATATAGATTTAGGTATATTGTAGTTTATTAAGTGCATCGTGTTAATTAGGAAACTGCGTAGAAAGTAGACAGTTAGTAGGTCTATAAGAATTAACTAACATATAACACTAAGGTCTCTTAGGATATTAGCGTAGTGCTATTAACTAGTAGCAGTAGTGTAATAGTGTTTAAGGCGCTTAATCTAGTCTTATATATCTCTATAAAGAGCAGGCTATAGTTCCCTGTTATTTAGATAGTAATATCTTCTAGCACGTCCCTAAGTGCTAGTAAAGGGACATATCTAGCAACTCTGTTTTAATTTACTAGGGCTTTTTGTGCCTATTATATTAGCAATAGCTAGTCTGTCTCTAGTAACTAATATTACATAGGCCTTTAATATAAAATCTCTTTATAATTCTCTATTATAAACGTTAACTCTGCTGTGCAGCTTAAGTAGCTTAGTAACTAGTAGATTAAGCTATATATTAGCAAAGTCTTTGTTAAAGCCTCTAGGTATAAGATAGGCAGTAAGTGTATTTAAAGCGTCTTCCCTTATACTTAAGTGCAGGTTTAGTAGATACAACACTACTAGTATAACTGTTTAACGCTTTTTTAGGTGCTTGACAGTTCTAATAGCATCTAGAGTAAGTTATAGGGCTAGATGCTAATTGTCTTAGAAATAACTAGCTAATGTTAGGCCGTGACCGAGAACGCGCCACATGGCGCCAGAGATTGCGCCATCGGCCTGTACCAACTGGTATATATGCAGACCCCGCCCTGATCGCTACCTAGTAGCGATTAGTCTCTAAAACTACGACCTCAATATACTTGCTGCCTCCCTTCACCCTATCCTCCCTCGTGGTGGTGTGATACAGTCCTAACAGCTTACTAGCATTTGCAAAACTAGTCTCTGTTAAATATATTGTTTTAATGTCTGTTATTAGTTTGTGCAGGGTTAAAGCTTGCTCTATAAGAGGTTAGTTGTTTTAACCTCTTAGTATTGCTGTACTAGAGACAGAGTGTTACAATCTATAGAATACAAAGAGTTGTAACAAGAATTACACCCTAGTATAGTATAGCAAGAATTACCAGCAAGGGTAATTACATGTAGGAACAACAGGGCAACGCCTCCCTAGTAATTAAGGCATGTTACGTAACAACTAATTAAGGGTCTTAGCAATAATTAGTATAATTAGTGCTTAGTATATTTAGTGCTTAGTATAATTAGTAATTAGTACAATCAGTTAATTAGCTCTACTAAGCACCTTGCATATCTCTTTAGTATATAGCACCTAGGAACACAGCCTTTATAGTTCGTGTTTAACTTCGTTAATCAAGTTACTTCTTGGAATCTTACCTTAACTATAACTAGCTGCATTGCGCATTACTTAGACCTTAGTTAACCTAAGCTATTATATTAGACTTTGTCTAGACGCAACTCACCCTACTATTCTAGATACCAAACTTATCCCTAAGACCTAACAGAACTAGTACAATATTAGACTTTGTCTAGGTACAACTTTAACACTTTAAACACCCCTAAGATAAGTTCTACCTTAGGAACACGTGCTACCCCTAGCAGCTCTTGCTTAAACAATATAGACATAACTAACACTAGTGCTATAACCTATAGCGTTATAAACATTAACAAGCCTAACCTCTATAATAGAGATTATAGCAAGTTAGACAACTAGCTTATATAGTAGGACCTCTTCTTTACCTTTTAGGGCAAGAAAGTACCTATAGACAAGCAAGTCCTCCTTATATTAAGCTACATGCGTAGAAAAGCCTTTACCTAGATTAAACCCTTCGTCTAGCAGTTCTAAGCAGGCAACGCCCCTGCAGAAGTAGACAAATAGATAGTAGACTTTAACAAGTTTAAAGAGAGGGTTAAGCCTATCTTTAGAGTATTAAACAAACCTACAATTGCACAACATAAGATTTAGCGCGTTTATTAGACTAAGTTAGCTACTAACTACGCTACAGAGTTCTAGCAGCTAGCTGCCAATACTAACTAGAACAATACTGCCCTAATAACTATATTTAAGCAAGGTCTTAAGCCTTAAGTTAAGACAGAGCTAATACGCACTAGCACTAGTACTAACAGCCTTAATAACCTTATTAACACTATAATTAACATTAACGTTAAGCTCTATAAGTTATAGCAAGAGCTTTAAGAGGATCTGTATTTGCGTGTTGTCTTAGCTAACAAACGCCCCCTACTACGCAACCTATAGCACAACAACCTATCTAACTGCAGCCAACGTAGTAGACACTACTAACTAAATAGTAGTTAACGTATCTACAACAATATAAGAAGTAGATACTACAGACCTATAGCTATAGACTTATTAAATATTAACAAGAGACCTGATAGGTAGAATTAGAATTAGAGCAAGGGAAGCAAGGTAGATAAGTCTAAGGTAACTTATTATAGATATAGCAAACAAGGCTACTTTGCCTAAGACTATTATATAAAGAATAAGGTAGTTTAACAGCTTAATATGCTAACTACTAGCAACAACAAGACTAGTAACAAATAGGAGATTCTTACTAAGGATATAAGTTGTCTTATAAAAGACACTAAGTTAGAGCGTAATAATACTTAGGACTATATTAATAACAATAGCTGCTACAACTGCGTACCTACACTATACTAAGACTATAAAGAGCTAGTAGCTACACACACTAAACTTAAGGTACAACAGAACTGCTAATAACAACGCAAAGAACCTATAGAAGTACCTATTATAAACAACGTAGCAGTTTAATGCCCTATCCCTAAGGTACTTAAGGCGTACCTAAACACTTATAATAGCACAATCCTAGTCAAGATTAAGAAAGACAGGACATAGGTATACAATATAAAAGGTATCTATATAGGCAATAGCTTTATAATTAACACGCTACAACATAAGACGCGTTAAGAACTAGACTAAGCTAGGAATATTAACTACTTACCCTGTTACTAGGACAACTAGTGTAACAAGCAGTTAGCTGTGCATAACTAGGAGCTATCTAATAATAACAAAGAAGAAGAGTACAAAGAAGTAGAAGAGTACTAGAACTACAAAGTTACGCGCGTATACGCATACCTAGCTAAAGACAGCAAAGGACTTACTAGACTTAACTAACAATTTACTAACAGCAAAAAGACTAATACAGAATAGGCAGAACTTATATTTACTAAATAGGAAGACAATAACTATGCAATACAGGCAGATATTAACCTGTACAATTACTATAAACTCTAGCGTAACAAACCTAACTTTAGCTGCGCTAAAGCAACTAGGACCTATTACTATAGCATAATATACTAGTAAGATATTTGCAACCCTAGGCATAAGGAATTGCTATAGACTTACTATTACTACAGATAGTGCAAGGTGCACTATATAGCAAAAGTTAAAGCCTACTAGTTCCTAAGTAGACTAGCAGGATATACCTAAGCATAGTATACGTATAAAAATATTAAGTGCCCCAAGTACTTATAGGACAAACGCACCAAGCAGCACTTCCTAGAGATTACAGATCTATAAGAGATACTTGTTATATAGTTAGTCCTTAATAGATACTGCAAGAGACACTATTAGGAAGAATACCTAAACGCTACATGTAAATAATACGCAATTAAGAAAGAGTATTATAGGTTTAAAGGCACAAAGCCTTTTTTAAGGCAGCGCTAGAAAGCGCTAGGAGTTAATCTCTTAATTCTATAGGGGCTAATCTACTTATTAAGCTCCCTATTATATTAGGAGGAGTTGTAATAACAGCATTATTAGACTCTAGAGCACAATCAAACTACGTCTCTTTATAAGCTATATAGCGAGCTAGACTTAAGCTATAGCAGAAGCAGAACCCTTACCTGCTTAGAGTAGCTAACAGAGAACTAATACTAGCAGAATTAGAAATTACCTACAAGGTATTGTCTGTTCTGTTATAGATATAGAACTATTTTAAGCAGTTAGACCTAGACGCGTTTAGAATAGCTACTTACAACGTTATTTTAGGCCTGCTATAGTTACAAAAGCACAATCTGCAGATTAATTAGAAGAATTAACAGCTTTTGTTTAACAGGTATAGATACAGCACTACTGCACGCCAACCTACACAACCTACGCTAGAGTTAGTAGATAAGAAGGAGATTAACAACATCTCTTTAACTATAACAACGCGCTAAGATAGAGTAGTTAGCTAAGTAGACTAGAAACGCCCCTCTATAACAGTTATAGAGACTAAGAGTGCACCTCTAGACATACTAGATGTATATTATTAGTACGCCTAGATGTTTAAAGAAGAGTTATCTGCAAAAGCGCTACCTAAGTATTAACCTTAGGATTGTAAGATTAAACTTAAGGAAGGGAAAGAACTACCCTTTAGGCCTATATACTAGTTATCTAAGAAAGAGCTTGAGATACTATGTAAGTACATTAAAGAGAACCTTGCCAAAGGATTTATTAGGAAATCTAAATCCCTAGCAGGATTCCCTATTCTATTTATACTAAAGAAAGACGGCAAGCTAAGGCTTTACGTTAACTACTAGAAGTTGAACAATATTACAATTAAGAATTGTTACCTGCTGCCTAATATATTAGAGTTATAAGACTAACTCTTAGGAGTAATGTTCTTTACTACACTTGACTTGCGTAGAGCGTACAACCTTATACGCATAAAGAAAGGCGAAGAATAGAAGACAGTGTTTAGAACCTATTACAGTTATTATAAGTATATAGTTATACTATTTAGGCTAACCAATGCACTAGCTGTTTGTTAGGCACTTATCAACAACGTACTACAAGAGCACCTAGATATTACTATAGTAGCATACCTTAATAACATCCTAGTATACAGTTAGACGCTAGAAGAACACAAAGTCTATATAAAACAAGTGTTAGAATGCTTAGCAAAAGCAGACCTTAGGCTAAAGCCTAAGAAGTGTAAATAGTATAAGGACAAAGTAGAGTTCCTTGGCTATATTATAGGAAGATATAGAGTTAAGATAAGCAACAAGAAGATTTAGGTTATAAAGGATTAGCTAACACCTACCTTAGTTAAGGGAATCTAGGAATTCCTTAGGTTTGTTAACTTTAACTAATGCTTTGTTAAGGACTACTCTATAAAAGCCTTACTACTTACGCAACTTACGCAGAAGGACACACTATTTAAGTAGGAACAAGCACAAGAAGATACTTTCTAATTACTTAAGTAAGTATGCGTAGAGCTACCTATATTAATTATATTTAAGAGCAGCAAACCTGCGCGCCTTAAAACTAATGCCTTAGATCTAGTATTAGGAGCTTACATCACACAAGAACAAGACAGACTATAGCACCTAATTACCTACTACTTAAGGAAATTCATAGCACCTAAAGAACACTATAATATATATAACAAGGAACTTATAGCTATTATTAACGCGTTATAGCATTAGAGAGTCTACGCAGAAAGCTGCTTAGAGCTTACTATCTACACAGATTACAAGAATTTGGTATATTTCACTACTACTAAGGTTCTAAACTAACGACAAGTTTGCTAGTTAGAAATGCTTAGTTAGTACAAGTTTAGGATCCTGTATACGCTAGAAAAAGAGAACAGCAGAGCAGACGCTCTTAGCTAACACTACAACCTTATAGGCGAAAAAACAATTAACAAGTTTGCTATACTTAGAAAGAATTTAGATAGGTTGTTAGGACTGTCCTAGCAGCTTAACCTTATAATAGTAGTTTAGGGTAAATATTACGTACTATTACAAGTACTAGAAGAATTAGAAGAAGAAGTTATTAGCAGTTATTATAATAACCTACTATATAGACATCCTAGTATTATAAGAACAATAGAACTTATTAAGAGACATTACAAGTTCCTGAACATATAAGACAAGGTTAGCAAGTTTATTAAAAATTGCGTAAGCTATTAGCAAAACAAACATAGTATACACGCCAAGTACAGAGAAGTATAGGCAATAGAGCTACTAACAGTACTATAGACAAATATTATAATAGACTTTGTTATATAGCTGCCTATCTCCAAGAATCTAGTTATAGGATATAGCTATGACTTAATCTTTGTTGTAGTAGACTAATTTACTAAGTATGCTAAGATAATACCCTTTAGACATAGCTACACTGCCAAACAGTTAGCACACGTTTTCAAGGATTGTATTATCTACTACTATAGTATCCTAGAATTAATTATTAGTAATAGAGACAAGCTCTTTACGTTAAACTAATAGACTACGCTCCTAGCAGCAATAGGTACT